>JASFXZ010000030.1:4733033-5933033 GCA_032209605.1 Mactromeris polynyma | reverse complement strand
ATACAATAAAATAAATTAACATGTCAATGGTGATTTACAGTACATATTGTTCAAAATTCTAAGATAAGAAAGTTGAACATTACTTGCATATAACACAAACGTATATTTACTTTCTAAGATGTAATTATTTTCATATAGCTGTCCAACATAACAAATTGCCGAGATGTTACGTGTGCAGGTTACTCGATGACGCTACACTACAGTAACTCCGATACCTATAAGGGGAGATCACTGCGTATGGGACTGGATAAAAATTACTCCGTAGTGTGATAAGTTATAGACAGTATAGTCTGTTTCAACATAGTTCACCAGTACTTATTGTACTTATCAGTCGTGAAATACGACATTCATGTTAAAAAACGTGTTACATATCAATTTATCTAATTATAACAATATAAATGTTCGTGACTGGTACATAAAACCAAGCAAGCCTTCTTAATTCCAACGCCAGGCAACTTTCCGTGGGATTAAATAACAACACTACCCATAAGATAAGTCTTGAAATTACTGTAGGTCTACTTTCAGACGCAGTTGTAAAGGCAACCAAGTTTTTGTTTATTTAGTTTTCATACAACTATATGTCATGTTTACAGTGATAAGAAACACGCCTCTGTCGTGATCAAAATTGCAATAAATGTGTGCATTACCAGCACTTTGGATGAAGAAACTACATGACAATAGACAAGGTTTTTGTAAACAAATAGACAGGCCTTAACGAAACGTTAACCAAACCGCGTCAAGTTTTAAAAACGTTGTTCGGTTGAAGTGAATTTAGTTTAATGGTTAACGTAAACTCGTTAATAGGTCAATATTTGAGAGACGAAAAAAATGAAACGTCTGATCTCAACCAGTATGGTTACAAACTAAGTGTTGCAAACAGGCAAACGAAAATTGGTGGTGGTATCGCAATAACCTGTAGAAATGGAATACATATGCGCAAAACTAAAGCAGGTACAAAGCCAAGTTTTAAGTATGGTATATGGAACCTTGTTCTCAAAAACATAACGTTACATGTCATTGGTGTCTATAGGATTCTTGCATTAGCGACTGGTGGACAATTCGTTACCGACTAGTCAAGACCTTCTCCCGCAATACTCTAATCTGATGATAATGTGGGACTTTAATTTAAATTTCCATGATAACAGTAGTGCTACTTCGAATTTTAATAACTCTCTCTGTGCCATGGGTTAACAGCAACACGTTGACTTCATTACTTACACTGGTGGAAACTGTTTGGAAATAATCATCACTGAGATCTAGTTCATTTATAACTGATGTTGGTCGAAAACGTTTGTTTGCAATATGGTCATCAGCGAAGCCGTAGACTGAAATGGATGGTGGAATAACATCGAATGATATCCCTGCATACCTAAGATAAAGCCATTAACCCAGAAAACTGCCTTGGTGCACACTTCATTGCAAAGAATGCAGAGATGATAGTGGTGAATTGACACACACACGGTAGCTACGTAGTCGTAGGTAGGAATCAACCCATGTTAAAGCCACATCGCCGACTCCGTACTGACTTTGTAGCACATCAAGCAGAATGTCATGGTCCACGGTATCGAACGCTGCACTGAGATCGATGGCAATACGTGCTGTTACCTCTTGAAGTTCCATACCACCCAGCAGGTCATTTACTAGTTTGAGTAACGCCGTCTCGCATGAGTGAAAACGTCTAAAAGCAGACTGGTTCTTAGGAAGATCAATTTTTTCCACTTGAATATTAAGTCTGAAAAAGACAGCTTTTTCGATCAACTTTGAGAGAAACGATAGGTTACTCACTGGTATATAATTACTAAATTCAAATTCAAGACCGACTTTCTTTAAAAGGGGCCTAACAAAACCCTGTTTCCATCTAGAAGGGAATACACCTTATTGTAAGGACATATTGACTAATTTGGTGATATATGAGTTCAAAATTAGTCTTAAACAGTGGCAAATTTGAAAGTTCTAAACTAGCCCTCTATGAACTACATTGGTTACCAATCAAAGCTAGAATTAACTTCAAATTGCTATGTTTTATGTACCAGTGGTCTGTTTGTGATGCACCTGTTTATCTCACTGAACGTTTGTCTAAACACACTCCAAATAGATCAGGGTTAAGGTCTTCAGATTCTACAGAGTTGCAGTATGATAGCAAAAGGAACTATTTTAATGACAGACGTTTTAGTACAGTCAAACCGAGACTTGGAACAAACAGCCTTTAATTCTAAAACAGTTTGCCTCATTAGTTACGTTCAAGAAACTTTTAGAGACTTTTATACATTGTTTTAAATCTTTATAACTGAAACTTGTGCTGCTTTTATAAGTTTTATTGTTATGTCAGTCAGATGTTTTTAAGACGTAATAAGAATACTATGTGTATGTTATTGTACTGGATTTTATAAGCATTGTGTGTACTTTGGGACCAGAATGGAAATAAGATAAGAGTTTACTCTTTTTTGTGCTATCCTAGGTGTTGATGTGTATGGCATGGGGTTTATGCACATGTCATAATTAGTATTTTAATATTATCGCATGTCTTAATTATCCATGTAACATGTATACTCAACTACCGAAATATATATATATATACTTTGTTTGTAGTGTGTTCTTGCTAAGGTTTTATGTATATATGTGAGACATCATACATTTTATCTACTATTGTACAACGCCATTGAATGTGTATCTGTACAAAAATAGGCGTTGAATAAAAAAAACCAGTTTCAGTTTCAGTAAGATTTGATTGGTTTACATATATGCAAATAGCAAAGACATGAAAGTACATGTATTGAGTGAATTATGGGTTTTAAAAGATTGTGTTATAGGTAAGATTGAGGTCAAAGAAATTTACTTTTAGTATTTTGAAATAAAATGTAACGGAACAAAAAAAGGTGATCAATTAGAAAAGAATTGGAGTGTATGTAACCAATTAAAAGAAAATGCTACATACAACTTATAAAGATTAAAAGGAAATGTTACATAGTATTTGGTATAGTTCATAACCTTGTTATATAATGATATGCTTTCATTTCATACACTTACATAAAACATTGCAGAATTATGCTTGGTGTTCATAGATAAAACTAACGACATTGTACTTAAATTGCTATTTTACAACGTTTTTACCTAAATGCAACATATGCGTTGTTTCCTGAACTTTCTACACTGTAGTGGATAATTGCCAGCATAAATCATTATTTCGTATACGTTCCGTGCAAAACCACAGACATTCAAACACAAATTACTTGTTACCATAGTTACATGATGACACTTGATACATATTAATGATACATTGTCACAATACCATTTAGAAAAAGCGTTGAGTAACAGTTTTTTCCACTTCGAGTTAGGCTATTTCGGGAAAGAGGCTTTTTACCCGCCTACGGGTCCGGTGACAGCTGTAAATAACATGTTTTCTGTCGCAGTTAAATCTACATCACATGCGTATAAATATAACCCCAGAATCTAAAATAACACCACATTTGTTCAGGCAAAGCTGCTAGTTGGTTCGCTGTTAGACTAAGCTGCTCAGAAAACGACGACAATGATGAGATGTGTGTGTTTAGTGGCCATACTGTCTGTAGTCCAGTACGGGTGTATCGTTGAAGCAGGTATGTGTTTCTATTTTGCGCTGCGGGTATTTAGGATCTACAAATATACGGATTGTGTTTTACATTATTTTAAGTATAGTTTGGTGAAAATTGGTATGCGATGATAGTAATCTCTGAGCTATTTGGTATATTGCAACTACATAAGTATATATACATATTTTTCATTTTAGTCTTCACTTCGGTTTGATTTTAGATAGTAGGTACTTTATTGGTGACTCCAGAGCTCTAGAAATCCACTAGCCCGACGTCTCGGACTAGTCTAATGCTGAATCGGGCTACCACTAGTTGTTCCGAAAAAGTCTGTTTTTAAAGCTTACCAACATCAGCAATTTTTAAGTTGTAAGTCAAACCTTGGAATCCCGCAAACGAATACATGTGATTATTAAGTTTAAATTGTGGAGCTATCATTTTGTGTGTTTATTTGTTACTAAAGTGTCCGATATTCTCAGACAACTAAATTCCTGTGTTGAACAAGTCAAATTTTATATTCCTTTAGTCAGGGACAAGTATCTTTCAAACACATTGCTATGGTCCTCTATACAATTTACCTGTTATTTCTTTCGTATAAAACAACATTCTTAATGTATTGATTTTAAACGTCTCATTGCCATTTAATGAGTGTTTATTCTGATTTTACTTTTACCGCTTAGATTTCCATTTTACATCACAATGTTTGTAGGTAAATAAAGCTAAATAACAGAAACTCATGAAATATACACAGCGTTGCATTATTTCAAGAACCCAGTAACTTTGGCGGTTTTGAGTATTTGGTTTCATTGAAACCGACTTTCCAAGCTCGTTCTATCTGTACGATCTATAATGTTCTGGAATGCACGTAACAAAAATTAAATGCAATTCCATAACCCCGTTTTAACAATTATCTCAATAGGGAAAATTTAAAGTTGTTTTTTTCTCAAAAAGACGAAAAACAAGTTGTAGGGTTCTGGAAATAACGCGACGACAGGATAATAAACTTGTGATAGTTAGTTGTATGTAATTACTTTGATAGAGTTACTTGTTTATATGACTATATGTTTTGAAAATGTATCAACATATATAAACACGAAGACACATCTGTAAAAATGTATACATTTATGATGGCACTATATGTAAGCATTAACATTGCCTGTTTGTCTGGTAAGTTTTCATTGTTACTCGCAAACCGCAAATCATTGTAAATTTTGGGCACATACATTTGTTTAAATTTCTAAAAGTTTAGCGACAACAAAATATGTCAGTTAATGTTTATACCATTATGTTAATGATGAATCACATTTTCTTCTACGTTCTGTTACAATATTCCGCACTGATATATTGCTGTTTCTTATTAACTGCGAAGGAATGAATATATATCCTGGAACATTACATTTTAAAATATTTATACTGCAATGTTCGTATTTGTCCGGAAGTTTGACGGAGAAAAAACCGCGGTTGTGTTTTAGGAAAAGAAATTGTTATAGATTTAAGCACGAGAACATTGTCTTGCCTAAATTGACATGGATCGGCCCTGAAAGTTCATATAACTGATCGCGGTCAATCTAACAGCACTATACTGATAAAATATTGTTATAATGCCAAATTTGCAGTCAGTTTTTTTTATTAAGTTTTCTTTGTTATTAAAAAATGCACAGAATTGAAGAAGAAAATGAGAATGCAAGTTTATAAAAATATAAAAAATAATTAAATATGATTTTGCAAAACTTAATAAAAAACTGACTGCAAATTAAATATGATTTTGCAAAACTTAATTTGATTTTTTGCGAAACTTAATAAAATTACAACATTACTTATTGCATAAGTCGTGAACTACATTCATGTTAATACACTTGTTAGCGATTTATCTGATTAAAACGATATAAATGTTCGCGACTGGTACATAAAACCAAAAAGGTCTTCTTATTTCCAACACCGGACAATTCCCCGTGGTGTTGAATAACAACACTACTTACTGGATAAATCTTGAAATACACTATACAACATGTTAACTAATCTGCTTCAAGGTTATACACGTATTTTTAAATTGAAGAGAAATTGCGCGAAATTGCCTTGGTGGTTAACGTAAGATTTTATTGGTTTACAAAACACTGAATATGCACGTAGCAAAACCATGTTAGTACGACTGCGCCGAAAAACTGACTGCAAAGTTGCATTATAACAATATTGCTAACAATTTTACTCGTTCCTCCAGATCTCTGTAGCATAGAAAAAGCGCAAGTGGAGGCCAGGCTGAATGCTGTACCAAAGCCACTTGGTTTAAATATTCCGCTATGTGATACTGATGGATCGTATCTTCCATTGCAATATAAAGGATCAAAGTAAGTTTGAGCACATTTTATTTTTCCTCACATTGTTTCTGTGTCGGTTTATTTATTTGATTTGTGTCGTCGTATCATTATGTTTTAGTTATTTTGTTAATGGATACGTGTTTTGAAATAGTAGTAAACCTTTGTGTTCTGTTCTAGACAACATTATATTTGTAACAATATTATATCTCAATATTTAAAAAATATAAACATGGCTTACGAGCTATACTATAAAAGCAGTACGGTGCTTTGGAGAAAGATAATACGTCACATTATCATCAGTTCGTTTAATAAAATATAGGAATTGTAATTATGTTAATAATCATGATCTATTTCGCAAAAACATCCTATCGGCATTTTCATTTAAAGGGTCACTATAGTCCATAATTACTGAAAAATAGATAATATATTTCATAAGTGTTGTGTATTCTTTATGTGATTTGTAGTTCTCGTAAGCGAATTTATACCCGAATGTGTCATTTCCTTACAGTCAGATCTATTATTTAAAGCCTTATAATACTAAGTTGCCAAATCGCTTACACATAATACGTTGCAAAATTATATCATTTATTACACAACAAATTAAATATATTCCATTTGAGCGTGTTGAGCATTCTCACTAATTGCTGCACATATAATTTATTGAAATATATTGTTGTTTTAAGCGCTGTCTGTGTGTCACCTGATGGTGAAAAGATTCTTCAGTATGAGGTGAATATGGGAGAGACAGGACCAGATATGGATTGTCGTAAGTTTTTGAGACCCAAGTCAGGCCCCAATTTACCGAGGCATATAAATTTGAGCAACATTCCCAGCTCAAAATATTGTCTCAATGGGTTGATATTGCAGTTTTATGTCAAATACCTACGAGCACTTGTCGTATCTTTATGACGGGTCGGATTTAAAACCCATAGGCGCATTTAAAGAGGGACAGAGCCGGCTACGTCCCGGTAAGATCTGTTAAGTTTATGGGAAAAGTAGATACAGTATCAACATTAAAAACATACGGAGTGTTCTTCTGTCCAAAACATAATGTACAATATAACAATACACACCAACAGATTTTGTGTCCAAAATATACTGTAACTATACAAACAGTGTGTATATACATTGAACAACATTTGGTACATTTTCCCTTGAGAAGTCAGCGAGAAAGTGCCGTTGGTTTCTGGTGGGGGAGAAACCCCCCTGAACAAGGGGTAACTTTATAATTCACGGCCCACTTACAAAAAATCCTGTTACCTCCCCTGAAACTCCTCACTGACAACCGTATTTGATGAAACGTTCAGGTTTTAACTCAATTTGTCTGAGCATTTTAAGCTCGGATGTGATCATTTTGCGTTTATAACGGCGAATTAATTTATGCAAATAAACAAACCAAGTAATACAGTAAATCCACGCATATTGAATACCACTTCAAAATTAAGACTTCTTCAAAATAAAGACAACCTAAAAATTAAGACAACCTCAAAATTAAGACTACATCAAAATTAAGACAACCTCAAAATTAAGACTACATCAAAATTAAGACTACCTCAAAATTAAGACTACATCAAAATTAAGACAACCTCAAAATTAAGACTACATCAAAATTAAGACTACATCAAAATTAAGACAACCTCAAAATTAAGACTACATCAAAATTAAGACAACCTCAAAATTAAGACTTTCTCAAAATTAAGACTACCTCCAAATTAAGACAACCTCAAAATTAAGAGCACACTTTTTAAGTTCATTATCACTGTTTTACGTTTTATTCAACTTCAATAGTTATATTAGGACCACCTTAAAAAAGACTAGTTTTCAAGGGTCCCAAAGGTGATCTTATTATCGACGTTTTACTACACATTATAATGTGTCCCAGTGATAAACGTTTGAATAAAATATCTCTGTGATAAATATTGAATTATCCCGCATCATATATGTCTCCTTATTGTTATGCGTTATGCATTCAGTTTCTGAAATACGGGTGACATATCGCCAAGTTGTTGATAACTATTGGAGCATCGTTGAGTTTGTTTTATTTTTGAAACATCTTTCATTTCGACAAATTTCAATTAAAGTACATATGTCATTGAACAAATATTTTATTTAAGTTGATGGCACCCGAAAAAAGGGTGTAAAAACGATTCAAATGAAATATTTGATTCAATCAACATTGTTTCTTTCCAGAATGTGCACGTGATCAGTATGAGTATATGCAGACTGGTTTGATTGGTAAAATCTTTCGCTGTGAACATAATGGTAACTATGCCCCGTTCGGTTGCCTGGGTTCTGTGTGTTACTGCCAGGACAAATTTGGTAAACAGGTCGGTTCAACTACAGTACCCATTGGAGAACACGTCTCCATCGATTGTTAATGAACAGAATTACAAAAATAAGGTATGTTATATCAAAGCAGATTGTCACGAGTTATCTCCCTTTCTAAATTATACAATATGTTTAATACAAGGAGTCTTAAGCTTTTACTCCTGACCTCTTTCCGCTTCTTTTTCAAACAACCAAATGTATCGATGAATCTTTAAGCATGAGTAATTTATCTTTCAAACGGCACCTACGTTATGTAAGTTCTCATTAAAAATGCATCAAAATGTACACACGCGTTTAAATACCTTCAGTGGTTAAATAAGTACGGTATTGGACAGATATGAATCTATTTTAATGAACAAATACACTTTATCGTCTATCTGGCAGAAACCATCGAACATTCGGATTAAAACATGTGTTTCTCGCGTCTTAAGCTATCAAAGCAAATCGAAGAGGATTTTGAAATATGTACATTTTGATGCATATCTGGAGAAATCTTCGCCAATACTTTACGCACTGGCACAAAGAATGTGTCGTGTGAAAGATGAAGTATTCATGCATTGATTGTGGTTCATATCTTGAATACAATTTGATAATTTGAAGTATGTTTTAAGCAGCGGAATGAGGTGAGATGTGAAAAGCGTTAGACTCCTCGTTGCATCAATACAAGTCCTATAGAAGGGATGTAGAAAGGGAGAGAACTCGTAACAATCTCAAGTCAAGTTATTATCATTGTGTTAATTGGTAATTTTTGGGCAAAACGGGTGTTTCTAGATAATTTGAACTGCACAAATCTTAATGCATTAGAAGCAATGGGACACAAGTGGGAATATATTCTGTTTATATTTCTGAAGAACACTTATTCAACTAAATACATCATCATGTAAACTACAGAATATAGTCTTGTATGCTAAAATATTATACAATTCGCAATTAGTTAAAGTTGTAGAAATAATAAAATCGATATCCTTTTGATGTATTGAGTACACTACTTTCAACACTAGAATATTTCCATTTGATTTAAAAAAATCAACGCTCGAAGAAAGATTCCGTTGTTGCATTATCAACATTACATTGCAACATCCGTTCTAACGGCGCGATAATATTAGTTTTGTTGAAAAGTCTGTGTTAATCAAAAACTCATTGTTTCAGATTAGATGTCAAAGGACAGAGCACTGAAATGATTCCTTCTTCGTGTTTATCAATTTTAAAATAAAATGTTTCAAATGTTTTCGATGTCATATCTTATATGTTGTAGTGATCGTACATAAATAAACGTGTTTTAACAGCGAAGTATTACTGTATTTTATACGAAAGACCATTGTTAACGTCTTCATTTACCAGTATCACTAAATGAGAGGCCCATCATGGCATGTGCTCTAGTGGCTGGCCAAATCTGGTCACTTTTGTTTCTTAGAAGGCATTTAAATTTCAAGGGTCATAATGCAGTCAGGCATGCGCAGATCTGTCTGTTTTTCAAAAGGAACCAAGGTCTCGTGGATATCAAACAACTGTACTTCTGAGCAATGAGATTATGCAAAGTCGACACAGTGAACTATACCAAACAATTATTCTTATTGATGCCCCTATTACGTTGATTCTACACAATCTAGGTTAGCACTCACAGTACTTTGATTCTACACACTCTACTCGTAGATATCGCATTCGGCCGATTCCGACAGTGTTCGGTTTAGTCTTCGTGCGTTTCCGGGAATTTCTGTATATAAAAAATAAACAAACAACATATCCTTTTAAAATATTGGGTGTACGTGTATAAACCCAATTCGACAAGGCTTTCATTGTCGATTTATCCATTATATATTTAATGCCAAAATTGAATTATTACTGCAAATTCAAAACAAAATTTGAATTTGAAAAATATCTTGACACTTTAAGAAACGACAAATTAAGGATAAAATGATCTGGAAATCGGTAGGATAAGTGGTATCAATAGAGAAGATCGAATATGTAAATTGTGTTCGCAAAATGTGATGGAAACTGAGTACCATTTCTTGTTATGTTGTCCCAAATATGACGATGTAAGGAAAAAGTTTTTTCGTAATAATTCTTGGCCCTGCGTTGAGAAATTTTATCATTTGCTACATTCGGATAGGAATAAATGTATCATAAATACAGCTAAATTTATTTCAGAAGCTTTGAGCGTAAGAAAGAATATTTTGCAAACTAGTATGAACTGATGTATTTAAACATAGGGTATGAATACTGTTATATTTATCTATATATCTCTTGTATACACTGTATCACCATAGCATCTTCTTTCCTCATATTTCTCACTAATGTTTGTCACTCATATTTGTCACTCATGTTTGTCATTCATGTTTATCACTCATATTTGTCACTATACAAATAATACAATGTACAGTGTAAACATCTACATGCGTTACCATATACATGTATAATATGCTGTCTTGTCAGCATATATCATATCACACGCCTACATGTAACTGTATGTTTTTCTTGTGTTCTCTATTGCAAGTCTTTGCCATAATTGTTATTTGTAAATGGCCAAATGCTTAAATAAGCCAAATTAGCCAATAAATGAATGAATTATATTGGGTATAGGGTGGGAAGGTTGTTAGAATCATGTAATATCATTTTAACTCGCTGTAAATAGGTTGTATACAACATCCCCTATAATCGATATTTAGGTAAACACAATAATGAAAGAAATAGCGAATTTGAGTTATAACATTGCCCACAATTTTGTTTGTTTTTCCTCGCCACCGGGAAATCCCATATAGGCGAACAGCAACAACCACCGGTATGGTTTGGTATTACTGTTTTATGAGGTCGCCCGTCGCCGCGCACATTTTATAATGCACTTTATGGTATTTTGGTCGACCCGGTATGTCCCCCGCACACCATAAATATACTTTTTGAAACCGAAGGGGGAAATTTACCTGCCAGTATAGCAGTATAGATCAAACAGACAATTTTTGAAGCCAAAGACGGTTACTGCACAGTGCCAATGAGACCTATCGTACAGTTACCATTTTCCTGGCACCTAACCAGTACTTTCCTGGAATCTACCCAGTACTTTCCTGGTTACATGCCAGTACTATGTTAGGTGGGAAACACTGAAAAGTATTTCTGTTTTATCCGGCGAGACGAGGGATCGAACCCACGACCTTCGGATTCGTAGTCAGCAGCGTTAACCACTGAGCCACAGGGCCACCTGCAACAACCACCATTGCTTGCGTTTAATATATAAATTTCTTAAATTAATTTAAACAGGTTTTTAAAATAATTAATTTGCATATATTAAAGGGAGGTGATTCAATATACCGGTCCGGGTGTTTATTAAAATTGGAATAACTTTTTTGTATTAACTTTGTTATTCTGATAACAGAATGATACTAAATGGAATACAAATCATAATACGCTTTCTGTCTAGTTTCGTCTTGTTCATAAAACGTACTTAATAGTAAACACATTAACAACATTTAGAATTTCATGAATCTCTTTAATATTTCAAATTAACGGTCGTGTAATTGCATATTTGTAGTACTCATATGGTGAA
Source organism: Mactromeris polynyma (assembly GCA_032209605.1). Lineage (NCBI taxonomy): Eukaryota > Metazoa > Mollusca > Bivalvia > Venerida > Mactridae > Mactromeris > Mactromeris polynyma. Next base: position 5,921,286 of record JASFXZ010000030.1, on the reverse strand, counting down.
TTAATTGAATTAACGATAATTTAATCATATAAAAACTTACTACACTAAAGATGTACCTGGTTCTTCTTAACCTAATATTTTAATGGGCTTCATCCTAAAACAACATGAATGACCGTTTAACCATATCACTAACATACAAAACTAGTAAAGAACACCCGCTTGTTAAAAAATGGAAGTGTTTTTAATAATATGATATTACAAAAGTCTTTCTTCGACAAATACAGAGAAAAACAAGAGACAAACGGACACAAATGCAGAAAGACGACTCCACAAAACACCTGACAAAGTCAACGGTTATCCCTTCTTATCTAGGAGGGAAGAATGAATAAAGTGAAATATCCGCCGACATTGCCAAGGTGCTTAGCAGAATGAGCTCATCACTGAACTAGACAGTCAGTAAATGAAACAGAACTGACACCTTATAAACAACTGCTAAATAACTTGTGAACAACTTCAAAGGAATAGACTCGTCAATACATAACTAAATCTTACGATCAGAAATTTCAGTTTAGTATTGTATGCGATGTATTTCAATGGAAGACTTCCGCGTGAATTTAACAACATATTTTCAAAGTTTCGTGACAACTGACAGTAAAGTGAAATAGATGTAAGCAAAAAAAAATCATATCTAAGTTTGTATTTTACCTCACCCTAGTAAATGTTAGTACCCCTGAGGCATATTACGCAATATATTCGTAGCTACGTATTATCGCAATCCTTTTCAAACCTTTTCATATCACTAACATTATTTATGACTGTAATAAGACCATTATTCTACATAATTAAATACAATACAACAAATAAAACATGTTTCTGATTTTTAAGATATCTTCATGAGCAAATTTGTTTTATTTATTCATAACGGCTGTAGGACAACTCGACCCTTGAACAATTCGTCCCCATACCAATTCGACCTTTGTCAATTCGACCCCTTATTTTGCTAAGTCAATTCGACCCCTCTGTACTGTTTGAGGATCGGGTGTAAAATATGATGTACTAAAAATTAATTATAAGAATTATTTTGTGTACTTACTTACTTAAGGCTGCATTTCACCAAGGATTGTTTTTTCCAATCGGCCCGATCTGGACCAGATTGTCCCCGATGAATCAATTTTTTGATCGGCCCGATTGTCGTCCTGAATCACCTCCAATCGTCCCCTTTTTTTACCCGATTGAGTCCCGACCAATGGACCATGGCGGGGGGACGAATCACTGACGTTCCTCGCGCGATCGACACGTTTCCGGGGCGCAAGTATGCGAAAGTACGCGCAAGTACACGGCAAAGCTCCAGAGGGCGGGCGAGACAAGGGGACCTTCAGGGGACCCTCGGACGACCAAGACGACCACGGGCCGACGGCTTTTGATCGGCTACTGTTTTTCAACATGTTTAAAAACAGTAGCCGATCACTTTTTCGGTACCCGACCCTCGGAGGACTGAGGCGATCGCGCCAGATCTTCCCCCGAAGGTATAGGGTAGTGCTCGACAGTGCTCGCAGGTTCCCGACTATTTTCGCCGATCGACTAAAAAAAGGATCGGTTACTATCGGGACCAAAACAATCCTTGGTGAAATGGTGGCTTTACTTAATCCTCTTCGTGCTTTGATGCACATAAGGCCAACACTAGCTCTCTCCATAACACTCTGTTTTGTGCTTTCTTCTCTACTTCTCGCCATGACATCCCAACCTCCTTCATCTCTCTTTCCACTGTTCTTCTCCATGTTTCCTTTGGTCTTCCCCTTTTCCTCTTGCCAGTCGGAGTCCATCTCAGTGACACTTTAGCGATGTTTGTTGGTTCCTTCCTTAAGACGTGACCAATCCATTTCCATCTTCTAGTTTTTATTTCCTCTCTAATGTCTCTTTGTGATGTCAGCTTGTATAATTCCTGATTTGTTATTTTGTTGGGCCAAAAGATTTTACAAATTATTCTTAAGCAGGTATTGTGAAATGCAGCCAATTTGTTGAAGTCAGTTTGTATAATTCTCCAACATTCTGAGCCGTAAATAAGTACAGATTTGACATTGCTGTTGTAAATTTCAAGTTTGGTGTTTCTGGCAAGAGATGATGATTTCCAAATAAGTCTGAGTTGACAGAAGGATGTACTCAGTCTTGCTTTGATGTCTTTGGTGGTCCCATTATCACTGCTTATTACACTGCCTAGGTATGTAAAGTCTCCTATTTCCTCGATGTTTAAGGACCCAATCTTTATCGGTGTTTTACTTGATTGGTCGTTGATTGACATGACATTCGTTTTCTGGATGTTTATTTTGAGCCCAAGTTTGTTTGACATGTTTTTCAATCTTGTCGTTTTCGTTTGCATTTGTGTTCTATTGCTGGATAATAAGCAAATGTCATCTGCAAAGTCTAAGTCTTCAAGAAAGGAGTTGAGTGTCCATCTTATTCCGGTGTTTCCATTTCCTAAAGTTGACCTCATACACCAGTCGACAACTATCAAAAAGAGAAGAGGAGAGATTACACATCCTTGTCTGACGCCTGAATCCACTGAGAACCAATCAGGAAGCTTACCATTGTGTAATACACTGCATTCGTACTTGTCGTAGAATATCTTTATCAGCTTTACAATTTTTGATGGTACTCCATATGCTCTCAGGATATCCCAAATATATTCTCTTATCACACTGTCAAATGCTCTTTGGAAGTCAATGAAGTTGAGTACTAGTTTGTTTTGCCACTCTATGGATTGTTCTATGATGTTACGAAGGGTAAATAGGTGGTCTATGCAGCCTCTGTTATTTCTGAATCCTGCCTGTTCTTCACGCAGCTTACTGTTGATGGAATCAGTAATTATATTCTTGATAACTCTGAGGAATACTTTGCTAGGGATTGAAAGTAGTGATATTCCTCGCCAGTTGTTACATAGTTTCAGGTCTCCCTTCTTTTGTAGTTTTACAATTATGCCTTTGTCCCATCCTGTTGGTATTACTTCATTTATCCATATGTTGGTAAATAGATAATGTAGTATCTCGCTTGTTGACTCTATGTCTGATTTTAGAAATTCTGCACTGATGTTATCTATGCCTGGCGCTTTACCATTTTTTAGTTGTCTTATTGCTTTCTGGATTTCATTCTTGCATACAACTTATGTGTCTATTTCAAGTAAGTCTCCGAACGGTTGAATATCGGATATCATCATTTGTTTCAGTCCTATTCAGGATGTTATTAAAGTGTGCTGCCCATCTATCTAACTTTTCTTTGTCTGTAGTTAGTAGCTTCCCCTCTTTGGATAGTACTGGTGCGTCGTTGTTGCTCGACTTTCCGCACAGCTGTCTGGTGATTTTATACACTACACTGAGCTCTCCACGCTTTGACGCTTCTTCTGCTTCATGTGCAAGCTCTTCAACATAGTTCCTCCTATCTTTCGTCGCACCTTTTTTAACTTCTTTGTCTTTATATCTATAGTCTGATTGCAATTTGGCTTTCAATCTGTCAGATTTAGCTGTATTAAGTTTTGTTTTTATGATTTTCCGTTCTTTGATGTTTTCCCAGGTCTTGTCTGACAGCCACTGTTTTCTTTTTCTGTTTCGTAGACCTAAAACTTTCTCTGATGTTTTAGTATAAATGTCCTTGATGTTATCCCAGATTTCTGTTATGTTTTCACCCATGTTTTCATTGTTGTCATCAATTTCGCGGAGTACTTGATATCTGTTTCTTATTTCAGTATTAATTTTTTGTCTTATTGTGTTGTCCTTCAGTCTCTGCAGATCAAATGCTTTCCTGCCCAGTTCATTTATCTTTGGAGCTTTCTTGGGTTTCAACTTTATTTTACCAATAATCAGGTAGAGGTCACTTCCACAGTCTGCTCCTCTTTTTACAGATACATCATTTAGTGAATGTCGCCATCTGCCATTAATCATTAAATGGTCAATTTGATGTTTGTCTCTCCTGTTTGGCGATGTCCATGTCAGCTTATGTATATCTTTGTGTTGGAACAGCGTACCACCAATAACCAGATCATTTAGTCCGCAAAATTCAATCAATAAATTTCCATTTTTATTACAAGTTCCACATCCGTTGTTACCCATTATTCTCTCTACTCCGGTGTTGTCACTTCCTACTTTTTGCGTTTAAGTCTCCATTTACCAGCACAACATCATGTGCATGCCCTCCTTCCAATACACTTCTTAGTTTTTCATAGAAGTCTGTTTTAGTTTCAATGTCTGCTTCGTTTGTTGGTGCATAGCATTGAATCAGAGTTAGTTTCACATATTTTGAGTCAAATCTAGCTGTTATTATTCTCTCATCTATGGGTTTCCATTCTATAAGAGCTTTACTTGCTTGCTTATTCATTATGATTGCTACACCTTCTCTATGGGTGTTATCTTTTCTCCCTGAGTAAACTATCTTGTGTCCATTTGCTGTTATAACTGACCCGCAACCTGTCCACCTGCATTCACTTATGCCCAATATATCTATGTTATAGTTCATCATTTCTTTTTCAATTTGTGCAGTTTTTCCTACTTCGTACATGGTGCGGACATTCCATCCTCCCACTCTAAGTAGGGATTTTGGCCTCAGAATTAGTTTGTGTAGCTATGTTTAAATGGATAAATGTAACACATGTATTTGCCTTTGTCTGACCCGATTTGGTTTATAAATCTTTGGTTGATTTATCCATTGTTCTTCCTTGGAGGTATTAATTTCTTCTTTTATAATTGTGTGTAATTGTCGAAACATTTTAAGACTGAATCTCAGAATTAGACTTTGAAATTTTAGAACTTAACAAAAGTGTAGGGCGAGTAACAAGAACATTTGGATAAATTTAATTTATGCAAATTTCAAGTTTATGTGGAGTTGAGTTTATTTACCCTCGCCACCGGGATATCCCATATAGGCGAGCAAGTTTATGTCTGAGTTTCAGTCTGTTTGTATTTGCGTTTATTTATCGTCGCCACCGGTTTCCCACATGGGCGACGCCTCCAGAAGAATGTGAGTCATATTAATTTTTTGGAGGCTAGTGCATGATACAGAAGATGCCACAGTTCCAGAAGCACCCCTGGTTCTTTTACGTGCTCGATGTAAAGCATCTTACACGGGACATCGGTTTTTAAAGTCTCGTCCGAAAGACTGTTAGTACGGTCAGTGATGGAGCGGGGAATCGAACCTGCGATCCCAGGATTACAAGCGCGTTACCACTGGACTACGGATCCGCTACTATCAGTCTTATATTCATACAGAATATATTCTAAATAGACAATTTTAACCTAAGGCAGCATATTGATCAAATTCCTACACTTGTTTAAAAAACGAAACATTCACAAACAATGCCATCATTATGGCAAACTGTCACTAACATATGTGTCTTTTGACTGCTAGAAACAAATTTAAAACATCATAATTAGCAACATACATAAAAAAGCCACCATTAAGACAAACTGTTGCTAACATCAAATGCCCGTGTCTTTTGATTGCTGGATAAAGTTTTAACAAGTCATAATAGGCCACATATTTTACAGAACAATAAATTTCATTAAGTGGGCCATTCAATTGATAATTAATATGTTAATGAGAACCATTAGTGTAATTATTTATTACGATATCTGATATGAAACAAGTCAGGTCAACGTTGCGTATATAATTATGGTCCTAACTGTGCACTTCAGCACAAGAGGATGCTTCAGTGACCTGTGCTTTGCTTTGATACACAGGGGATCCGCTAAGTGCTGAATCGTTGTGGTCATTTTTTATATTTTTTTACTGCATTTTACAAAGTGACTATCTTGATAATTTTTCAATCTTGAAAAATAAGTGTGTATTTCATACAGTATCAACCCTATATAAAAAGCCGGGATTTGAACCTTTGACCTCCCATTCCCTAGGCAACGAAGAAACCTCTTTAGCATGCGATACATTAAATTAATGTTACGATACTTGAAGAAAACAGACAAGGAGCGTAGCATGACCTTGCGACCACATGCACGCATCATGCAGTTTGTTCGTCTCCAACAAGAGACAATCAGAAACAAATGCGGAAAGACGACTACACAAAACACCTGACAAAGTCAACGGCTCTTCCTTCTTGTCTAGGAAGGAAGAAGTGATAAAGGGAAATAACCGACTACCAAGCCAAGTGCCTAGCAGAATCCGCTCTCCCCTGGACTAGACAGTCAGTTAATGTAACAACTGCTAAATTACTTGTGAACGACTTTGAAGGAATAGACTCGTCAATACATAACTGAATCTTACGATCAGATATTTCAGATTAGCATTTTTCAGTGGAAGACTTCCGCGTGAATTTAACAACATATTTTCAAAGTTTCGTGGCAACTGACATCATAATGAAATAGATTTGAGCACAAATATTATATCTAAGTTTGTATTTTATCTTGCCCTAAGAAAAATGTTAGTACCCCTGGGGCATATTGCGCAAACGATTCGTAGCTATGTATTATCGAAATCCTTTTCACACTAATTTATATAACTAATATATACATATTCATAACAGTCTAGTTACCTGCGATATCGTCATGACATTATAAGAAAGACGAGCAAAAACAAAAGGACAAGCAGACTATGAACAACACAAAGACCACGTGATGAGATAACGATTTAGTACCATTGATAGACATTTACGTTCTAGCAATTATATAGATAATTAAATAATATTATTTAGAAAAAGGCAATGAGCTCATTATTCTACATAATTACATACAATACAAAATGTACAATAAATAAAATATGTCAATGGTGATTAACAGTACATAGTGTTCAAAGTTCTAAGATTACCAAGTTGAACATAATTACTTGCATATAACACACACCTATATTTACTTTCTAAGATGTCATTATTAAGAAAAACGGTGTCCGCAAATTTTAGGCTTTGGTAGAAGGACTATCTTTAAAAACGATGGTCGATGCAATCTAAATCTAGCAAATTTGTTGCAATCTGAAGATTAACAATTGCTGTCCAACATAAACAATTGCCGAGATGTTACAATTGCAGGTCACTCGATGACGCTACACTATAGTTACTTATATCCATACGACGAAATTGCGTTTTAAATGTATGGAAATATGGAATTTTAAAAAGTTTGGATATAACGAAGTAAATCCCCAGGTCCCCAGAAATTCATTATAGGCGTGCCCTACAGTATCTGGTTTCATGCAACCATGTCATTTTTACAGTTATAAGAAAAAACTATCTGTGTCACACATGCTTTTATTGTTGAATATATCCATTAGTTTAATAAATGAACGAAAGCAGAATTTTGTGTTTGGGTGTCTTTATTTATTGGCCTTATTATCATGAATTATATTCGTGCAATAATTAGAAATCTTAACCAATTACAACTTCTTTACATATTTCAATTAGCACCGATCATCTGTTTAATGATATGTCTTGTTTCTGTTACCATTTCAATCGTTTGCTCTATCTTTACAGCTAATTCAAATAATCCTTGTTAAAATTTCGCTAATGTCCCAGTTTTGTGTACAAATGTATTAAAGAATCGTATACGGTGGCTTTATTCGAATACTAGTACATATATTTATAAGGATTGTTCTTACTAACTCCTGTTCTGTAGATTAGAAACATGACTAGTTAATGACTCAACTAAGATAGCATTAGATGGGTGTTTCAAACTACGTCAAACTATTTTAAAATGCTGTCAATCCCGCTACATAAGTTAGAGTCTCGCACTTGACCTTGTCACACAACAGACGATAAGTAACATTCATGACTAAAATGCAGGAATAAAGGTCACATATTTGTAATCGTCGTTCTGTTTGATGACGTCACCCATGTCCTTGATCGTGGATATTTCGCAAATCGCTCTTATCGGTCAAAAACCTTGCTATAAAACCCCGCCGCGCTCTAGATTCTATTTATTTTATAGCAAGCTTTTGGGGACACATATTGTTATAAAGAAATGTTCAAGTTATTGTGCTTAGCCGTGTTAGTGGCTGCAGCAAATGCGCTGGTTTGCCTACCGGACACTTGCATGACTGTACGTTGTGCCGCTGTCACTGAAGATAATTGTAATGGCCTCGTTAAATCTAAGGGTGGTTTCTGTGGATGTTGTGATGCATGTATCACTGAAATAGGTAAGAGTAAAATATGTTTAGTAGAAAAAAGGTTTCTTGAATGGTTTTCCCCTTTCAAGTTTTCAAAAATATTTTTTTCCTGTGTGCATTTTCTTTTCTTGATATAATGTTAATGTTCTTTTCTCCGACTTTCTTCGCTAGTTCCGTGGTGTATTCCATTAATTCAATCGTCCCCCCTAGTTGTCTATTTAAATTATCTACGATTGTTCTTTTTAATATCGAACAGACCATTCCTTGATCCCCTATTCCTATACATGTCCACCTTCAGTTCAAATGTCGTGTATGCTGTGGCTTCTCTGCGATCTGTGAGGGGAGACATTGTCTTTTGTATGTAGTGTTCCTGTAACAACTTATTATAATCTCTCTTTCTAGTTTCAATGTTGCAATATTCTGAAATCATGTCTTCGTGTTTTACTGTCCGTTCTCTGTCTGTACAACGGGAATGTTTTAATATTAAGTGACTGTCGCTCGTATTAGCACGTGTCGTTTAAGTTCCTGTCTTGTAATAGAAGCATCACGTTGTTACAAGGAATGCCACATTAACTGATTGCCTACCCAAACGGATCTCAAGGAAACATCTGCATACAATAGGTGATGAGGAGGTGTAATGGAAAACATCTATGGGGATAGGGCAATAAGAAATTGGCTGGCTGATTAACCAACAGGAGAGCAAGAGGGGATGGAAAGGAGGCAAAAGGGATTCCATTACATGACAAGTTTAGAAAGCAAATGTGGCCTCGGAGAGAAAGTGGAGGAATAAATATGAATTTATAACAGGCCAAGAAATCCTACAAGAGGAAAGGGGAAACCCATCATTAATTCAAACATACAATCTCATTAAAATCAACTCCAGTCGCGCGCTCCTTTACCATACGCTAACTGGATCTGATGACTGCACAATACAGGTCACTTTCTTGTGACCTTTGCGTAGACAATCAAATCGTCGGCTGCAAAAGGCTTTGGTATAGAGTTATGAATATTCGTCGATCTCAGACTAGCTCCGTAAATTCTATTTGAGCGTAGATCACCAAGACGTTCCGATTACGTATTTTCGCCAATTTCACTATGGCTGCGCCCATGGACACAACCGCAACTCCTACACGGCAAAATTCTTTGGTTGATCGGTATTGTTTGTGTGGTGTTTCGTTTTTGGAAATATTTATAACCGGAAGCGGCAGGAAGAACGCTTAAAACAGTTTAAATAGAAACTCCGAATTAACGACTAATGTCTGTACGCTAATACGGTTTTGTAAGGAGAAATTTCATTGGACCACAAACGAGCACCTGGTTACGCAATCTATGTTTAGCGAGGCTATATGAACGTGACCTCTAACGGAGTGTAGTCAGATCCTAACAGCGGAAAGTAATGGAGCTAAAGTTAGGGGCTGATTTCAATGAGATTGTTCAAAAATATAAAGAGAAATAATAGTCACATAGCGATTTACAGCCTTGGTATGGAAAAGTATGTCTTACATTTTATATTACAGCTGAGGGAGAAATGTGTATGGAGATGATGCTTTTCGGTGTACCATCAACCACTCAATGCGCTAAAGGATTGTACTGTGATCCTACCAGTCATGTTTGCAAGGCTATTCCAGTAAAGAGAGCAATTGGTAAGGTTTGCATTCACAATGAAGGTCCGCTGTATGTACTACATACTGAATTAACATGCCAAGATAAGCAGGGGGTTTTCAAGTAGTTATTGCCTACATTTGAAATCTGATGTACTTTAACTGATACATTCTTATCTCTGCCACTGATCAGATTACATTTCAGTACAGAATGACTTTATGAAAGTCGAATGACGATACATTGTGATGGCCCAAATTTAGCAATTTCAGACAGATTTTAGCAGGAATGTTTAAACGAAACCGGTGTTTGTGAGTCGCATTCACATTCGTAATTAGAAAAGTTACGACTTATAGCTACGTTTCGTTAGGTTCTTAATGATTGTTAAATGAATTTGGCATTATTTGCATTTTGTTTTTGATACACGACAACCAAGGAATGTGTTTTAAAGCCTGAATTTACCCTTATTCGGCTATTGACTGACCTTTATATGTGACAGGAAAGTCAGTTAATGACTTAAGGCTGAATATTATTAAAAACAAAGCTATAATTATATTGTATGCTTATTGCCACTATTGGCCTCACGTTTTATACTCTGAAAATATTTTAGAAATTGGTTAAGAGTTGAACTACACGAGGTGTAGATAGATTATTTGTGTTTGTGCTTGCATTCTAGGAGCATGTGCTGATGCATTATCGCAAGTTGATGCCCGTCTCCAAGCTGAGCCCAATTTGATGGGTCTGGAAAGACCACACTGTGATTCAGATGGAACTTACTTAGGAATGCAATTTGCTGGCTCACAGTAAGGAGATCTTGCATAATTGACAACAGCACGTCTGATCTAAATAATTAACGCGCGATTGTTTTAATGTTAGATGTCTCCCTTGTTTGTCCTCTTTGATTTTTTCTAGTTATCCCTTATGGTCGACGGTCAGGCCATTCCATGCGTCCCTGTTCCCGTACGTATGTTTTATGGATTGTTGTTTTCCCGGAGGTCTGTGTGGGGAGGCACGGTCTTATGTATGAGGCGTTCCCTGTAGCAACTTATTCACTCTCTTGCATTCGGTTAACTTGTGAGTGAAATATATCGTGGACATCCTTAGAACCTATCTTCTTCACTTTAATAGATTCTTGTCCACGTTCTGCGTGGTACACAATCTGTCTGCATATAATACTGAACACCAAAGTCACTGACGACCAAAACTGAATTATTTGTACCACGCATATGGTTCATAGTGCGTATATTGTAGAAAAAAACATCGCCCTATTGCATGTTCAACCCAGACGTCGAATAACATCGCATTAACATGTATGTATATAGAAAGATAATGTTTGATAAGAGCTCCAATGATCACGAAATTAAATCATGATAAAACTTTTTTGGCATACTAACCTCGATTTTTCTGTTTTGCAAACCTGAATTACGTAATGTGTCTATATTTATTACCAAAGTACATTTATAAGTTACATATGAGAACGGCGATATCGTGTTTCAACTAGAGAGCCAACGTTAATACTGAATATTGGTCAACAGATTTAAATCGCCAAATTGGTATTTTGAGCAACTTCACTACATTAAGACAAAGACAGTGATCTGAAACATCGGACGTGATTATGATGTGTTCATGGACATTTTTAATAGTACGATGCATTTGATTCATAAATGATATAGCTTACTGCAATCAACTTCAATAGCGACTGTCTCAAATACCTATTACACATCCTCGGTACCCAGGCTATTCATAACATGTATGATACCCTTGGCAAACTGACTGTTAAAACCTCGTCCTCATGAATAATTAATGAGGTGAAATCCAGCCGCTTGATTGGCCGCATGACACACACCTCATGCGAAACGGATAGCTCTTCACAGAGGAGATTCCTTCCTTTTTGTTATCGTCCATTTCATTCGTCGAGAAATACCAATGAATATTCATGTATTCAAGTTTCGTTAGCCATTTTGCCCAGGGTATCATACATGCTATTAATAGCAAGAAGCTATATGAAATAGTACTAGCCGGTTTGCACTTTTGGAAAGCTTGGTTCTGTACCTTGTCAGAGGGGTCCTTACCTTTAATAATCGATTCTTACTTAATCCACACAGGGCATATTGTGTGTCTGCGGATGGTACAATGATCAGTGGGTACATGGTAAACAGATGGGAAACTGGTAACGATATGAACTGTCGTAAGTACAAGATTGTCTTGTTTATTTGGTGGTTCATTTTAAAATAACACAATACATGAGATAAATCAGTAAAAATACCGATCGCAGATATGTTTACAAGTCACTCGAACAAGGCTCCTTTTAACATTCAATTCCTTAGGAACCGTTTGACAGTATTTCTTTCAAGAATCCTCAGGAAATTCGGTGTACAGTAAAACCTCTTTTAAAGACTACCTCAACAATAAGACCACCTCAAAATAAAGAACATAAGTTTCCTGTCAGTTTCACTGTTTTGGTCTTCATTCAACCTCAATATTAAGACCACCTCAATAAGAAAACCAGTTATCAAGGGTTCCAAGAGTGGTCTTATTATTGAGGTGTTACTGTAATTACAATAGTCATACCAGAATAAAGACAACACATTGGTCTGTTTAAGTTTCACCATGGTATGATTCGTTGTTTCTCCATACATAATTTAGTGAACTTCTTTTGTACGTGGGACAGTTAATTGTTCAATGTAAGTTCAGTATAAATAATGCCTCAATTTGAAAAAGGGCTTCTCTGTAAAGTGGTATGTGAACAAATAACGTACCTAGGACTTACAGTATAATTACACTGGTGACTTGGATACAGTTATATGATATATCTGGCTCGTGCTTATTGCTACAAATTACGGAATGAAGTCAATTTCACCCAATGGTAATGTTGTTTCAGAATGTGCACGTGATCAGCATGCGTACATGGCAACTGGCATGATTGGTAAAATGTTTTACTGTGAAAAGAATGGTAACTATGCCTCGCACAGTTGCATGGGTTCTGTCTGTTACTGCCAGGACAAGTTTGGAAAACAGATCGGAACATCTACAGTATCCATTGGGCAATTAGGCTCACTCAATTGTTAATACAGTGCAGTGGAATCTAGGGTACGTTATATGATTTTCTCGATTCAAATTATTTATCAGTGTACATAATGTGAATTGCATCATCGAATATGTACCATTTAACTGAATCAACATCGAACAATTGCAATAAACTGTTAACATTAATTGGCATAAATATGTAAATACAATTGTTGGCATGATATAAGGTACGGTCACTACCGGGATACGGTCGCCGTACGACCACACAGATTCCGCAACGACCGCAACAGACGTTAGTACAGGCACTTCAGTTGTTGCGGCGGCCATTCGACGTACGGGCATCGTTCGGGAACTGTACAGTCGACGTTAGGCTCACGTACGCCAAACGTACGTGGTCTTGATGAAAACAAAAACCGGAGATGTACTCCCCATGCCCGTACGTTGACTGTACGGTGCACATAATAATGACCGTAACAAATGCATAAGTGTCGCCCAAGGTCTCCAAAACAATTCGATGACCTTCGGTTACCAAAGTGGGTCGTGACAGAGCCTAAATATGAACAATTATGTAGACAAGCAATTCGTATAGTGCAATTTTAATTTAATACTTATACTTCGTGTTTGTTTATTATCGCACCTATGTGTGACGATAGAACAAGCTGCTGCCTTGAACATAATACGCACATACCTGAATTTTCACCTATACGTTTTTCACATCTAAATGAAGCTCATAAGCTTTTTGACTTTTTATAAAAAAGAATTTGAAATATGAAAAATTCCATTTTTAAGTTCTGGACAATGTATTCTTTTTCAGATGCGACTGGCAGCCTATGACTTCTTCTTTGAATAGCATTGTAATTCAATGAATGAATAAATTCATAAATCGTTTATTTTAGTGTTTTGTCTGATGGTGTTCATATGTTTATCATTGTAATACATGTACATATTATAACACAACAATCGACATTTCTCTTGTCTCGAATCATAATAAATGAAGAGACCACAAGCTGCAGTATGTTTGTAGATTCAAACAACAGAGTCAGGTGTGACCAATGCACGAAGATTTGACAGAGATGTCAAAACCTTTGTCATTTCTTTATATGCTTGAAATAGGCACAGTTTGTGTGTCCTTGTTTTGACATTATGTAATCATACAACTTTCTGGGCTAGCATATTGATGATGAGAACGGCGATAAGGCGGCATAGGAAAAAATACAATACAAAATAGGGGCTCCCAACACAAATACTAAGGACAGGATACAATAGGATAAAGGGATATTAAATGATTTATATTTTACTGTTTTAGTACATAATGTTGATGCAATTATTGATATTGCATGATTGATCACATGACATCAGGAAGAGGAGTTTAGTCTATTGATAAAAGCACACATAAAAGTTACTCACCATTTTTAGTAGATCATGTGATAAAACACTTATGGACTGCCTTGCTGGTCAAAAGATAAAATTATCACCCTCAGTGCACAGACGATTTAGGGAACTATCATCAAAGTTTAAAGTCTAGGATAATAGCGCATTGAATCAGTCTTTTACCCCAGCATTTTATGCTGACAGTTCCAAGGCTGTAATTCGCTATATGATTGTTGTTTCTGTTTATGTTATGAATGTGTTTTGTATCTCCCTTTCCCCTATGCAAATCTGTCACTTTATACAGTGTTCAGATTGTTTCCGGCCCATTTTTGGCCTTAATAGGCCAGTTGTCTTGACTTGTCCTGTGATATTTTCCATCCATTAATTCCCACCTCCCCATCCCTTACTATCCACTTTAATTCTCCTAGTTATTCCTTGTGGTCTGCTGGGCCATTCCTTGCGCCTCAGTTCCTTAATATGTGTACCGTTTGACCTCCTTTAGTACCTTATGTTTGGTGGATTGTTGTTTTTCCGGAGATCTGCGTGGGGAGGCATTGTCTTATGTATGTGGCTTTCCCTGTAGTTACGTATTCTCTCTCTTTTTTTAACATTTATGTTTTAAATCCGACGTGGTAACACGATAGGTATAAAATAAATATCGGATTCGAGCAAGAAATGTATATGCAAAGTCTACAGCCACAAAGGCAGAAGAAGACATGAAAATTAATAATTACACAAATGTAAACAATTTCAAAGGCAAAAGGTACACACGACACGAATACAAGTAAAATAATAAGTCATTTTAACTTATATTGCCACATTCACCTTCCTTTCCAAACTGCTGTTATTGGTCGTGCAGTTACATAGTAATTTAAATAAACAAATATAAGTATGGTGATCATTTTATGACAAATATTGGAATCATTCGGTATGGTGTAAATATATGGAACAGAAATACATTCCAGATTTCTTGGAATTCAGTGTAACAGATGACAGTGTTCATTGATGGTATTCCTACCCCTCTAATTGGAAGCTAAATTGTAAAAATGAAAAAATCGCGTTTTTCAGTATATATGTCGTGTACTGTTTTTGTTTACATTGACAACATATAATTGGCAAAATAGTAAACGGCCGACGTTGATAAGCGAACAACATTACAATTAACAATCATTATTTATGGATCCAACACAGTGCAAATATGAATATGAATATTAATGATACATGGTCACAAAACATGAGGACAAACGGTTACTAATTGGTTTGCCTTAAAGGCAGTAACGTCAAAACAGCATAGCACCAACTTAATTACAGGTCCGGTGACAGATGTACACAGCATGATCTGTGACCCAGCTGATGTGCCGCACGATCGTATATAGGTAACGGTAGGTACTTAAATAACACCAGATTTGTTCAGAAAACGCTACAATTTGTTTCACTGTTAGACTAATTTGTTTAGAAAACGTCGACTATGATGAGAGTGGTATTTCTTTTGGTTACGCTGTCTGTGGTACAGTATGGATGTATTGCTAAACAAGGTATTATATTGCATATGTTTCGTTATTGAAGATCAACAAAACTCTGATTGATTTAACAGTCGGACCTCGTTCTTCCGAATTCATCAGGTCCGAATTTTTAATTCGAATAATGCATGGTTTCGACGTACATAATAAGATACTCTGTACTTCGACTTTTACACGCGTCTTCGTAACAGTTGTACAGCGACAGTATAGAGATGTGACGTCCGTGGCTGGACTACATCGGGACCTGATATTCATTTCGGATAATACCGAGTATTCGGATAGAAGGTTGTCGAATAAACGAGGCTCGACTGTATTTATCCATATTGTTCGAGGTATATGTGTTGTATTATATACAAATATAGATATATATTTATAAGACTGGACATGTGCATGTGCATGGTAATGATATGTTGGTACATTTGCTCAGTACTGCAATTGTTTTTAATATTTCTTTATCATTTGGCAAAGTAATGTGGACAACGATATAGTTTCGTCTGCTTGTGGTTAAGCTATCTCGAAACAAAACAGTGGGTGTCAATGATTAGAAACGTCATCTTCGCATGTTTGGTGTGAACTTCAATATAAACCTTGTGGAAAATGAATACCACTTCCTCATGACATGTGAAAAATATTATGATTTAAGACAAAAATACATGCCTTATATAAGATGGCCTTCACTATCTATGTTTAATAATTTAATGAAAACTGAAAACAAAAAAACTTTATATCAGATATGTTATTTTCTGAAACATTCTTTTAACATTAGAATCGTATAAAAGTCATTCATTTTAAATATAAACTTGTATTCGAATATATATTGCTCTCCCCCATAGCGTAGAAACCTGTTTATATACATACATTATATGTACATATATGTAAATACCTCCATACGTGAATTGTGTCATTTTCACGATTGATAATTTTGTGATTATTTATGTTGTATATATGTTCATGCTTTTCTTTGCCAAAGGCAAATCTGTTTGCCGATTTGCAATAAAGTTTGTTTGTTGTTTGTTTTGTTTATAAATAGTACAAACAATTTTAATGTGCGAATGTTTAGTCCGTATCCGTGATTGACCATGACAAACCCTTCTTCAAATGCTTAAGGTGGTGAAGTCGCCATGTGTTTTGACAAGTTTATCAATATACACATTTATGGATTAACTCTATACAATGTATAGTAAAGTTATACATGTAGAATGACTTTTGATGATATTTTACATTCCGGTAAATGCAAAGCGGGTATTTCGGTTAAGTATTTTTAATATCAAAAATATTTTTGGAAAGGAGAGAAAGTATACTAGCTTAATATGCTATCGAGTTTTTTTCAAAATTATATCAATAGAAATATAAAAAAACTAGATTTTCCGTGCGCACCCCTTGTTTCTGTTGTTGTTATTTTGGAATAATTTGTTTTATGTTTTATGAAAAATTCTCGATAGCATGAGGTAGATTTGATTATTATCTTTGTATACATATGTTTCTTTTGCAAAATTTACGCTTGTGAAATTAACCTGATTTACCGGACCAACATGTACAATTTGACAGTACCAAAAGTTCAAATAACTTCATTATTTTTCAATATTTTTACAAACTTATACCGGTATTAGTTGAAGGATGGTATAGCGATAACGCATTGTACTTTTCAATTTGCTATAAAATGAAGTTTAAAAAATATTGCTAAAAATGAAATATATCTATTTTCTAGGGCATATATCGCCTTAACAATCCGTAGGTACTCTGATTACATCAAACTCTTTGAGATGTTTTATCACATTTTAATGAATGTCTGCGGTAAAACCGAGTGTAATTTTTGAAATTCTCATAGGGTTTATTGAAAAGTTCTTGTTTTGATAATACGACATGCAACTCGTTTATCAAGACTCTATTTTATTCTTCACATTTTGCGGCAAAACATTATGGGACGAAATAAAAGTACTGAATGAGCGCCGCTGTACGATTTCCAACCTCTTCTAAATGTGACGTCATTTCCAGATAACGTCACATGTGACGCCACTCTGTACTGACAGTAAGCAATACGTGCCCCATATGGCAATATGAAAACGACCCTTCACTGTCCACTTTGATTCTCCTAGTTATTCCTTGTGGTATGCCGGGCCATTCCTTGTGCCTCAGTTCCTTGATATGTGTACCGTTTGACCTCCTTAGTGCCTTATGTTTTGTGGATTGTTGTTTTTTTCGGAGGTCTGCGTGGGGAGGCACTGTCTTGTGTATATGGCGTTTCCTGTAGTTACGTATTCTCTCTCTTCAATTATTTTCATCTTTTATAACTTCGTACAGCCCCCTGTTTTGAAGCCCAAGCGGCACTGGAGACGAGGCTAATTGCTGAGCCAATGCTTGTTGGTTGGGAAAACCCCAGATGTGATACTCATGGATCTTATCTAGGAATGCAGTTTGGAGGTTCAATGTAAGTTAAGATGTTTTTTTAGTTGTTCGGTAGTACAACCAGTTCTATGGCAATTTTTGAACACTCGCATCGCCCTAATACGAAAACTACTTTTTCCGATAGTGGCGCAAAAATAACAGGTAAGTGAATCGGTTAAAAAATAGTCCAACATCAGAGCGTAACCTGCATAACATACTCAATACTGGTAGACATCTTTACTTCGCAATTAATTTTTTTAATGGTTCAATAATGGATAATACTGATTCGTACTTTCTGAAAATCGGCAAGTGTTGAAGACAAAACCAGTGTTCAATACTCTTGTCTTTTTTTAAGTACTATTGCTTCTGTATTGCTTTTGATTGCTTCATTATAAAGTGAGTTGTAAGTTGTGAGTTGATTCATTTTTACATCCAAATATTCACAAACTTTTATGTTGTGTAAATAATAGGTTTCATTACAATATCATCTATATACAGTCAAACCTGTCTGTAAAGACCACCCATTGGAACAGCAAAATGTGGTATTTGTTTACAGGTGGTCTCTATTAACAGATTAAATATCATTGAAAATGGTCTGATGGGAGATAAAATTGGTGGTCTTTGCAGACAGGTTTTGCAATAGTGGTCTTTGTTCGCAGGTGGTCTTTAACACAGGTTTGACTGTAGACATGTCCTTTTCTTTCATCTCGTTACCAGAGATTAATGCGCGGGGGTATTCCTTTAAAAACACAATATACGAATTTCGCAATATAGTCAGACCTCGTTTATTCGACAACCTTCTTTCCGAATACTCTGTATCATCCGAAATAAATATCAGGTCCCGATGTATCTTCTTAGGTACGGTGAATTGAAATGGGCTATACGAAACCATGTATTATTCGAAATAAAATTTCGGACCCGTTAAATTCGAATGAACGAGGACCGACTGTACTTTTTACCAGATTTGCGTATTCTTTAGATAGATTACGACATACAGTAAAACCTCAATACTAAGACCACCCTTGGGACCCTGGAAAACTAGTCTAAATATTGAAGTGGGTGAATAAAGAGTGGAACAGTCAAAATTGGCTTGAAAAGCGTCTTAAGTTTGAGGCGGTCTTATTATTGAGGTTGTCTTTCAGTGAGGTTTTAATGCATATATATATATGGACATATATAAACCAGTTAAACACGAAACAAACATTATATCATGTTAACAAGTAATTAACAAAATAGTTACGTAATGATGATGATGAAGCTGATCAAGAAATACACAGTCACGCCAATAATAAGACCATCTCAAAGTTAGGAACACAATTTTCTAGTCCATTTTAAATATTTTCATCTTTATTCAATCTCAATTTTAAGACCAACTCAATAATAAGACCTGTTTTCAAGCGTCCCAAGGGTGGTCTTATTTCTCAGGTATTACTGTATATGGAAACATTTTAAAAGTTTAAGTAAGGCTAGACAGACATAAATGATGGGTGAACATAGGAGCACGGTCCCGGAACGGCTACACGCCATTGGGAGATCGAACCCTGGCTTGAGGGTGCGCCAAATCTCACACTTACCATACCAAGTCTAATTTACGCACCATCACCTGCATACACATTATTATTCGTGTACTGTTGTTTTAAGGGCTTTCTGTGTGACGGAGAGTGGACAACAAATTGAGTCGTACAAGGTGAACAGATGGGAGACTGGACCAGACATGAATTGTCGTAAGTCGTTTACTTGTCGTCCAACTGTATTCACAAATTATCTCAAAGCGTAAAAGTGTATGAAACCACCACACCCGGAAACATCAAATATATCACTTATATTGCCAACATTCCGTCATAAAGGCTTCTTCGGGGTATACAATGTATACCATTTTCGACAGCTCTCGGATATTTCCGTACCATTTCGTTACACTACGAACATCCTCTAGGCTCTAGTGTATGTCAGGCGGAGCACTATATGGCAATATTCAACATTTTGTGCGGTCAAAAAATAGTTGTCGTAAAACGGATTTAAACTTCAATAACTTCAATAAATTCACATAAGAAATGGATTATCGTTGTCATTTCTAGTTAAAAACATATTTCAGTCTTCATATAGCTTAAATATTAGATTCAAATCCCGCTTCTTCCGCACTCCAGCGTTCACGCCGCCATATTTGTAAGTGACCTTTACATCAAATATTTGTAGCAAACGCATACATATCAAACTATTTGTTACGGATTATTAATTTTTCCCCCATACACCCCGGTTTCACACTCTTCAATGGCCAAATATAAAGATTTGAGGCCACGGATATCTTGTGAGATTGTTTCGTTTTTTTTTCAAAAATGAAACATAGATGTTTTTTATAAACTGATTTGAATTGATATAACAAACAAACGATTAACTGATTAGTGATTTTACAAAACGATAACCGCATGTTCGAACGGTTAACACTGTCTTAATGATTTGAGTTGTACATAAAGCCAACCTACTCATTATTTTCAGAATGTGCACGTGACCAGTATAGCTACAGGAAGACTTTAAGGATTGGTAAAATGTTCCACTGTGCTACGAACGGTAACTATGGTCCTTATGGTTGCACGGGATCCGAGTGTTACTGTCAGGATAAATATGGTAACCAAATCGGAACAACAACTGTACACATTGTAGATGCAGACTCACTCAATTGTTGATTCAATGAAATAAAACCTGTGGTATGTATACATTCTCTTTCTTCGCTGGTTACCATTGTAGAAAATATAGATTTCTTTCTGGTAAAAAGATATTCACTCCTTTTTAAAAAGCATCTCCAATTTTTTAAACTTAACTCTTACGTGTGTAACCTTTAAGTTCCGCAAGTGCCTTATATTTTATGGATTGTTGTTTTCACGGAGGTCTGTGTGGGGAGGCACTGTCTTATGTCTGTGGCGTTGCCTGCAGCAACTTATTCTCTCTCACTTATTACAATAAAATAACATTGGCACGGACCCTAATTGGCATAATGCAGAATATTCGCTCGTAAACAACTACAACATATAGTTTAAATTTCACAATTGCTGTAAATGCAGTATCAATAATAATATCATTATACTTCTATGCGATGTGTATGTCATCAGCGATACTGACTTAGATTTTGAATGTACTCACTCCGAACAAGACTTACTACGTCACGATCGGAGACAAACAGAAGTGCTGATTCGGCTGTTTGACGAAACACTAATAATAATACATGTAAAGTAAAACCTCGATAATAAGACCACCTTTGGGATACTTGAAAATTTGAGTTCTTAATGAGGTGGTTTCATTATTGAGGTGGTCTTTAAGTGAGGTAATTTACTGTATTATGAAAGGGTTTCATTTCTTAATGCGGGATAATTTTGGAGTAAACAAAATATGTGTTAATCCAAACTTCTTCTTTTACAGATTCAAGAACCAGGATATTTAGGCACTGAATGGAATTCTTCCTGCCTTTATGAAATAAAATATTTCAAACTTTTTCGTCTTGGTACTTTATAAATGTATTAGAAATCAAATATTACAATAATTGATTTCACATCACATAATCACAGGATATTGTCACGAGTTTATTCAAGGATCCCTTCTAGAGTTCTCTCCCTTTATCACATCTATAGTGTATGCTTGTATAGTGTATATATACATGTACATACATTATATAAGTTTATAACTGTTTCGCAGAGAATGCTGACAACATAGCTAAGTATATTTTGTAAACGATGAAACTTCACAACGTGAAAGATGTATCTGGTCCGTCCGTTCTTAAAAAAATGATCGGGCTTTATCCAGAACTGTGTTGTCACATTGGCCAAGACACCTTTATTACGAAAAAATGCAATGTTTTACCAAATAAAAACAAATATAATTGAGCGGTGCTGTTGGATTTACAACCTCTTCAGTAAGTGACGTCATTTCAAGAAAACGCAACACGTGATGTCAACATTTGCAAACAGGAAACAATATTTACTCCAAAGGGTCACTTCGTATTCATATTGTCATATGTGGAAAATAGTGCTTACTGTCAGTACATAGTGTCGTCGCATGTGACGTTTTCTGGAAATGACCTCACTTGAAGAAGAGGTTGGAAATCGTACAGCGGTGCTCGATTGTTTTATCTTGTTACTCACGGACAAAACTTCTTTTTTGGACAAATACAGAGGAATGCACTACTTGATAATTTTCAATATGAAAACAAACTAAAAACTGTTAAAACTGTGGTTATGGATTAAATCAGGGACCGTGACATCGTCCCATGAACGCAATTAAGCTTACCGCACAACAAGTTAAGTTTGGATGCTTCAAATCAAAGGACTGAAAGCCTGGAAGGCGCTTCTATGGCAAGATTGCACGTTCTCCATAGTATTATATAAGAAATTAATACGCGACTATTCGTATAAACTTATTCGTCAAAAATGACACGAATAATCCAGAAAAGCCGTTTATATCAAGACTCCCACCATTCAACAATTGATATATCCCTGACAAATCAGCCATTATACTTCAAATCTATAATAAAATCAGAGTACTTCGAGTAGACCACCCGGTTGACACTGATAGCAGTGAGACACTAAAGCGCCTCAAAAAATAACATTTTAGATGTTATTTTTTTTAGATGATAAGTGAACAAATAAATGAGCATACTATTACTTAGTCTGTATTACCTACCCCTTTCACCAAATTACGCAGGATGGTACCCAGACTAAATATTACATTAACATATGGAAATCAATTATAATAGACTGGAGACGGTTATCCCTGAGTATCTGTCTTATAGCTCTCTGGCTTCCTTGTAGATGCGACATTTAATTTTAAGCTATGTATTGTTTACACATAAGACTGAGTGATACGTATATTAGACTGAATGATACGTACATTAGACTGAGTGATACGTACATTAGATTGAGTGATACGTACATTAGACTGAGTGATACGTACATAAGACTGAGTGATACGTACATTTAACTGAGTAATACGTACATAAGACAGAATGACACGTATTTTAGACTGAGTGATACGTATATAAGACTGAATGACACGCAAATTAGACTGAACAGTGAGTGATACGTATATAAGACTGAATGACACGCAAATTAGACTGAGCAGTGAGTGATACGTATATAAGACTGAATGACACGCAAATTAGATTGAGCAGTGAGTGATACGTATATAAGACTGAATGACACGCAAATTAGACTGAGCAGTGAGTGATACGTATATAAGACTGAATGACACGCAAATTAGACTGAGCAGTGAGTGATACGTATATAAGACTGAATGACACGCAAATTAGACTGAGCAGTGAGTGATACGAAGTTAAGACTGAGTGATACGTATATAAGACTGAATGACATGCAAATTAGACTGAGCAGTGAGTGATACGAAGTTAAGACTGAGTGATACGTATATAAGACTGAATGACACGCACATTAGACTGAGCAGTGAGTGATACGAAGTTAAGACTGAGTGATACGTACATTAAACTGAGTGATACGTCATAAGACGGAGTGATACGTACATTAGACTGAGTGATACGTACATTAAACTGAGTGATACGTACATTAGACTGAGTGATGCGTACATAAGACTGAGTGATGCGTATATAAGACTGAGTGATGCGTACATAAGACTGAGTGATACGTATATAAGACTGAATGATGCGTACATAAGACTGAGTGATACGTATATAAGACTGAATGATGCGTACATAAGACGGAGTGATACGTACATTAGACTGAGTGATACGTACATTAAACTGAGTGATACGTACATTAGACTGAGTGATGCGTACATAAGACTGAGTGATGCGTACATAAGACTGAGTGATACGTATATAAGACTGAATGATGCGTACATAAGACTGAGTGATACGTATATAAGACTAAATGATGCGTACATAAGACTGAGTGATACGTACATAAGACTGAGTGATGCGTACATAAGACTGAGTGATGCGTACATAAGACTGAGTGATACGTATATAAGACTGAATGATGCGTACATAAGACTGAGTGATACGTATATAAGACTGAATGATGCGTACATAAGACTGAGTGATACGTACATAAGACTGAGTGATGCGTACATAAGACTGAGTGATGCGTACATAAGACTGAGTGATACGTATATAAGACTGAATGACACGCAAATTAGACTGAGCAGTGAGTGATACGAAGTTAAGACTGAGTGATACGTACATTAAACTGAGTGATACGTTCATAAGACGGAGTGATACGTACATTAGACTGAGTGATGCGTACATAAGACTGAGTGATGCGTACATAAGACTGAGTGATACGTACATGTATAAGACTGAGTGATACGTACAATAAACTGAGTGATACGTACATAAGACTGAGTGATACGTTCATTAAACTGAGTGATACGTTCAATAAACTGAGTGGACAGTACAGGCGTTGTGGTTATGATGTCTTTACTTTTTCGAAATATTTGCAAACAAAATGACGCACAAGTGAACACAGTGTGGACATTGTGAACATAAACGTTATCGGCCTTACTTAAAAACAATTCGAAGAATCATTTGTTTTGTTGTAACCGAAATGTTACATGAAATACGAATCAGTTCTAAGCATGTGCATTTGCTTCTTTGTTTCAATCACTTCAATTAGAAATTATCCAATACGAAGTCAGTGATAATGCATTCGGTAATGGCCAGCTGTCTGCAGGAATGTATGAGTAATATACAGTCAATCTTGCTGATGCGACCACGTGTCTTATGCGGCCATTTGCAGTAAGCGACCACTTAAATTCCCGCCCGAGCGTTTTTACTAGGTAAATAGTATTTATTAAACGACTTTTCTATAACACCACTAGCGACCGCATTCAACCAACCCCGACAGGTAAAAAAAGATAGTTAAATAATCCATTAAACGACCACATGCACTTAATCCCATTGAGCATTTCATACCTGATTCACAACTGCAGTTGCGCATTGTCCTTTAACCACTGAATAAACAATTAGACGTGATCAATGCGACCAGGCAGTTACTCGGCGACACAGTTATAAAACGACGTAAAATCGTTGCATATGGGTCCACTTGAGTGGAAGTCTAAAATGAAAATGGATTATACAGCATAACGATCATAATTTCAATAAGAATCCAGTTCATGAAACGTCGTTGCTAAGCGACTCAAGTTCCTTGATGTCACCGAGGTTTTACATTACGATGTACCGAGAAGAAATATGCGAGATGTAATTGTTTAAGCCGACTCGCCCACTTAAAATATCTTTACTTATAACAGAGTGTCGTGCCGACAAACTTCTTTATACTAACTGAGAGAATGAAAATGTCAGACAAAAACACATCGCATAATTTAACACTGGGTTCAAATGTATGAACACTCACTTTGTTTCGTATGTAATCCTTTTTGATAGACCCCGTAAAATCATTGCCTTATAAAAAACGTTTAGTTATTGGGTGTAAATACTTTGTCATTACTTAATTCATGACGTCATGCCATGCGCGGATTCGTGTTAATGTGATGAGTACATCTATCCATAGACTGAAAACTATTATGTTCCTGTGTAAATGTGTGTGTCTGTTGTTGCATTTTAATTTCGCGTGTGATATGAAAATTGTTGAATTTTAAGCACGAGGCATCTACACCTATTCAAAGTACATGAACTTAAATCTTTGTCACATTGGATAACTTACGGGAAATTTAAGAATTAGGCATTTGGTTTAAATTTACGAGCTTTGTTTCACAACATAGATACATTAAAATGGAAAAAGGATGGTATTTTACGTTTTGATTGTTCAGTTGGACATTTATTTGTTCTTAACTTTTATTAAATGTGTCGATATCTATTAAGAGACCACTTTATTAAGCGACCACTTTTTGGCTGTCCTTTGATTGGTCTCTTAATACAAGATTGACTGTACAGAGATTATTGGAAGCTATATCCGAATACTAGGACAGTATTATTAAAATTATTTTTAAATTCCGTCACTCCTGCAACACGGATGAATGTCGCACACCTGTCCTCGTCAGAAAAAACAGACGTTGAAGTCAAATTAATGTCTGAAGAGCGGGAATAAGGGTCACATTATTTTCATAGTTTTTTTCTACTTAGTGACGTCACTAGTGCCAGAGGGCGTGGAAATTTCTCTTATCAGCTAGCCTGGATTACCTGCCCTTGTCATTACATTATACTCTTATGTGCAGAGTACGCTGGGTACCAGACTACTAATCAGCCAGAACTCTCTATATATACGCTAACTGCACTCTTGATAATATATCATTTTCGACAGATCTTGAACACAAAGCTTTAGGACGACATATTAAATAAGATAGGAATGTTTAAGTTATTGTGTTTATCCGCGTTTGTCGCAGCAGCGAATGCGATCGTATGTCCACCTAAATATTGCTGGGCTGTGTCGTGTGCCGCAGTCACTGCTGATAATTGCAATGGTGTCATAAAACCCAATGGTGGTTTCTGTGGATGTTGTGAT
The DNA here is from genome assembly GCA_032209605.1 of Mactromeris polynyma. Taxonomy (NCBI): domain Eukaryota; kingdom Metazoa; phylum Mollusca; class Bivalvia; order Venerida; family Mactridae; genus Mactromeris; species Mactromeris polynyma. The sequence continues at coordinate 5,894,882 of JASFXZ010000030.1, read as the reverse complement.
GCTTGTATCACTGAATTAGGTAAGAGTAAAAAATATGTTTATTGGAAACAGTTTTCTTTAAATGTTTATCTTTACCGGAAACGTGTATGGCGGTACGCTGTGCGGTAGTCACAGCAAATAATTGTCTTAAAACCTGACGATGGTTTCTTTTGATGTTTTGATGCATGTATCACTGAGCTAGGTAAAGTTGTACCTATATTTTATATAGTATTTATGTTATTTTCTCCCCAGTTTCGGCCTATTGTCTCTTCCCTCCATTAATTCCCCCCTTCACGTCTATCTGTCCTCTTTGATTCTCTTAGTTATTCCTTACAGTCGACCATGCCATTCCTTACGCATCTGTTCCCTTACGTATGTACCATTGAACCTCCTCAAGTGCCATATGATTTATGAAATGTTGTTTTCCCGGAGGTCTGTGTGGGGAGGAACTTTGTTGAATCTTGCAATTCATTAGGAATTGGGTAAAGACGCACCCTGGCTCCTAGGATGCTTGTTGCATTTTTATATGTACAGATTAAACACGACTTTTCATGGCGGTCTTCTTCCCTTGCACCCCTCCTTACAGCCTTGTTTCGAACCAACGAACAACCCCAGGGCGCACCGAATACAACTTCCGTCAAGCTAACAACCGGTCATTCCGTACGGACTGAGTTCCGGTCCGCCGGCACAACAACTGTCTTATGTATGTGGCGTTCCCTGTAGCAACGTATTCTGTCTCTTTCAATATAGTAGAGTGCTACCGTTTTATATTGTTTGTCAATTTTAACATATACGAAAAGCTCGCTGGGTTCATCCCTGTTGGACATGTTTATTTATCCGGGTTTTATATGTACAGATAAACACGACTTATCATGGCGGTCTTCTTCCCTTGCAATATGCTAATCTCGGCATATCGTTTACAGTCGATTGCAACTCCTGAATAAAATGATCGCGTTTTTACAATTGTGTACGCCAGACAATAAGTAAACACTTAAGCCTGTAGTTTGAATAAAATATTCTGTTCTAAGTAGTTTTGCATTCTTTATATCCGGGTATTCGTTTAATATATTTGCAAACAAATGATAAGTTTTATCATTTTTGCAAAAACATCAAGCTACGCTGTCTAATATTGAAGTGAAATTATGCATACGAAAAAGTATTAAATGTACATTTTTCACTGAATGATCTCTCTTTTGCAGAAAAACGATATAAAATGAATATCAAACCTAATGATTTATATTTATATTATACAAAGACGTAAATCTAGGTCCTTGTTATATAGTTATGGCCTTCGAGTGGGTATAATATAAAATAGAGTTTGCGTAGCTAGTCAAACAAAAATACAGAACAAACATCAGATTGTGTTGTAAATGGGCTTTTATTACAACCATTTAAACAATCAAAACACAGATAATGTAACTTAATATATGCAGTAAAGTAATAAAAAAAACACTCAAACAAATTTCAGTAGTAAACCCATAAATTTGTTTTATCTGGGAAAAAAATTAGGTCATTGTTTTATATAAGTTACGCAGATTATTTGTCTAAATAATTGTAACATCTGTTTTACAATATTAATACCATTAATATCATAATTTTCGCTTTTAAATATAAAGTTAAACAGGAGTTTTGGTTTTATACGAGTTTGGTCTAATGACTCGTATGTCAAACACAGCCACTGAAATTCGCATCCCTTCATATTATAACCGCCTAGTGCATACATATCATTACATTACAGCTGAGGGAGAAACGTGTATGAGCTGTTGAGCACGCTCCTTCTCGGTATACCACCACCCTCTCAATGTGCTGATGGATTATACTGTGATCCTACCACGCATGTTTGCAAGGCTAATCGAGTAAAGAGAACAGCAGGTAAGTCTTGCTGAGTAAGCCCCACTGTTAAGACCATGAAGACAAGTATAGCCGCGGCCGTGGTGCAGTGGTTAGTGCGCTGGACTTGGAACCCGGCGATCCAGGTTCGATTCCCGGTCGCGGCAGGTCATACCCTTCCATGAAAATTTGACTAAAAATGTCGATTTTCCTCCACATGTGGAGAAGTTGCCGGCTCCTTGTGGAAGGGTAAGTTAGTACTGGTTAGAATTCAGTCCAGGAAAAACTGGTTAGGTGAACCGGCCGCCGTATATAACTGAAATATTGTTGAGAAACGGCGTTAAACCCGATGAAACAAACAAACTGAAGACAAGTATCACTGACTGATGTTTTTCACGATGTAGTATATCATGTTCAGATTCGTGGATAAATATCAAGATTGTCTCCCTTGATTAGCAGCTGTGTTTAAGCCATTTCACCTAAATTGGATTAGACCCCTTCCACGCTAAAATGACTCTGTTACATCCAGAATTGTGTAGTTAGTGACCGATATGAGCAGACATTTTTACACGAGTCGAAGATCTATTTATTTTCATTTATTGTAGGACCATGTGCCGAGGCACTGGCGAAAGTTGATGCACTTTACCAGGCTGTAACCATTTTACTCGGTCTGGAGCGACCACGTTGTGATACAGATGGAACTTATCTAGGAATGCAATATGCTGGTTCACAGTAAGAAAGTCTTCCATTGTACACTATAGATAGATCCCACATTTACAATATTTACCTCCCTTGTTCTGACTTGTTCTGACTTGTCGGCCATGTTGATAGGCAAATTTCGTTAAGTTGGTGCCGTAAGTTGAAGAAAAGTGGCAAACTCCTCACAGCAGTTACTTCCCCCTATAGTTACAATAACCACTGCCATATCAAAAAAGTCACGTGATGATGGTTGGTTGGAAAAAATGGCGGATCCGAAGAAGAAACTCACGTGATGATCGTTGGTTATTTATAAATAATTTTTTAAATATTGTTTTTTTTAACTTTTCATACCACCAAACATCTTATATGTTTGAAATTGAGATATAAAAATCTAAAATTGTCAACAAAAATTAAATAAACGAAAACTATAAGGGGAGATCACTGCGTAGGAGATTGGAAAAGTGGATGTCACTTGCAAATTCTCTTGGTATTTCCCTCAGTTTTCACATACAGTCGACTCTCGTTTTATCGAATTTAAAATAGTTCGTCTAAACGAAAATTCGACATAAACGTCGGTAGGCCTTACTGGCGGTGCTTCGTAAAGAAAAGACAAGTTTGCGAAAATTGCTTTGATTGCACTTTATGTAGTTCTCATTAAGAAAGGTGTGTTATATAATATATATATTCTTAAATAATCCACACAGGGCGTATTGTGTGACTGCGAATGGTACGATGATTGATGGGTACATAGTAAACATATGGGACACTGGTGACGATATGAACTGTCGTAAGTACATTCTTCATGTTCTGGTTCATGCTTAAGACTACGCAATGCTTTCTTCATGTTCTGGTTCACGCTTAAGACTACGCAATGCATTCTTCATGTTCTGGTTCACGCTTAAGACTACGCAATGCATTCTTCATGTTCTGGTTCACGCTTAAGACTACGCAATGCATTCTTCATGTTCTGGTTCACGCTTAAGACTACGCAATGCATTCTTCATGTTCTGATTCACGCTTAATACTACGCAATGCATTCTTCATGTTCTGGTTCACTCTTAAGACTACGCAATGCATTCTTCATGTTCTGATTCACGCTTAATACTACGCAATGCATTATTCATGTTGTGATTCATGCTTAAGACTACGCAATGCATTCTTCATGTTCAGGTTCATGCTTAAGACTACGCAATGCATTCTTCATGTCCTGGTTCATGCTTAAGACTACGCAATGCATTCTTCATGTTCAGGTTCATGCTTAAGACTACGCAATGCATTCTTCATGTTCATGTTCATGCTTAATACTACGTAATGCATTCTTCATGTTCAGGTACATGCTTACGACTACGCAATGCTTTCTTCATGTTCAGGTTCACGCTTAATACTACGCAATGCATTCTTCATGTTCAGGTTCATGCTTATGACTACGCAATGCATTCTTCATGTTCTGGTTCATGCTTAAGAATACACAATGCATTCTTCATGTTCTGGTTCATGCTTAAGAATTCAGAATGCATTCTTCATGTTCAGGTTCATGCTTAAGAATACACAATGCATTCTTCAAGTTCAGGTTCATGCTTAAGTATACACAATGTATTCTTCAAGTTCAGGTTCATGCTTAAGAATTCAGAATGCATTCTTCATGTTCAGGTTCATGCTTAAGACTACACAATGCATTCTTCATCTTCTGGTTAATGCTTAAGAATTCAGAATGCATTCTTCATGTTCAGGTTCATGCTTAAGAATACACAATGCACGAGCAATTCAAAATGATCATGATAATTTACGTTTGTGTCTTGTGCTGTTTTTGCCCTTGTTATTGTTAATTCAAGTTATAAAGTGATATTTTCTTCGTGTGCCTTTTGGGTGATCGTGTAATTTGTATGTGCCATTTTCTGCTCAACTTCTTTGTTCTACTAGGTGCTGCATCTCTTGGGTCATTTAGATAATTTTGGACCGGATTTTACCATTTTATAACCTAATTACCTATAATTTACAGAAAAAATTACCCTTAAGCCAGAATTCTAAGGATAAAATCTGTTTTTTTTGGAAATCCCAGGGGTCAAAGGGTCAACTCAATGGTCAAATGGAACCCCTGCAAAATAAATTGTGCTTGATAAGGCATTTCTATCAGGAAACGAAATGATATCAGAAGTAAACAGTCATAAACCAATAAACATGTAGTACATTTTAAAAGAAGTGAATATGTTCTTAGTTTTAAGTGTATACCTTTATCAACCAAGTTTCAAGACAATACAGGGATTCCATTTGACCATGGAGTTGATCCTTTGACCCCTGGAATTTCCGAAAACCAACAGTTTGACCCTAAGGTTTCTGGCTGAATGGTAATTTTTTCCCTAAATTATACGTCATTTGGCTATAACTGAATGGTAAAATCCGGTCCAAAATTATCAAAATGACCCCTGAGATTCAGCACCTAGTTGAACCCCTGACTACAGTGTGTTCAGTCAGGACTTCCCTGTGCAGAGTACTATGACCTACTACGTACGTACTTGGGACTTGCAGAATAATAATATTGGCGCTTTGGAGAGAGCTTAATGAAATACTAATCTACCACCGTATCCCGTGGCGGAATTGTTAAGGCTTCCGCCTTGGGAGTGGGAGGTCGAAGGTTCGATTCCCGGTTGTGGTCCGTTCTGACATGGCCGGTTGCTGAGCCCAAATGTAGTAGAATAATGGTTATCGTGCGCCTACCTGCATGGTACCTGACATTAAAGGATGGGAATCGGGAAGTAAATATGCTCAGAAAGTAGGTGTCTCATAAGTCAGAAATGGCTGGCCCTTTAAATAGGGGTGACACTATAATAAATAAACACTTTTAACAAACGTAAATCGTCACAAACCACTTAGTCAAATTACGTTCACTTACTGATATAGATTGTTCAACCTGGTTTCTTTCCAGAATGTGCACGTGATCAGTACGAGTATATGCAGACTGGTTTGATAGGCAAACAGTTTCACTGTGAACAGAATGGTAACTATGCTTCGATCGGTTGCCTGGGTTCTGTGTGTTACTGCCTGGACAAATATGGCAAACAAGTTGGAACATCTACAGTTCCCATTGGACAAAAAGACTCTCTCAATTGTTAAAACACACACAGAAGTGACTGTCAGTGTATGTTGTATGACTTCCTAATTCAAAGTGTTATACCAATAGTAGATTGGATCAGTCTGGTCAAAATTAATCTATTTTTCTTCTTGTTAAGAAACATCTCCAGATGATGAACATAATTATACTGGTAACATTAGTTGAAAAAAAATATGTCGGTTTATTTTGATGTATTACAAAGAAATTGTCTCTAGATTATTTAAAAGAACAATGTGTCACTTTGTATGTCGTGTTTTTATGCTTTTTCATGATATTGGAAAATGATGGTGTCAAGAATTAGTTAAAGACATGTCTGAATTTACTCTGATGTTTCACCTCCAACATAAGTTTTCTTATTCAAATGAAGCACCTTTCACATTCTACACATTTGTATATTTTGTTTCTAATGTGGCTTACAGTCAAGAAAGTGTTGTTTTATAACATTGTAACTTAATGAAGTACATGTTGTTATCAATAAATAAAATCAGAAATTGTTTATCTTTATTGATTTTATTGTCTAACAGATGAATAGTGTTCATGGTAGCAATCATTATGTACATTACCAAATAAAATAGTTTTCAAATTAAGTTATCAATTATAAGATACACTCATACACAATATTTAGCATTGACTGAAATAGTGACATTTTAAAGAATGGATAAAGTTGGAGTAAGACAATGCCTCTCCACACAGATCCAGGGAACAGCACATTCACATGGCAATGCCTTCCCACACAGAACCCAGGGAACGCCACATTCACAAGACAATGCCTCCCCACACAGATCCGAGGGAACGCCACATTCACAAGACAATGCTTTCCCACACAGAACCCAGGGAATGCCACATTCACAAGACAATGCCTTCCCACACAGAACCCAGGGAATGCCACATTCACATGACAATGCTTTCCCACACAGAACCCAGGGAATGCCACATTCACATGACAATGCCTCCCCACACAGATCCCAGGGAATGCCACATTCACATGACAATGCTTTCCCACACAGAACCCAGGGAATGCCACATTCACATGACAATGCTTTCCCACACAGAACCCAGGGAATGCCACATTCACATGACAATGCTTTCCCACACAGAACCCAGGGAACACCACATTTACATGGCAATGCCTCCCCACACAGAACCCAGGGAACAGCACATTCACATGACAATGCCTCCCCACACAGATCCAGGGAACGCCACATTCACATGACAATGCCTCTCCACACATATCCCAGGGAACGCCACATTCACATGACAATGCCTCTCCACACATATCTCAGGGAACGCCACATTCACATGACAATGCCTCTCCACACATATCTCAGGGAACGCCACATTCACATGACAATGCCTCTCCACACATATCTCAGGGAACGCCACATTCACATGACAATGCCTCTCCACACATATCTCAGGGAACGCCACATTCACATGACAATGCCTCTCCACACATATCTCAGGGAACGCCACATTCACATGACAATGCCTCTCCACACATATCTCAGGGAACGCCACATTCACATGACAATGCCTCTCCACACATATCTCAGGGAACGCCACATTCACATGACAATGCCTCTCCACACATATCTCAGGGAACGCCACATTCACATGACAATGCCTCTCCACACATATCTCAGGGAACGCCACATTCACATGACAATGCCTCTCCACACATATCTCAGGGAACGCCACATTCACATGACAATGCCTCTCCACACATATCTCAGGGAACGCCACATTCACATGACAATGCCTCTCCACACATATCTCAGGGACCGCAACATTCACATGACAATTCCTCTCCACACTGATCCCAGGGAACGCCACATTCACATGACAATGCCTCTCCACACATATCTCAGGGAACGCCACATTCACATGACAATGCCTCTCCACACATATCTCAGGGAACGCCACATTCACATGTCAATGCCTCTCCACACATATCTCAGGGAACGCCACATTCACATGACAATGCCTCTCCACACATATCTCAGGGAACGCCACATTCACATGACAATTCCTCTCCACACTGATCCCAGGGAACGCCACATTCACATGACAATTCCTCTCCACACTGATCCCAGGGAACGCCACATTCACATGACAATTCCTCTCCACACTGATCCCAGGGAACGCCACATTCACATGACAATTCCTCTCCACACTGATCCCAGGGAACGCCACATTCACATGACAATTCCTCTCCACACATATCTCAGGGAACGCCACATTCACATGACAATTCCTCTCCACACATATCTCAGGGAACGCCACATTCACATGACAATTCCTCTCCACACTGATCCCAGGGAACGCCACATTCACATGACAATTCCTCTCCACACTGATCCCAGGGAACGCCACATTCACATGACAATTCCTCTCCACACTGATCCCAGGGAACGCCACATTCACATGACAATTCCTCTCCACACTGATCCCAGGGAACGCCACATTCACATGACAATTCCTCTCCACACTGATCCCAGGGAACGCCACATTCACATGACAATTCCTCTCCACACTGATCCCAGGGAACGCCACATTCACATGACAATTCCTCTCCACACTGATCCCAGGGAACGCCACATTCACATGACAATTCCTCTCCACACTGATCCCAGGGAACGCCACATTCACATGACAATTCCTCTCCACACATATCTCAGGGAACTCCACATTCACATGACAATTCCTCTCCACACATATCTCAGGGAACGCCACATTCACATGACAATTCCTCTCCACACTGATCCCAGGGAACGCCACATTCACATGACAATTCCTCTCCACACATATCTCAGGGAACGCCACATTCACATGACAATTCCTCTCCACACATATCCCAGGGAACGCCACATTCACATGACAATTCCTCTCCACACATATCCCAGGGAACGCCACATTCACATGACAATTCCTCTCCACACATATCTCAGGGAACGCCACATTCACATGACAATTCCTCTCCACACATATCTCAGGGAACGCCACATTCACATGACAATTCCTCTCCACACTGATCCCAGGGAACGCCACATATTTAGACATGTATTTAGTAAATATAACGTTTTGCAATTTATCCCAAAGAAAAGGGTACAAGCTTTGCAATACGATGTTATATAAATAAATCGAAAACATTACTTCTAATTCAATAAAGCAATTGTGATTTTTTAATAAATTCTTTGAACATGAAAGGTTATATCAAAACTTAGTTTGTTACATTTTTCGGCGACATTGATACCTTGCATCAACGTTCTGTTGTCATTATATTTAAATATAATATATTCATCGATATACGGACATAACATAAATATGTTTACATGTAAAGAACTTGGTACATAAGATAGTAAACAACATAATCATAAACTTTCATAACTACAAAATACAGTGTCGGTGTTCCAAATGTATACACCTTTTTGTGATTGGACTAAAATACGTCGAGGGAAAGCACTTTGATATCTAATTACCTTCGTTTTGTTCGTGTTTGCATACATAAAATCTTGCTACAAGTGAATTAATGAGTCAAAGATCCATGTTAATTTAGCTGTACATGTACTTCCGACTTTTTTCAGTTTGTGATCTTAAAAGGCGTATTGTAGAAATATACGTACCTGTTCTAGCGGTACTTTATAACATAACCTATACTCTTCCTATTACACCTTGTGGAAGGGTAAGTTAGTACTGGTTAGAATTCAGTCCAGGAAAAACTGGTTGGGTGAACCGGCCGCCGCATATAACTGAAATATTGTTGAGAAACGGCGTTAAACCCGATGAAACAAACATCTTCCTATTACATATAAGGGAGACAACCCACTTATTTAACTGATGAATCGATTACAGAGTAGGAATGCACAATACGATGGAAAATAGCATCGTTATTCAATTTCATCATATTTGCTTGTGCATTGTGTTCATTTCGTCTGTAAGTAATTACGTGTAGGTATTTATTTAATGTCGTTTCTGGGATTTCTGCGCATTTTGGATACGGCATTTCCAGTTCGGCTTCAATGTGTATTTACACAGATTACCAAAAAATATCATTGAGTTTAATGAGTGTTTATGCCATCGTAAGAAAAGCTTAAAATCATTGTGTTAGTTTAATAACCCACATTTGAGCTATTTGCACCGAACCGTAAAAAATCTACGTAGTTCTGTTTTAGTGCACCGCGTACGTGACTGTTATGTTTCCAAGGAAACGGAAAATAAAACGCGGTTTGAATGGTGGTTTTAATGAATTAGTATAAAAAATACACTATACATCATACTTCTTCCAGGACCGTAGGACTCTCCATCAAAGTAGAAAATATTTTGTTGAAAAAAATCAGTGACTAAAACATCCCTTTATTCGAACTAATTATCCCCTAAACACGGCGAGTAGAAAACATTTTGTTGGAAAAATCAGAGAATAAAACATTCCTTTATTCGAACTAATTCTCCCCAAACACGGCGAGTTCGAATGAATGTACACGTCGTTCGCAAGTTTTTCTTATCTTGACACATTTAGGATTAGGAACATACGGTGAAGAACTGAACATAAATTCATTTCGATATCAAAGCTACAACAATGTTGTGGGTCGCGTGTACGTTAATTGTTGTGATATCCACAGCACACGCCGCTACTCTGTGTCCCCCTGACGTTTGCACGCGTGTTTTGTGTGCTCCTGTAAATGCCGATACTTGCAATGGTGTGGTGAAGCCGCATGCCAGTGAATGTGGTTGCTGTGATGCGTGTGTAACTGATGTTGGTAAGGATAATTTTATTTCGTCCTCGTATACTTTACAGCTGACCATTCCTTGCTCTAATCGACTTCTTTTTATGAACAGTAAAACCTCATTCAAAGACCACTAGTATTAAGACTGTATTTAATGGATCAATTTTTATTTTTTTAAGTATTTTTGAATTCGGATTTTAACAAGACCACCTTACAAGTAAGATCTACTTTCTTCAGATTCGAATCATGGTCTACGTGGTGAGGTTTCACTGTAGTGTTAACTGAACTTTATTCATTTCATTTTATTCAGTCTGAAGTTGTCACAAATTTAAATCGACATGACGACGAAAATGTACTAATAGTTTATTGACCTTGCATAAACAACAGACAGGTGATTGAGATAAGTATAAGAATATTTGGATGTCACAGATATTTGAACTTTTTAAGGTTCAAAAACAATCAATTCACTTTCGCATTGTTCTATATTTGACAATGCTATCAGATATGGAATGTACAAGGTCACCATGTTTATGTCGTTATTGTCAAATTCATCGTGAACAGTTGTTCTCATCCCACGAAACGAATCGCACTCCTTCAAACTAATGAATCATAATGTCAACAACAAAACATTCAATAAACGTAATTATAAACCGTTATGCGATGTTATTTATCTCTTTGCTTCTCAACGTTCTGTAGAGTAAACATGAAATATATTGAAAAAAAGATTGTCGGCGCAATTTGAAGGTTAAGATTTGTTGTTGAACATATAAGAATACAGAAATTCAGTTGATTTCGCTAAGGTAACGTACCCTTTATCGAAAGGTTAACCAAATCGCCTTGGTGGTTAACGTAAGATTTGATGTGTTTACACATGTGCAAATAGCAACACCATGTTAGTACGGCTGCACCGAAAAAGTAGTCAACCTATTTCGAGTTAATCGCTACAATAATACACATACATGTGTATTGTATAGCGCTTTATCAGCCCGTACGCTTAGTGGTAAGGCGTATGCTTCGGGACTGCGGAAGGTCGGAGCTTTGATCCCCTACCGCTACACACCAAAAGTCATTTGTGCTAGCTAATACAATCGTAGTATTTGGACTGGATTTCCTGGGATAAGGTTAATGTGACATGATGTGGTATCATGTCACGTGTCTACCACGTGGTACCAAGGTGTGACAGGAAGCATATCTACCAGAAGCTGTAGAATCACATCTACTCTAATGATGTCATCAAATATTTATTTTAAGATGAAAATAATTCGCACCTGTACGGCGAGTTTCTAGAAAGTAATATACATGTATGGAGCTGATTGCGTCGGTGGTACTCCGACGGTAGCGTATTGAATGCAAGTACAGTCGTACGTCGTTCGTTCGAAGTTTTATTTCGAAAAATACATGATTTCGAATAGCCTATTTCAATTCGAAGTGCATGAGAAGATACACCGGGACCTGATATTTATTTCGGATGATGCCGAGTATTCGGATAGAAGGTGGTCGAATAAGCGAGGTCCGACTGTATAATTCTATATAGGACCACACATTTCCTCGTACAGCGCAATTACATGTATTACACATAACCGATTATTTTAGGACCGTGTGCTAAAGAGTTGGCGGAAGTAAATGCCCGACTTCAAGCCGATACAGAACATATGTTACTTGGTTTGGAAGCCCCTCTCTGTGCTGCTGATGGGTATTATACGGGGATGCAGAAAAGGGGATCACAGTAAGTACAGTAGACACCCACATAACGACCACCTTAATAATAAGACCATTTCAAAATTAAAAAACACAGTTTTCACGTCCATTTTCACTGTTTTTTTCTCTTTATTCAACCTCAATATTAATACCACCTCAATTATTAAGAAGACCAGTGTTCAGGTGTCTCAACGGTGGTGGTCGTATTATTGAGGTTTTACTGTATAAGTTATACCTGCACATGTCCATACCAAGTTCCAAGCCTGAAGTATTTTGTACTGTACATATTAATACTTTATCGTTAAATAAAAAAAGAGCCAATCAGAAGCGCAGCTGCTGTAAAATAAATAATTTCAATCTGAATTTTGAGTATTTAGATTTAGTTCCTGGTTCTGACTCCAAGCCTAGTCTGTTTACAGACTATACGGTTTACTCTGTTTATAGGAGACAACTCCTGTAGGTACTCAATTGTTATCAAGTAATCTCCCTTTGCGTCGATAATCAGAGTCAAATCATCTGAGCAAAATAAGAACTTGTTAAAAAATAAAATTATCTAGTTGGTGTAAAAATAGTATCTATTCTGTAACCAGACTAAACATACACTTATGTACTGTGGTATCTGTTAGGATAATCCACACCCCCTCGGCTGTATTAATTATTCAATTAACTTATTGTCGACTGTAAAATATAGAATATAGCAGAACATGTTGGTAAAACAACATTCTGTATGAAAATACGGTTATTGTCCGCTTTCGGAACACTCCGCCAATTTCCGTCGGGCTGACTTCGGCGTGACGTAAATTGCCGATGTATTCCGAATGCTTCAGTATGCGTGTTTTTTTTCAAACAGGGCATTTTGTGTGACTAAGAATGGTACAATGATTGATGGTTTTAGCGTGTACAGATGGATGACAGGAGATGACATGAATTGTCGTAAGTAATGAGAGTACTAAATATATTAATGGTTTCCCCAGTAGGATCGTACGACTATCAAATATTCTTGAAATACCCACACTGCCGACCGAACAATTTAATCACCATAGCCTTAAACAGAACATGGCAAGTCACCGTTCTTGTTCAATTCAGTCTGCTTGGTTTGCTTAGTCGATAGAACACTCGACTAACACGCTGGAGGTCGTGGGTTCGAACTCCGTTGAGGCGTTTGTTCCCGGTGACAATTTGTCAGAAGATAATGCATCCGAAGTCATTTCCTTAACCTATGATTCATGGAGGAATGCTAACGAAAGAACACGTCAGTACTTGTAGGAAACCCAGGACTCTGGTTAGAACCACTCATCGCCGTATATAACTAAAGTACTGTAGAATAACGGCTTGAAACACCAACATTACTCTAGCGATGTTGCTCCTGTTTTGGTATATACATCGTACATCTAGTTTTTAGTTATAAATCTGCCACACGATCATGGTTTGTTAGCTCAATATGGCAGTGAGACTGTAAAGGATACTCCACAGGACATTGTCACGAGTTATTTCCCTTCATTCCATCAAGTGTTATCTCCCTTTGCCCGTTCTACATTATATGTAAATATAGTACTTTACAGGAGATTGTCACGTGTTCACTCTCTTTATCCCATCTAGAGTTATCTCGCTTTGCCACTTCTATAATATATGTGTATATATAGTACGGACAGAGGGAGAAAACTCTAGATGTGATAAAGGGAAATGACTTGTGACAATCTGCTGTGGTTATATCTACTAACAAGTGGCAGGTAAAGCATGAACGACAGTGATAATCGACAATAACACATTTCTTCAAATGTCTATTTACAGTATGTGCACGTGATCAGTACGATTATAGGCAGACTGGTTTACGAGGTAAAATATTCAACTGTGAACAGAATGGTAACTATGCTTCGATCGGTTGTCTGGGTTCTGTGTGTTACTGTCAGGACAAATATGGCAAACAAGTCGGAGCATCTACAGTACACATCGGACAACAAGACTCCCTCAACTGCTGAAATCGATACAATTGTTTACTCATTATAGATAATCTTGAGAAAATACAATAAATAATATTATACATATGTTGTGTCCATTTATGATTGGACGTGTACGTATGAACGGTTTTATCATTATTGTGTCATGTTTTCGTGCAGCCGGTATTGTATAAAACTTCTTTGTACGAAACGAGTTAAATATTAACCGTGTATAAATCACATATTTGTCCTAGTAACAATTAACTGTATTTATCGAACAATTTCCGAAGTTTATTTCAAACAAGAAATATCTTGAAAAAGATGGTCGGTGCAATTTGAAGGTTAAGATTTGTTTTGCAAAATAAAACATTGCCATGATGTAACGATTGCTGGTCACTCCAGATCCAAAATGAGTTAAATTCATCGAATTTCAGTGCGTTTCGATAAGGTAACGTACCACTTATCGAAAGGGTTAACCAATCTGCGTCAAGGTTACAAACGTTTGAAAAAATAAGTGCTCTCTAATGCAACACCCAAACGACATCGAATTATCTCCCCTGAAGTTGCACAAGACCTGTGTTCGTACATAACATTACCATCCCACAGACCAATATACTTAACGCCATTAAAACCCAACTGTTTAAATTAGGCTTCATGTTGTACCTGGTGTTAAAAGCTACCAACTGCTACCTATGTTTAAACCATTGTTCAAAAAGAATTGAAACTATGGACCAATAATTCATGATTCATGATTGAGGTTTAGGAAGTTATGTTTATGAATTAATATAAAATTATTACTTCTTTATAAAAAATATCATGTTTTGAAGCAGACAATTTCGGTTGCGTTTTTTTAATGGTTTTGATGTGTATATCGCCTGCGTATTTGTATCAACATGTTTGGAGTAGGACCCTTTGAACTGCTCTATGTCATGTCGGGATGTTGCCAGTTGCACATGGACAAACACAGTACTTGGAAACAAAGGACGACTGGTACGACCAACTGTTTGTCGTATATAACCGAGATGCTGAAATCATGTCATAGTTTGCAGCAGCGACACTTTAGTTACTCCTGGGAAAACAACATTGACTGAAGTATTTTTAATGACAACATATTATGACAATTCTTTTCCACTATTTCTTACTAAATATTATCATTATTATTAAAAACATTTAATGGGAGTCCGGCAAAACTCCTTTTGACTGTTAACTCGAACTCTCACTCCGTTGAGGTGGATATAGCATGGTTGGGTCCGTAACGGAAATGAGGTCAATGAATTAGGGATTTCAAAGCAGCTAAAACTGTTGACCGTGTAAGTAAGCCGGGCACGTAAGTGACCCACAATGAAAAACGGTTATCTGTGTCATAATTATTGACATGAAAATAGAACAATTAGGAACGGGTGATTAATACCTTTAGAATACGGTGGCGGGAGCAAAGGCTTTCGACTTTTTTCTTTAACCTGGTCAATTAACGCATTATTTTATTTACTTAGTCGATCGTAAACGATTCATGTATTGAAGGCTAACAATTATTTCTTAAATTTTACATGATCTCTTTATTTGTATTTATTTTAGGAATAGGTAGTCTAACAATTATAACATTGGAGTATGGTTAACTATGTACATACTAAGTACATTAAATCTGGGTGTATACAACTTGAATACAAGATCCAAAAAGGCGGAATACCAATTTAAACATAAGTATCGACTTATTTCAAAATGCTGTAAAAAATTGCTACGGTCAAGTATGAATTCTTGGGTTGGAAGATTGAAGAGACAGCAGTTAAAGCAGCCGTATCAGTAACTGTTACTGCTAGCAGCAATACTGCTGATACTGATCAATAACTAACGAACTGTTCTTTTACCTGCTCTATAAAGCAATTACCCTTTTGTGTGGTCATGAGAGATATGCTTTGTAGTGCCACATATAGTCCGTGCCGCATATAGTTCACGTTAGCTTTATACGGCGGACATATGCCTCGACGCCGCATTAACCTCACTTCTCTTAAAGATGCTTTTTGAAATGTGTATTTGAATAAGATAACAATATCAAAAACGTTAAATTTGAAAAGGAGATAAACTGACTTATGTATCAAGGTTCCTCAACCACTGTCGGTCGAATGAGTTATCACCCTTTAATGTACAAATGCATTATAGTGTGCATATAGTTGTTTGTCAGCGCTTCGACCAAATTGAAGATGTTAAAGAAATCTCACCGAAATAATAAGTTTAAACACGTTTTAAACATTTGTATTAATTGCGTCCAAAGCATGTAAACTGCTAACGCATATTGGTGCTGTCTGTTAAGATAATAATAATCCGGTATCTTACTAAAATTCCGGTCCGAGGGTCGCGGGTTTGATCCCGGGTCCGACCGTCTACGGCTGTTGCGATGTGATCAAATACTATGTAAATGGTTGTTCGCTTTTATCTGATCGAAGCTGTTAGTAGAATTTTAATCAAGCAACACTAAACCAAACTATGTATTTCAGTTGAACATGTTGTTTTCTGTTATTTTATTAAACATACCCCGAACTGGTCCAGAAGATTTGTCCTCTGTCTGATGTGGGATATATGTCAGGTGACACGCAGATGACTTTCAATAGGACAAGACATAAAATAGCTATATGCGACTTGACCATGCGTTTGTTTTCGCCGCATATAGTTCGCCTCGCCACGAACTATATGCGGCACGGCCTATATGTGGCACTACAATGCTTTATGTTACTTTCAATGGGTTTGAGAAGTTTGATTTTAACAGAATCTGATCAATTCTCCTTTCAGAGCGACAACAGTACTGTGCTATTATTTTACATTTCATCTGTTTTAGACATTTTAAATGCAATTTTGTAAATAAATACAGCTGTCAGTAGTCACAATACACTCAACAAAATTCCTAATCGGTCAGTTTATATAGTATTATTATTTTTCTAATAATGCATGTATTCACACAAAATTTCACATACCGATATTTGAACAGGTAATGCAGCGAATTATTGATTTTTTTAGCCGGCTCGCTATGAAATTAATCGTATTAGGCGTATTGACGTTTATAGCACGTTTTGCACGTGCGGGGCATGGACACATATTTGCACGTGTTCGTGTACACTTTTGTCATTGCTGATGAAAATCCTTTTTGAAAAACACAAAACATGGTGAGAATGACTGAAGAAGAACGCGCCCGAGCCGTCGGAATGATACAGGCCGGAACTCACTTACGACAGGTGGGTTTTATTTTTTGAAATTTCATAAGAATATATTGACATTATTTGTTTGTAGCCATTATATTGGTGGTTATTTCCGTTTTCAACTTATTTCAGGTGGCAAGAAGCTTCAATCGGCGGCTACAAACAAATAATGTCAATATTCTTATGAAATTTCAAAAAATAAAACCCACCTAATTCGCTGCATTACCTGTTCAAATATCGGTATGTGAAATTTTGTGTGAATACATGCATTATTAGAAAAATAATAATACAATATAAACTGACCGATTAGGAATTTTGTTGAGTATACACAAACCGATTACAACCGAATGATGTTCACTTCTGCAACGTAAAAATATCATACTCATGATGTGTTGTTTATAACCATATGCGATGCAAAAGCACCTGTATGTACAAAATGGTGATACATGTATGTAGGAAATGCCAAGCACAATGGAAAGAACACAAAGCTTTCTCAGTAGCAAAAACTGACAGAAGAACAGAAAAGCATCTATCAAATTAACAATTAACAATCCGTTTCAATTGAAACGACTTCCATTTTGGTTGCTAATATCTATGTAACCTCTACTGACACGTATTGTATTTTCCCTAGCATTTACACATAAACATAATGGCTATATCAATATTTTGACAACACATTACGTGTTTCCGTTGTGGCCATTGTACCCCGTTCTCATTAAACTGTTAGTTTTGCCCTGGGCGAGTCTTTGCGTGTATTATCAAAGCCCGTTTAAACTGTTACCGTGTTATTTCTTCACTTGAAAAATACACAAAACATTTTTGTAAACTTCAATAGTAATTATGTCGTTTTCCGCTTTACGCGGCCATGTTTTTTCGCAAACGATAATTATAATGGTGCATTGTGGGTAAAAGGCTTAGCGGTGGTGCGTAATAATTGACTATCGTTTAGATAGCACTCGAGTATGAGAGGACTCCTGGTTAGTAATATTTGCTCACAGATCAGACAGGATTGAAATTCAATTAGTAATATTGATACCTAATTTAACATCAATATATAAGAATAAAGTTACTTTATATATACTTTGTTTCTACTTAAATGGGACTTACCAAAAGTATTCGCCTGCGATATCGTTTAAAGATGAAAAATAGTTAATACTTCTTATCAAATCATTGTTTAGCTTAGACTAAAACTAATTTTCGATAATATATTTAAGTCAGCTTCGCATTTAACACAATTGTATGTGTTAATCAGGATTAAATGCCGACTAGTGACAGAAATATTCTATCGTATCTCTTAAAGATATAGAAGAGTCCAAAATCAAGTTTCAAAGTATTGAACAGGAGCTAAAGATATGAACTACTTTAGAAAAAGCACAATTATCGACCCACAGTTCCCGAAACAAATCGAATTCTGTATAAATAAACGTTATTTTTTCAAATATTTAGTGACTAGTCTTTAGAACAATGGCGGTCAAAATCGAAATTAAAGTGAAATTTTGAGATACACATATGTACATATATACAAACATACATCATCATGGCCTATGAGACGGAGAAGGAACGCTATAACACATATTCAAACGTATAAGGTTACAGTTGAAGAACAAACGGAAATGACTATCATATCAGCCAAAACAATATTACCTTCGCGGTTATTTACTTTCACAAACTGATATTGCAAAGAGATAATCTAAAATAGATTACATAGTTATATAGATAAACAAGATTGAATATACATTCATACGTATACTATACACAAAACATGTTTGGTGTATGTTTTAAACATATTTAGAGTCTTTAAAGATATATCCTGTTCGGATGTACAAATATCAATGACCATGTAATGTAAATACTTGTACCTATAAATACATGACTGAAAGAAAATCCCTTTCCCTTAAAACCGAATTATGATAATAGGATTCAGTTTATGCGGAAACGGGGAGGGGGGGGGGTAATTTTGATTAGACAGACTAGTCACTTAATTGTTTGTCATGTTCATATACAAAGTTCTGTTTTTGGAAGCAACAATACTCAGGGTTTTAATTATTTCACAGTAACTTTGATTACTTTGACTTCAACAATAATTCATACGAGGGTGTCCTAGAAAATCGCGAGTTTTTAAAAAATAACATACTTCCAACGTCTGATGGTAATGAAAACTATGAGAGTGACGATCGGCGCACGCCAAAAATTGCTAATTACTGATTCTGCTGTTTAATGATTTGCTACAGAATATTTTGTTACAGTCGGACCTTGTTTATTCGACAACCTTCTATCCGAATACTTGATCGTAACTTTTAATATCTGCCTGTGATATTGATATCTTAGACGTTACCTCCTTTATATTTATGTAGTTGTATTGCTACCTTGTGTCATGCCTTGCTTGTCCGTCTCACGTGTATTTATGCATGCTACCTTGTTTTATGTAAATGTATGATGTTATCTTAAATGTATTGATATCTGTTTTAATGTTTCATTGTAATAGTCGGGACAAAAGCTCAGTAGAGCTTGTTTTTACTATGTTATAAAAAACCTGAACTTGATTTGAATACATGGTATCATTCGAAATAAAATATTGGACCCGATCATATTCGAATAAACGAGATCCGACTGTATTTTAAAAATGTTTACTCTTACTTCTCGTTGGTGTAAGAGAATTAAATTCCCATATGTTAGGCAACATAATGTACTTCTTCATTGTTCTACATATCTGTTGTTTTGCAATATAAAATTGTACTCGGATTCAATTACATTGTGGTTACATAACTTACATAATATATTGTAAAATTATGCGAATGTTAAAGCAATCTAGGTCGTTTGAACGGAACTGGTCATTTGGTTGGAAAATCAATTTGCGTGGTATATCAATGGAATGATTTTAATCCGTTGATATAATATAAGTGACATTAGCTTGGAGCATTCACGAAAATCCTTTTTAACGAACAGAAAACGGTAAGCTTGTCAAGGAATTAGTTTCAACACGAGGAGATTTAGGCCGATTATTACGCTAGATTGGTCCGTAGGTCCTACAATTGTATAAAAACGAAATATGCTGTCTGCTAAATGACACAGAATAACTTGACTATGTACGGTCAAATATGTCATTTATAAAGATATATCACTGGTATCTTTTCCTTTGCTCACTTGCAAAGTATCAGTATATAAATGTTGTCATGAAAATGACCATTAATCCGAACGCACAACAAACCTTGTATTAGAAAAACAACTTTTTAAATGTTCAGTAATATTTTCTCCCTATTAAGTAAACGATATGTTGCTGTTATTATCATCTGTAATCGGAGATTTGTTTTCTAATAATAGTAATACTAGTCGCTTTGTTGTCTCTGAACTCACTTCTATGTAACCTGTATTATTTGCTTTAGGAATAAATTACAGTTCCAATCAAACTGTGGCTTACGGTCCTGACATGGTTATGTTTTGTTTATCTTCGTCTAAAATGCACCATAGTACTGAAACTAGCTTATATAAAGATAGTATCTTTGTTGATACATATAGTTCTCATCATTTATCCTACATCCATTTTTAGTTAATACGCCATAGTGCCCCTTTATCCCTGTTCAGTTTCCTACCCATGATTTATAGCAGTCTTTAGCTCTACTGATTAGCAAGGCTTATTCAGTTTTATTTTATGTTACTATATGTGATATATAAATACAGTGTACTATGTGAAATTAATGTTTAGCCTCTTATAACTCCAACTTGGAGTGACAATATATACAATGTATTTACATAACTGGAAAAATCCAAATGTTTTAAAATTTGCAGAACTCTTAACTTGCCAGCGAAAGTAACTTTACAATAAGAAGTGTATCATTGTTTGTCTATAAAAGTTTGGAATTGAAATAGCAATTTTGCCAAACCTACCAATTTACCTAGTAATCACTTTTTAAATAAGTAAATATACGTGCATGTTATTCATGTTTTTACGTTATTATGTTTGTAAACTTTACTCTTAGAACTTAGATCAATATGTATTGTAAATCACCACTGACATGTTGTATTTATTGTATTGTATGTATGTTTGTGGAATGATGGGCGCATTGCCTTTTTCTTAATAAACTTTTCTATTTACTTGTTACTTGTTGTTCTATATATATTGATATGGAAATATTTGAATGTTTCAATAATGATGAGATATACTATTTTCAGTTCTAATCGTAGGTATTATTCTGCTGAGAACTTTGCAAAATCTCAAAGACATGAAAGAATTTCACTCTGTCGTTTAATGGACAGACGATTATAGGCTTATGTCCGATTTAGTTTTCTGGCTTTCATTGATAGTGTATTAAGACGTATTTAAAGACTAACTCTGTTAAGTTAAGTGTAACAAAGCATTCGTAAATTCACTCTTAAGTACTTGTGTTACAACAAAAGTGGTACTTTTATACCCTCAATATTACTTTCATGTTTTTGAAAATGCTGTAGTGAACTTTTAGTAATCCATATTAATTATACTGCGGAGATCTTCACTGTTAGCCAATATTTTATTCGTTAATCCAAGACTTGTCAGTTTAACGAGTTGGTAATTCGTAATTAAAACCACAGATTAATAAGCGTTAATGTATTAATTGATATCAATTATTTAACTGACAGGTCGGTGCTTTTTTGTCCTTGTATTAAGTGATCTCTCTAAACGATCGCCCGACTTCTACCACTCCATATTTCAATTTGTGGTAATAATGGCGTTTTAGTATCATTTTGAGGTCTCGAAATCACTGTCCTAATATCATTGTGGAGCGAGTAGTTTGAAAAGCATTTCAATCCAGACTTTAGATGCAGACAGTTATATATACTAAAAACTGTGTTACGTTTTTCTAAAACTTGCAGAAATTGCAACATGGCACTCGCGGCGTTGAGGACTTAAGGCGTCGAAATATCGTCTCTCAATTTCAAAAACTGTGAATGCAAGTTTGTATGATAAACACAATGGGCTTCAGGTCATTATTACAGTCCAACATGTCGAAGCAACCCAGTCAGTAGATTCATCCCATGTGTTCACTTAAAGCAGGTGGCTGTTTAATACAGGTTATTTAATATAAAACATATTCAAATCGGATTCATTAAAGTTGGTTGCTTAAGACAAGATGGCCGCTAACACAGGCTGAACTGTAAACGAGTGTGAAATAGGATTTATAAGTATGCGTGGTTTTCGAAAACTGCAAAAAACTGTTCAGTGGGTTGAGATGCTTGGTATCACGGATAAGGAGGGGCGTGGCAGAAGCTATGCGAAGCTTGAACGTAACACAAACCTATAGTGCACAGTTTGGTTTATTTGTTCTATTGACCAAAAAAGGGCAATTATAAGTTACATTGTGCTTAAATTGATCAAATATTTGTGTCCATTGCAATGCACAATGGTAAAGTCCCTATCGAGACATTCCACTCCGAAGCCACGCCCACTGATCACAAGGGTCGTCTTAAAAGTTTCTAAATCGAGCATCCTCCTTTGTTGTACGTCATTGACCAAAAACAATGTGGCAAATATTGCAGATTTAGCTCTGGTTGTATTCGTTAGTTGCAAGATTGTAAATAATATTGCTTTAATAACATGAAAAATGTGGAATGTCTACCCGCAATATACCTGTTTGACCCGTGGTTAGGTACAAGGTAGATTACCAATGTTCTCGTGAATCGGTATATACCCAAATCGTCAGATTATGAAGTGTCATAGTAATATCATGAAAATCCATATGTAATTATATGTACATGTTATCTATGTGCACTCTCTTGTTACAGTTACGTGAAAAGTATGAATTAGTTTGGAGAATTCGATGAAAATTTATGTTTTCTACAATGTGGTCGTTGTCTTAGGCAAAGGCTTGGTGTTGTGTCAATATTATGGCGAAAAAATGATTTCGTAATTAAGAAAATTAGTCATTTGGTATTTGCATTTATTGATAACAGAACGTTTTGAGTTTATTTCAACATTTTCATAAGTTTATAAGCTATCCTTAAATATGTTTCTGCGGTACCTCGACTGGTCCACAAGTTCTTTGTCTCGTCCGTGCAGGATTGATTTCGTGCCAATAAGCGTAAAATATCCTTAAGGTAAATCCAACCCGAATATTGTAGTAAGAGATACAGCAAAATAAACGTTTTTTAAGAATTTCCTAATGTATGGTGCATACAATTTGATGTTAGCTTGCTCATTAGATTGATGATTATGAAATAAGGACTTGTGTTATTTAAACAGTATATCCTTTTGTACTTCAAACGGTGTATCCTTTAATGAGATTCGTATTATTTTTGCAAACATTTTGTCACACCGATCGAGAAATAAAAAAGGCGGCAAACACAAAGAGATGTGATCTCTCCGTTAGTGTAATGTACCGTTCAAAATATATTTTAAATATGTCAGTTATACCATGTCGCCTTTAAGTTAGAATTTCGGCATATTCGATTTCCACATTTTTAAGAATTCAATCAGTTCGATGGTAAAGTTCCTTTGTGCCACACTGTACACTAATTTAAAACTGTAGTACAAAATAGTCTTGTATATACAGTGGACTGCGAGATTTAAGTATTATGGAACGGCCCACATACATAATCTACCCTGGAGGCACATGGCGGTGGGCGGGACCTTTGACACATCAGATCCATTGAATAAACACATACAACCATCCATAAAGTATGACATCATCTGTAGGCTTCCACTAATGCATCCATTGGCTGTCTTTGTGCTGTTTTGTGTTTAATGTAACCAAAGACATGTATACGTTTCGAGTATATGCTAAATTAGTTTCATTTGAATACAGTTTATACTTAACTTACAAAGCATTGGTATTCAACTTCATTTCTCATTTAGAAGGAATGATTTGCATGAAATTTGTCCTGGTTTAAACATTTTCAATTACATTCTACTACATGATACATGTCAGGGTTCTAGGAATACACTAGCCCGACGTCCCGGACTAGTCTGTTGCTGAATCGGGCTACCAACAGTTGAGTTGAAGTTAGTCCCGGACAAGACTGTTTTAAAGCTAACCAACATCAGCAATTGTTCCGTTGTAAGTTAAACCATAGAATCCCACAAACACATACATATGATTATTAATTTTAGATTGTGGAGCTATCATTGTGTATGTTTATTTGTTACTAAATTGATCGAAATTCTCGGACAACTAGCTTCCTATGTTGGACAAGTCAAATTACATTTCCATTAGTCCGGGACAAGTGTCTTTGAAAAATAATTCTAAAGCCCTGCATGTATATTCATTCTGAAGAACAATGTCCAATAAAGTATATGAACATCTTGCAAAGTAAAGGAGCGTCGTATATATCGTAAAATTACATTCTTCACATAATGAATTAAGCACAGAATTTATTTTAGTTGATTGTTAAGAAAAACATGTATTTATTTATCTTTTACAACTAGCAGAAAATGTACGCACAAAGCACACGCCATCTCCATCTTAACCATTGAATTTCAGAGTTTTATTTCCTTTCCTCTGTTTCATTAAGAAGTTTAAGCAAAACTACTTTATATTCCAAACACATTTGCTCCAACAAATCTTCCTTCCACCATGAAGAGTCGGCACTTGCGTACCGTTGAAGTATGCGTAACACGTTTATACATTGAAAGAATTTATTTTATTATGGTCATGAATGTAACTTCAATAACGAGACTAGTTTAACAACATTACAGCATACAATAACAAAATAAACATATAAACTTACAATTTACTCTCTACACGATATGAAATGTATAAAACAGCACATTATTACTTAATGAAAAATGATAGTAAAATGATTTAATGAGACAAGCACTAACATCTAATACAATCTAGACAGTATCTACATCAAAACGTTGTAACGTACTTCAGAAAAATAGAAAAAAACTCACAATACATGTTACCAATCACGATGAGTTTGTTTGATATAAACGATAATTAACAGCGAAATTTGTTTAACTTAGAACGTGTACTGAAGCAAAATTAAAAAAAAAATGTTTGATTTTTTCCACGTGTTTTTCCTCACTGTAAAGAATTTTACCATTTAATAAATTTTCCTAACAATTGCTGACTCCTTATATATGTACATGACTTGTGGTGTCGTCACTGACTGAAACTTCCACCGTGCTTCATTGGTCACATAAACAGCTGTTGCTATACAGATGTACATCGATAAGGCGGCAAATAGCTACCACAACTTGTACATTTCTATATAGCACTGTTTTATTGACCGCGAACGCACGAATATATTACCCGGTCCAATTCATTTCAAAATGCGTGCTTTTCCGTGCGCTTGTCGGAGAAAAGTTGCTATAGTGATTTGATAGAAAAGTGAATCAAACATCCTGGGCCTTATTCACAACCATTTAATACTGAAACTCAGACTTAGTTTTTAAAATGTTAAATATTCTTTTTGCTCTTACGTATTTCTTACAGAATATATTTTAATAAAAATTGACTCAAGTGCGGAGAGGGTAATATCAAAATTTTGTTCGTTTTAGATTTAATGAAAACGAAAGACTGGAAAATATAAATTTTGCAATTTTTAACCCAAGTCAGAGTTTCAGTCATAACATGTTTATGAACAAAGTCCCTGTTATAATTTTACGTACGGGTGCATTTTGGTACCTAAATTGACATGGATCGGTCTAGAAAGTTCATGTATCAGTTCGCAGTCAATATAAAAGCACTAAACATCTTTTAAAAAAATTCAACATTCTTTCAATACCATATATGTCACTATAACAAAGCTATCATTCCAAGTATTGCAGTTTGTTACATAATTCTGAATAATGACTACAGTAACTGTAATACCTCAACTAATAAGACCATCTCAATAATAAGACCATCTCAATAATAAGACCATCTCAAAATTAAGAACACCTTAATAATAAGACAATCTCAATAATAAGACCATCTCAATAATAAGACCATCTCAAAATTAAGAACACCTTAATAATAAGACCATCTCAATAATAAGACCATCTCAATAATAAGACCATCTCAATAATAAGACCATCTCAATAATAAGACAATCTCAATAATAAGACCATCTCAATAATAAGACCATCTCAATAATAAGACCATCGCAGTAATAAGACCATCTCAATAATAAGACCATCTCAAGACCATCTCAAAATTAAGAACACGATTTTCAAGACCATTGTCACTGATTTGCTATTTTTTCAACCTCAATATTAAAACCACCTCAATAAGAAGACCAGTTGTCCAAAGGTCACAAAGGTGGTCGTATTATTGAGGTTGCACATGTCTATTCGTGCTGCCCTAAACTCTGAAGATCACGATAACAACGATTGACTAATACACACATTGTCTTTCTAAATACCGAGACGAAACCATTCAAAGCCATTGCGTTATGACTATAAGCATTACTGGCCATTAAATATAATAGCAATTGTGTTTAATAGTTAATTTATGACACATTTCTCCTCTTCTCACCATCTTCATGTCACGAGATTTCTTGGTCTGATTCGACAACGTCAATTTCTTCATTCTCGTCATCAGAATGAACACCATAACTTGAACATCCACTCGTAAACGAACTTTGTCCTTTTACTAAACTTTCTACGTCATATCCGCTCAATTTTATCGGCTTGTTTGCCATCTGCTCATCACTCATTGTTCCAGAATGTTCATCATACGTCATACTGTCGCTGTCGTCATGTACTTCAATGTCATCAGAATCGTCGTGTCCTTTCTTTTGTAATTTCTTATGTTTCATCCTTCTGTTCTGAAACCACGTCTTCACCTAAAGCAAAGTACACACATTTTAGCTAAGTTTTTATTGTGTAAAAATACAACATAAAGGGTGATTAAAAAAGTGGAATAATTTCTTTTCGCCCGCCAATTATCGATTTACTACTCGGCAAATTCCGTAGAGTTACGCCTAACCTATTCGGCGATTTCCGTATGATTACGCCGAACCTATTCGGCAATTTCCGAAATCAAGCATCTGGTTTCAATTTTCGTTTAAAAGCGAAAAACCAATTTATAATTCATCGAAATCTGGACAAAACTCTTAATGAGTCACTACGTACATATTAAATTCTGTTAACCCCTACATACCTGTGTTTCCGAGAGACTCAGCTGCGAAGCCAACTCGACACGTTCAGGGGTGGACAAATATCGCTGGGTTTCAAACCGTTTCTCCAGTCCATTCAACTGCTGATCACTGAACACCGTTCTTGCCTTTCGTCGCCGACAATGTTTTCCAGGACTGTCATGTTGGAATAATGGACCCAATGGAAATCCTGGGAGAAAATAAGACAAAGGTAAAATGCCATCATATAAACATATTATCTATACAGTCAAACCTCACCTTGAGACCACCTAAATAATAAGACCACCTCAAAATTAAGACCACAATTTTTAAGTCCATTTTACTGTTTTGCTCTTTATTCAACCTCAATATTAAGACCACCTCAATAAGAAGACCAGTTTTTAATGGTCCCATGGGTGGTCTTATTATTGAGTTTTTTCTGTATTTATAAGCAGATGACAAATTCTATCTTGCATGAATTTGGCTAATAAAATGGACATATGTGTCATTAATTACTAATTTACACAATATACAGTAAAACCTCACTTAAAGACCACCTCAATATAAATAACACAATTTTCAAGTCCAATGTCACTGTTTTGCTCTTTATTCGACCTCAATATAAAGACCACTCAATAAGACCAGTTTTCAAGGGACCCAAGGGTGGTTTGATTATTGAGGTTTTTACTGTACATTTAGCAGCCTTTACATTATTCTGACACGGGGTAAAACAATATTCAAATGATAAGGGAGATTTTAATTTTTAGCCTGTTTGTAATCATAACAAATATTATAACCACAAACTATCCATTTCGTGATAATATCTTAATGGTAAGACCTTTTAATGTAAATTTCTCCCAGTAGTAAAGTTTACAATGAAAGGCTAGAAAATCGTGAACATTTTGCGACAATGTTCGGTTCGTAAATGTCTATGTACATGTTGGATACACTTAAACAACCTTATAAGTGTGCAATTTTTAATGTCGAATAACTTTTAAATTGATTAACATTTCTACACAAAATTTTGTATATTGGCTATTGACTGCATGTAGATCATGGTTCTCTGGTCGAATTTATTTATTTAAATAACAGAGTGCATTGAGAGTCAGGGTGGGTACACGCCCTATTATACTCTTTCCAATCAACCAGATCATCTTAAAGTGGGAGCTGCAGTACTTAGTTCTTTCTCATCATCACATTTATTGATTTAATTTGTTCAATCGGTGGATTTATGACATGAAATAAATACAATATAATGCCAGGTATCTACGCTATAATTGTTGAAAATTTCAGCAAGATCAGACTAATATTGACCAAGATACGGTCATATTTATACCTGCACACTCGAGAATTATGTTTTTAATTAACATTCCTGCTTAATACGTATTAAACTTAATTTGGGATAGCGCTAAAATAGTCATACACCAAAACTGATATCAACACTTTGACAAAGTAACATCACATTTATTATAACAAAGACTTAATCATCAATGCTTGCGTACTGATTGCAAAGCAAACGCTACGTGTAAATCCTAGTCTAATATTGTATGGTACATAATTAATCCATTTTCTCCCCTGTATGCGTGTTTATCATGTTTTAATAACTAATTTAGCGCCATGAATTCACGAATATTCTCCGTTTAATAGTAGATGGTGCAAATTGCGTATGTATGGTGTCATGTCGATTCTTGGAAGTCATAGCGTGCTCCTAGGTGCGCTCTTTGGCATAAGAATAAACGTCAATTTGATTTCACGCGTTCTCACAACATGAATGAAGAAACTAGTTGCAATTTAAGCAAGTGCAAATCGTGTGGAGGTCAAGTGTGATCATACATGTTTACTTTCTCGACAGCTACAAGAAGGCAACTAAATTGCAATTATGTAGTCTGATACCCCAATCGTCTTGTCATTAATTGCTATTGAAAGCGTAAACTGCGAACACCCGCGAGAGATTTATAAATAGAAGGGTTTAACAGCCCTTTTGTTGACATGTTAAACAATTTAATCATAATGCCTATGATACAAACATTGTTTGATCACATAATTGTAAGATATCACGAAGCTATTTACGTACGACTAGATTAGCGTTACGCAAACAGTCAATATTCAAAATGCACAGAACGTAAAAATTAATCTGTATACAAAAGTTTCCCTTTCCTGTCCGTGATTTAACAAAGTAGACTTATGAACATATTTTCTACTAAATTATTAAATAGCTGATCCTTTGTGGAAGTTATAACTTATGATATTACGAGAAAAGATATATATTTAATCGGCAGATCAGTTGTATGCAGCACATTATCTAAATATACGATTCAGCAATTTGTCAACACGCGCATCATTCCATATACCACCGTGACCACTGTCCACGCCGCATATACGGAAACTATATACGCTTATAATACGGTATATAGTACGCTCCATTTCCGGTATTTCCTGTAGATTTTGTAAACAAACTAACAAGTGTGGTAAAAAAAATCTGTTTGTTTTTATAAGGGATGTCAACGAATGGCAATTTTGGTATTCGAATTTTCGGTCAATCTTCTTATTTAGTAATAATACATTTGAAGTTTAAATTTATGCTTATCAATTTTGTGTTTTAAACTGATCACTTAAGTTGTAAAAAACCACTGTGTCGGACGTACAAACGAATATTCGAATATCCGATTATTCGTTGACATCCCTAGTTTTTATTGATTTTTTTACGTATTCATACTAGCAATATGGACAGAATACGAGCGAGCGACAGATGATGGAAGAGTTCCATAGTAATGTATTTTTTCCAGTATACTGAAGTTTCGACTTAAGTAGACGGTACCCACGGTGATGTTTAATTTTCTAATGTCGAGGGATGAGAGCCAAAATAGTTTATCTGCATATACATAAAAAAGCAGATAGTCTTGTTTAGCTGTCACTCGTTGTTACAGATATTTATATATCTTACCTGATGAGGATGGCGTCATGAAGTGATGTTCAGCGTGTTTAGCCGCCAGTCCTTGCACATGCTGGAGGACATGTGGAAAGAACATTGGTGCAGCCGGGAAACAATGGTACCCAGCATATTCCGCCGGAAGTGACGGTCGCATAATGGCGGACAAGTTTGTGATATTACTATAATCACGGCATAACTGTTTCGGTTTACTGAGTAAGATATCTTCAATGAAGAATGATGAAGGTCTCGATGTCGCAGTACTCTCCTTCAAACGGCTCAGCTCCATGTCGATATCTGAAATACAAATGTAAAAACAAACCTATTGAAAATGCACTACTATAATGGTGTAGGGCAGGGTGGGCCACATTTACCAATCAGAAGATCTGAGATAGATCCAAAAACGAGAAAATGTAGACGACACACACAGGGAGTGTCACGAAGGTTATACCAAACGTACCACGATCAAGGTATAAAATGCCTTCTCCCCCCTCCCCCCCCAGGAAGCGGCCGAGAACTAACGAGATCTTATCCTTACTTAAACTATCGATGAGTAAATAATCGATGAGTAAATAATTTGTTAACTTGTTAGATTGTTTCAAAAAAAAAAAATTATAACGCAAGTTGTAATTACAAGTTTCCGAATCGATGTAAAATACATGTACATAAGTATAAACTCAAACTACATAACGTTAAAAAACTAAAATTATTAAGTTTGATTTTTTATATACTCCACGCCATTAAAAACGCAACTAAAATTGTCCAAGTCAACACGGTGACATTATAATGAAATAATTATATTTAAATTTTCAAACATAATTTCCTAAACGTAATCAATCATTAAATATGAATACTAGGGCAGTAGTATAATTTTTCTTTGATGAATTATTTACTCATCTGCAACAATGAAACGCTTTTATTACGTGGAACAAAATAAAGGCTTAAAAGTGATATAGTTAAGTATATGAACAAGTACAGTAATTGTAAAGTTTGTGACACAATGTTGCTCAGAGCAGAATTCGAGCCCACGACTCTCAGATAAGGAGTCAAACGATTTACCTCTCGACCGCGAATGTTAATTAATGTGTCATGTTTAGTCTTATCAAATTGTTAGGACGGAATCGCCATTAAAGCAATTACTTTACTGCATGTGGGGTATGTAACGATGCAACGGTTGTCCCCGGAATAATTCAGTAATCACAGCTCGCAGAATTTCTCAACCAGCTTCCGGTACAAATGGAACGATTATTACCAAGGGCGATATGAACGACAAAAGACGGAACTTAATAGAACACAGATTGTGCGAATAATTCCTTTGATTAAGGGGTTAATGAACGAATGACGAACTTCAATTCGTCATTAATTACTAAAGTCGACGCATAATTATTATTCTGTGAACATGTTTCGCCTGATTGCGACCGGTTCCGAAAATAATTACGCGACATAAGGTGTAGTAATAACAAACGGAAGTTAGCACGGACCGAAATAGTCCGCTAATAACTGATATTTATGTACTTTTAACCCGTTGACATAGCATCGATGTCCTTCACTTACGCTGCATATTTGGCATGTCATACTGCTATCTAGTTTAAAGTAATACTATGCTCATTTTTCGTTCTTTTGTTTACCTAACCAAACATGAAAAATATATATTTCCTATAGTTAAAACATCACTAAACATGCATTAACAAAGAATGAACTCATAAATGTATTAATCCATATTTGTTGAAGAAAGATGTTGGTGTATCATAAAATTAAAAAATATTTTTTTTACAATCTTGCAATTTTACAGGTTTTAACTTGTTAGTATTATAGTTAAAAATATGTTTGCAATCGGTTATACATTTCAATGTTTCTTATTATAGGTGTTTAAGCCAATGTAACAACAATACTTGATAAAGTCAATTTAAACATACTATGTTCGGATGAGCAAGATACTTATTTAAGGTCTTGAGAAAACTACTATCAAAACCTTCAGATTTAGACTTTTTATGAAGACCGAATAATTATGCAAACGGATTTTGAATCCCTGCGTTAGGTTACGAAAACATATTCACTTCCAGGAAGCAAGAGTTACATGCTCTGTTACTCAGAATGTGAAGTCGTTACAATTGAATTATACATATTATAGTGAACATTATTTGCAATTAGCTTTAATTTTCAACATATCAAAGAAGTCTCGTTTGGTAAGGACAGAAATTATGAACAGTGGTTGTTTTCCATAACTGAAGTATACCAGACAGTTCTAGATACAGTAAAACCTCAATAACAAGACCACCCGGGGGACTCTTGAAAACTGGTCTTCTTATTGATGAGGTCTTAACACCGAGGTTGAATAAAGAGCAAAACAATGAAAATAGTCTCTAGAAAAATTGTGTTCTTAAATTTGAGGTGGTCTTATTATTGAGGTGGTATTTTAGTGAGGCTTTACTGTAAATTGTTTTTACCAAACCCATACCAAAACTCCGTAACTGGCCCCTTCATCTATGCCCTTTCAATAAAGCATTTTCATTCCGCGTATATTTTCTATTCATAATAGTTGGACAGCGAAAATCTTATTTAAATTTCAAGACCACCTTAGTAATTAGTAAAACAACCGTATTTTCATCGACCGATTTACAATTTCTCTTCCATTTTTTTATTCGATACTCAAAACACAAGTTTTATCAGAACCAACGCTGATTATTTTATTACGATTACCCTGTTACCAGAACAATCAGTAAAAGTCAGCCCACATCAAATACAGTAAAACCTCAATAATGCGACCACTCTTAGTACCCTTGAACACTGAGAGGGTATTTATATTGAGATTGAATAAAGTTGAAAAAGTTGAAAATGGACTTGAAAATTGTGTTCTTATTATTGAGTTGGTCTTATTATTGAGGTGGTCTTATTATTGAGGTGGTCTTATTATTGAGGTGGTCTTTAAGTGAGGTTTTACTGTATTGCGGAACAAGATGCCTCAATCTATTAATTTATTAAAGAACAGAACAGAACATAAGTTTATTTGAAAGACGTGTACATTGTACATAGTCATGTTCATCACAAAATATACAATACA
Source organism: Mactromeris polynyma (assembly GCA_032209605.1). Classification (NCBI taxonomy): domain Eukaryota; kingdom Metazoa; phylum Mollusca; class Bivalvia; order Venerida; family Mactridae; genus Mactromeris; species Mactromeris polynyma. The sequence continues at coordinate 5,861,696 of JASFXZ010000030.1, read as the reverse complement.
ATAAATCACGTGACATAGTATTAACAATTTGAGTTGGAGAAGGAAGAAAAATACAAAATAAAAAAAAATAAAAAATATTAAAAAAAATAAAATGTAATAGTTGTTACTCATGTATATTCACATAAATTGTGGAAAGATAAACAAAACAACAGGAATCATAAAATCATCTATTAATTTATTAAAGCAGGCCTCGTTGGAGTGAATATACAAATGCTGAACAGACAAATCCTTCTGAAATACCTGTAGTGTTACCACAGAGCAATTAAGGAACCGAAAGTGGATGTTGAATACATGCTCAAGGAGGAAATGAGGACGAAAAATCTCCGACGAATACAATTAGTCGGAAATTGAATACCATCGTGTAACAACAGAAATGCGTAATGCGTTATACTCGGGATTGAATTGAGCCACACAACTTGATAAAGTAATCAAATTCTCTGATTACTTAAGTTAATTTCGGATAAGAACAGCTTAATTGGGGAGTTAGCGGGTTGCTGTTCATCTTTTGAAATTCCTCGTGATTTCTACTTCCTTTGAAAACTATCGCATTAACTTAATAGAGCGGATCAGTTGTGTTCCTTAAGAAAACTGATTTCTCTGGAAAACCTTCTCGGAATACGAAATATTCCCAGCAGACGACAATCTTTAAACAATAATCAGAGAATTATCGTAATTTGTAAGCCGGTGTGGTGTTTGTGCCAAATTAAGGCGTCTTCTGGTGATAAAAGAGTGGGTTATTTGCCGAATGACTGTCATCATACATTCGACAAACGCTGAAGATTATTTGGCAAATTAATCTCGGAAACCAGCGCTAATTAGCTTCAAAGTGCTATAAACAAGTAATAATTCGGTGTCACGGAAGCATTCAACGTTGTACTTTTTGTCTTCTACGTAAATGACTGTTTAAAGATTTGTCGTCTGATCTGTTGAGATTGTTTTATGATGCTCACGGATGCTTTTTTTAGTTTACATAGATATTTCTTATTGCTGGTAACGTGTTAATACAAACGAAATACACTTACCATACATATCTACACTTTAAAGTTCATATGATTATAGGCATGAATTTAATTGAACTTTATAAAACAGACAGTGAAAAAGATTTGACTCATATTGCTTAATTCTGTCATAAAATAATGAACTTTTTTAAATTATTAAACAATGACTATTTTACTTCAATACTACACATATATATAAATTGATATGTTCTTTTCAATTTTAGCCATTTTTTTGTCCTTCGTCATTAAATGTGTTTAAAAAAAAATTAATTGAAAAACACTCTAATATGTTTATATGTGTAATGTTCTAATTAGGAACTAATATGTGAATATGTGTGTTTATTTCTGTTGTTACGATTGTATTGTTCCTTAACTGCGTATATGAATGTACATATTATATATAATCGTTTTCTTTTTGTCATGTGACACTTTGTATTGTATGTAAAATGTATTGTTGCTAATGCTGCCCTAACCGGGCCTTAATGCAGAATCTGTAAAAAAACTGTAAACTTGAAGCAACATGATCGGAATACACGGATGCTTGTGTCTGTCAATGAAATTATATTGAACTCAGAACCACAATTCAAACAAAAAATGAAATGACATCCCTCAAAACTGTTGGTAGGGCATAAACTTTTACGCGGCGATTCTGATAGAAATACGATATTTATCTGGATCGTAATTTTATTTTACAACTGTTTTATAGTACTAATTGTTTGCAGTAGAAATTATTGTTTTTTTTGTTCGTTTTCTTACCCGGCTTTGATATATATGTATCAGAGTAAAACTGAATTTGTATGTAATACCAACAACTAAGTCATAGTTATTAATGATCAACATTTTATTAAAAACAGAACTTAAAAATGAATAAACAAGAAAAGCCGCTATTATCTATCAAGTTCAACAAACATGCCGAATCCACTATATGGTCAATGCATATGAAACTGGTAAATATTTTGTGACAAGTCTGTCCTTTTAAAAATACCACATAGTTTCCCCCACAAAATGTCAGCTTTTATTTAGTTTATGTCCTAAATTTTATATTGAGTTGTAGCCACGAACTAAAAGACATTTACAAGCCATTGATGCAAGTTTTTCGTCGATTTTCAATCATACTATTTTTTAAAACCTTGAGCCATAGTATGTATTTAATTGATTTCGATACCAACCATATGTTATAACTTATTATATGAATGCCATATTTACGGTGGCACAGAGGTGACATGTGTATGTTTTTATTTATCTCGTGCGCACGACATACTAAGTCGTGCGCACGAGATACTAAGTCGTGCGCACGAGATTCTATGTCGTGCACACGACTTACTATGTCGTGCGCACGAGATAATTAAGTCGCTCCTGCGCACGACTTAGTATGTCTTGCGCACGAGATAAAAACATACACATGTCACCTCTGTGCCACCGTACATATTAACTGAAATATTTCAAATGACAAGAATACGGTGGACAGAACAGAAGTGGATATTTCCTTCATCCGTCGCGTGACACTTGTACATATGTATGCATACCATGGATTGTCCATTTGCGGTGTTTGTGACAGTGATATAAGTGGTCATATGAAATTAATTTCTTTCCAATGTAACGTTTTAAAATTATGACCATTCTTGTTATACATACACATTAACACGAACTCAGTAACAATCCAAGTATAATGATGCGGAATTGTCGAATATGATAATCAGATTCGGAAACAACTGTCATGCCGAGTTTAATGGCTACTAAAACTGTGTCTCACGGGTGTTTGTTAACTCCTAATTAAGGTTTAATTGTAAGATCTGCTATCGGTCTCATATGCTTTAGTTCCGCGATTCGAAGCTTAAAATGTCTTGATTAGGCAGCAGACACACAATTTGTCGAAAATTAACCTCATTGGGAATTTACAAATGTCTTAAAACGATGTTTCATTATTACTGTGTGTGATATGACTGTCGTAGTTGGTCTTTGTTTACATTTCGCTTCATTATAGAGATTCGATTTACTGCGTTTATTTCGTTATATCACGTGATTTCGTTATATCACGTGACTAGATTGTAAGAGGAAGCGCACACTTTATGAGAATAATTAACAGAAATGTTCCTAGTTGTAGAATGTGTCGACATTGAGTTGTTTATTTTGTTTGAGTACGTTTGTACCTTTGATTTGATGTATCTTGCCGTTTTTAGTAGCTAATAGTACGAGCACAGTCCGAAAAACTTGTGGACTGGCTCTCTTCAACCTCTAATTGACGTCATAATTTCGAAAAAAATGATAAAAAATGTGTATAACAGCATCCATTATTTCGATGCATGTACTTTTTGAGGAGTTTTCGTTCATAATTAAAACACGTAAGTTGTCATAGCAACACCATGTACGTACGCCCGGAACAGTTCGAAACAAAAACTGTATATTAGTTTGCTTAATTTCTGAAGCATGAGTACACGTGCAAAGAAATTTTAGTGACTGGTCAATTGTATTTTTAGAAATTTATGTTCTACATTTTTTCTATCCTTATAAGGACATGTGTACATTTTGCGCATGTCTATAAACCCGGGTACTTCCGGTCATCCATTTCAGCTGTTACATACAGTGGCTATATGATGCTAACCTTGAGTACGCGACAATGTATGACTTTAACGGACGTCACTTATTGGCGACGCCTGCGGAAGAATGATAGTCAATCAGATATTTGGAGGATAGTGCATGATACAGAAGATACCTCTGTTCCAGAAGCACCGCTGGTTCTTTGACGTGCCCGATGTAAAGCATTGTACAAGGAACCGAACTCGGTTTTTATTCATCCGAAAGACTGTTTGTTATGTTAGTGGTGGAGCGGGGGATCGAACCTGCGACCATTGGATAACTAGTCCAGCGCGTTACCACTGGACCACGGATCCACTCTGGACAACTTAAACTTCCCGAGTTTCTATGTATTGTATCGATTACCCATTTCCAAAAATGGAAAACTTCAATTTCAAAATAAACTGACTGGTCAAAAATATAATAATGCAAATTACATATAGCTAATTCACATTCAGATTTAATTACAGTATTTTGTTAGACAAAATGAAAGTGACAGATTTCTGCTAAAGTGTCCGTATTGTATACGTTATGTTAATGGAATGTTTTATGTAAGCAATTTAGATATTTTCTGAATGGATTTGGGATTATTCTGGGTAAAATTTATCAAGTATGAATTGTTATTTCGTTCAATATTTACGTTATAATGGAATGGGTCCGTGAAAGTGATTCTAGCATATCATTAACACCATCCCCACGTGTATTTACAGAATAGTACATTTGTACCATTTATGTCAATTTTATACTACTAACTCCACGAACCCCCGTGACGCTAAGACTGAATCACGTGACATGACGTGAAAGCATCTCTAGTCAGTGTGTATTCAAGATAGCCCAAATCACATCAGAGCATGAACAATTCGTTATTTATAAAACTATTTATAACCATCTATCGTTCTCCATCAGGCAATAAATATACTTAAGAAATGCCGTGATGCTGTAATGGACTACTCTACAGGCACAAATGAATCCATTTAGATGCCTGAATTCCGTAATTTTACGTCCTTAGAGTCCAAGAACCATAAAATGACAAAAATACCGAGACTTTCAGAGAAATTATTTTGATAACTGAACATAATGCCAGTTAATTCAGGGTAATATCGGAAAATGCCGAGAAAATTGCCTTAAAACGGCAGTCTCCTAGAGTTCTCGCCTTTGCCAACAGCGTCCTGCGGATATTAAATTTCCTTAACAAATGATGCTATAGTTAAAAGCCATTTGCAAGCTGTAACGTTGTTATATTGGACTGAGAAACACAAGCTCGCCAAAGTGGTCTCATGCTACGGCAATTTCTGACAAATATCAGAATTAATTGGCAAATTAAGGCGTTTAAATAATTTTCTGCACGCTTCGAGGTAGTAATATTTTGTCATTATTTGAGTAATTTTCGCCAAGAAATGCATGTAACTTAGTTTTGGATACATATTCCGTACGTGCAATGCATTTATTCTAACAAAACGTATGAAATTCAAGACAGTGAGGACAATTTGTATGTCCATTTTGTACTCACAACTTATGAATTCTTTGCGGGTAAATGCAATATAGCATGTGACATGCAAATCACACGTTGTGGTAGAAATTTGAAATTTCTTATGTTCTATAATGGAGCTTCCATCTCAATTAACTGGAAGCTTGCGGCCATTACGCGCAGTCGTTACATCTAAACGACACATCAATCCGTAAAAATGAACTTATCAAACGAATATTGACCTTCGTTTTTCAACTGCACTAATTCTAAGAGAACTATAAAGTGAATCACATGTTGCGACAATGTCAAGGTCATCCTGTACTTGTGATTCCAGGTAAAAATATAATTTCAGTACATTTAAAAAGCGCACAATTATCTGCCAACTATGCTTCTTGAAATTCAATTTATTACTTTTGAAACTCACTTTTTTATGAAATACGCTTCGATTGTCATGAATATTAGCTAACATGTTGGCCTACACATTCAATATCGTGTCAAATATTTTTATTGTATTCTAAAAAGTCAGTCAATGAAAATTTAGAAATCCTGCATTGTGCGTTTTTAAAATGTACTGAGTATATATCAACCAATTGCGGACATTTAAATCTATAAGGTTTAGTTGACTCCATGGTATTATTGTACTTTCCAAAAAGGGCAATTCGGGACCATATGGTATATAGTACAATTATTGTATAGTCTATGAATAGGATAGACAATGCTATACGAGACAATCTATACGACTTAGACCACGTGGACTTCTTAAATGTTGTATATACTCTATATACGATTGAAATAGAGGTCGCTGATTGGACAGCATGCCATCATGCCATGAGCTTGGTCCAATTTTTAATAGCACATCACTTTAATCTCTGAAATCGGATGAACACTAGTTGACATACAGTGAGCTTAAGCAGGAATTTGATACGGTAACCTCCATAAAGGACACTATTATAACGTACACACATGGCGATGGCTTATTTCAACATGATATCCGCATTGTGTGTTGAAAGAATAAACAAACTAACAAGTGAGAACACAATATCATCTCTGCCTCATTTTGATTGGGACGATGAGTTTATTCCATTCAGATTGTACCTCAATTTTATATTGTTAACATAAACACTTGATTTACTAAAAAATAGATAATAAGTTGCTACAGGGAACGCCACAGACATAAGACAGCGCATCCCCACACAGACCTCCTGGAAAACAACAATCTTTAACACATAAGACATTTTAGGAGGCGCAAGGGTAAATACGGAATGGAACAGGGGCGCAAGAACGGCCCGCCCAAACACAAGGGACAACCAATGAGACTCAAAAAGGACAAACAGTTAATGGATGGAACACACCACAGGACAAGCCAAGGCAGTTGGCAACAATAGGCCGAAAGTAGGAAGAAAATAACATGAGGAGGCTCAAAGGTACATACGGTACATAGAGAATGGGGGCGCAAGGAATGGCCTGGTCGATCACGTGAACTACATAAATGTTATATATACGATCAAGACGATTGAAATAGAGGGTACATACGTAAGGGAACAGTAAAAAGACATACTTTTAGTAAAAATTGAATTTTAGTCCTATATCGTGTACAGATCAATCAGCGTTTAAGCTCCTCCAAGTGCATCTACAGGCATGTGTCTGATTTTATTTATCATTGTTTAGAAATGATGACAACGGCGCTTTTCACGTATATCGAAGCGTTCAAGTGACAGAATTTCTCAAAAACATTAATCATTTTTCATTATTCATGATGTGTGGGAGTCAATGCAATCAGGAGGTGGAAACTCGTCATTAAAATGATAACCAAGGGTGTATAAACAAATTAACAGGAATGGACGGAAAGGTGTTCAAATGAACCGCATATAATTGCAAACAAAACTACATCGCGCAAAGTGTCGAAAACTGTTATTCAATCAACTACACTAAATAAACCACACATTGATTTAGCGATATGTATAAATGCATTTCAAAAACGATATGTCGAATCTAACGCTTTTGAAAATATTAATTGGGAGCTGTTGAACACATTTAGTGCCTGCAATATCTAGTGTGATACTGGATAATGATACTTATAACCTTAGGTCAAGAAATAGCGTATCAGCTCACCACTCAAGGAAGCTACTCAAAACGACCCTCGAACACTAAGTTACAATACACTCAGCATTACCAGTGTTCAAGTAGACTCTATTCTATATAAATGTGATTGATTCACCGGGCACTTGATAGTCTAATTATTACAAAATAATTTAACAAGCAAAACGTTATTACACTAAGCAGCATAACACGTGTCTTGTTGTTTCACGCATATTCGTGTGTCGCAAAACCCCAACTGATATGAAATGAACTTTGACTTTTTTTCGAGACAATAGTCATTCTACTGCTTCATGTAACTAATATATTTCATTATTGTATCACAAAAATAAGATATGTCATTGTGGTATTGACAATCCTTTACAATTCGAGCATCGTACTCCTCTACTTCCTGATGGAAAGATTCAAGTCAGTTGCTTGCGAACAAACAGGTCAATACTGCCCTGTGTTCAGTTACGGCTATCAGTGGCGAACGTTTTGTATTTTATCCCTTGCCCACCATAGCACATTGGCTGCACACGGGAACCAAATTGCAAAACGTTACGAAACGATAGGGCTGATAGCCGTAACTGAACGCAGGACTGAAGGGCCACCAAGAAACACTGGTTACGTCGACTGATTATGTAACTAGCTTAAAATACTATCACAACGATTGTGTTTTTAATTATTGTGTATCACACCTCAACATACCAAGAACCGATAGAATTTGTATGTATTGTAACATGAATATTGTTGAAAATGAAAACCATTTCCTCTTGGTCTGTCCCAAATATAATGCATTACGACAAAGGTATTTCAAATCTTATTTTTGCCATTGGCCTACGAAACAAAAGTTTATTACATTAATGTCATCGAACTGTAAAAAGATTATACAAAATGTTAGTAAATATATATACCATGCTTTTCTGCTAAGATCAAGATCATAATAAGACAACACTTATTCCATCATTTTATAATTATGTAAGAACTGATGTTAAACTTCTCTGCTAACCATGTATTTGCTCTTTACAATGTATACAATGTATATTTTTTATGGCTATAAATGTTGTAACATTTAATGCTGAATTAAACTTATGTTATGTTATGTTATATGTATCACCCCCATTTGTCACTTAAGGACCACATTGGAAATATGCTTCCAGGCTTTTATGGGATACCCTGGACCATTTGTATGAACACATAAAATCAATCATGTTCCGCTAGTTTTTAAAGAAGCCTTAGACTTCTATACGAGTTTAAAGTTTCTATATACATGTATATTGATAGTATTTATAAATAGTATTTACTTTTCTTGCTATATGTATGTATATATGCATAAATAATCTCCAGACAATGGAGGCAATAAAGTTATATATAAAGTTATATATATATATATGTCTAAAATAAAATCACATCTGAAATCAAATCGAATGGCGTAAATGCAAACATTGGTGATTGGTGAATGAAGGTGTGAGCGTTACATTTTGTGTTTAAGCTCTGGTGTGACGGAAATATACTACAAGTTCTTATGGAATGCAACGTCCGATTAAACTAAATGCTTATTTGTACATAGATTATAACGTATTAATTATAATGTTACTCTGCCACCAAATATTAACAGCAAATGATTCAAAATGAGAAAGGATGTTTAGGTTCATAAACTAAATGTAAACCAACTATCTTATATTCTAATAAAAGTCATTGCATCATTTTGCCAATGCATCTTTCTGTAACATAGCGAGTGTTTCTTTGAATGAACATGTTTATAACATAATTATATTACTTTAATGACAAACTTATATAACATACTATTCAGCAACAACCTCTAAACAACAGCCAGAATGTCTCTCTCACGAAATGTGTTGTTCTGAAGAGGTTGCATACGTTTGCTAGAAATGATGCAATAACAACAGCATTATTTGTTGCATGGGTCAAATTTGCAATAAACAGTAAAACCTCAACAATCCGACCTTGTGACCCTTGAAAACTGGTATTTTTATTGAGGTGGTCTTAATATTGAGGTTGAATAAAGAGCAAAACAGTGAAAATGGACTTGAAAATTGTGTTCTTAATTTTGAGATGGTTCTTTTATTGAGGTGGTCTTTAAGTGAGGTTTTACTGTAGTTCATTCAAACCGAGCTTCGTTAGAGTTATCTTTTTATGGTTCAAAAGCTTGATATAAATTATAAGAAAGTGACATGTGTATTGCCTTTGGTCGATCATACAAACATATTTATCGATCAAAGACTATGTGTGACTTTAATTAATGCCAATATTTAGCGACTATGCTATCTTTTTTAATCAGTCGTCTTTTTTCTGCTCAAAGTGTCTTCATTTATTGTTTGGTAATGTTGATTTATTTTTGATAGATTTTCATTAATTACTATATTTATGATGTCTTTGCTTGACCACTGGTACGTGTTTTCACAGAATTGAAATACGAAAACATTTGTGACAATACTAAACCACAACAAAGCTTCAAAATATTTATATAAAACTCGTTGTATATCAACAAATGACACACTCGCAGCTGCCATTATATCCGAGATAAATATTGCGATCATGTTGTTACAAAATATAAATACAGTAAAAACTAATGAATAGACCAACTCGATTTTGAGACCAACTCATTTATTAAGACCGCTTTTCCTGGACCCAAATATGTCTCTATATAATTCTAATAATATAAAAATTATATTGTTAACATAATTTTTATTTAAAAAATATTCACTCTATATTGCCTTCCCAACAAGAAAAAAGACAATATGTCATCAGAATTTTGTTTAATCAACATAAAACCATATATTCATGTATCTGTGTGTACTCATATTTCTGTGGATAATTTTTAAATATTAAACAGACAAATATTCCGGTACCAGACTGAAGTCTCACAGAAAAAACAAAAGACAATTGAATAGTATTTAAAGACACAGAAATATTGCAGTGTATTTTGAAGTAAGTAGTAAGTGATAGTTAGCAAATAAACCGTTGTACTGTAATATTTCGTTTGACTTTATGTACAGTAAAAACTCAATAATACAATCACTATTGGGACCCTTGAAAACTGGTCCTAATATTGAATTGGTCTTAGTATTAAGGTTAAATAAAGAGCAAAATAGGAAAAATTGACTTGAAAATTGCGTTCTTAATTTTGAGGTGGTCTTATCATTGAGGTGGTCTTTAAGTGAGGTTTTACTGTATGTATAAATGTACATGAACTCACTGTCATAGCGTGTATCAATATTATTATTTTGTCATTTGTATACATTGGATGCTAATTATTATACTTAAATCCAAATATTAATATATAGTTCTATTCTGTTCTGTAAAAACAGAAGCAAAATATAACTATACTATTTTTGTAATTACAAAAATGTATTTGCCTCTGGTAATTAATCGTCCGTTTGTTTTTGCTCACTATATGTCTTGCATTCATATTCTAATAAAACAGAACATATACATGTATATATCAAACTATGGTATTTACTTGTCCTTTATGTATCAATTTAATGTTAGAATATTTTTTAATTTATTCTATAAAAATGAATTTAATTTTATTAGAATGTTTCTCATGGCATAATATACCGAATTTGCATAATTTAAACAGCATTTTTTTTAAAAATAATTTGTGATTATAACATATTCATTTATATTGATTTCATCAGCGGAAGACTTTTACATAATATGTATCAAGATATGTGTTTGGTCTGAAAGAGATTCTCATTTTTAAAATACATTTATGAAAAAAATACGTGTGTTTTTTGTAAGAAATAATGTCGACTAAATGTTTGGTTTTAAAATATTTGTGCAATTCTCTGTAGAACATCTAAATTATTCACGAAAACAATTTCAATGGGAAAATATATTCATGAAAATATAATTTTTATACAAATACAGGGCGAAGGAAAATAAACGTGGCATAAAAAAGGGGAAGAATGCAATAAAACAAGTAAAATATCTTGGAAATGATGCCTAAAACCCTTACGTTTATGAATAAATTCCTAAATGACAGAATCGAACCAAATATGGAAATGTTTTTAAAGTTGGTACTCGGTGGAAGTGAAATAATCAAATGCCCCTGTTACAGTTTTTTTTTTCATTTTTACTGTCTAATAAACAACAAATAGAAATTCAGAAATTTCTTATTTTGCTGGACATATGAAAGTCTTACATGCGAAATCCCTGGCGAAAATTAAAGAAAACATTTCAAAAAAATAACTTATAAGCGACTGGTGGAATGTGGTAGAAACAGAAAGTGCTTTTATTCTATCGCATTCAGATACTTTGTTCCAATTGATTATGAGTTTTGTACAAAAAGAGAAAAAGATTGTTATGAGAAATGTATAACATGTACATACAAATGAATAAAGAAATCCAGCTCGGAAATACAATTGCACAGCCACCCCCAATAACAACAAGGAGACATAAAAATATGAATTCTGACCTCGTGCTAAAGTTGTGACATAAATAAATGAGATAAAATACTCGCATTAAATTAAAACATGAAAATAAAAACATCAACCGAATGCCAATAAGCAGCGCAGTGTTTGATGTTGTTATAAAAATATTCTGAATGTTAGAATCGTATTTCAGTGACAATTCTTATTGTGAATTTCATTAACTGTGTTGTTATTTGAAAACGATTTTCTTTTCTGCTAAATAATATTTAACAAATTTCTGGTGTGGATGAAAGATTGAAAATTTAACATTGAACACAAAATAAGCATAACATTGATATTAAAATGAGAAATAATATTATTTTAGAACATGTACATTAATTAATGAATACAAACAGAATTGTATTCGAACTGTGCACAGAAATTGACCAACATAAATCACATGTAAGCGGAACAGTTTCAACAAAGTAAGTGGAAATAATAATGAACTTGTATGACCAGGAGAATATAGTACCCTGTTACTTTTTAGCTTTCACAAACTGGATTCGTGTTTTTAGTTGTTTTGTAATAGTGTGTCAGCCATTTTTAGACGCAAATTTTCTACAAAATATCTTCTTGCGAATATATTTAATTCATTTTTTTCATTTCAGATTTTTTAATTTTTACAAAACGCAATCAGATGAATACTACGTGTAAAAGAAGGGTTTCTTATTCGTAAATAAATATTATTTTGTATTAATTTCTAATATTATTCTAGCAAAGATATTTTTCTCAACATGTTTGTAAAATTTTAGAACAGAAACGGTTTGTTCTTGAAACAAGACAATGATCTGCGTCTATCTATTCCTGATAGTTTCTCGCGAAATCATTTATCATTTTTAGTTTTTACTAATTACCCTGTACAAAACTAATTGCAGTAAAACAGTACATGGTCATATCCAAAAGATTCAAGATATTTTCCCATAAAATGATAAAAGAAAATGATCTTGGAAATTAAAACCGACGACTTTTTTAGTTAAATAATGATTTGAATATTTAAACATGTTCCTTAGATATTATTTTTTTAAATAGACGCTACAAAATAGAAACGAACATTAATTTTACAACTAAATTAAAATAAATGTTTTAATTATTATTACTTATATTATTATGAATTTACGAAAATCGTGAGAATTTAGCGCCAAATTTCCGCGATCGGAAAAACAAACGCTTGAATTTTAATATTTTTGTTATTTTTCTCCGCAAATGAAGTTGTTTTATTCATATGTAATTACTTTTACCTATTCTGTGTAATTTAATATAAAATATATCAGAATTCGTTTGAATTTTAACCTATTAAAACGTTGAATTTTAATAAATAAATAAAAAAATGCGGGACACCGTTATGACAATAAGCGGTCGCAGTGGAAACAAATTTGCGCTTTTTAAACAGTTTAAGACAAAAAATTAGAATACTCACCTAAATAATTAACTTTGATCACAAGAGATGAAGCTAATGAAACGCTAGGCACTGTTCAGTCTTGTATAGAAATTCCAAAATTTGTTTCAGAAGATTTTCACAATATGGACGATCCCCATCAATACTCAACAGTCGCCATTATAATGTGCCGACAATGGTGAAAAGGCGTTTAAAGTAATTCCAAATTAATCATAATTTATGCTCATTTTCATATCAAATTACTTCATGTCGGAGATATATTGTCATCTACTCCCAAACGTTTGATTTATCAGCAGAGAACGTCGAACAGCCAATGAGCGGTGAGCTTCCGACATGATCATGCTCAGAGCGCGCGAGATCTCATTATATTATCGGAACCGCCGTAGAAATGGGCGGAGCTTACGAGAAGAAAATCAAGTGATTTTCAATTTATTTTGAAGTAATTCTTGAGTATGATTGCTGAAGAGTAGTCCAATTAGGCAACACTATGATTTATATTCGTTGAAATTCTCCACTTCACACTTTTATAACAGAAAGTTCGCCTCTGAGTTTCTTACAAAGACGAACACAATAATTATTATGTTTTGTTTTGATCAATCCTTTGGTTAGATGTTCAAATATATCCTGCGGAAACAACTCTTGCGAAAGAAACCATCTCTAAATTCAGTAGTTGATAATTAAAATCACAACAGTCATTTCGTTTTGTTGTGGTTGATTTTTTATTATTTTTCAAGCAATCGTGTAACTAGTTCAGTTAACAGCACCAACAAACGTGTCTTAAGATAAAACAAGATACACGCATATCTTCTCTCATGTCAGGAATATATATCTATAAGTATTTAATAGCTCCTGATAATTTCCAACAAATATTACATTGCACATACTATTAGAACTCTGTATCATAACATGTTTACTGTTTCACGCATTTTTATCTATAACTTATTTCTGCTAACAGGAGCATCGCTCAAGATAGGACATTTTATCTAATACCTACTGTTGTTCACACATTGAGATCTTCAGACAGGGTAATTGCAATTTGGAGACCTTTTTTTAGATATATTTGTGCTCTTAACAATAGATCGTTATACGATTGATAAACAGATTATGGCCTGCGCATGCCGGGTGTTAATAAATTTCTGTATTCAGAATACTTCGGGTTTTATAACAACACTTAATACATGGAAAACCGCCGCGCGGAATTATAGAAAATAATCGCGCGATCTATTTACACGAAGAGTCACCCCGAATATGGCTTAATGACAGATAATCACGCAAATAAGGAAATAAAACAAACCATCTTAACAGATTTCGAAAGGATTGAAGACTATACGCATGCGTACAGGAGAAATTATGATGTCTGTTGAGCGTTATTGCCCCCATTGGGACAACAGACACCAAAAGCTTAGTATTCAGTATGGAATACTTTGAGGAAAGAATTGTACGCAAATTTGCTAACGAGCACGTGATTGGAAAGTGTGGTGGGTGAAATAATGAATAATCTAGTCGCCATTTCGTTCACCCGGTACTTATATTTTTACAATAAAACACAGACATCAAAAAACGTTCCCGCTCATAGGTTATTGTCTGTTGAATTCGAAATGCAATCATTTATTTATAAAATTATACTTATAAACACTGGTCAGTTGATACATACCCTTGCGGGGCTCTAGCATTGTTTTCAAAGGCACTTGTCCTGGACTAATGGAAATGTAAAATTTGACTTGTCCGACATAGGAAGCTAGTTGTCCGAAAATATCGGTCAATTTAGTAGCAAATAAACATACACAATGATAGCTTCACATGCAGTCTAGAATTAATAAAAACATGTATGTGTTTGTGTGATTCTAAGGCTTGACTTACAACTGAACAATTGTTGATGTTGGTTAGCTTTAAAATCACACTTGTCCGGGACTGACTTCAACTCAACTGGTGGTAGCCCGGGACGTCGGGCTAGTGGATTTCTAGAGCCCTGTCTTGCTATTGGTTTTCTGTATACCTTTTATGTAAATTTGTCTCATTATGTAAATCATTTACCCGTTTGTTCGTATAAAACTATTGTATACTACATGTTTAAAATATATGCATTTATTTCATGTGTACAATGTATACTACCATGTGGTGATGAATTAACTTGCGTGTTGGTAACAAACGGTACTATCCGTTTATTGGTACAATCTGCACATACAGTGACTTTGACCATTTGAACAAACTAAACATAAATATGAGATGGCCTAGACAATAAATACTCGTATACATGTTACAAATACAATATCAAACATGGAATATAAACATACACGGTATTCGTGTAAAAGATATATTATAAGCAGCAAAAAGTAATCTTATAGTGTCTTAATATTACACAAAAGTATATGCATACATAGCCAGACATGTACTAGAGAAGGTATTTTATGAATATGGAATCTTCATTCGGAGCAATTAATATAAGTATGTATTGTCTTAGTTTCAATGCGTGATAAACTAATTTATCAGAGTTAACAATAACTGTGCTATTCCTATTAGACATAATATCATATAATAAATAAAATGCCAATTCTTACGTTAGCAATTATTTGCGGGAAATCAATATAAAAAGAACGATACTTTGTATTTAAGTTTGGTCGTTCGGTTCCAAAATCAACATCATCAGTC
Organism: Mactromeris polynyma; assembly: GCA_032209605.1. Taxonomy (NCBI): domain Eukaryota; kingdom Metazoa; phylum Mollusca; class Bivalvia; order Venerida; family Mactridae; genus Mactromeris; species Mactromeris polynyma. Next base: position 5,846,096 of record JASFXZ010000030.1, on the reverse strand, counting down.
AACATTCGAATTAATTAATTTTGAAGCGCGGTTGAGATTTTTAACTTTCCTGCAAAAAAGATCTGTGCGCATTACGAATATTGATATGAGATACTGACATGATTCCGTCACGTGACAATTTATTTCCAGGTTAGAGAATAGCTTGCTATTCTGCTTTATTGTCTTTGTGTATTCATTGATTTATATTCTATAATCCTAGGCTAGTTCTAGAAGGTAGCCGAATAACCATTGTCTATAAAAACTCAATTTGGTAAAATGTTGTCTAAAAATAACCAAGTCTATAATAAAAGTGTATGTTAATCAAATTAATAACTTACAGTAAAACCTCAATAATAAGACCACCATTGGGACCATTGACAACTGGTTTCCTTATTGAGGTGGTCTTAATTTTGATGTTGAATAAAGAGCAAAACACTGAAAATGGATTTGATAGTTGTGTTCTTTATTTTGAGGTGGTCTTATTATTGAGGTGGTCATTAAGTGAGGTTTTACTGTATTTATCAATCTTCTGGCTACCATATTTTAAAAAGCACCAGCCTAGTGTTTCATACAAGTACAATGGTGCATAAGGGACATGCATGATATTTCCCCAATCGATCATGATTATTTTTGCCCAAGCGCGTAGTAGTCTTTACGTACGTACATGTATGTGTTCTGTATGCGCCCGTGAAAATCGCTCACGTGAAGATGAAAGAGAGAGGATAAGTTGCTACAGGGAACGTCACATGCATAAGACAATGCCTCCCCACACAGACCTCCGGGAAAACAACAATCCATAAAACATGAGGCATTTGAAGAGGTTCAAGGGCACATACGTTAGGTAACAGAGGCGCAAGTAATGGCCTGGCAGACCATAAGAAATAACTATAGAAATCAAAGAGGACAACTTGAACAGTGAAGGGGGGCGATTAATGGATGGAAAAGATCACAGGACAAGTCAAGACAGCAGGCAACAATAGGCCGAAACTGGGCAGAAAATACTTATATGCGCGCGCACGTGAACGAAAATATAACTATAAACCCCGAACGATATCGTGTTATTTATTAACATGATTGATTATAAATTAATATAGATGTTGGTATTGCCCATAAAATCTTCAAAGTGTAAGTTGCTAACGTGTCTTACCCATTTTTGTGTAGATGTAGTAAGTCATGCTTACTTAATTATATCATCAGCTTGAGATCGCCTATCGGAATTGTTCGCATCTTCAAACTCATGACACTCTAGACAGAGGCGATAGTTTTTCAGTTATGATCTGTTGATGGGTTCAAGCTATTGTCTTCAGGTCTGGGACCCAACCAGCTTGATAAACAGACTGTATCCATAAATTGTGGCAGTCAGTTCAAAGTACTGACACAACGCAGGTACAAATCAACAAGTATTATATTATATCTCACGTGACGTCAAAATACTGTCTTCTTAGTTGCTATAAGTTTCCTCGATAATCTGTGCCACAGGAGATTGTCACGAGTTAGTTCCCTTTATCCATCTAGAGTTCTCTCCCTTTATCCCTTCTATACTATGTACATATATGGTACTGTACTCCTGCAATCTGTACCGCCATGTTATATTTGTATATTATCAGGGTCCGTACATGAACTTTTATATTATGTAATGTTATAGTGTGTTCCAGGATTCATGTACAATCGGAACACCTCGTACACTTCTACGAATCATATACATGAATGTTGTTCCGTAAGAATGGCCGATTTGTTCCGATTGACATCGGAGGATGTTCCATAAGAATGACCGAGGTGTTCCGATTGATTCATGTAACGGTCCTTTCTATCAATCAATCTATGCTATATATTCATCACCAATATTTATTCTCATAGTTGCGTTGTTGTAAATTACCATTACACGGTTCGTGTATCAGTACTTAAATAGAGCCATTTCATCATAATTGTGTACGAAACATAATGATGTAAACTGTCAAATGTTGAAAAGAAAATACAGTGATCTTTATGTACATGATCTAGCAACGGTTTCAAGGCGATTTTGAATTATTATTTTGCAGTAAATCAGTGAGTATCGTATTTTATATCATAATTGAAGTATAGACGTATGATATTAATACCAATTATTGTTCTGACTTCAATAAATCACGAGTGAAATCTTATAGTGTCGTCTGCTGCTATTGAGAGTCAAAATGTTATTATTACCAACAAACTGTGTTTGTACAAGTTATAATATAAATGCTATTACATGTACGTTTATTCGTTCTGCTAAATATTGCATTATTTCCAATAAACCACTGCAGATTAGTTTTAGCGGACCCTGCCAGGTTGTAACCCGGGAGGTCCGGTCGAGTCCGGGCATGTCCTTCCATGACATTTGTCCTCCACCTCTGCTTCATATGGGGAAGTTGTCAGCTGCTTGCGGAAGAAAAAAATAGTACTGGTTAATAAATTAATACCCGTGAGGAAAACCGGTTTGCTCAACCGACTTGTAGGCCCTATAACTGAACAAATGTTGAAAACTTGCGCTAAGCCAAACACAAGAAACTATTCATCTCCTCATCAAGATTGAAGATAAATCGTATGTAGATGGTTTATTTTAGAAACGATACGATATATACCGTTTTGTATGATACTACATGTACAATGCTCTGACATTTAATTTCAATGTACGCTGGACAATGATTTCATTAAAGGGAGATAATCATTATTCTTTACGGAAAATGGCTTAGACGTAAATATGAGAAAATCGGTCGTTAATGTCTTCATACAACTATAACTATAAATAGTTTAATGCATTAAAAAACAGTTTTATAGCAAATATACAAAATATTTGTAACAAAAGGCGTAGATTTTCTGAATAGCACATGATGTTACAGACGTACACTACAATTCTTCATTGTCACTTTGCTGACATGTTTCCCATCACAGATACAGGAGATTACTATCATACGGTGGCACAGAGGTGACATGTGTATGTTTTTTTATTTATCTCGTGCGCACGACTTAATTATCTCGTGCGCACGAGATAGTAAGTCGTGCGCACGACATAGTATCTCGTGTGCACGTCTTAGTATCTCGTGCGCATGACTTAGTATGTCGTGCGCACGAGATCAATAAAAACATACACATGTCACCTCTGTGCCACCGTACTATCATGACCTACGCGGAGAGTTAGCCATAGTATAGGATTACCTGAATCGGAATCGTGTTTTGCAGTTCCGGAATGTTTTTAAGTCAATTCATCCGGCAGTGTTTTAGAGTACGTCTATAATTCGTCGCGTTATTTCCAGAACCCCATAACATGTTTTTCGCCTTTTTGAGAAAAACAACATTAAAGTTATACCCTCCTGTAGAGAATAGTTACATACGGTGTTAAGGAAATGCATTTTATTCAAGTTGTGTTCATTCCAGAACATTATATAGGTAGTACAGATATAAAGAGCTTGGAAAGTCGGTGTCAACGATACCAAATACTCAAAACCGCCAACAGTTGAGTTACAGGGTTCTGGAACTTGATAAGGCGACGAAAAATTATTAAAGCATTAACCTTTTTTCAAAAGTATCTCTCAGTGTGCTTTGAAACAAAGATATCAGCATTTACAGAAATAATTCATTAACTACCGATCTGGGTTGTGTTGCTTTTTTGAAATCGCTTTCGTCAATTAATGTCAGTACATGAGTGTGAGTCATGACATATGCTAAGGACTGGTATGACGTTAGATTTACTAAAACACCATAACAACTAAGGACTTCTTCACAAAGCAAATCGTGAAACACTTGCTATTCTAAAATAACACAATAACAACTAAGAACTTAGCGCTTATTCACACAGCAAGTAGAAAAGGCGACTCATCATTACCTATTGAACAATGTTAATATGGCAACAATGAACCGACTGGCACAAATCACGAAACTGATCGTTAAGCTAGTATGCTAAGGCAATCGACGTAAACAATTTCTCACCAACCTGATGTAACTCCATATAAGGAAGTCGCTGAACATCTTTCTTAATGTTTAAGTGTTACACGCATACAAGGAAGATATTTAAGTAGATGTTTCTGAAACCAAAATAGATATTAGTATGTTAATTGATAGATCTAAATATGAACCAGAGCGGCATACCCGTTTGCTTTTGTAATTGGGCGGGCATTCAAAGTAGCCATAACAAGAAAGATAGAATGATGTCTTCCGGTATGTTAAATGAAATAATGTTTTTTGCAACCTGTTGAAAAATAAATTCTTACGAAAATTAACTCAGATCTATATATACTATACTCATGGACCAGCCTTATCAGGATAATTTTTTATATGTTTAAACATATTAACAATTTCAGGCAACATTCGAACTGCTAACGAGCGCACATCTTACGAAAACCCCGTTTAGTGCCTCTTGGTTGAAAATATGATTGGTCAGATTTTAAAAAGCCCGCTTCGAGGACAACATTTGGTTAGTCAAAAATGTAGATACAGCTACGCCGAAAAATATATAATATAAGCTCCTACGCTCACGTGGTTAACACATTTGCAAAAAATAATTCACTAAACGCTCAAAGAGCTACACTGTAAAGTGTTTTTGTTAAAATGAACGATAAATACAATGTAACTTAGTGCAGTGATTGTTTTGTTATTCCAGCAGACTTAGAATGTCACTAACAGCTAATTCGACAGCCACAATACTAAGTACAGTAAAATCTCAATAATAAGACCACCTTTGGGGCCGTTGAAAACTGGTCTTCTTATTGATGTGGTCTTAATTTTGAGGTTGAATAAAGATTAATACAGTGAAAATGGACTTTAAAATTGTGGTCTTATTATGGAGGTGGTCCTTAATGTGAGGTTTTGTGAGTCTAAAACTGTCTTAAATCTTATAACAGGACTCTGAATAAAAGGCTAAAACATTTAGCCTGGCGTTTATAGAATTATACGTGTGGTTTCCTGTACGGTGTGCTTGTATTTCATGGTGCTCTTCGATAGGGGCACTAGTTAACGTTCAATACTGAACATTGATTATTTCTAAATCTTGTAAAGTTTACTGCGACATTGGCTATCAGAATGGTTAAAGATTTATTATGCTCTTTTTGTTCATTTGTTTATCTAACAATCACGACAAATATACGTTATCTAGTTTAAATTTCAATCAAAATGCATAATCTCAGAATACACATATAATATATTTCTCTGTATTTGACGTTAAAGACATTTGTATTATCATAACATTAAAAACACTTTTAACAAGCGGGTGTCTTTTACTAGTTTTGTCTTTTAGTAATATGATTAAACAAGATTGGTTTAAACAAATATACAGAACAATGGTTCTTATTAATGATGTTTTAGACTATATAACAACATTACTGGATGAAGCCCATTAAACAAATTTAGGTTCAGATAAGCCAGATACATCTTTAAAAAGGTCAAGTTTCAAAATATGTTTCAAAATAGTTTTCGGTCAATAACTCGATAACGCCTTAACCTACTCACCTCAAACTTGGTCCACGCATTGCGGGTAGTTAAGAAACCCTATTGATTTTGGGGGTCACTGAGTCAAAGGTCAAGGTCACGGAGGTCAATTGTTCATGAAACGTTTCATGCCAATAACTCGAGAACGCCTTGACCTATCCTCCTAAAACTTGGTCCACACACTGTTCGGAAGGTAGGTAAGGAACCCTGTTGATTTTTGGGGTCACTTGGACAAAAGTCACAGGGGTAGTAAATTTAAAATATAATGTGTACTACCATGTATTGAACTTCAGTCAATAACAGAAACTGAACTCAAACGGATGTGTATCATTGATGCAGGGACGCTTATAAACAGCTTCAGTTAACACTATTGATATGATGAACCAATTGTAATCTTGAACAGTTTGCTTACCCAATCACTCCTCAAAGATAAGGTTATACTGTATGCAAAGGATGAAAATGATTGCCGAAAACAGTATATCGAGGGTTCAGCGCAAGACTATACTAACTCCTATATAATACATTGGAGTTAGGATAGTCTTGCGCTGAACCCTCGATATCTGGTTTGCAAATTTGAAAATATTCAAATATCCATTTCATGACGCCCAGTCTGTTATCCGTATTTTGCTATCCAAGCTTATGTGGGGGTTTGATGAGTATATTTATGTACTCCCCCCCCCCCCAACTCACCCTTCACCCCACCCTTCAAACAAGGTGGGACATATTGCTTTGCACTTGTTGGTCGGTTAGAACAGCCATTTGTCATTGTATGGTGAATATCTTGTGAACATCAAGTCGCCTGTCAAGGGGCATACATGTTTTACAAACATCTCTTGTTATGTTATTATAATTCCAAATTCAGCAAATCCGTTGCATTCTGATTGACTAATCGGAGGCGTTTACACATGCATGAACTTTCATATTGGGGCTTATTCAATGTGTGCGTTCTGATCGGCGTTTACATATGCATGAACGCCAAAACATTGTCGTTTAATCCTATAAGTGTTGGCATACAAAATTATTCAGGGTTAGGGTTAGTAATGAAATTGAAATGACATTATCCAGAAAGTTTTAATGAACTGAATTCAAACAATAATTGTTTGTGGTATATAAATTTATGATGTTCATTATCATATATATTTCAACAACACATGAAAATAGTGTTTTATGCTTTTGTTGTTTATTCTATTTAGTAATTACATTTGTGTATATGTATCTTTTAAGGGAATGGAAATGAAGGATTATGAAGCATTCAGACCAGAGCTTGCCAGGGTAGGAGAACTGCGGTCAATGGTTGCTAGGTACACTGTGCTAACTTTAATTGCTATTGCAAGATGTTCACTTCGAGGGTTCAGTGCAAGACTATCCTAACTCCTATATAAATACATAACAGTTAGGATAGTCTTGCGCTGAACCCTCGACTTCGTGTCAAAGTAATGCGATTGTTGTAAATGAAGTTCGATATAGTTGAGTTTCCTGGCAGAGAGAACATACAATTATTGTCTCTAAAACAACCAATGATTTGGACACAGGCTTCAGATGGATAGTTGACATCTGGAATTGAAAGAAAGATGATAATGAAAAAGTGCTCGTGTACTGTAGAAGGATTCAAGACTTCTCAAAATTGTTCATGAACTTTAAAGATTGTGTTCAAAATGGACGGATGTTTGACATGTATCATTCAAGAATGGTTGAGTTATAATTCAAATGAATAATATATATATGTCTAACATATTCAACGTGGGATAATTCAAATGAATCATATTTATGTCTTACTTAATCAATGAGGGTTAATTCAAATGAATCATATATATGTCTTACTTAATCAATGAGGGATAATTCAAATGAATCATATACATGTACAAGTATATGTCAACCTTAATCAACGAAGGAGAATTCAAATGGATGATATAACATGTCTAACATAATCCATGAGGGGTAATGTATCTACAATCAATTCTTCAGTAATATAATCCACTGATGATGTATATAATTACAAACAATCTACAAATGCAATCTGTAAAAGTTTTCAGATTCCAAGAAGGATAACTCTGTCAGATATTTACAACAAACAATTCAAGGTTATCCCCCTTTCTTTGCTGTATAAAGCAAGCAAACGAAGTACTCGTTTTCCAAATATTCCTTCCATGTGTTTGCATGGAATAAAAGAAGACTTTGAAGTGGGTAAATAAATCCAGTATTTAATCAAATACGTCCAGGTATCGTTGTGCAAACGCAACAACGACCGCAGATTGGCTGATTTTCACTCCGAAATAATTAAAGTACCCTAGCGACTCTACAATATCTCATTTTACTTTAAACCTTTTAGTCACCAAAATGATTGGAGGAAGATATAATCCGATTGAATGACCCCAGTCACACGTAAATTCATTTACACTCGATGAATTATAACACCAGATCTTTGAATAAAATACAGACGACTTTGCATTATGTTCAGATGCAAAATAATCTAGTGTACTCCCACCGTTCTTGTATTCTTTCCACAATATGACATAGGGGCCTACTATTCAACCTCTATATCACTAGATAAATAGTCTGCCATATCATTCATACTACGAAGTATCCATTCCATTTCTAAATGTATAGAATACAACGGAGAAAAATTGAATATTTTTACAGCTAAATCTTGGCCTTTTTCTATTCTACGTACAATGTGGAATGGAAATCCAAAAGTCAACAGAACTCAAAATCGCCACTAATACCAGGGCCGTAAATTACATGGAGGCATGTACGCAGTTGCCTCCTATTAAACCCAGGGGAGGCAATTTACGGCCTTGTAATACATATAAGCAAGTCTTAAATCTGCATGTTTATCGTTTGCTTCCATGCATATTGATCAAGTTGGATCTATTCAACAACACGGGGTTGGTTTATACGTCAACAATAAGTTTTTTATCATTGTCAAAGACCTAAATGGTATTTAGCCACAGATAAGATATTAACAATTAACCGTGGGTTTTTGCTTTTAAGTGACCCGAATGATCACGAACTTGAATAAAGGAACAGTTATGAAGTTCATTTTGTAACCCATTTTCTATTTTGGGTGAATAAGGCAATGTCTGTCTAGAGTGGCGAATTTCTCGAAAGTAATTCATTACGAATTTGAGTGAAGACGAATATACCGCCGCCTCTACCAAGAGTAGTTTCCCTTGTTATGTTCGAGGACTTCGGTTTTATACCTTAAGCGTTAATGTTTGTTTTGGAGTGTGTTTATGAAATGTTAATTTATTGATCCTGTCCAAATATTGTTGTTATTTTATTTAAAATGCCTCTCGGAGTCAAACCCGTATGTACCACTTGCAAAAGCAATGTATCGTCGATGTGGAGCAAGAATGAAAATGGCGAAATAGTTTGCAACGAATGTGTATCGAGACAGGCCCATGGTGGCGGCAAAGAACCGAATGGTAACGGTGTCAATCCTACAAAGAAAGGGGTAAACAACACAGAAAGTGCTCAGGAAAGAGTACTCCGGAAAAGTTCCAGAAATAAACCATCAAAATATCGTGTCAGCGCTAAACCAGTGGCGACCAAGGGCAAGGGACGTAGAATTATCTTTAAGAAGAGTGTAAGTTGATGATGATTCTTTGCATGCAAAGTAACAACTAACATATGGTGGAAATTGTTCTCAATGTGGGGCTTAAACCCACAGCCCATCAATTATCAATACCAGTGTGTCACTCTACCAACTGAGCTAATCCCAATGCCTATGTAGTGATGTGGGGTTAGACAGGTCAACTTGTACATTAGTTAACTCGTACCTACCCAAGTCAACTCGTACCGATTAACCGAATTTGGTCAACTCGTACCCTTTCTTTGGTCAACTTGTACCTACCCAAGTCAACTCGTACCGAATTTGGTCAACTCGAACCTCTCATTTGTTATAAGTTGATATTACTTTTTTATTATTTTAAGCCAAAAACTAATGCATATATATGTCATAGTTTTTTCTATCTGTGTTCAGCTTTAATTATACAAATACATGATAGTTTGTTTGTTTTATTTTATTTCTAGCATTAACTATTAATTGATAATGCGTTAATAACACTATTGTATTATTTTACCAAAATTGCCGCACCAATCGTACTACAAAATAATTTACCGAACTAGCAATTTACCAAAACCTCCGTAATCGGTTAGACGGCCCACGGTAGTTACGTCTCAAATGCCGGGAGTGGAATGGTGTGGGGTAGGACGGCCGCCAGGTTAACTCGGTCGGTACAGCGCTGTACTAGTGTTCAGGGTCATCATGGGTTGGAGCCCTACATGGGGCACACCTATTCCACTTGATTGACTTCAGTGATCTAACAGGACTAAAGGAGCAACTGTATCCGATGTGTGACTTAAATCCACTTGTAATCCCCTCAATGCTAGTAGTAGTATAGTCCTCTACAGACTGAAATAATAGGTGGCTGTTTAATGCCAACTCAATACTCTACTTCCCATTTCGGCATTTGAAATTTAACCCATGTAGACCTTCAAACATTGCTGCCACCATTAAACTTAATTAAACTTGCATTCAAGGCCGTGGCTACGGGTCCATACCTCTATAGAGTCTAGGGGTACTCTAGTCTCGTATCTGTAGGTACGAATATTTGAATTTTGTTGTTGTCACCCTTTTATGTTCAAGAGGATGTGTACATCGAGCATTCAGTTGTAAATGGATTATTTTCAAAGTGAAATTAAATTGTCAGTGCCTTAGAGTGTATGGCCAACTAGCAGTCCTTTTTAGGACTATATAGTTTTCAGGACCATGCATTTCTTAAGAAAGACTGCTCTATGTGTTGTTATAATTATAGTTTCTTTCATATAAACTGATCTGTGTATATCTTAACTTTAGCCTTCTTTGTTTTATGCTCATATGCTTGTTAAGTAGTTTTGTTTCGAGGCAACAACGATATTCCTCAACACTTGTTTTAGTATGCTCTCATTAATGTTTGAGTAATGCATTTATTATATTTTTTGTTGTCTTTCCATTTCAGCAACCTGTTAAAGCACCTACAGCTATATCTACGATTGTTACTGGACAAAGTATTTTCTTTGAGGTAAAGTTAACCATATTTGACTTTATACACACAGCACTCATTCATTCAATAAGCTTACACATGGGATCACACTTCACAGCAAACATGATATAAAAGCACCATCATAATTCATATTGGATTTGGTCTTGCTTAATCATTAATGGATTTGATGTGCTTAAATAGTTTGAATTAATATAGATCTGACTTTGTTGAATGACTTCAACTTGGCAGGTCTAGCAAACCGAAATGATAGCATGAGCAATGCAAAAATAAATCAAGGATGTTTTTATTATATAGTGATTTTTAAAAGCTTGTTCTGGATTGTCGTGGAATGTCCATTTTCAAAATGTATGGATTTTGTGCGCTGATGTAAAAATACGATTTGCTTTGACCGGAGTATTGTAGTAGTTTCAGAATTCCTCCCACATAAATGCAATAATTTCACAGTACAGTCAAACCTGTGTTAAAAGACCACCTGCGAACAAAGACCACTATTGCAAAACCTGTCTGCAGACCACCAATTTTATCTCCCATCATACCATTTTCAATATTTAATCTGTTAATAGAGACCACCTGTAAACAAAGACCACATTTTGTTGTTCCCATGGGTGGTCTTTACAGACAGGTTGGACTGTATTTTCATGTGTTTCATATTTATATAATATTGTATTTCAGGGTACTTACTATCAAGTCGGGGATATCGTATCGCTGATAGACGATGATGAGAATGTGTATTACGCTCAAATACGAGGATTTCTCCAGGATCAGTACTATGAGAAGAGTGCGGTCTTAACATGGCTCCTTCCTACGATGGAATCTCAACAGAAATTTGATCCGTCTACTTACATACTTGGTTTGTAGACTTTTGAAAACCTAAATAAGTGTATAAGAATGAAAGCTATGATATGCCCTTATTCCTTTGACTTTGCTAAAGTATAGTAATTGAATTGAATCTGTTTTCTATTAATTGTGATTGGATGTACCGGTAGTACTTACACTATTATTGTCCACACTTTAAACACAATAATATTTCATTCCCATGTAAACAAACAATCAGCAATGTTTTTATTCCTATATTTAACAATCTTGGAGATAAGTTCTTCACATTTTTTTTTTCCAAAATTGTTTTTAATCAAACAATGTGTACTAAAATTACTGTAAGAAAATAATTGCACTCATTTTGTCGAGATGCTAGTCTTTTAGCTTAAATGACTCTATTTCCATTATTTGTCCTTAAAGTCAGTTAGACCTCTTCCATAATCCATTATTACATCTTTATATGATATTTATCTTATTTTCCATAGGACCAGAGGAAGATTTGCCGAGAAAAATGGAGTATTTGGATTTTGTGTGTCACTCACCATCAGACTATTTTAAAAGCAACAACGCGCCATACCAGACAATAAATAACTCTCCGGATCTGTGTTATATTTGGTCATCTCTTGGGCCGGAAATACGTACTGCGCCGAAAAAGCTGGATGAAATATTTGGACCGGAAGACGGTTTGAAAACTGAAACAGTTACACTGACTCCACCTAAAAAATCTAAAGTAGACAAAGTGAAAGTGAAAGAAGAAAAGAAATTCATTGTCGTGGAATGAGAATGAAATACTCCATCATGGACAGTGATATTCCCAATGTGTTCAAATCTATAGATCTTCATACATACGTGTGTATATATGGTGGTCTTTGATTTTCTTTACTGTGAGAGATTTTACATTCAATGAATGTTTGTTAGTGTTGTGACCAAGAGAGTGTCATTAAATGATATTATTATACATATGGACGTGTTATCAGCAACTGTTCGAAGTAAATGTTAAGGAGCACATGTCATGAACTTTGTGATATGCTCATTGTATTGAAACAATACGTTGTTTCATTTTCTTACCAGTAAATATCCAGTTCTGTTGAACAGTGTTTGACTATCATACAGTATATTTTGTCTAGAACACTGTAGGTGCTTAGAGGATTATTGCAGTTCTGGGTATTTTTATTAGTGGTTACAATTGACATTCAATTTTTATGTGTATTTGTATGTTAGAATATTTTTAATGAAACAAATTACATTCATTTGTCATCCAACATGTTTGTTTACATACATTCTGTTTTCCTGAACCTCAAAATGCAGCTGTGGCAGTTGGTTTTGAACAATATAATTATTTATTCACTACCATATAACTCAGAACAAATAATTGTAAACAAAACATACAGATTAGTAAACAAGCTTTGAAAAAGATATATGTTACTTCCTCACTTTTCAAATTGACTGCCTTCCAGTTTTTTAACTTTTCGTGTTAATTAATCAATAAATGCCCTATAGTATACAGTAAAACCTCAATAATAAACCACCCTCGGTACTCTTGAAAACTAGTCTTAATATCGAGGTTGAATAAAGAGCAAAACAGTGAAATTGGACTTTAATTTAAAGTCCATTTTCACTGTTTTGCTCTTTAAATTGTGTTCTTAATTTTGAGGTGGTCTTATTTTTGAGGTGGTCGTTAAGTGAGGTTATACTGTAGTCTCATAATTAAGATCTCTTAAATAGAAATCATTCAAGAAGTAACTCTCAACTCTGCTTGCTACCACAAATAAGATTCTAATAATAAACATCAAGTGTTTTATACATGTACAATATAATGAAAAGTAAACTCTAATAATTATGGGCGTTTTTATTTTAAGACGTACATGTTATACATGGCATGACCATTGTCTTCATCATAATATAATGAGACAACTGCATTAGACCGATTTCCCAATGGCATAAACAACTTAATAAATACAATTTATATAATTGTTTCAACTTATGCAAATAGAAGAACCTATGAACATTATGCAACTCTAAAAAGCATAGTTAATGATTGTACTGTTCAAAAATACATGTTATCAATATTCCTAGATGTACAAAGTGTTCCCCCTACCCGTCCTGGACCTGGACGCATACTGATAAATCAATCAATTTTGTACAACACTACTTTATTACAGTTTCCAGGTAATATATCACTAGATCTACATATAAATATAAACTCTCTGATAAATGCATATATAATGGTTTCATCTTTGTGATTCACTGAATAAACACTAACTTGGTACCTTAGAGGTAATTATACTGAATGTTTGGCACAGACATATGGTCACTGCTTCCTAGCCAAAAAACTGAATAACAAGTTAACACGAAACACTAACATTGTACAATCATGTATATGACTTACTGAATTATACAATTTGTAGGCAAAAAAAATATTTATAATTTTGTGTTTTCATAAAATAATTTCATATAAAATAAAATTCTCAAAAATCAAGGTTTCAATAAATAAAATCACATACAATATAAATGACACTTAGGTTATCTTCAAGCATCAATGACCAGATAAAACGAATGTCTAATTATAAACAAACATGTTTCCCGCAAATATACGTGTATACTCCCTAAATTTCTGTCGGCAAAACCCCACAGTCATGGAGTTAGTTTTAGTAAGGTATATTAAATAATCAACAAGAAGCACACATTTAATGACAGACAAACAACAACACACTTTGTGTTTTTAAGCATATTAACAATATTCCAGGGGAAGTGAACAACTTGTAACCAATTATTTGAAAAAAATGAAGCCTGAAAATTCGACATATTTCAGCCTGTATAAAAATAAATGGGTACTTATGCAAGTTGATGAAAATGTGCGAGAAATGTGCACTAGTTCTATGAAATGAGTTCAGTGATTTGTATTTGGGGCGGTAAAATTTTGTGAAATTGTACATAACAAATATAATAAAAATAAAACGTCGGGGCAGTGAATACTTGAAATATTACAGTGCAAAAACTTCATATAAGTCAAATAATTACCAAGTACAACCAAGAAACACCAAGCTCAAAGCACAGTGAGTGAGCCAAACATTTTGATTTGCCTCAAAGGCTGCATCAACTTGCTACATACATAGTCCAACAGCGATCAAACATACCAAAAAACAAATTAAGACCATTTGCAGCAAGTTTACATAACATATTAAAGCTAATACCAGATAACAGTATTGTATACTGTGAGCTTAATAAACAGTGTCATTTAGTGTCAATAACACAAACTACTGTCTGTATAATACTGTCTACTGACTATATAGGCAATGGCAAAATGATGACATTATGTTCACTATATACATATAATACATATCCAATCACTGCTATCTATCCTCCGACATCATCATCAAATTTCGTTCTCGAAAGAATGATTTGAAATATTCAAACGAGCTGATCATGATAGCACAAGCTGGGGCCACTTTCATAATTCTGGGAGCTAAACCTGAAAAAGAAATTTTAAATCATTACTCATATGCTGATTGAAAAAAATATCTTCAAACATAACACAGCAGATACAAAAAAAATATATTCAAGAGTGTTTGGTGCAAGATATGTTAGTCTGTCTGTAATAAAGGGGACGTGACGTGTTGATAAAGCAACATATGACCAAAAGATCCCCAGCGAAAGTAAGGGGTCATCAACTAATCACAATTCCTCTCCCCTTTGAAGTTTGACACTCGTAAGCCCAAGGGTAGACGGCAAGACAGACCTACCAGGCACAAGTGTAAACCTCAATTTTAGCCATTCCATCATCTTCAACAAATACTGGTCAATTCAATATCTTCAAATTATTTGCCTTAATTTTACGTTTTATAATTCTACCAAAAATGATATTTAAAAAAAGATTTCTTCAACAAAAGTTAGTAGAATTTATCATTCTGTATCAAATTTAAGACCATAAATAATTTACTCTAGCTATAGAAATCCAGCTACCTACACAATGCAAAAAAGAAAGAGGATTTTGAATTTGGTACATAAGACATATGAGTTACATGTGATCAGAAAACATTGTATCATATAAAAGCTAAACCTACAAAATAGTTGTAATGTGATAATAAGATTAAGTATCACAGAGATATTCAACAATCAAAACATACCTGAAAATAACGCCTTAATGCCTTGTTGTCTGTATAAATTTTCAATAAGTTTCCATGTTGAAGTAACTTCTTTCTTCTCTGGAAAAGTAAGTACACTTTATTTGCATTTTAAACATTTTGACAGCAAGGATAATATGGTTTCAAATATGATCAAAATATTGTATCAAAGTTGTTTTGTCAGTCTCAAAAAAGTAATATGCCAATGCACAACAGTAACCATCAAACTGTAAGCAAAAACATACCTGTATGGGGTATAAATCATAAGCTTTGAATTGAACTAGAGTCATTAACCATTTCTGAAGTCAAACTGAATTATATTGTGTGAATTTGACTTGAATCTTCATAACTCCACCCTTAATTCTAAAAACCTGTGACCAAATTCTTCGTGATATTGAGATTTTGAAATATTTTCATCTTGAAGAGATCTTTACAGTCAATAAACTTGACTGTTTATAAAACAAGATTATAAAGGGTAAATCCTAATTTCAAAAAAACATAACTTGTTCATATTCATTGCTATTCAAAGCATTTAACCTGACAAAATAGCAAAAAATAAGATGAAAGAGAGAGAATATGTAGCTTCAGGGAACGCCACATACATAAGACAGTGCCTCCCCACGCAGACCTCCGGGAAAACAACAATCCACAAAACATAAGGCAATAAGGAGGTTAAAGGGTACATATGTTAAGGAATGGCCTGGCAGAATAACTAGGAGAATCAAAGTGGACAGTGAAGGAGGGGGAATAAATGGATGGAAAAGATCACAGGACAAGTCAAGACAGCTGGCAGCAATAAGTAGAAACTGGCAACAATAAGCACAAACTCACCTTTAGAAAATACAATTTCACCTAAAGCAATCTGTCGATGGGTTTTGATCACATCAAATGGTAAAGTTATCACACCAGCAATCTGTATATAGATATATAGTACACACTTATCGTTCATCATTTCAGTAACAAAAGATCAATGCAAACATTTGCTGAATAGATGTGCAGTAAACAAACCAAAGACAAAAGTACATCAAACACCCGCAAAATTGTGTCATCTTGCTACAGTATCAACTTAATTCTAAGGATTTGCCTTCAGCTTCAGAGCATCTTACAAAACAAATATCTTAGCGACACATTGGTGCAGTTTACTACATTAAATGTGTAATGACATGGCAATTTTAACAAAAAGATGCAAATACCAATTACACACAATCTTGGAACAGCAACCACACCAAAGCTGCCCCCTCTTGGTCAACAAACTCAGTTAAACAAACATATATGAGAGCTACCATGGCAAAACATGCATTAGTGACGTTGGTTATTTTCAAATCAAAGTGCTGACGTCATAAACTATGTGCTCTGTCTGTTTGGAGGCTTATTTAACCTCTAGTACTAAATCCTCTCAACAACCGAATTTTTATCTCCCAAAGTGTGTTGCATCATGGGAAAGGTTAAACTGTACACGCAAAAAAACCATGATCAACAAAACACATCAAAAAATATAGATACAGTCAAACCTGTCTGTAAAGACCACCCATGGTAACAGCAAAATGTGGTCTTTGTTTACAGGTGGTCTCTATTAACAGATTAAATATCATTGAACATGGTCTAATGGGAGATAAAATTAGTGGTCTTTGCAGACAGGTTTTGCAATAGTGGTCTTTAACACAGGTTTGACTGTACAAGACTTACTGATCCAGCAATAGCACCACCCATAAAACTTTCCATGAAGGTAAGTTGTTTACTTTGTTTCTGGGACATCATCCGAGCTTTCATCAATTCATAATTCGTCCAATATAATGCTGCAATGAAAACATGTTTCAAATTACCCACGAGTCCTAGCAAGAAAAAAAAACCTTCAATAATTCATACCGAGTTAAAAGTCACATTTCATCGTTATTATATAGATAGCAGAGGTAACCATAGTTTCTGGGTTTCCAAACATTACTTTTACATTCCTTGAAAGGAACTAACAACTTCCACAACTGAAGTAGGGAATAAATATGTTCACATCCATCATATTCTTCACTGAACTAAACTAAACTCAAGATTTGTTCCTATAATGATTTGAATAGAGTTGGTCAGAGCATGAACTTGATAAAAAAATATAATGTATCACTCTTTATGAATCATTGTGCAACACAACAGACTAAAGTCAATACACCCAAACTGTAGTTACATAAATGTATGCAATTTTAGCAACCATGATTAAAGTTGTTTTTTTTCTTTCAAATTTTGCCTAGTAATAATTTTTAGAAAATGGCATGTTAAGGCCTTCAGACACCTGAATTTAAGGTTTTGGGAAAGTAAGAAAGAAAAGTGACAATGCAGTGTTGTAGAGTATGTCTGTATGAATGCAATAACCACCGATTTTCACATATTTATGACCAAGGAAATTTAGTCAATACAATCAGACTATTTACCTTTAACCAAACCTTCTCACCTGAAAATGGAACATCCCTTAATAAAGTAGGAGCCAGTCCCCTCCACAGTGACAAAAGTCCTCCATTCTGTACAGTCGCCAACACAGCTTGTCTGATCTGGGAATATGTAAGTTGCTCCGACTGCATTTTTGTACGAATCAACTCTAATGGACTTATCACAGATGCAGCAACAACTAAAATGATGGAACATTTCTTAGCATTCAAGTGTTTCCATAACCCCTGTATTAGTGACAGTGGTGAAGACGTCGAGCATTTCACGATGAAAATTTTAACATCACACATAATTTAAACTTGAATGACTACAAAAAGTGACAAATAAAAATTAATTACCTAACCATCAATATAATACTGGGTACGGTTATACCAAACAAACACATTTTTAAGGATGGCCTTACCTCTAGCACTACTGCCAGCAGCAGCAGGCATCCACCATGCATTCACTTCACTGTTGTTTCCGTGACACAGTGCTGCTTTTATTTGTTCATAACTTGTAAAGTAGATAACAGTAGCTGGCACGGCCATTACTCTAAAATGTCAAATATAAAATAATTTAGACATTCCAAGACAAGTATACTTATAAATTAAGTACACAATTTTACATGCTACTCCTATAATAACTTGATCGTCTTACTGAGTCAAATGCTTAAACAGTAGACTTGTAGGAACAAGACAAGTTAAATTCTTAACCTACATACACAGTAGACTTGTAGGAACAAGACAAGTTAAATTCTTAACCTACATAAACAGTAGACTTGTAGGAACAAAACAAGTTAAATTCTTAACCTACATAAACAGTAGACTTGTAGGAACAAGACAAGTTAAATGCTTAACCTACATTAACCTACTTAAACAGTAGACTTGTAGGAACAAGACAAGTTAAATTCTTAACCTACTTAAACAGTAGACTTGTAGGAACAAGACAAATTAAATTCTTAACCTACTTAAACAGTAGACTTGTAGGAACTAGACAAGTTAAATTCTTAACCTACTTAAACAGTAGACGTGTAGGACCACAGGTTAAATTCTTAGCCTACTTAAACAGTAGACTTGTAGGAACAAGACAGGTTAAATTCTTAACCTACTTAAACAGTAGACGTGTAGGACCACAGGATAAATTCTTAGCCTACTTAAACAGTAGACTTGTAGGAACAAGACAGGTTAAATTCTTAGCCTACTAAAACAGTAGACTTGTAGGAACAAGACAGGTTAAATTCTTAGCCTACTAAAACAGTAGACTTGTAGGAACAAGACAAGTTAAATTCTTAACCTACTTCAACAGTAGACTTGTAGGAACAAGACAAGTTAAATTATTAACCTACTTAAACAGTAGACTTGTAGGAACTAGACAAGTTAAATTCTTAACCTACTTAAACAGTAGACATGTAGGACCACAGGTTAAATTCTTAGCCTACTTAAACAGTAGACTTGTAGGAACAAGACAGGTTAAATTCTTAACCTACTTAAACAGTAGACGTGTAGGACCACAGGTTAAATTCTTAGCCTACTTAAACAGTAGACTTGTAGGAACAAGACAGGTTAAATTCTTAGCCTACTAAAACAGTAGACTTGTAGGAACAAGACAATCTAAACCTACTTGAACAGTAGACTTGTAGGAACAAGACAAGTTCAATTCTTAGCCTACTTAAACAGTAGACTTGTAGGAACAAGACAATCTAAACCTACTTAAACAGTAGATTTGTATTAACAAGACAGGTTAAATTCTTAGCCTACTTAAACAGTAGACTTGTAGGAACAAGACAATCTAACCCTACTTAAACAGTAGACTTGTAGGAACAAGACAATCAAAACCTACTTAAACAGTAGACTTGTAGGAACAAGACAAGTTAAATTCTTAGCCTACTTTAACAGTAGACTTGTAGGAACAAGACAAGTTAAATTCTTAGCCTACTTAAACAGTAGACTTGTAGGAACAAGACAATCTAAACCTACTTAAACAGTAGACTTGTAGGAACAAGACAATCTAAACCTACTTAAACAGTAGACTTGTAGGAACAAGACAATCAAAACCTACTTAAACAGTAGACTTGTAGGAACAAGACAATCTACCCCTACTTAAACAGTAGACTTGTAGGAGCAAGACAATCTAAACCTACTTAAACAGTAGACTTGTAGGAGCAAGACAATCTAAACCTACTTAAACAGTAGACTTGTAGGAACAAGACAATCTAAACCTACTTAAACAGTAGACTTGTAGGAACAAGACAATCTTTACCTACTTAAACAGTAGACTTGTAGGAACAAGACAATCTAAACCTACTTCAACAGTAGACTTGTAGGAACAAGACAATCTAAACCTACTTAAACAGTAGACTTGTAGGAGCAAGACAATCTAAACCTACTTAAACAGTAGACTTGTAGGAACAAGACAATCTAAACCTACTTAAACAGTAGACTTGTAGGAACAAGACAATCTAAACCTACTTAAACAGTAGACTTGTAGGAACAAGACAATCTAAACCTACTTAAACAGTAGACTTGTAGGAGCAAGACAATCTAAACCTACTTAAACAGTAGACTTGTAGGAGCAAGACAATCTAAACCTACTTAAACAGTAGACTTGTAGGAACAAGACAATCTAAACCTACTTAAACAGTAGACTTGTAGGAGCAAGACAATCTAAACCTACTTAAACAGTAGACTTGTAGGAACAAGACAATCTAAACCTACTTAAACAGTAGACTTGTAGGAACAAGACAATCTAAACCTACTTAAACAGTAGACTTGTAGGAACAAGACAATCTAAACCTACTTAAACAGTAGACTTGTAGGAACAAGACAATCTAAACCTACTTAAACAGTAGACTTGTAGGAACAAGACAATCTTTACCTACTTAAACAGTAGACTTGTAGGAACAAGACAATCTTTACCTACTTAAACAGTAGACTTGTAGGAGCAAGACAATCTTTACCTACTTAAACAGTAGACTTGTAGGAACAAGACAATCTTTACCTACTTAAACAGTAGACTTGTAGGAACAAGACAATCTTTACCTACTTAAACAGTAGACTTGTAGGAACAAGACAATCTTTACCTACTTAAACAGTAGACTTGTAGGAGCAAGACAATCTAAACCTACTTAAACAGTAGACTTGTAGGAACAAGACAATCTAAACCTACTTAAACAGTAGACTTGTAGGAACAAGACAATCTAAACCTACTTAAACAGTAGACTTGTAGGAACAAGACAATCTTTACCTACTTAAACAGTAGACTTGAAGGAGCAAGACAATCTAAACCTACTTAAACAGTAGACGTGTAGGAACAAGACAATCTTTACCTACTTAAACAGTAGACTTGTAGGAGCAAGACAATCTAAACCTACTTAAACAGTAGACTTGTAGGAGCAAGACAATCTAAACCTACTTAAACAGTAGACTTGTAGGAGCAAGACAATCTAAACCTACTTAAACAGTAGACGTGTAGGAACAAGACAATCTTTACCTACTTAAACAGTAGACTTGTAGGAGCAAGACAATCTAAACCTACTTAAACAGTAGACAAGTAGGTACAAGATAATGTTTTCCCCAAGTCTCATGAATAAAGCTGTTTCCAATTAGAATGGCTGTCAAACACTATCGATCAAAAAATAATTTTTTGACATAAAATTGTTCATCAATATCTATTATAAGCTATATCAATTACTTTCTAATTCTACACATAAGTGCATAATACAAATTACATTTTAGAATGTTTACCAAAATACAGACAAGAATACATGTACTTACAATGTTGGTGGAAGACCACTCCAGAGAGAGGCAACACCTTCATTACGACCTATGTGGACAAATGCATCCTGAAAGTATACATTGGGCCATAATTAAAAACTTGTTTGTTTTGTGTATCACCATATCAGTGGGTTTTTTTCACTTCTAGGGGAATGGTGGCAGGGCCCTTTGATAGGGGAAAATAGCGTTGTGAGGGGAAAATAATGTGCATAACAAAATATACATTACTTTGTCTGTATTCATTACACCTCAGTGTTGCAGTGATGTAAATATGCTAACAGATTAGTTAGTTTCATTACAGGTCAATGTTTCTCATTCTGACTAAAAAAAAGCTGTAGGAGGGGAATTTTAACAGAGAATAGGGGAAAAAACTTATTTTTGAGTAAGGGGAATGGGTCCGAATTTCGGCCCCAAAAAAAACACTGCATATCTACCCATGAAAATGGACCCTACTGAATATTTTCTATGGGTCTGAGGGGAAAATTGTTTTAGCAGTATAGTTAACACTAGTATGACCATACAAATAATTAAAAAATATTTTCCTACCTTCCTGCCCACCTTAATTTTGCGGTATAGGTTTATGCAAAAAAAATTAAGGTTGGCCTTGTATTATAACATTTGATCTTGTTTAAATCTAATTATGTAATGTGACTATGAAGAGAACTTATATGTAGCAAAGTGAAAACAAAAATTTACATACAAATTACAATTACTATTGTCTGAAAAACTTTCCAATCAATGGTCCATATATACAATACACAACATGTAACTTATATTATCAAAGGACTGAAAGTACAGCAATCATATGGAGGGTATTAAAGACAAAGATATGAATTTATGTATACCTTATGTACAGTTCTAAGTCCTATTATCTAATGTTAGTAAGTGCACAATATTCAAGTATACATGGATACTATATGAACATATTCAAGTAGTACCAGTACTTTGATTCCACACTACCCAAATGAGAAAGACTCACGGGAACTTACTGGCAAGATACAGCCGCGGCCGTGGTCCAGTGGTTAGTGTGCTGGACTTGTAACCCAGTGATCCGGGTTTGATTCCCGGTCACGGCAGGTCATACCCTTCCATGAAAATTTGACAAAATGTCGGTTTTCCTCCACATGTGGAGAAGTTGCCGGCTCCTTGTGGAAGGGTAAGTTAGTACTGGTTAGAATTCAGTCCAGGAAAAACTGGTTAGGTGAACTGGCCGCCGTATATAACTGAAATATCGTTGAGAAACGGCGTTAAACCCGATAATACAAACAAACTGTCAAGATACTGGTTCTTACTTTTTGAAAAGGGACAGTTATGAATACAGTCATCAAAAATGTTCAAACTAATTTCAAATAAAATGCTGTTAACAGATGCAAAAATGAAAATTCAGTTCTAAACTGTTCTATCATTCAATAATTGCATACTTACTAGCATTCCATTGAAGTTTCCTGGTCTTTTATACCAAGTCTTCTTATTTATATTTACACTTGCTGAATTTCCATTGATACAAACACACGTGTGATCCATCAAACCATTACAATATAAGTAACAATGTCCTTTTGTAAATGCTTGTGGCTTACTTTGAGCTTGCATACGTATCTTCACGACATCCAACGGTGTAACTAAAACATGAAACAGGCATTGTACATAATAACAGTCCTCAATGTATCATAATTATTATGACAAATGCCCAGTAACAATAATATTTCAAGCATTTGGAAAATAGGAAACAGAATGCTCATTCCTACTTTAGTACTTGACATCAAAGTGTTACAATTTAGTCATGATGATCAACCACTATTGTTAAGTTCTCTCTACTTCCAGGTCAGCTGAATACGTGAAAACATAAACTTAATCGAGACGAGAGACGGAGAGTTTGACTTCAAAGTCACAAGTGTGTACCTCACATACATGTATATATACAAAATGCATTTACAGGCAACAGAAGTGAGTATGTATGCATAATGTATCACAAAATGACATCATACTAAGATGACAACACAGGGTGACATATTAATTTGACTAAAAGTTGAATGTACTACAGTGAAACCTCATTAATAAGACAATCCTTGGAACCCTTGAAAACTGGTCTAAATAATTAAGTGGCCTTAGTATTGAGGTTAAATAAAAAGCAAAACTGTCAAAATGGACTAGAAAATGTGTTCTTAATTTTGAGGGGGTCTTTAGGTGAGGGTTTATATATATATTCATTATATATCTTCAACTTTTGTCAAACCACTGCATCACCCTATGTGACACAGATGACACCACTGCATCAACCTATGTGACAACAGCCACAGTGTTTGTGTCATCATTATTCTATCAGCCATGTATTTTTTTATCAGTTATATATATGAAATCATGTTCTATAACTATGTCCAAACAAAAATCTTGAATGTACTTAGGTAAAATTGAAGTAAATCAAGGGGGAAAAGTACGCCCGATGAGGGGGTTGAACCTACGACCCCCAAAACACTAGTATGACGCTCTATTAACATAGCTGACTGGGCGGCTGTCTAACCCCAGACCACTACACTCCTCCCCTTCCGGCATTTGAGGTTCCACCACTGCCACCATTGAAGTAAATCAAGGGAGAAAAGTGTGTCTGATGTGTGGCTCGAACCCATGACCCCCTAAACACTAGAACAGCGCTCTACCCACAGAGCTAACCATGCGGCCATCTTACCCCACACCACTACAAAATGATACAACCAATCAGTCCTCAGCAGTAATGATGAAAAAAAATATCCTTATTAATAATGATACAATAATACGTAACTTAGTTACTATTAGTCCTACACATGTAACTCCTAGCATTTGTATTCTTCATGTTTAACCTTCATTTTTGATGATATTTTACATTTTAAGATTTCTGTCAAATCCGGCGTCAAATGGGATATCGTCATTTTCCTGTACAATTATTTATATAGAGGCCGATTGAAATTTGGGCGGGACGATTTTATGCATATAAATCAAATATTTCAACAATAAAACATATGACACATTAATAAATAATCAATTATGGTACAGTTGCAACAAAAACTATGAATGAAACAAATATTGAAAAATGAAGGTAAACATACGGTGGCACAGAGGTGACATGAGTATGTTTTTATTTATCTCGTGCGCACGACATACTAAGTCGTGTGCACGACTTAATTATCTCGTGCGCACATCATAGTACTTAAGTAGTGCGCACAACTTAATTATCTCGTGCGCACATCATAGTAAGTTGTGCGCACGACATAGTATCTCGTGCGCACGACTTAGTATCTTGTGTGCACGACTTAGTATGTTGTGCGCACGAGATAAATAAAAACATACACATGTCACCTCTGTGCCACTGGTGATAACATGAATGATCTAGCATGGTTGTCTAATTGTTTGGACTAAGTAACTATATAATAATTTATAATGTGAACTTTACAAGTTTAACAGGGATGTAGCAGAAACTTTAGGACGACAGAACCTTGTCATGATGTGAGATACATGTAGTTTTCTTCTAGAATGAATCTCAACTTTTCCAAACACCGGCATACTACTTAGATCTGATGCTCCCGAAGTTGAACTTACCGAAAAGTGATGTCAGTATGGCACCCGAACACGATGAGATCATCTGTTGTACAGGCGACAGTCTGACATCGAGCCTATCGTTTCTTTCAGACGATGACATCTTTTAGTTTTTTATCCCATGGCTCTAGAATATTACACAACTGACAGACCAACGTCCTTCACATGTGACTATCCATTTGACCAAAACAAACCGTAGTTCTCTCCCTTGATTGCGTAATGCTTATTTCCGGTGTACATCGGGATATACTATATACCAGTCCATCCGGTCGCCGGTCTCATCCGGTCTCTAACGACGACGAGTAAAGTTCAAATATGGAATAATTATATTTTGTGATTAACGATTAATTGTAGTTTTTGATGCTGCTTTTGTTTGTAACTTCACGGACATGGTTTATATGTCCGTGCAGGACCGTATATGAACTAGTGCATGTGTTCCAGGTCCGTGCATGGTTACATCAAATTGTAGCGGATCCGTTGTCCAGTGGTAACGCACTGGACTAGTAATCCAGGGATCGCAGGTTCGTTGCCCGCTCCACCACTGACCGTACTAACAGACTTTCGGACCAGACTTTGAAAACCGAGGTCCCGTGTATGATGCTTTACATCAGACACGTAAAAGAAGCAGGGGTGCTTCTTGAACTGGAACGATTACAACATAGGTATGAAATGGTCCCTTCTGGCGCATAATAAAAAATATCATGACATTTACCTTAGTTTAGTAATTTCAAACCAAACGAATTTACAACGCTGTCACAATTTTGACGTACAGGTGTACAACAAAAGATTATATCAATCACGTGATCGGGTAAAATACCCGTTCGTGATTGAAGACCACCTGTTACTAAAACCTACCTCACTATATGTATGGCATTATTCAAAATATCGTAGAAATCAAAATTATACAAATTTGATTAGGATTTTTTGACGCTATTTAAACTGTTTAGCAGAACGTACGGTTTGATTTAGGACGAGGAAATGGAAAATAGTCATAACCACCAGTAGTTAGATTAGAAAGTCAGAACTCCAAGTTTCAGTGAAAACTGAAACATCAAAGTCATTTACAAAACTCAAGAAGTCATAATAACTGAGCTTCGATTTAAGTCCTTGAACATTCCAATTAAGGCAGAACACGATAACTGTCCTGTCATAATGTCCTATTTCGAATTATTCTCGGCCAGGTGATGAACTTCTTGATCAGCCGTGAAGGTATGATTCTTAATGTAGAGTTTGTCGTGCACTAGTGTAGCTGTTTCCTCGCCTCAAAATACGCTGGTATGAGTTTTTCCGCCGCTCCTTGATTAGTTTAAGGGTATTGATCAGATTCCATATTTTGGAGTCTCTGTTTAAAGTTCCATTAGCCCTACGTTTTACTTGCAATTTATCCTGGTGAAAATTGAACTTGGCAACAATGTGGCGGTTTCCCCCGGGGTAGCCTAAAATTGACAATTATGTGGGCTCTGTCAATTTTCAATAAAGTATTTGCATCCTCCATCTTGAGACAGTTCTCACAGTACTGTAATATGTTATTGATAACATTTTCTGACTTCCGTTCTCCAGGTATGTTACACTCGGATATCCCATGGAAGGGAAGATTATCACACATTGGTCGAGATTGAAGATCTATGAGTTGCTCGGCCATGTCCTAATTTCATCGAATTTAACTCTTTTTGTGAGACAGTTTTAGGCTGTTAATACCCCTGTGTTTGATAGCGACGCTAGTTGAACCGGTGTTGCTCCGACGATTCGAAAGAAGATTCTTAATTCCAGGGGACCACTACATCTCTCTGCTGAGAACTGCGGTCGTTCCAATAGCGGTTCTAGGGGGTTAATTGTGGTGCACCCCGTTGTTAAAAAAATCCGGAACAATACATGTATGTCTGAGTACATACGAAAATATACCCTTTAAATAAAAAAATTCAAATAAGCGATTTTGATTCAGCATTGTATCTTTATAATTTATGTTCAGTAACTTAAAAAACATAGAATAAAACAGTAATTGCCGTTTAACAATGCTTGAGCAAACCCAAAGAGTTACCAAAAAGTAACACCCCCGAAGCCCACATCATGGAACCGCCCCTTAGTTGTGCCTGATTCTGTCAATCTCCTATGTAGTGATCTCCCCTTACCATACTGTACATAGCGTAATCGAGTAACCGGTGCGTGGAGTCGAGTTTTCTTTCCTTCATTATCGAATTTCTTTTGTTTTCTTAATATTACGAAACGTTATATAGAAATGAAAACTTCATCGAGTATAACGTATATATCTATTATAGATTAAGCTGTAGTAGGATACATGTATATACATATCAATCTAAAAACGTATAATTCGCACATAAGCGCGTGTCAATGACGTCATCGTTGACGTGTTTGTTTCAAAATGGCCGACGTCAACAGTCAGATTCGTTTGATAATTTTCTTATTATTATTTTTGTTCCTACCAGTTATTATGAATGGTAATGTTTATTGTTGCTTTAACATCTGCTTATGTAATTATTTGTAAATGTGCATGTTTCGTTGTGAAACACTTTAAACTGAATTGACTTAGGAGACCAGGGGACCCGATGAATGCGAATGGCGATGCAGCCTTGCAGGCTCACACCGAGGTCCGAGTCCAACAATTCCCTCTAGTTACAAGAGAACGGCGACTGTGCTGACCGTACGGCCGTCTAACCCAACAACATAATATCCCCTTTTCGTTATCTGAAGCTCAACCGCTGTGGGCCACAACACACCCAGGTCACCATTGTAGTAAATTAAGGGGGCAAAGTTCAATCGACGATGTGACCGGGTCTCAAACTTACGATCCTTCAGGCTTCACCAAAAAACGGCATAGGTTTATATTTACCAGTGACTGAACTTTATTACAAAGGACAATACTATTGTCTATTTCTCACGCTATCTGTATCCTGTATTAATTGTCGAATCTATTTGAAAGTATTAAAACAGAAATTATAAGTGACTGGAGAAGTTGCGTGAAGAAGACCCAGCCTTTCCTCATGTCTGCGAAATGACTGGTGGTTTCCGGCGAATAACTTGAGTTCCTTTCATCGTATTGACATCAAACTTGGTGTATAGTAAGAACATGTGGAGAGCTCGCTTAGGATTGCTTTTGGGCTCGTTCCATTGAAGGTCATGGTCACCGTTACTAAAAATAGAAATTTGGTTTCCGGCGAATAACTTGAGTTCCGTTCATTGTATTACATCAAACTTAGTTTATAGTAAGAACATGTGGAGAGCTCGCTTAGGATTGCTTTTGGGCTCGTTCCATTCCAGGTCAAGGTCACCGTTACAAAAATAGAAATTTGGTTTCCGGCGAATAACTTGAGTTCCGTTCATCGAATTGACATAAAACTTGGTGTATAGTAAGAGCATGTGAAGAGCTCGCTTGGGATTGCTTTTGGGCTCGTTCCATTTAAGGTCAAGGTCACCGTTACTACAAATAGAAATTTGGTTTCCGGCGAATAACTTGAGTTCCGTTCATCGTATTGACATCAAATAGGTGTATAGTAAGATCATGTGGAGAGCTCGCTTGGGATTGCTTTTGGGCTCGTTCCATTCAAGGTCAAGGTCACCGCTACTTTAAAGAAATTTGGTTTCCGGCAAATAACTTTAGTTCCTTTCATCGTATTGACATCAAACTTGGTGTTTAGTAAGAACATGTGGAGAGCTCGCTTGGGATTTCTTTTGGGTTTGTTCCGTCCAAAGTCAAGGTCACTTGAAATTTAAAAATCAGTTTCCACTTAATATCTTTACTATACATGTGTGAGTGTATTGACATCAAACTTGGTGCTGCATATATATATATATATATTTATATATCTAAGTGTGAGTGTGTGTAAGTACGTATCACCTACGGCACCTTTGCAGCATTGATGATCATCATGTATTCATTATACAAATAGAGCCTTGGTTACAAATAACTAGGTTGAAAACCTGGTTTGTGGGCATTGCCCATTTCTTGTTTTAAATTTTATGATGTACAAACGCCTTTCTTCAACAAATATGGATTTAATACATTATGAGTTCATTCTTTATAAGTGCATGTTCATAGGAAATATAGTTTTGGTTAATGAAACAAATAAACAAAATTATGTTATTTTGATACACTTGTTAAGTAAATTCAATAAAACATCGACACTCGTGTTAGATCCTCTATTTGCACTAATTTGCAGAAGCTTATCAAAAACTTCATTTTCGTCTTTCAAAAACGCATATGAAAGACATTTTGTATGCATAATGCGACATGTTTGACCATGTCGCAATTTTCGTAAATTGCCGATGTAATTCCGTATGCGATATAAATATTCACCACACGAGCCGGCATACCCAAATGCAACCGCAACAACTATAAATCATATTTAAAACTGTAACCACGTGATATGACGTCACATAATTATGTGCACCTGCCGGAGGTAATCAGATACATCTGTCGACAGCTTCAGGGAACGCCACATACATAAATTATGAATTAAGTAGACTCTCTAACTTTAATTTATAATAAACTGCACCATGAGAAAACATGCATGGTGACCAAAATTCCATTCTCAGATTTTTACATTTCCTTACAGTTATATGTTAAGTTTCATTTAATACCAAAATTATTAAAATCAGACTTCTACTTTTCTTTTTATCTATAGCGGTTTTTATATAAAGAACAAACGTCTTCA
The DNA here is from genome assembly GCA_032209605.1 of Mactromeris polynyma. Classification (NCBI taxonomy): domain Eukaryota; kingdom Metazoa; phylum Mollusca; class Bivalvia; order Venerida; family Mactridae; genus Mactromeris; species Mactromeris polynyma. Next base: position 5,816,271 of record JASFXZ010000030.1, on the reverse strand, counting down.
AGTCTTAAGTAAACTACAAAATAATGACGTCGCGTCAAAAATGTTTTACTCAAAATGCATTAATTCTTAAAATTACACAACAATTACATTTTAACGTTTATTTAATTCTGTAAATCAAAAATACGCCACCCAAACACTTCCGAAAATGGTAAGTTTTAGACGTCCGAAACTTTCATGGTTGAGTGGGAAATACTTGCCGTCATAACCAACGTCACTGAAACATGTTTTGTCATGAAGCAGCTCATATGTTAATCGTTCTTACACTAATTTCCAGGAAATGAGACAGCTAGAGTTATTACAATTAAAAAACGTGACAGTTATGCACTAAGGCAATACAGACTATATCAGCGTCAACAGTCGATCGAACCTAAAGGGGTACATCAAAACTCAAGGACAACAGTCTCGTACAATCGACCAAGACCATCTGTTGCCGAAACAAATTCATATAATGGTAAGTATTAATGGGATTAAATAAAGGTGACCCATTTACTCCGTAATTGATTTTGTGTATACAATGTACATGGAAATGTGTGATTTTAGTAAACTGAATTTCTCCGTGTTGATTCCAACATAGAGTAAAATGATGACAACATCTTTTTGACAAGACATCTCGTCCAATGAGTCCTACCACTGGCATAAAGGTATACATATTTTGCATCCTTATATCGGTTTCGCATAAATTGACTCGAACAATCTTTAAATAATACCAGTAATTTGTCAGTATTGAAATACCGCGTTGGCAAATATTAGATATTTTGTATTTTCACTATGTCTTTCTTTAAATTATTTTATTTACCATTATGCCTTTCCAGGAAAAAGAGCTGCAACAAATGTCAAATCAACTGAAAAACATGTTGAAAGTAATAACAATCTAGTTCGACGGGAACGATACAGAAGAAAAATTCAACTAGATCATGGTAAGATTTTAATTAATTTTCTCTCAGATTGTTTACCCCCTCCCCCTTTCGGAGCTTAGTAATCACAACGTATCTTAGTCAGTTGGGCCGTCAGTCCGAAACACAACATGTCTCTACTATAACATTTCAATACATCAAGGTATTCGAACGAACTGTAGTCTGTGCTATAACTTTGAAATAATTCAAGTTATTCCAATCCAATTTACACAAATGTTAAGCATAATAAGCATAATTCTACGTTAACTAGTCAAATTACAGTTTTTACCTGTCCCACGCTTATAATTTTGAAAATAAGACATTGGTATCTGTGCTTTGTGTGTACAATGGAGGACAGCAATGATGTGATACACAGACACCGTTTATTTACACAATATATAAGCTTATGTGATAACAGCAGCATCACAAATAGCTCAATTTGGCCATTTTTGCCTGTCCCACGGATGAGTCTGTATTTAGCAAGCTCTATTGCAAATATTGATGGACATATTCCCCTCCTACAGCTTTTTTTTTAAATAACGTACATATTCTAAAATGATAGAACTGAGGTGAATGTTTAATTGTTATCTTACTTTTTCGTTGTTTGAAGTGATATTTTTGAAAGGTGAATGAAAGTCCTTTTTCCCGATTTTCAGAGTAAGATACGTTATGCAACTTCAGTCAAAGGAATGAAGACCAAACGTAATTAGTTGGAAGTACATTTTTGTTTTATAATATACCTAAAACATAGCCAAATATTGGTCAGGAGTTGTTTGAATGTAGACAGAATACTTTTCAGGCAATGTTCAATATACCGTCTGAAATTGGAAACCCCACGAAAAAAACATAAGATACTTATACGGTTTATGCACACATGCAACTATATATATTTATCAAGGTCAGTATAAACGGAATTTATAATATCATATACTTATAGCTGTGTAATCTCTACGTCATAATATTATGCGAATAAACACCTGAACTCACAACTAATAGCTGTGTATTCATTCCATCATATCCAAACTCACATCTAACTTCTGACTACGTTTTTCGAATAAACATCTCAACTAACAAATACTAGATGTGTATTCGCCGAATCATATGCGAATAAACATCGGAACTAACAACTTATAGCTGTGTATTCATTCTATCATATCCGAACTCACATCAAACTTCTGGCTATATGTTTTCGATTAAACATCTGAACTAACAACAACTACTAGCTGTGTATTCGCCGCAACATATGCGAAAAAACATTTGATCTCACAACTAATAGCTGTTTATACATTCCGTCATAACCGAACTCACATCTAACTTCTGGCTATGTTTTTTCGATTAAACATCTGAACTTACAACTACTATCTGTGTATTCGCCGCATCAGATGCGAATAAACATCAGAACTAACAACTAATAGCTGTGTATTAATTCGATCATATCCGAACTCACATTGAACTTCTAGCTATATTTTTTCGATTAAATATCTGAACTAACAACTACTAGCTGTGTATTCGCCGCATCAAATGCGAATAAACATTTGAACTCACAACTAGTAGCTGTGTATTCATTCCATCATATCCAAACTCACATCTAACTTCTGGCTATGTCTTTTCGAATACACATTTGAACTAACAACTAATAGCTGCGTATTCGCCGCATCATATGCGAATAAACATTTGAACTCACAACTAATAGCTGTTTATTCATTCCGTCATATCCGAACTCACATCTAACTTATGGCTATGTTCTTTCGAATGAACATCTGAACTAACAACTACTAGCCATGTTACTAATTCGTCGCATCATATGCGATTAAACATCGGAACTAACAACTAATAGCTGTGTATTAATTCCATCATATCCGAACTCACATCGAACTTCTGGCTCTATTTTTTCGAATTAACATCTGAACTAACAACTACTAGCTGTGTATTCGCCGCATCGTATGCGAAAAAACATTTGATCTCACAACTAATAGCTGTGTATTCATTCCATCATATCCAAACTCACATCTAACTTCTGGCTATGTCTTTTCGAATACACATTTGAACTAACAACTAATAGCTGTGTATTCGCCGCATCATATGCGAATAAACATTTGAAATCACAACTAATAGCTGTTTATTCATTCCGTCATATCCGAACTCACATCTAACTTCTGGCTCTATTTTTTTCGAATTAACATCTGAACTAACAACTACTAGCTGTGTATTTGCAGTGGTCTTTTTGGGGCCGAAATTCGGACCCATTCTCCTCACTCAAAAGTAAGTTTTTTTCCCCTTTTCTCAGTAAAAATTCCCCTCCTACAGCTTTTTTTTTAAATTGGAGATATGTTGCCAGTATTGTTGATATTTTTAGTCAGAAAGATAGAAACATTGACCTGTAATGAGACTAACCAATAAGCATATTTACATGTTTACATCACTGCAACAAAGAAGTGTAGTGAATATAGACATATAAATGTATGCTTTAAATGCACATTATTTTCCCCTCACAACGCTATTTTCCCCTATTTAAGGGCCCCGCCACCATTCCCCTAGAAGTGAAAAGAAACACTGATTTGCTACATCGTACTATTATGCGAATAAACATTTTAGCTCACAACTAATAGCTGTGTATTCATTCCATCATATCCGAACTCACATCGAACTTCTGGCTATGTTTGTTCGAATAAACATCTGAACTAACAACTAACAGCCAACTTCACAGACTTAATAGTATTAATCGAGTATTTACAGATATGCAGGTTTCACTTATAGTTAATTTATCAGTTATAACTAGAGCTTTCATATAGTTTGTACTGGTGGTGTATATAAGCATATCGTGTACGCATAACAATTGAAAACGTCTTTTTGATTATATAACGTATCTTATGGAACATAATGTATTTTGTGGAACTTTCAGTGATCAATTCGTACACAAGTACTTATTTCGTATTAAAGTAAACACCAAATTTAGGTTTTCTGATGTAAAGGTAAATAAATGATGAAGCATTTTGAAACTGTTTCATATTGATAGCAGAGTACTTTAACAGTGTTTTTTGGGGGACCGAAATTCGGACCCATTCCCCTTACTCAAAAATATGTTTTTCCCCTATTCTCTGATAAAATTCCCCTCCTACACTTTTTTTTAGTCAGAATGAGAAACATTGAACTGTAATGAAACTAACTAATCTGTTAGCGTATTTACATCACTGCAACACTGATGTGTAATGAATACAGACAAAGAAATGTATACTTTGTTATGCGCATTATTTTCCGCCTATTTTTCCCTCACAACGCTTTTTTCCCATTTCAAAGGGCCCTGCCACCATTCCCCTAGAAGTGAAAAAAACACTGACTTACATGTATAACTAATGTTAGTTTCCATAAAACATGATGACAACACGGAGAGAAAGTCAAAAGGAGTACTGAGAGAGGGAGAAGAAATCTTACTCTGGTCCTGTGTTCGCAAGGAATTAGTTTACAGGATCAAGATCAAATATAGTTGCCTTAAAACTTTGAAGGAATAATTGTGCAGATTTAAATATTCCACCATAATAAATGTAATATATTTGAACATTTTGCAAATTTAAGAAGACATCGAATTTCGATCTTTTAATTGTTTAGAAAAAAAATAAGTTAAGACTGAATCTTGAAAATAGATCTTGATTTGATCTAGGTCAGTCAAGCATAACTGGTTAATTTCTCAAAATAAACTTTCAAATGTTTTCACAATATTAGTTAGATTTGTACAGACGGATATTAAGGTGTTTTGTGTTCTTTCATGAAAAGTAACACTTATACATTTTCAACTGCATTAAGAAAATGACAAAATTTGTTCCAAATCAGTTGATCCTTTTTTAACACGGGGTCTGACTATCTGAAGAGGGAAGGAGCTAAAAAGTACAGAAAATCAATCGAATCGTTATCTAGAATGGACAAAACCACACAAAGAGAGAGAGAGAGAAATAAAGTTTATGAACAAAAATTCAGAGACAGTCAAAAGGCAAAAAATATGTCCTCTCCCTCAGCTAGCAACAGCATTATTTTTGAATACCCACGATCAACTAGAACATCCAATATATATACCATATTCGGGTACCTACCTTCCCCTTTTATAGCCGTTTGTAGCATTGTCAGGTACCTACCCTCACTATGTTCAGTCATTTGTGGCATTGTCGTGTACCTACCCTGGCTTTGCCCAGTCATTTATGGCATCGTATGGAACCTACCCTCACTTCGTACAGTCATTTATGGCATTGTCCGGTATCTACCCTCACCTCGTACAGTCATTTATGGCAATGTCCGGTATTTACCCTCACCTCGTAGTCATTTATGGCATCGTAAGGTACCTACCCTCACCTCGTACAGTTATTTAAGGCATCGTAAGGTACCTACCCTCACCTCGTACAGTCATTTATGGCATTGTCTGGTATCTACCCTCACCTTGTACTTGTATACAGTATTGTCGGGTACCTAAACTCGCCCTCTAAGTCAGTTATGGCATTATCGTGTACCTACCCTAGCCTTTGACCGGCATGTATAGAATCGTAGAGTAGCTGTGTAAAAGTATCATGCTTGAACGAAATTTCGTAAGATACGTTAAACGGGATATATGTTGATGTAATTAAAGTTGGAAGTCAAAATAACACATATATGTGTTGCCTTACGAATAATTATGATATTCATGGTTAGTTTAGCACTGAATTAGTTATGCGTCGACATCAGTATTTTTGTAATGAGAAGGAACCTACTACATTGTACATTTGCACATGTTTATATCAGTTTCTATGATGCCAATACAAGCATTTTCTTCATAGGATAGTTATTGAACTATGGAATGTTCTTTATGTTTTTGGATTCTCATTAAAACCAGATGTTTTAGAAATTAATCATCTTATGAAGTTTGTTTGTGACATGTACATATATATTCTGCATTTTATCAGCAGGTTCTGTGTTATTAATCAGGATACTCCTGACCAAATAGGGAGTGTTGGGAAGCACGACAATGTAGCCAGTAGAGCGTTTGGCCTTTATGGGCCTCTTGTTCGTAAACTCTGGTATAAAAATTTATATATTTATATTTTGTGACAGTTCTAGCTGAACATGAGTTGTTTGTTGATTCAAAAATGTATATACTGGATCAATGGAACTTGTTTGAACTATGTGGGATAAAGGGAGGGAACTCCTGACTATCTCCTGCGGCTAAATGCAATGTTACACTAATTTATTTCATATTTATTCAGAAATGCCCCGCTGTGAAAAGTGTGTGAGAAAGACGATTATTATGTGTAATGGTTTGTCAGATAAGACAGCTGTTTGTCTCTGCTTAAAGATGAAAAATCAAAAGGAATATGGCGGCCACAGACGGAAATGTTACACAAAAAAGGCAAAGCCTAGTAAGTGGGCGTGCACATCGTATGTGACATTTCCTGAACAACTTCTTCGTTCATTTTTATGCCCCCCACTCTTAAAGGGTTCCATCAGTCTGTCCGTCACACAATCTTGTGTCGCAGGTATCTACAACAGTTTATTAGGTGGACTCGCAAAACTTTACAGGAATGTTAAGTAGCATGTGTAGTTGTGCACTGGGATTTCATGTTTGGCTCCGCTCAGTAAGTGCAAAGTTATGGCCCTTGACTTATTGAAAATATAGCATTCAGAGCATGCGATCTTGTATTGGGGTATCTCCAACAGTATATCAGCTATACTCACACAACTTTACAGGAATGTTCACCAGCATGTGTAATTGTGCACCTAGGGTTTCATGTATGATTATACCTAGTAAGTGCAAAGTTATGGCCCTTGTCTTATCAACATAAATTTATGTGACAAATGGCTGCAATTGGGGGCATCGTCGATGGTAAATTTGATTTTTTTACCCATTTTCATGAAAAGGGAGATGCTTATAACTTAGTAGTAAATGTAGGATCATGCAAGCATTTGAATAATTAGGAAACGGTAAAAACAATTCTTATTTCCAGAGATTGCAGGCTGACTCTTTTTCACAACAAGCAATCTTAAAAAAGGGAATGCAATAACAAGAATTATCTACCTTTTTCAAAGTGTAGAAACATTTCTTCTTGAGAGAAAGTGTTTAAACCGTGAAAGATGATTTATCGATATCCGGTAAAAATAATGAACTTCTCAACAAGAGGAAATTTGTTGTCTAAACAAAGAATGTTTACTCTAGTTTTATCAATAACAATTAAACATTATTTCCAATGCTTAATAATTAGTGTCTTGTACAAAAACACTTTTTCATATTGCTTACACAGGCTAGGAACTGGCATATTGAAATATGTAACAAGGCAGTTTTATGTATATATAGTTATAACTATTTATATGTGAAGACCAATTACAACTTCATTCTAAGCACGGTAGACTTGCTGTACCTTCACTACTTTGATTACAGACAGACAGAACATATGCAAGCAAAAGAAACATAAGTGTAGAGTACCTGGTAAAGAATGTGTGAATTATGGCCAACTCCATGTAGATCTTTTGCTATGTCAATTTCCAGCTGGGAAGGAAAGCGAAGAAGGTAAGTGGTTACCCTCACAGGAGATTGTCACAAGTTATCATTTCTGAGCATTTTATTAAGAAAATGCCATGTTATGTTACAAAATCTAGGACCTATTTAGGTCCACTGAGCTTAAATATTTTGTGTTGAAGCATTGTTTAATCAGATTAAAATGATAATATAATTTTTCAAGATGGGTCATTTTCAACTTTTGTTATATTCCTTAATTTGACAAGTTAACGTAGAATGAATGTCATAATTATGTAAACCGTAAGATGAACTACGATACGCACTCTATAGTTTGTTTTAAAAAATCTGCATTAAACATTATACGTTTATAATTTTATGTTAATCACATCGCAATGTACCGATAATAATAACAACGTTCCGAAGTGTATGCGATTGTTCAACAGACACGTTGATGCAGGTCCATAATATAAAATTAAACAACAATTTAGAGGACGGATATGCCATATTGATTCAGTAATTTACATACAGATTTAATTTTATTCGAATGAGCAATGAAAATGTAACATTACTGAGCATTTCATTAATAAAATGCCTGATCAATATTTATGGAAGCTGGGGTGATTTGCGCTGTGTTGAACATATATTCATTCCAATATTTGTAAAGAGGAAGCTCTGTGTTTCCAACTTGTGACCAACTTACTTGTATCTCACGAACTACAAGCTACAAAACATTTGAATAAAACACTCTTAAGCAAAGACAGGAATAATTTGATATATAGTTTTTCGTCGCAATGGGCTCCAGTTGTCCATTAGAAGATCAATAATAAAATTATAAGGGGTTTAGAAATTCATTAAAGGACTTTCTCACTATTTACCTGAGTAGTGCTACTCAGCGTGATCAAATATGCATCAATATTACTTTAAGTTTGAGCAAGAGATGCGAAAATTGGCTAAGCTTTGTTGATATATGCACACTTATTTTTACATAGCTTATCTATTGATTTTTTGTTGATATTGACTAAATAATGAAGTTTAATTAAGTTAATGCCGTTCTTGGGGATTTTAAATACATGTATATCGTAAAACAACGCTTGAATTTTTATGCCCCGCCTTATATGTATATGGGGGCATTGCAAGACGATGTGACGCGCGCAACACCCTGCCTCTTAGGTCCAAGGTGAAGGTCACTGGTACTAAAACATACTTTAAGGTTCCAGAGTATAGTGTCTATGTGATTCAAAATATGATGTCCAGGAATTTTTGTAACATTTTGAATATCTTTGTATTCAAGGCTTTAAAATGCCTATGTACAACATTGGTAGTTACATATTATTGTAAACTGTATCTGTTTCAATGAAGTCAAGATAAAAAAAAATACAACAATAACCAGATCTAGAATGAAAAAGCGTTTTAAAAAATTAAAGATGTAAAGCCCCAGTAAAAAGTCAGAGGAATACCAGTGGAATACCACGGAATTCCAGCGGTAACGAGAACACTTTAACTTTTCGTGTGCTTGTTTCATCTTAAATTGTTTTAAACGCTTTAATTGGATCATGTCTAAAACTTGTATATTTAAAAAGAAATATCTGAACTAAATGCGGGGGCATCCGTGTCAGTGACTTAAGTTTGATTTTGAAGCTGAATATGTTTGTGAATTGACAGGTGTCTTACATCTGATCAATTTTTAAAATGGTCCATTAGAATTTGGAGAAATATCTTTAAACTTAATCATTAATGCCTATATTCCAGCAGGAAAAACAGGTGTTGGAGTTGTCAAAACAACTGAACAAAAAGTCGGAAGTAATCGCAAAGAAGGTAAGTGGTTACTCTCACAGGAGATTTTCACAAGTTATCTTCCTTTATTCCTTCTAGAGTTCTAGGTTTATATAGTACAAGGAATCTAATGCTTTTCACACACCTGACGTCCTTCGGTATAATAAATGTAATATATTTGAACATTTTGCAAATTTCGATCTTTTAATTGTTTAGAAAAAAAATAAGTTAAGACTGAATCTTGAAAATAGATCTTGATTTGATCTAGGTCAGTCAAGCATAACTGGTTAATTTCTCAAAATAAACTTTCAAATGTTTTCACAATATTAGTTAGATTTGTACAGACGGATATTAAGGTGTTTTGTGTTCTTTCATGAAAAGTAACACTTATACATTTTCAACTGCATTAAGAAAATGACAAAATTTGTTCCAAATCAGTTGATCCTTTTTTAACACGGGGTCTGACTATCTGAAGAGGGAAGGAGCTAAAAAGTACAGAAAATCAATCGAATCGTTATCTAGAATGGACAAAACCACACAAAGAGAGAGAGAGAGAAATAAAGTTTATGAACAAAAATTCAGAGACAGTCAAAAGGCAAATATGTCCTCTCCCTCAGCTAGCAACAGCATTATTTTTGAATACCCACGATCAACTAGAACATCCAATATATATACCATATTCGGGTACCTACCTTCCCCTTTTATAGCCGTTTGTAGCATTGTCAGGTACCTACCCTCACTATGTTCAGTCATTTGTGGCATTGTCGTGTACCTACCCTGGCTTTGCCCAGTCATTTATGGCATCGTATGGAACCTACCCTCACTTCGTACAGTCATTTATGGCATTGTCCGGTATCTACCCTCACCTCGTACAGTCATTTATGGCAATGTCCGGTATTTACCCTCACCTCGTAGTCATTTATGGCATCGTAAGGTACCTACCCTCACCTCGTACAGTTATTTAAGGCATCGTAAGGTACCTACCCTCACCTCGTACAGTCATTTATGGCATTGTCTGGTATCTACCCTCACCTTGTACTTGTATACAGTATTGTCGGGTACCTAAACTCGCCCTCTAAGTTAGTTATGGCATTATCGTGTACCTACCCTAGCCTTTGACCGGCATGTATAGAATCGTAGAGTAGCTGTGTAAAAGTATCATGCTTGAACGAAATTTCGTAAGATACGTTAAACGGGATATATGTTGATGTAATTAAAGTTGGAAGTCAAAATAACACATATATGTGTTGCCTTACGAATAATTATGATATTCATGGTTAGTTTAGCACTGAATTAGTTATGCGTCGACATCAGTATTTTTGTAATGAGAAGGAACCTACTACATTGTACATTTGCACATGTTTATATCAGTTTCTATGATGCCAATACAAGCATTTTCTTCATAGGATAGTTATTGAACTATGGAATGTTCTTTATGTTTTTGGATTCTCATTAAAACCAGATGTTTTAGAAATTAATCATCTTATGAAGTTTGTTTGTGACATGTACATATATATTCTGCATTTTATCAGCAGGTTCTGTGTTATTAATCAGGATACTCCTGACCAAATAGGGAGTGTTGGGAAGCACGACAATGTAGCCAGTAGAGCGTTTGGCCTTTATGGGCCTCTTGTTCGTAAACTCTGGTATAAAAATTTATATATTTATATTTTGTGACAGTTCTAGCTGAACATGAGTTGTTTGTTGATTCAAAAATGTATATACTGGATCAATGGAACTTGTTTGAACTATGTGGGATAAAGGGAGGGAACTCCTGACTATCTCCTGCGGCTAAATGCAATGTTACACTAATTTATTTCATATTTATTCAGAAATGCCCCGCTGTGAAAAGTGTGTGAGAAAGACGATTATTATGTGTAATGGTTTGTCAGATAAGACAGCTGTTTGTCTCTGCTTAAAGATGAAAAATCAAAAGGAATATGGCCCCCACAGACGGAAATGTTACACAAAAAAGGCAAAGCCTAGTAAGTGGGCGTGCACATCGTATGTGACATTTCCTGAACAACTTCTTCGTTCATTTTTATGCCCCCCACTCTTAAAGGGTTCCATCAGTCTGTCCGTCACACAATCTTGTGTCGCAGGTATCTACAACAGTTTATTAGGTGGACTCGCAAAACTTTACAGGAATGTTAAGTAGCATGTGTAGTTGTGCACTGGGATTTCATGTTTGGCTCCGCTCAGTAAGTGCAAAGTTATGGCCCTTGACTTATTGAAAATATAGCATTCAGAGCATGCGATCTTGTATTGGGGTATCTCCAACAGTATATCAGCTATACTCACACAACTTTACAGGAATGTTCACCAGCATGTGTAATTGTGCACCTAGGGTTTCATGTATGATTATACCTAGTAAGTGCAAAGTTATGGCCCTTGTCTTATCAACATAAATTTATGTGACAAATGGCTGCAATTGGGGGCATCGTCGATGGTAAATTTGATTTTTTTACCCATTTTCATGAAAAGGGAGATGCTTATAACTTAGTAGTAAATGTAGGATCATGCAAGCATTTGAATAATTAGGAAACGGTAAAAACAATTCTTATTTCCAGAGATTGCAGGCTGACTCTTTTTCACAACAAGCAATCTTAAAAAAGGGAATGCAATAACAAGAATTATCTACCTTTTTCAAAGTGTAGAAACATTTCTTCTTGAGAGAAAGTGTTTAAACCGTGAAAGATGATTTATCGATATCCGGTAAAAATAATGAACTTCTCAACAAGAGGAAATTTGTTGTCTAAACAAAGAATGTTTACTCTAGTTTTATCAATAACAATTAAACATTATTTCCAATGCTTAATAATTAGTGTCTTGTACAAAAACACTTTTTCATATTGCTTACACAGGCTAGGAACTGGCATATTGAAATATGTAACAAGGCAGTTTTATGTATATATAGTTATAACTATTTATATGTGAAGACCAATTACAACTTCATTCTAAGCACGGTAGACTTGCTGTACCTTCACTACTTTGATTACAGACAGACAGAACATATGCAAGCAAAAGAAACATAAGTGTAGAGTACCTGGTAAAGAATGTGTGAATTATGGCCAACTCCATGTAGATCTTGTGCTATGTCAATTTCCAGCTGGGAAGGAAAGCGAAGAAGGTAAGTGGTTACCCTCACAGGAGATTGTCACAAGTTATCATTTCTGAGCATTTTATTAAGAAAATGCCATGTTATGTTACAAAATCTAGGACCTATTTAGGTCCACTGAGCTTAAATATTTTGTGTTGAAGCAGTGTTTAATCAGATTAAAATGATAATATAATTTTTCAAGATGGGTCATTTTCAACTTTTGTTATATTCCTTAATTTGACAAGTTAACGTAGAATGAATGTCATAATTATGTAAACCGTAAGATGAACTACGATACGCACTCTATAGTTTGTTTTAAAAAATCTGCATTAAACATTATACGTTTATAATTTTATGTTAATCACATCGCAATGTACCGATCATAATAACAACGTTCCGAAGTGTATGCGATTGTTCAACAGACACGTTGATGCAGGTCCATAATATAAAATTAAACAACAATTTAGAGGACGGATATGCCATATTGATTCAGTAATTTACATACAGATTTAGTTTTATTCGAATGAGCAATGAAAATGTAACATTACTGAGCATTTCATTAATAAAATGCCTGATCAATATTTATGGAAGCTGGGGTGATTTGCGCTGTGTTGAACATATATTCATTCCAATATTTGTAAAGAGGAAGCTCTGTGTTTCCAACTTGTGACCAACTTACTTGTATCTCACGAACTACAAGCTACAAAACATTTGAATAAAACACTCTTAAGCAAAGACAGGAATAATTTGATATATAGTTTTTCGTCGCAATGGGCTCCAGTTGTCCATTAGAAGATCAATAATAAAATTATAAGGGGTTTAGAAATTCATTAAAGGACTTTCTCACTATTTACCTGAGTAGTGCTACTCAGCGTGATCAAATATGCATCAATATTACTTTAAGTTTGAGCAAGAGATGCGAAAATTGGCTAAGCTGTGTTGATATATGCACACTTATTTTTACATAGCTTATCTATTGAATTTTTGTTGATATTGACTAAATAATGAAGTTTAATTAAGTTAATGCCGTTCTTGGGGATTTTAAATACATGTATATCGTAAAACAACGCTTGAAGTTTTATGCCCCGCCTTATATGTATATGGGGGCATTGCAAGACGATGTGACGCGCGCAACACCCTGCCTCTTAGGTCCAAGGTGAAGGTCACTGGTACTAAAACATACTTTAAGGTTCCAGAGTATAGTGTCTATGTGATTCAAAATATGATGTCCAGGAATTTTTGTAACATTTTGAATATCTTTGTATTCAAGGCTTTAAAATGCCTATGTACAACATTGGTAGTTACATATTATTGTAAACTGTATCTGTTTCAATGAAGTCAAGATAAAAAAAAATACAACAATAACCAGATCTAGAATGAAAAAGCGTTTTAAAAAATTAAAGATGTAAAGCCCCAGTAAAAAGTCAGAGGAATACCAGTGGAATACCACGGAATTCCAGCGGTAACGAGAACACTTTAACTTTTCGTGTGCTTGTTTCATCTTAAATTGTTTTAAACGCTTTAATTGGATCATGTCTAAAACTTGTATATTTAAAAAGAAATATCTGAACTAAATGCGGGGGCATCCGTGTCAGTGACTTAAGTTTGATTTTGAAGCTGAATATGTTTGTGAATTGACAGGTGTCTTACATCTGATCAATTTTTAAAATGGTCCATTAGAATTTGGAGAAATATCTTTAAACTTAATCATTAATGCCTATATTCCAGCAGTAAAAACAGGTGTTGGAGTTGTCAAAACAACTGAACAACAAGTCGGAAGTAATCGCAAAGAAGGTAAGTGGTTACTCTAACAGGAGATTTTCACAAGTTATCTTCCTTTATTCCTTCTAGAGTTCTAGGTTTATATAGGACAAGGAATCTAATGCTTTTCACACACCTGACGTCCTTCGGTGGATGAAATCATACTTCTGGTCCTTTTGTACGACTGCATTAAAGAGAATACATCGCCTCATAGTCATGCTGGAAAGTGCACGGTCCGTTATTTTGCATGAATGGTATCATGATATTGTTAAAACATTGATACAGCTTTGACCATTGAGATTTCCTTGGATAATGACCCAATCAGTTGTCAGATTCCCGATTTCCCACCAAAGACCAAAATACTACCACCACCAAATCTACCTCGCTCCCAAATACACCAATCTGCAAGTCTTTCTTTTCTACGGTGATCGACGCATGGCTGATAGTGAACGTCTCAGTGCTAAAAAGTAAGGATTGCCACTTGTTGCGCGTGAAATGCAAATGGCATCGTGCCCATAACAGCCTGACCAATAATAAAGTGTTATGCCTATATTCCTGCAGGAAATACAGGTGCTGGAGTTGTCAAAACAACTGAACAACAAATCGGAAGTAATCGCAATTTACCTCCAATGCAGAGATCATACAGAGAAAAAAACCAGCCTACTCGAAGCAACTCAAACAATGCTAATGTAGCAGGCTCTGCATCTGTTGACAAAAACAACAATCAAGCTAATGTAGCAGGTTCTGCTTCAGTTGGCAGCAACAGAAACGAAGTTAATCACGGCAGCAACAGGCCAAAAGATAACGGTAAGATTTTATTATGTTAAATTTCGATAATTGACCCTGACCGTTTCATGCTTGCGAAGTAAACATACAAAATGCACAGTTCATCTGTACGTTAGTCTGTTTTAATGAAGGCAAGATAAAAAAATAAAAAAATAACCAGATCTTGAATGGAAAAGGGTTTTAAAAAAATTAAGATGTAAAGCCCCTGTAAAAAGTCAGAGGAATACCAGTGGAATACCACGGAATTCCAGCGGTATTGAGAACACTTGAACTTTTCGTGTGCTTGTTTCATTTTGATTTTTTTAAACGCTTTAATTGGATCATGTCTAAAACTTGTCTTACATCTGATCAATTTTTAAAATGGTTCATTAGAATTTGGATAAATATCTTTAAACTTAATAATCAATGCCTATATTCCTGAAGGAAATACAGGTGTTGGAGTTGTCGAAACAACTGAACAACAAGTCGGAAGTAATCGCTACATAAAACATCTACAGTCTACTCGAAGTAACTCAAACAATGCTAATGTAGCAGGCTCTGCATCTGTTGACAAAAACAACAATCAAGTTAATATAGCAGGTTCTGCTTCAGTTGGCAGCAACAGAAACGAAGTTAATCACGGCGGCAAACACAGGCCACAAGATAACGGTAAGATTTTTTGATTTTAAAATTCGATAATTGACTCACGACTGTTTTATGCTTGCGAAGTAAAAAAATCCCAACTGAACTAAGTTACTTAACTCCAGAACAACGATACAGAACATTGCAACAGTTCATCTGTACGTTAGTCTGTTTTAATGAAGGCAAGATAAAAAAATAAAAAAATAACCAGATCTTGAATGGAAAAGGGTTTTAAAACAATTAAGATGTAAAGCCCCTGTAAAAAAGTCAGAGGAATACCAGTGGAATACCACGGAATTCCAGCGGTATTGAGAACACTTGAACTTTTCGTGTGCTTGTTTCATTTTGATTTTTTTAAACGCTTTAATTGGATCATGTCTAAAACTTGTCTTACATCTGATCAATTTTTAAAATGGTTCATTAGAATTTGGATAAATATCTTTAAACTTAATAATCAATGCCTATATTCCTGAAGGAAATACAGGTGTTGGAGTTGTCGAAACAACTGAACAACAAGTCGGAAGTAATCGCTACATAAAACAACTACAGTCTACTCGAAGTAACTCAAACAATGCTAATGTAGCAGGCTCTGCATCTGTTGACAAAAACAACAATCAAGTTAATATAGCAGGTTCTGTTTCAGTTGGCAGCAACAGAAACGAAGTTAATCACGGCGGCAAACACAGGCCACAAGATAACGGTAAGATTTTTTGATTTTAAAATTCGATAATTGACTCTTGACTGTTTTATGCTTGCGAAGTAAAAAAATCCCAACTGAACTAAGTTACTTAACTCCAGAACAACGATACAGAACATTGCAACAGGCTAAGAATCTTGACACTCCAGGTTATGTATGTCTCGACTGCAAAAGAAAGCATGGAGACACAGGTAACAACATAATTCAAAATAACCAGCCACAAGATAAGAGGATATCAAAACCATATGAAACTCAAACAGTTGTAACTATCCACCAACCAACAGATTCCGTCGCTGTACCAAATAATAATTATGGTAAGGATTATCTTTAAATAAAGGTCGGTACAATTTTAAGGAGTAGATTTGTTGGGCACAATAAAACTTGCCGAGATGTTACGATTGCTGGTCACTCCATATCCAAAAATGGATTTCGGTAAATTCACCGAAATGCATTGGATTTCGGTAAGATAACGTAGCCCTTATCGAAAGGTTAACCAATCCGCGTCAAAGTTACAAACGTTGTTCGGTTGAAGAGAAGTTGGTTTAGTGGTCAACGCAATATTCGATTGGTTTACACACCACTGATATGCAAATAGCAAAACCATGTTTGTACGGCTGCGCCGAAAGGGGTTATTTACTACATTTTAATTCTGTTTAGTTTTTGGAAGCTTTTGTTGTAACTTGATCGCGGTATACATTATTTGTGTTGAATGTAGTATTTGGCTCAGTGGGCGAGGAAGTATTATTCAGACTTGGACACACATTCCTGTGTTAAAGAATTTATATATAACATGCCCGTACAATATTGACCACGGACTTAGCTTCAGAGATGCTTACATGAAATCCGTGTTTTGAATCAGTCGGTTTTATTCAATTACTGAGAATTTATCTTGAATGTAACTTGCAATGTGAGTGAACTATTTCAAGGAGACTATAATTTGGAATCATATCTGTGTATATCGAGGCCACCAGACGGGTTGTGTATGAGATGATACGGCTCAAGGTCACTCATTCAAAAAATAAAATGTCCATTCAGTTTATACTTATATTGTTGAATTATTTGCATCATGCTCAGAATACAGGTAAGTTGCAACAAGACAGATGTTAGGTATTGGCCTTATTCATTGCTTTATGTTCAATAAGTACTTTAATTGATCATTCCCTTTAATGATTCTCTGCATATATCTAAAGGTCTGAAGTGTCCAAACAGGATAAAACTTTATCAGTTTTGCTGGTTTCCGTGTTACTTGAAACTTCCCTGTAATTTCCCTGAAGTAAACGATATACACTATGTACTATATATTCAGTTCCATTTCTGTAGTTTCGATTTTTTTATTCCTTCATTTTAAAGCACTAATAAATAATATTAAACTTTTGTTATTTTCAGCTGATAAACCAATCAATTCAGTCCCAAATCCTTGCAATCCTAATCCATGTCAAAATGGAGGGACATGTAAGATTGAATCATCAAATGACGGTGGGTATGAATGCGATTGTCGACAGGACTTCAGAGGAAAATACTGTCACGAAGGTTTGTTTATTTCAGTATTTTTAAATAGCATTTTTACAAACAATGAAAGTTTTGGGTACTCATATGTATTCACGTGAATACAATTCGTATATGTATTTACATGTACTATCAAACAAGTACTGTGATTAATCGTGAAATACCGAAGTTTTTCGAAATTGGGAGAGTTGTTCCATCTCTAATGATATAAATGATCATTCTAATCAAACGTCCTTGTTGAAGGTTATTGCACTGTTTGCACACAACATTTATAAGTACGGTTTACCATAGAAAGCAATGTCTATTGTAGTGATACGTTTATAATTGTGGTCTAAATTTAAAAGCACATACTTTCGTGTTCACCCAAATTTATAACAAAAGGTAAAAATAACACCTCTTAAATGTGACTTAGGAACAATATGCAACTCATATCAAATAATAACAATTAATGCAAATAAGTGGACTGAATGCAAACAAAGAAAATATTTTCGACGCACTAATTGCTCTGCATGTAATGGACTATTTTTGTGGTTTTGTACGTTGTGTGTGACATTTCCTGGTCGAATTCTTTTCCCCACTGCTGGCCACCCAAATTCTCATTGGTTGTTCTTTATGGTCGGCCATTCTTTGCAACCCTATTCCCATACATGTTTAACCTTGCACCTCCTCAGTGCCTAATGTTTTACAGATTGTTGTTTTTGCAGGTGTCTGTGTGGGGAGGCATTGTCTTTTTAACCTTTCTGATGTAGCAAATGATTTAGTAAATGATTTGGTTATATCAAAAAGGTTAAAAATGTCAAAACAAAATATACCGCGTTATAAAGCAGCGTTTGAATGTAACTGCAGTGGAATCAAAATGCTGTGTGGGAGCGTAGGGTATATTCATGCCTCGCATCTCCTTTACAGTACACTATTTTTCCTACTTTTTACACACAAATATGTATATTTTGTTTCATCGCGGTGGTTTCCATTACTCTCAGTCCTTTGATTTATGTATGTGGCGTTCCCTCTAAAAACTTTATCTCTTTTTCTGCATTCATATTTTAGTGACTGTGAAATGTGATCTGCTAGGATGTGATAAAACTGAAGATTGCGTATCAACACCATTGGGAGGAACATGTATCTGTGTGATAGATAATGTGGGTAAAATTTGCGTTACAGATACTGGATTGTCGTCAGAATGGGGTAAAAGTTACAAAATTCATGTAATTAGTGTAATTGACTATTTAGTATTGTCTAGTTTTTACTATGCTTCATAATGAAAACCTGACAGTTTTAGAAAGGATTTTTGGCCATACCAAAGTCTATCTATTTATGTTTAGCGTTATGTTCATTTTCCAATTCTGAAAAAAATTAAATCGTGAAAACCATTGGACGATTTTCGGTAACCCTCTAAAACATTATTTTTTTAATTTTTCAACGGATTCGAAATTAATGTTAACGCAGGCATTCCGTGAAACATTATACTTGATTATTATTATACTGATATTTTACTGAAATTATACTGAACATTGATATCAAATATTTAACAATTGGGTTAAGTAAGACGTTCACCGATCATTATATTTTACAGATAAGGTCAAAATGGTGGTGTCAGAGCGTACTGTACATGGGGCTGAAACAGTATTGGGTATCGTTGCGTCAGTTGTTGTCTTTATACTATTCATTATTATCCACTGCCACAGAGTGAACTCAAGACGGTAAGTAGGATAAAGCACTGCCATATCATATGATCCAAAATATGAAGTCCAGAAATGTTGGTAACATCTTGAAAATATTTGTGTCCAAGGTTTTTATGTTCTTTGAATGCTTCAATACAACATTGATAGTTACATACTATCTAAAATGCTTTTGTTTCAATGAAGGCAAGATAAAAAAGTACCAAAAAAGCGTTTTAAACATTTGAAGATGCAACAAGGACACCAAAAGTTGACTTTAAGTTTTCAAAGTCACACCTCACTACTTTTTTTTGGCTAGCGTAAATATGTTTGTGGTTTATAGAGAAGTTTCATGCTAAAGCCTGTTCAGGTATTTGAATTATTAGCATAACATCCCGCCTGGCACCAGAATAATGCACAACGTGTTAAGGGAAAGAGTTTTTTCAGAGATGTAACACATATTCCTGGACAGCATATTTTGGATCATATAGAGCATGTCCTATCTTCGTTTTCAATTCATTGACCAGATACGTATTTTTTCAAGGAAGCACCATACATCACTAGTTGTTGAGAAAGATTTATCCACCAATTCACAAACTAGACAAAACGAAAGTATAAAATATGGGATGTAATTATATCGAAATATCTAGATAAATCATTGAAAATACACCGACCCACTTCGGATATTATAAGGAGAACATCTAGAAGAAATTGCATGCAAAAATTCACTTGTTAAGTACTCATGACATGTCTGATTAAACAGAAAGGTTATCAAGAATGAATATCGATGAATTTCAAATTTTGCGATTTTTCACCTTTTTTCTATATGTCGAATTTATATAAAAGTTATGTGGGATGCTAGCTTTATCCCGCAAATGTCGCGTTGTATCGATTTTACAGTCAATTAAGGCATTCACGTTCGCTCAGACGATAAAAGATCCTAGAGAAACATCGAAATTACGAATTATTGGTCAGAAAAGTAACACCACTACTCACCTGTCTGGAATGTTTCACTCTGTCGTAAACGCATCACTCGATGGAATACACATCGGGTTATACACTGTGTTGTTGTTGAGTCGATATTTGTAATTGTTGAGTGGGCTAAAATGTCGAAGAGAAGAATTTCGTGTAAAATCCCTATTTTCCTGCGGGTGACGAAATTAAAAGAAGTAAAAACTTGAGAAAAAATAGTTTGTTAAAGAATTTAATTGTTGTATCATTTGTTGTATGAGCTCAAGATTGATTAAGCTGTGTGTATAAACATATTTGTCAAAATTAATGAAATACTTATACTAGAAAGTCGTTTTACTAGACTTGCGAGTTCATACTTTTTTTTTTGGTCATAGATCAACCATGCAGAAAAAGTATGAAAAAGCTAAAAGAAAACAATCATCTGTAGATCCACCACCTGGTTGGTGTGATGTCAGCTCCCATGTTTTACAACAAACATTTTGCTGTAAAAGTGACTCGATCGTTGATAATTACCTACCAAAGAAAAAAACAAAAGGAACGAAGGCTCGTAAAAAGAAGAAAGAAGGTACACTCACTCACTAGTTTTCATTTAATAGGATAAATATTTTCACAAAATAACAATCGTTTTTCATTAAATAATGACTATGGATATTTTTATCAGGAATATGGTAGCGATTACTTTTGATTTACCTGATATCTACCCATTTGATTTAACCCTAAAAGTCACATTACTACTCTTAAAGTAGACCTCTTGTTTCTTTGTTCGTGTCATATAATGCTGCTGAAATATTGGCTGATGAAATGGTATCTCAAATGCAGCTTTGTATTTGTGATCAGGATGTTCTACAATGCCAGTTACAGACGTGTTCCGTGGTGTAGAAAAGTGGTTAAATGATGCAGAGCTATCTTTTAAGTACTGTAGAGCGATATATACAGTAAAACCTCACTAAAAGACCACCTCAATTATAAGACCACCACAAAATTAAGAACACACTTTTCAAGTCCATTGTTTTGTTCTTTATTCAACCTCAATAGTAAGACCACCTCAATAAGAAGACCAGTTTACGAAGGTCTCAACAGTGGTCTTATACTTGAGGTTTTATTGTATTTTAAACTTGTTATGCTTTTGCCATGTATATATCAGTAGATGTATATGTAAATAATGCATTGTTTTCTGTTGTTAACGTAGATAATCAGAAGCAAACAAAAGTGGAAGATGGTGTTGGTCCAGATAATATTGACATTGAAATCACAAAACGACATAATTCTCGTACTGGCTTTGGATCAAATCTGAATCAGTCAGGCAACCAGTCAGAAAACACTACAAGGAACTCGAAAACTCGCTCTGGTCACAGTTCATTGGTTGTTAGTAAATTGTTTAGAAAACATTCATCTGCGAAACCACTGTCACAAAACCAACCCATTTATTTTGATGAGGAATTGCATATGTTTGGAGAGAAACTAAACCAAAAGAAATCTACGAGAAGAAACAATATATTGGACAAAGAGCTAGAAAGGAGGCATTGGAGAACATTACATACTCGCGTGAATAAAAGTAAAAGAAACTACCATTCTAGACCAGATAACTTGGAATTAGAAACGAATGTTGTTGACAAAGATGATAGTGATCAATACATCAATGAAGACAATTTTCCACATTTAAGTGAAGCTACTTCAAAAACCAACCAAGGTAAGGGCATACAATTAATGCAATCTGATTGGTTTGATCACTCTCATAATACACAAGCTTATTGTTCTAAACTCGATTGTAACAATGTTAAGGAGTGGTCATCAGATGAAAGGAGAGCAGCATTGAAAAAACATATTGATGATGATGATGATGATGAAATAATAGACGCTCGAAAGAAAATGGGAGCTATAGAACACAAAATGCAAAAGTTACGCAAATCTAGAGAACACAGACAAGCAGATATTAAACAGACACTTCAAGAAACAGAAATAGTAGACACTAGGAGAGATGAATGGTTTCAGAATAGTGAGCACTACAATAACCCAAACGTCGGGAAATTGATGGAGTATCTAGATTATTGTAATACAGCACATGACGGAAAGGGCTCGTTAGCTACCTTTGATAATATACAAAGAGAAACCGGAGAGAATGTCTGCCAAAACAGAAATGTCAACACAAACATTGAAGAGCCTTTGTTTAGTGTTCCACAGTATCCATCATACTATTCAGATTCCAAGGAATGTGATTGTTTAGACAGTTATGATTACTACAGCTTTGATAATAATCCAGTTTATAATGATTTAGCCGATCGTCAATTTAGGCAAGATAGATGTGGTTTTACATACGGAAATTTCAATGAAAAAACTGACACCCAGACATTTGCTGAAGATATACAATTTTTTAATGAAGATCGGTTTACAACAACGCCTCAAACTGACTACCATCTCAGTAAAGAAAAATCGGGAAAAGTCGATTATTCCAACCAAAATGATGACAACTCTCTGGAAGACGGACTCAAAATTGAACCAAAAAATATTAGAAGTGACGGAGATGTGCATTTATGTTTATCTGAGCCTGAAAGCAGGCAATTTTACCACGTTCCAGACAGGGAGTTGTATGGTATTTGGTCAACTAATGTAGAAATTCCAGTTACTGCTCAAGACGATGAACATATGAAAACCTTCGGAAACAAAAAAGAATCACTGCAAGGAACTGACGTAAAAGATAGTGAACAGAAAATAACACAGACAATGTCATTTGATGCTTCTACTGACCAACATTATTTGAAATCTTTTGAAAAAGATGGTCAAAAACTTTATTACGTTGATGGTGATTCACAATATACCGAATTTAACTTTAATCAAAATCATGAGCTGGTGAATTATGCAGACAGCATGCTTTCTGACCAAAATGCCATGCATGAGAATTTTGAACAAAATGTTGACAATGAGGTATTTTTTGTCATACATAGCCCAATTGATACAAGTTCAAATAGTGATAGTAGTGATGCTTGTGTCGGTGACACTTTAAGTACATTGAAAGCATCAGCTACTGATTCTGAAGCATATGCTTCTGAAGACAATACTCTTGTTGCACCATGTGAAACTGAAATTTAAGTTATGTAACATATTGATGATTTGTGAAGGAATAAATAAAATTCATGGCTGTTGGTGAGGTGTTGTGTGACCTATTTTATTTTTAAAATACTGGACATTATCCTGATAACAATACTACCACTATCGCTGTTCAGATTGTGAATAATATTATTTACTACTCTTTTAATGTAGTTTGTTCTGTTCATAAAGCCAAAAATAACCATGTACTGAATTTAATCATTCAGGTCACACAAAAAGCCTGCCAAGTCTTTTAATATTTTTAAGACACGCACACACCCAATGTCCAGCTATATTCCCATTGACTAACTCATCTATGGAACAGCGTTACATGACAATGACTTAAATCAAAGCACAAAAGTGCTGTGGGACGGTACCACTCGTCTCTGTAGCCAAGCTGGCAACTCGTTGCATACAAGTTTCCGTTTTGTAACTAAACATTTTTAGAATATCAAAGTATGAGTAATCATGTCAGATGGTTTGCATGGAAAATGCTAAAACTAAAACATAAGACAGAAATGCGAAAAAGAGTAAAATTTTATTGAAAAATAGTAAACATGTTTTCCAAGAGATCTTCAATCCGACTTGTTCTAGAAATGCTAGATTTTCAAACCGAACTTAAGAAAAATAGTCGGCATTAATGGTAGAACCTTAAATTGTAAAACAGGTGAAATGTTTGTCACGATTGTATATAAATGAAATACAAAGTCCCTTTATGTAACGTTTGTGAATATTTAATTATAAAATGACTTATCACATACCCGTGCATGTTTCTACTATGCAATAAATATCATATTGCACAGTGTGCATATAATATGCAAATGAGCGGAAAAACCTAAATGAAATCCATACGCTGCTTGTTTACAATTAACAAAACGAGTAAAAATAAAAAATATCCATATCGCTTACGTTTAATGCATTAAATAGGAATGCTCATGAACACTGCAGCAAACACCAAAAGAAATATGATAATATTTACCGTTCACATGCAAGTTATGACGAATATACTTAGCATGTCCATCAAATTTCTCCCAACATACATATCCAGTTCAGTAAGTTTATTCCATCTCAAACGATTCGTCTTTCAACCAACATTCAACACGTCATCAGTGTACACAGGAACTTGAATCAACATATTTATCTTTGTTCGAAGAGCTCAGTCCTATATCAATTAAAATTAACAAGATTCCACACACTTGATAGCGATTCGAGTCAGAGAGAGATGGAACGGACTCACTGAACGCGTGTATACTGAATGACGTCAGATACTTGTTTATGTGATGACGTCAATAAACATATTTATCGATGACATTTTGAGAGGAAAGGTTTTCCTTATAATTTATGTTTTACAGTTACGTTTGATATTAGCGAATTGTTAAATACATTCAATAAACTGGAAAATAATCAAATATTTATAGATATATGAATAATTTTAGAAATAATGATTTTGTGAATCGGGCTACTTTTTCGGCGCATTAAATCAATAGCCTAATTACTTTCGCGTCCCAGTTGTCTGTATAAATGAGGTCAAGTTCGGATGTGGATTTTCTCGTTATTTGTCGGGTATGTGATAAATAGAATATTAAATTCGTGTTGTTTAGTATTGAATTTATTGAACTCGTTCAATAAAAAGAATATGAAGCTCGCCAGAGGCTCGCTTCATATCATTTCATTCAACTCGTTCAATAAATTCCATTATAAACAAAACTCATTCAATATCCTCTATATAATTCGCACACAAGCGCGTGTCAATGACGTCATCATTGACGTGTTTGTTTCAAAATGGCGGACGTCAACAATAAGATTCGTTTGATTATTTTGTTTTTATTATTTTTGTTCGAACCAGTTATTATGAATGGTAATGCTTATTGTTACTTCAACATCGGCTTATATAATTATTGGTAAATGTGTATGTTTCGTTGTGTAACCTTTGAACTATTTTAAATTGAATTGACTTAGGAGACAAGGACACCCGATGAATGCGAATGGCGATTAACTTTTCGTGTGCTTGTTTAATTTATTTTTTTTAAACGCTTTAATTGGATCATGTCTAAAACTTGTATATTTAAAAAGAAATATCTTAAAAAAATGCGGGGCCATCTGTGTCAGTGACTTGAGTTTATGAGGCTTTGTGGAATACGTTGCCATTCTTACAGAAATGCATTTCGGATGATTGGATCTGGCCCTCCCACCCAATTCATCCCATTTGTTTTAAATATTCCACCTTAATAAATGTAATATTTGAACATTTTTGCAAATTTAAGAAGACATCGAATTTCGATATTTTATTTGTTTAGAAAAAAAATAAGTTAAGACTGAATCTTGAAAAGCGATCTTGATTTGATCTTGGTCAGTCAAGCATAATTGGTTAATTTCTCAACTAATTTTTGGATTCTCATTAAAACCAGATTTTTTAGAAATTAATCATCTAATGAAGTTTGTTAGTGACATGTACATATATATTCTGCATTGCATAAGCAGGTTTTGTGTTATCAATCAGGATACTCCTGACCGAATAGGGAGTGTTGGGAAGCATGACAATGTATCCAGTAGAGCGTTTGGCCTTCATGGGCATCTTGTTCGTAAACTCTGGTATAAAAAATTATATATATTTTGTGACAGTTCTAGCTGAACATGAGTTGTTTGTTGATTCAAAAATGTATATACTAGATCATTGGAACTTGTTTGCTAGATGCACAGGAGTTTGTACTGAGTTCTCTGCCCTTTTCCCTTCTAAAGTACATGAATATATTGAAGGGATAAAGGGAGAGAACTCTATGTGGGATAAAGGGAGAGAACTCCTGACTATCTCCTGTGGCTAAATGCAATGTTACACTAATTTATTTAATATGTATTCAGAAATGCACCCTTGTGAACTGTGTAGGCCAAAGAAGATTGTTGAATGTGTTTGTTCGCCAGATACGACAGCTGTTTGTAACTGCTTATTGATGAGAAATACATGGAGATATGGCTTCAGACCACTGAAATGTTACACAAAGAAGGCAAAGCCTGGTAAGTGGGCGTGCACATCGTATGTGACATTTCGTGCACAACTTCTTCGTTCATTTTTATGCCCCCACTCTTAAAGGGGTCCATCAGTCTGTCCGTCACAAAATCTTGTGTCGCAGGTATCTACAACAGTTTATTAGGTAGACTCACAAAACTTAACAGGAATGTTAAGTAGCATATGCAGTTGTGCACTGGGATTTCATGTTTGGCTTCGCTCAAAATATATTTGTGAATTGACAGGTGTCTTACATCTGATCAATTTTTAAAATGGTCCATTAGAATTTGGATAAATATCTTTAAACTTAATCATCAATGCCTATATTCCTGCAGGAAATACAGGTGTTGGAGTTGTCAAAACAACTGAACAACAAGTCGGAAGTAATCGCAATTTACCTCCAATGGAGAGATACAGAAAACAACAACAGTCTACTCGAAGCAACTCAAACAATGCTAATGTAGCAGGCTCTGCATGTGTTGACAAAAACAACAATCAAGTTAATGTAGCAGGTTCTGCTTCAGTTGGCAGCAACAGAAACGAAGTTAATCACCGCAGCAACAGGCCACAAGATAACGGTAAGATTTTTTTATGTTAAATTTCGATAATTGACTCTGACTTTTTTATGCT
This sequence comes from Mactromeris polynyma, assembly GCA_032209605.1. NCBI lineage: Eukaryota > Metazoa > Mollusca > Bivalvia > Venerida > Mactridae > Mactromeris > Mactromeris polynyma. The sequence continues at coordinate 5,789,314 of JASFXZ010000030.1, read as the reverse complement.
TGCGAAGTAAACATACAAAATGCACAGTTCATCTGTACGTTAGTCTGTTTTAATGAAGGCAAGATAAAAAAGATAAAAAAATAACCAGATCTTGAATGGAAAAGCGTTTTAAACAAGAACTATCTTTAAAAAAGATGGTCGGCGCAACTTGAAGTTTGCAAATGGCTTGCACTCTCTAGGTTATATTTTGTTGTACAACATAAAAAAAAGCCTAAATGTCATTCAATTACGATATACTACAAATACTCTGAGTACTGTAATCAATCGTAACTTCTTGGCCGAGGTGTTCCGAATGAGACGGCATTATAAATAACTCCGTAGTGTGATCATAGACACAGTATAGTCTGTTACAATATAGTTCAACATTACTTATTGCGTCAGTCGTGAACTCACACATCCATGTTAATAAACTTGTAACATAGCGATTTATCTGATTAAAATAATATAAATGTTCGCGACTGGTACATTAACCCTTTACTTCATAGATACGCCGATTGACGCCTCTACTGTATCTCCATGCAGACCCCTTTTAATGCCTCTACCGTATCTCCATACTGACCCCTTTTAACGCCTCTGACTTTCTGACCAACATGGGTTACTACATAAAGTTTTTGCATAAACTGCATTTAAAACATCACAGGTAGCAATTTTATGCTCCACTCGCGGAAGTGTAATTTCATCACATGCTCGTTGCAGGTTTCCAATAAATTTTCGGATTTTTATAATAGGTACCGTAATTTTTTACTTACCCTAGGCTAATGCAAAGAGCAATCTTGTTAGATTATAATTCCACCAAAAATATATGGTTAATAATGAAAGTTAATCCATAAACGGCGATCAAACAATCCATTTTCAGAAAATTTTCAGAGCACGATTGCATCATTCTGACTATTTCTAAAAATGTCGGTCATTTTTCGAAAATGACCACTTCATTTTGGATATTTTCATTTAGTTTAATTGTACTAATACACTTCCTTGTAAACTATATATTTCAAAAGAATTCTGGGAAAAACAAACTGGGTTTAATTGTCTTAAAATGTGTAAAGATCCACTAAACATTTAGGATGTAGATCACACGTGCCTGTCGTGTAATTGTCTAGACAAGTCGGCTATTTCCCCATCACAAATGTGTGAAAAATCAATACTCGTAGGTCAAATCCAACACCAGAGAATTCCCCGTGGAAATGAACAACAAGGCTAACAAGCCCTCCGTGCCCCCCCCCCCCCCCCCCCCCGGTAGATCAGCCACTGGAAAATGTTAACCAATCTGCTTCAATGTTACAGCTATTTTTAAATTGAAGAGAAAATGCGCGAAATTGCCTTGGTAGTTAACGTAAGATTTGATTGGTTTACAGAACACTGAATATGTAATTAGCAAAACCATGTTAGTACGGCTGCGCCGAAAAATTTCAGATGTAAAGCCCCAGTAAAAAAGTCAGAGGAATACCAGTGGAATACCACTGAATACCAGCGGTAACGAGAACACTTTAACTTTACGTGTGCTTGTTTATTTTTTATTTTTTTAAACGCTTTAATTGGATCATGTCTAAAGCTTGTATATTTAAAAAGAAATATCTGAAATAAATGCGGGGGCATCAATGTCATTGACTTGAGTTTGATTTTGAAGCTGAATATGTTTGTGAATTGACAGGTGTCTTACATCTGATCAATTTTTAAAATGGTCCATTAGAATTTGGAGAAATATCTTTAAACTTAATCATTAATGCCTATATTCCTGCAGGAAATACAGGTGTTGGAGTTGTCAAAACAACTGAACAACAAGTCGGAAGTAATCGCAATTTACCTCCAATGCAGATATCATACAGAAAACCAAAACAGCCTACTAGAAGCAACTCAAACAATGCTAATGTAGCAGGCTCTGCATCTGTTGACAAAAACAACAATCAAGTTAATGTTGCAGGTTCTGCTTCAGTTGGCAGCAACAGAAACGAAGTTAATCACCGCAGCAACAGGCCACAAGATAACGGTAAGATTTTTTTATGTTAAATTTCGATAATTGACTTACTTTTTTATGCTTGCGAAGTATACATACAAAATGCACAGTTCATCTGTACGTTAGTCTGTTTTAATGAAGGCAAGATAAAAAAGATAAAAAAATAAGCAGATCTTGAATAGAAAAGCGTTTTAAGAAATTTAAGATGTAAAGCCCCAGTTAAAACGTCAGAGGAATACCACTGAATTCCAGCGGTAACGAGAACACTTTAACTTTACATGTGCTTGTTTAATTTTAATTTGTTTAAAACGCTTTAATTTGATCATGTCTAAAACTTGTATACTTAAAAAGAAATATCTAAAATAAATGCGGGGGCATCCGTGTCAGTGACTTAAGTTTGATTTTGAAACTGAATATATTTGTGAATTGACAGGTGTCTTACATCTGATCAATTTTAAAATGGTTCATTGGAATTTGGATAAATATCTTTAAACTTAATCATCAATGCCTATATTCCTGCAGGAAATACAGGTGTTGGAGTTGTCAAAACAACTGAACAACAAGTCGGAAGTAATCGCAATTTACCTCCAATGCAGATATCATACAGAAAACCAAAACAGCCTACTCGAAGCAACTCAAACAATGCTAATGTAGCAGGCTCTGCATCTGTTGACAAAAACAACAATCAAGTTAATGTAGCAGGTTCTGCTTCAGTTGGCAGCAACAGAAACGAAGTTAATCACGGCAGCAACAGGCCACAAGATAACGGTAAGACTTTTTTATGTTAAATTTCGATAATTGACTCTGACTTTTTTATGCTTGTTGCCATGGTTGGCAATGCTTGAGCCTGGTTTGGCTATGGTTAACCATGGTTAAACAATCATGGTCAACCATGTTTAATCATGGTCAGTCTTCAAATATAGGCTGACCATGTTTGACTGTCATCTGACCATGGTTGAAAACCTTATGGACATGGTTGGCTATGGTCATAACTACTTTGCACATGGTTGACCTCGGTTGAGTATATGGTCAGTGTTAATCATTCACTAATAAAAAATGCTTATATCCTTCAGTAATAATTATTCTAATAAACTTAATGCATTCAAGACACAATTATGTGTACAGGTTATAGTTCATCGAAGCATTTTCTACTTTCACTCAATTTTCAGCGACATTTACCATCTGGTTTTTGAAAATTTCATTTTGAACAGAATGCTGCCTAAATTTGACATACACATGACGAAATTTGAATTTGCAATTTTGCTTATTTCTTTCAAAGGTATGATTTATTTATGGCAAATGAAGTTCATTGAAGTTGTAAAACATAAGAAATTGACATTGTTGCCAAATTATGTCACTTCCTGGACTTAAACTTACATTTTGAAAAATATTTTGTCAAGTATTTTAGTAAATTACCTCCCTTTATAAAAAATTACATACTTTTTTATTTTATTCCAATAAAAGCACCGTTAAAAAATATACAGTGAAGGATTGAACATTATAACTTACAACTGCAGTGAAATTAAATTAAATATACATTAAACAATTTGAAAATAGTTTTAATTGTGTTTTAAGTGACCATATGTATAAAAGGGAAATTACCTAACTTTATAAACTAAAATACTTTATCCAATGATGGACCGAATACCTTAATCAGTTGAAAAAAAGTGACAGTCCAATCATATTGGAAACATTCATAATGTTACATTCAATACAGTTTAATTGTGGTGTTAATTAATGGAATATTGTTCTTTGGAATATTATCACTGTATGGAAACTCTGTACGACAAAAAACCGCGGCGTTTTCAAGATGGCGGACGTGAAATGATGAAAAGGTAAGTGACATTTGTTTTTGGTCAGATCTTTTTAAATATGACGTCCTCGATTATAAAGTGAGTATGAAATAAAAGCTTGAAATTGGGAATTAACGGTTACTATTCGTTTTTGATCGAACCGTAGCATCTTCATGTAATGTTTAGCTGAACGCGATATTTGCTCTATAACGAATGCCTCTATGAATCTACTTGGATATATCTATGAAAACGGTCAAGCCCTTCACACATGACCATTGTTTTACCGCCAACACTCGCTAAAATAGGTGGTTTTGAAATTTGGCGTGCTGTACGCCGCGGTGCAATACGTAAACAAACCACTGTACGCCGCGGCGAAAGACATTTCTGTACGCCGCGGTGTCGGCCATCAAGCCAAAAATCTGTACGCCGCAGTGCAAAAAGGAAAAAAGCACGGTCCACTTATTAAATGATGAAAGAAAAAGCTGCATGCAGTCTAGATAGAATGCATAATATACGTGATCAATGATATCATATTACTGCAGTTAAAGTTTGAATTCTTTCTTAAATGTTCAGCTTTGCTGAATCGTGCAAGCGTTTATTTCTTTGGTAGATTGTTTATTTATGGCATTCATTATCTAATTTCAGATTCTTCAGTGACCTTTTGATACATTTGTAGAAATCCATCATCTGCTGTTTCGGTGCTACGATTCTAGGTTCTATTAAAAAGGTGAGAGATCTATTAATAAATGGAACCTTTATGTATATATGTCTTGCTAATTTCTATTTAAAGTAATGTCTTATACCTAATGGTTACGCAGTAAAACGATTCATTCCCTAAAACCTTGATATAATCTTTTAAACATCTGTAATCATTAACTTTAACAATACTTTCTTCCAAGCAGTAAGAAGTCGCCTGTAATTTAGTAATTGGTGGGGTCCAGCAAATTCCGTTGCTCGAAACTATGCCTTGTTGTTTATATTGTTGCCTATGAACAACTATAACTGTTGCCGATTTTTGCTTATGTGAAAAAGCAGCTCACTGTTTTCCTTATATTCCATGTTTCAGTAATCACTTACTATGACAAGCCCTGTAGAAGTAGGTGTGAACATTCTAAAAATCTGGAGTGGACAAATTCGAGCCTGCAAGAAATACCCTGCCAGTGCGAGAGCATCACAGAACTTGTGAATCAAAGATTTTGCGACATGTTAGACTTAAGTCAGACTTTGAAGTTTATTGAACTTTTATCAACGGCGTTTGGATTGGAAACAATATATCTCGGATGTCTATTGTGTAGCATTTTATTTGCATAGTTATAGTACTCTTTTTTACATTTAAATCTTGCTTATAAATACCAATGTATCGAACTCGTACATGAGTTAGAAATGTTTTGAAAATCATGTTCACACATATTGTTAAATAATAAAATTAAACACCGGTTGTTGCTAACAGTTGTTTACAGTTTTATTTACCAGTAGACTAACATATCGAGCCCATGCTCGCAACCAGTAATCATTTAATCCAAAAGTAATTCTGAACCCAGGAACCGAAAAACATGGTGCATGACTATTAAAACTAGATGGGTTTTTTTAAGCAAAAATATATGTCAGATGGCAGTTTGTCAGTAATTGTAATACTGATACAGGATGTTAGAATAAAATATTGAGCAAACAAGAAATATCAGTTCATCATGCACTGTAAATGTATTAAAACACCAAAGGTCCTTAAATCAATGGTAAATTGTCTGAGCGGAACGAAGCGATGAAGATGCACAACTACACTTGATGCTTAGCAATCTTCTGAAGTTTGGTTGAAATCCAACCAGCCGTATTTAAGATGATTCGCAGACAAACTTCACCATTATAAAAACATCAAAGGGCCATAACTCATTGAAAAATTATATCAGTGGAACGACTAGGATGCACACCTACACTTGATGCTTAACAATCCTGTGAAGTTTGGTTGAAATCCAACCAGCCGTTTTATTGATGAACCGCGGACAAACTTGTCATTATAAAAAACATCAAAGGGCCATAACTCAGTGAAAATTTATCCCAGTGGAACGAAACGACAAGGATGCACACCTACTCTAGATGATTATACAAATCCTGTTAAGTTTGGTTGAAATCGAACCAGCCGTATTGGAGATGAAGCGCGGACAAGCTAAAAGTGGACAGACGGACAGACAGACTGACGCCGAAGAACAAACAATATGTCTCCCTTGGAAACGGGAGACATAATAATGATCAAGTTTGGTCATGAAGGGTTTGAGCTCATCAGATCATATAATCGGGTGAGCTATTTTTGACGGTAAAAACCGTCTGTGACTCTTCCGTCTCTCAATCATTTTATTCAAACAACATATCCTAAATAATTAACCATTTACAGTCCAACCTCTCTCAATGGACCCTGAAGAAACACACCTATATTCAAAGACAACCGTTATGTTTCCGAAATGAGTATTCTTTAATATAGTAACCTCTCTTTAACAACTATTTCTTTACAACAAACACAACTTGTCTTTCTGTAGCGAGTTTGAAATGTATTTCTAAACGGAAAACTTAAAAAGTCTCGATTTTCAAAAGTGACCGCTTTTTCGTGTTCCTCAAAACATGACTTACTCCTCCACAAAACCATTGCTCACACTGATTTCCCATTGAATGCTGTACACTCTGAAGTACTGATATAACGTACGAGGGGCATTTCAAAAGTAATACAACTGATTATCGTGCGGCCTCATCTTGCACGGGATTTTCGTGAAAATCATACCGATGTAGCGATACATCAATTCCCTACACATATATACCAAATTAACAGGTGTACACGCAGTATTATCGCTAATACAGTGATAAAAGCAACATATAGTCATTGACACTATAGTAAAATGGTCGGCAAGAGAAGTGTAAAGTCAGCTGAAATTCGAGGTTATGTAAAGACTCGATGCCAGCTTGGCGTATCAGCGAAGAAGATTTTTGACGAATTGTGTGTTGTTCATGGACAGAATGAAGTGTCGTATGCCACCGTCACGAGGTGGATTAAGAAGTTTAAAAGCGGTTGTGTCTCCATTAATGATGCACCAAAATCGGGACGTCCTTGTAGTGCTACTTCTAACATTATGGTTAAAAAAGTATGTGATGTGGTTAAGTCTGACGCCAGACTAACTGTTCATCAGATAGCTAGTATAGTTGGTATTTCAAGCGTATTCCGCATTGTAAAACGTCATTTAAAAATGAGACGTATTACAGCTAGATGGATCCCTCATTTGTTGTCAGACAAGCAAAAGCGTGTCCGAATTGAAACTGCCAGAATACTGCTTAAAATGTTTCCAAAATATCAAAGAAAGCAGTTTTCTGACATTATTACTGGAGATGAGACATGGGTACATTTTTTTGAGCCTACCAGAACAATTAACAACAAAATATGGGCTACCAAAAACTGTCGCCACCCCTCAATTGCCAAAAGATTGATCAGTGCTAAGAAAGCAATGTTTGGTATTTTCTTTGATATCCGTGGTCCTATTATGCAATTGGTTGTACCAAATAGAAAATCTGTGACTGGTACATTTTATAAAGAAAAAGTGTTGAAGAAACTTAAAAAAACAATGTTTCAAACGTCGCCCACACGCTGGCTTTAAGCACCTATCCCTGTTGCATGACAACGCCCCTGCGCATAAGTCTGCTATTGTGACCTCGTTTTTGAACAAGGAAAGGGTTCTAGTTCTTCCACATGCACCATATTCCCCCGACCTAGCCCCGTGTGACTATTTCTTGTTCCCTAAACTGAAATAAACATTTAGCTGGTAGACGGTATAGGTCCCGACAGGCCCTGGGGTCCGCTGTTTATCAGTGTATGCTGGGTATACCTGAAAAATGAGTATGAAGATGCCTTTAAGAACTGGATTAAACGTTTGAAACTTTGTGTACGTAACAAGGGGGATTACTTTGAGGGTATGACGCGTAAATAATTTAAAATATATCAAACGCGCGCTTTATATTACCCAAGTTGCATTACTTTTGAAACGCCCCTCGTATGCTTCCTAACAGACAATTCAGTTTATGATTTGGTTAAGTTGGAATTTAAAAAGAAAGCGCCGATATGTGATAATATTCATATTTATTGACACAATTCGTATAATTCGAGAAAAACGTATAAATTACCTTGTAACCTAAAAGTCATTCATAAATCATTATCACACTTAGAATATCACAGACATGTGCCATACATTGGCTATATATATAAATAAAAGCAATGAAAATTCATATGTTTAACAAACGTCACAATTAACATCCCGATGCAGTGTAGTAATTAAGCAAATCACACCGGTATAAGAATTCAGTTCTCTTTTACTCAATATTTTGTTTGGATGGTCAACGTTGCAAGCTGGACACAGTCTTCTGCATCTCCGGCGTATTCACAGTACATGTAGTAGCAAATGGAAAACAATCTGAAACATTTAAATAAATTTCATTACGTACCACAATTAAAACGAATTCGAGTCCATAAAACAGTTCAATGTACGAGTAAATGTACACCGCTTAGACAACTATAATCTCTAATTGCTGTTTCGTGCGACTACTAACTCCTTTAAAGTTAATAATTATCAATGCTTGGAAGATTCCATCAACGTTTTACGGAAATAATCGATTACATGTGTAACAATCCTACTGTTTTACCGTTATTCAATAACAAAACATGAAAAAATAATTACCTTTAAATTGAGATTAAACAGATATACACAGATAATCATTCCATTTATAAATATATTTTCAAAATCAATATTCTCACCTTCTCAATAGGGGCTTGAGTCACGGAAACAGCAAGGGAGGAATTTCTACAAATGTATCAAAATTTATGGTCACTGAGAAATCTGAAATTAGATAATATAAATAAACAATATACGAAAGAAATAAGACACTTGCACGATTCAGAAAAGCTGAACATTTAGTAAGAATTTAAACTTTCAACTCCAGTAAAATGATCATGTCGATTAGGCATTCTAACTAGACAACATGTAACGTTTTCTTTCATCATTTGGTAAGTTGAATGTGCTGTCTTCCATTGTTGACCGCGGCGTACAGATTTTTGGCTTGATGTCTGACACCGCGGCGTACAGAAATGTATTTCGCCGCGGTGTACAGTGGTTTGTTCACGTTTTGCACCGCGGCGTACAACACGCTAAAATAGACGTTTTGAAGGTTTGAAATTTGGCGTGTTATAGCCGCGGTGCAAAACAACTGTACACCGCGGCGTAAGACATTTCTGTACGCCGCGGTGTCAGACATCAAGCCAAAAATCTGTACGCCGCGGTCAACAATGGAAGACAGCACATTCAACTTACCAAATGATGAAAGAAACATTCAAAACGTCTATTTTAGCGAGTGTTGGCGGTAAAACAATGATCATGTGTGAAGGGCTTAGCCGTTTTCATAGATATATCCAAGTAGATTAGTAGAGGCATTCGTTTCAGAGCAAAAATCATTTTTAAACTTTCTGAAAATATCGCGTTCAACTAGACATTACATGAAGATGCTACGGTTCGATCAAAAACGATTAGTAACCGCTAGTTTCCAATTTCAAGCTGTTTTATTTCATACACACTTTATAATCGAGGACGTCATATTTAAAAAGATCTGACCAAAAATAATGTCACTTAGCTTTTCGTCATTTTATGTCCGCCATCTTGAAATCGCCGCGGTTTTTTGGCGTACAGAGTTTCCATACAGTGATTATTACCAATGGTATTTTGGGTGGACTACCAGTTTGCCATCGTCATGGTTATATGGCAACATGGTTAACCATTCCCAACCGTAGTTGTGTTGACCGTGGAAGACCATGGTGCCAACCATGGTGCCACCAACCATGGTGCCAACCATGGTCAGCCTTAGTGCCAATTGTTGTAAATGTTAAGACCATGGTTAACCTGGGTTATTTTCGCAAGGGCAACAGGCCACAAGATAACGGTAACCGATTTTATGATATTAAATTTCTATAACTGACTCTGACTGTTTTATGCTTGCGAAATAAACATACAAAAATGCACAGTTCATCTGTACGTTAGTCTCCTTTAAATTGTTTTCAATAATTCAAGATACTCCAGTGACACTTCACAAAAATATATCAAAATGAAAATTGAGATGACATGTTGCATGGTGCACCCAACCTCATTTTTATCCTCGTATCACCCAGACAGAACAGTGTAAAAAATTCCAACTGAACCACTAAGTTTTCGAATACTAAGCCTGTATTTGAATAGGTTCTATTTTGTATAAATTGATATACTGTTTTCAGGACGAAAAACCATAGATGAAGTGCGACTGAATGACAGAATTGAAGATAACCTGCCACAAGATAAGAGGATATCAAAACCATATGAAACTCAACCAGTAGTAACTATCAACCAACCAACAGATTCCTTCGGTGTACAAAATAATAATAATGGTGAGATTATGTTAACAATGAATGTCTTTAAAAGGTGGTCGGCGCAATTTGAAAGAGTAGATTTGTTGGGCACAATAAAACTTACCGAGATGTTACGATTGCTGGTCACTGGATTTCGGTAAATTCGGTAAGATAACGTAGCCCTTATCGAAAGGTTATCCAATCCGCGTCAAAAATACAAACGTTGTTCGGTTGATGAGAAGTTGGTTTAGTGGTTAACGCATGATTTGATTGGTTTACACAACACTGATTTGCTAATAGCAAAACCATGTTTGTACGGCTGCGCCGAAAAAGGTTATTTACTATATTTTAAGTCTGTTTAGTTTTCGGAAGCTTTTGTTGTAACTTGATCGTCGTTTACATTACTTGTGTTGAATGTAGTATTTGGCTCAGTGGGCGAAGAAGTATTATTCAGACTTGGACACACATTCCTGTGTTAAAGAATTTATATATAACATGCCCGTACAATACTGACCACGGTCTAAGCTTCAGAGATGCTTAGTAAATGCATAAAGTCAGTTTTTTTAATCTGTCGGTTTTATTCAATTACTGAGAAAGACTTAGTTCATTGCCAATTTATCTTGAATGTAACTTGCAACGTGAGAGAAATACTTCAAGGAGACTATAATTCGGAATCATATCTGTTTATGTCGAGGCCACCAGGGTCCAAGGTCAAAGTCATAAGAAAGGGGTCAAGGGCACTACACTTTAGGAGCTCTTCTCGCTTACTGGTCTTATTATTTTAGATCTCACTGTATAAACTGTACGTTTATAATTATGTTAATCACATCGCAATGTATCGATCATAATAACAACGTTCCGCAGAGTGTATGCGATTATTCAACAGACATTTTGATGGTAAAACAACTCTCCAATGTTTATGCCCCCACCATATTTATGGGGGCCTTACAACACCAAGCCTCCTTTTTGGATAGGTTCTATTGTGTATAAATTGCTATGCTTTTTTCAGGAGGAAATACCAAATTGCAACAGATAAAACAACGATACAACAAATTGCTACAGTCTATGAATAATGGCACCTTGACGCCTTGGCCAAGATATAATGACAATTCCTTTTTGGCTGTTGTTACCATGCTATTTTTTGTACATGTTATGTTTAAAGTTTGTTCTTAAAGCTTTAGGAGATGTATACATATCCTTCTACCCAACTTATATCTAGACTTCAACTGTTCTATGTGACGCGTTTTTTTATTTTTGGCTCACAATAGCCAAAATAAGGCTCAAAAGCATCGTTACCTTGTGTCATTTATACCACTTTTTCAATATTTAAAATAAAAAGTACTGGATAATTTATGTATGAATTATCTATGTCATTCAATAAATTATTCTTTATGTAGAAGGTTATTTTATATAAATCGCTTTACAACTGACCGAGTACTAGTTAAATCACTGAACCCACTGCTTCGTTACCAAAATCTACCTTTTTCTGTAAAGGGTTACAAAATGTCCAAAATGTTTTTAGTATGATGTTTTTTGTGTACCTATGGTTCTAAATAGTGAGTTCCACAACACATTAAGACATGTGTATCAGCTTTTTTTTACCAGTACCTACTTTATCAAAAGTATGACATACTAAAGTAAGTAACCAACATTCTGGAAATTTTGTCCATCCGTAGACGCAGGTATTCAAGGAAAATACATGGCATTTAACTAATAAGTGAGATCGTGTATTTCCGTTTGGGGAGCAAACATAATAACATGCTGTATTAATTGCAGATTGTACTTTGTAAGAAATGCAACTTAATATGTCAATGTCCCATCCGTAGACACACACAAATGCACAATATTACCTTGAAAAAAGAGCATAGAACCATCTTTCTTTTTCAGGAAAGTAGCATCCATTCAAATGTTTACTATGGATAACCAAAACAACTCATTACTGTACTATAGCCAGTTTTGCAGTTCGATAAGTTACCAAAATTCTTGAAATGCATGCCTAAATTATTTGTTTCAATGTATGCAAGTTTGGGATTCCAATTATGAGCCAAAATACAGGCTGACTAGATTATATTGTATCAGCACAATATAAGAAGGCCAGTAATGAATGAATTTATGCTTAATACTATGTAGTGCAATAAGAATAGTATATGTCTACGGATGGGACATTTAAATCATTATAATACATATCATCAGATATGATCAAAATTAACAAAAACAAAAACAGACAAAGCACAAATGACAAACAGGGTTATGTTTTCTATGGTGGTATATATATCTACATACACATAGCCAGATAATAATCTTGAAAATTTTGTCATATTATGTCATTATATAACAGTAAACGGCTATTTTAATAAGATATTCTGTTAAATGGTAACAACAAGTCCTAGTCTGCCCATTTCTGCATACAGTTAACTAAATAAAAGTTTTCGCGAAAAAGGTTTACTTTTGGGAAAATAAAACTTTTCGTGAAAGTGATTCAAAACGTTTTTATACGCGACAAATTTCGTTATGAAGAACACCTAAAAGTAAGAACATATCCGATAATAATGATTTATTTATAGCTATCCGAAACAATTATTTTCATGAAAACAGCCGCTGTTTTCGTAAAAAAATGAATTCTTTTACGAAAATTCAGTTTTCACGAAAACATATATTTTTTCGTTAAAAATATCTTAGTTGTTAATTTATTATCATTTGCAGGAGTGGACACTGTCATGATTTTATTTTCATAACAAGTTCTCTTCTTTTCAAGATAATTTTGGTTTTAAGTGAGATACTTAATATGCAGAATATGCCACCATAGTTTTCAATTAACATTTTTTTTATATCTGTTAAGCGGTAAATCTGATAAATATCTAGTTAACAAGATAATGTCAACAAGAAAAACTATGTAGCTAATGCATAACATATCTAGTTAACGTTTACTAGACAATTATGAGGTTATCACATTGCTTATCTTTAACCCACATAATTAACAAGAATATTATGTAGTTAACTGGATACTTGACTTGTTAACCACTTAACAGTTATCTAAAAAGTATGTAGTTAACTAGACTGTCATCGCATTAACCACTTAAGACTTGTCTTAAATAAATTGTCTGTTCTGAAAACCTATGGGCTAAAATGGTTAAATGGTAGCACTTACGGGCACTACATGTATCATACAGTATTTTTTGTTAAGATATTTATCTGGTATGACAATTTATCACGATACTTATCTAGTTAACCACATAATAATCATGATACTTATGCAGTTAACTAGTTTCTTTAACATGATTACCACATACATTTTTAGTTAATTATGTTGTTAACTGGTGGGAAAAGTATGAGGTATGTGAAGTTGGATGTTAGTTGTAAGTTGTTAGTTCAGATGTTTATTCGAAAAAACATAGCCAGAAGTTAGATGTGAGTTCAGATATGATGGAATGAATACACAGCTATTAGTTGTGAGTTCAAATGTTTATTCGCGTAATAGTATGATGTAGCGAATACACAGCTAGTAGGTGTTAGTTCAGATGTTTCTTCGAAAAAACATAGCCAGGAGTTCGATGAGAGTTCGGATATGATGGAAGGAATACACAGCTATTAGTTGTTAGTTCAAATGTTTATTCGCATATGATGCGGCGAATGCACAGCTAGTAGTTGTTAGTTCACATGTTTATTCGAAAAAACGTAGTCATAAGTTAGATGTGAGTTCGGATATGATGGAATGAATACACAGCTATAAGTTGTTAGTTCAAATGTTTATTCGCATATGATGCGGCGAATACAAAGCTAGTAGTTGTTAGTTCAGATGTTTATTCGAAAAAACATAGCCAGAAGTTAGATGTGAGTTCGGATATGATGGAATGAATACACAGCTATTAGTTGTGAGTTCAACTGTTTATTCGCATATGATGCGGTGAATGCATAGCTAGTAGTTGTTAGTTCAGATGTTTATTCGAAAAAACGTGGCCAGAAGTTAGATGTGAGTTCGGATATGATGGAATGAATACACATCTATTAGTTGTTAGTTCAAATGTTTATTCGCATATGATGAGGCGAATACAAAGCTAGTAGTTGTTAGTTCAGATGTTTATTCGAAAAAACGTGGCCAGAAGTTAGATGTGAGTTCGGATATGATGGAATGAATACACATCTATTAGTTGTTAGTTCAAATGTTTATTCGCATATGATGAGGCGAATACAAAGCTAGTAGTTGTTAGTTCAGATGTTTATTCGAAAAAACATAGCCAGAAGTTAGATGTGAGTTCGGATATGATGGAATGAATACACAGCTATCAGTTGTGAGTTCAAATGTTTATTCGCATATGATGCGGCGAATGCACAGCTAGTAGTCGTTAGTTCAGATGTTTATTCGAAAAAACATAGCCAGAAGTTAGATGCGAGTTTGGATATGATGGAATGAATACACAGCTATTAGTTGTTAGTTCAAATGTTTATTCGCATAATATTAGGATGTAGCGAATACACAGCTCGTAGTTGTTAGTTCCGATTATTATTCGAAAATGCTTAGCCAGAAGTTAGATTTGAGTTCGGATATGATGAAGCGAATGTACAGCTAATAGTTGGTAGTTCAGATGTTCGTTACCGAATTCATTGATTTCTACGATAAACCGTATTTATAAATGTTGTATGCAAACAGTGCAATAACTTTCAACAAATACGTTTGATTAGAATGATCGGTAAGGTAACGTACCCTTTATCCGAAGGTTAACCAATCCGTGCAAAGGTTACAAACATTGTTCGGTTGAAGAGAAATTGCCTTGGTGATTAACGTAAGATTTGATTGGTTTTACACAACAACGATATGCAAATAGCAAAACAATGTTAGTACGGGCGCGCAAACAAAGAAACATTGCCACTTGTCCTGAAACGTTTTATATAATTGAAATAGTAGGGCCAAAATCTGAAGGCACAATAACATTTACAAAACGTCATAGGTTGGAACAATCCATACCAAACTGTAGGTAAGTACAATAATCATGTTCATTTATGTGCTGTGTAGACTGCTAAAAAAGAGAAATATAAAATCGAAGGTATCAGAAGAGTATGTTACTTCCCTGACGTATTGGATACGCATAATATTATGTCTTTTAATACGGACTACCTTGGTTCAAATCCTTGAACTCCTAGACATGTTACCTCTTTTTGCGCGAACATAGCATATTGTCCATGAAAATGGTATGCGTGTATTAAAAAGGTAATTTATAAAAAGGTATGCGCAAATTCGTAACAATTTAGACTCAAACCCGTCACCTATACATCAAGGATACATATGCCACTACGCTACAGAGACACTAACACTATATGTATAATTTTATTGACTCGTGTTACTATAACAATGTTTCAAACTTGCGCTTGTTTGACAAACACTCTAATAATCCCCCTTTTCATGGGAAGTGTAACAGTCAGCTAATTAGCATAGGTAAATATTATTGTAACATCAGATATTGGCCCAACTATAATACATGGATATTTGAAGTATTACCATATTTAGGGGTGGGGCTTATCCATATTATTTGAGTACTTTTATGAAACATAGATTCTGCAGATAGAATGTCAGCTAAGTGATGCCACACAGATGACAGATTGGCATAACACGTGGTGGTTACTGAGAGTGCTTGTTTATAGTAAGGTGCCTCCATGTCGTGTTGAATTATTTTGATATCTGACGTCATAATCTTACAAACAAGCAAATAATGAACAAATTACAACAACTATGTTCTGCCTTATTGTAAGATCATTACATGATATGCATATACACCTATCTAAGATTGTAACAATGTTATATCTCCCCTAATATAACGTCTATACATTGTACTACGCGGGTGAAATAGAAGGGAGGTACCTTCGTCACAAGCTCATGTGGTATGACAGTTATCGAATGTTCTTGTGATTGCAGAGCTTTATGGTTTGAAATGCGAATGAATTTCTGAAAGTAAATGGTCAAAATTTTGATTCAATCTGAGCTATGTACTTATCACTTTACAAAATGCGATTATCCAGCTTTGATTAATTACACGAACATTGGGATACTGGAACCTTTTAATTAAGGATTGATCCACGAGAGTTGTCCGTATGTTACGGCTTGAGATTTTAGAACCATTTCATCTCTTGCTAAGCCACTTTGTGCACGAATTCGTCATTACTTGTAAATATTTTACATGATTATTGTTTTCATTGGCAATACGCCCGTTGTTATGATGACAACATGTCACATTCTACGGAGCAATCTATTTTTCTTCACTAAATAGTAGACATATTTAGATTATACATACATATTCATTTCCGTATAAACAGATTAACATGCAACAAGGCTAAAAGAATAAAACATACACCAACATATGTTCATACATATTAAAGTTAGTCGCCAAGTGATGCGGACTAGTACCAGGGACGTCACAAAAAATGGATGAATATATATATGTTCGTTCCATCGTGGTTCTTGACATGGCATCACAATTGTTAGTATTCTTATACTGTCCACAGTAATGTTAAAATAACATCACTATTATAACATTGAATAATTACATTTATAACATAACATGCGATGTATAGTGGTAATAACACCCATGCAATATTTCGATATTTAACTAACAACTCACGTGCGTGACATCATGGTGCTGCAAAACAGCGTGACGTAAATTTATGCGTTCAAATGATGTTGAAATTATATTTATTTTGCACAAAGTGTGACATTTTAATTCATTGCCAGAAATCCCAAGCAAATCGCTGGCTTATTGATGAAATTGTCTCCCTTGAAAATACGCTCTCGGCGGTATCGATTTGTCAGTCCGCCTCAATTTGTGGCTATATAAATATAGAGTAAACAGTTGTTTAGATTATCATAATTTTTTTGTTATTTAATTCACATAATTTATTCACATATGAGCTCAAACTTCAATGATTCCTTTTTAAAATGATTTTATGATTGATTATTATCTTCGTGCTTCCCTGTTTGATTTTAAATTGTTACTATAGCTCCTTAAATCTATAACTGAAAAACACACGAAAAACTGTAATTTTACAAAATATTCCATTTTAATTAAGATACGTATTAAAAGTATTTATATCTAAAGTACAATATTTATTCACATGTGTGCACAAACTACAATACATATATGTATTGTAATGGTGTTTTTATGTGATCTTCATGCTTCCCTGTATGATTTAAATAACAAAGTATTTGAAAAAACTGAAAGTACTGTCTCCGGTAAGCAACGATGAATACAGTAATACTTTTGAAGATATGATTGTCGGGTAAAGTATATTTGTGGTAAATAGGTATTCAGAACTTTACCAATTTTTTCGTCTTTTGAAATATTTTTTATTAATTTTCTTGTTTTATATTTTTCTTTTAAAATATTTTATTTTACGGCTTTAAAAAATATTGTATTGTTAATTTGAATATAATATGCGGTATGATCATTTGAACTACATATGTATTGTGGTTGAAAACAAAGTTAATAGACACTAACTGTCATTTCACTCACGATATGCCTTTTCTGTTGCATAAAAAAAAGAATAGGCATACTCACGAATAAAATGACATTAAAGTGTCAATTACCTGTGGTTGAAAAATAAAAAGGAAAATTATCGGAACTACTTTTTTTGGCGCCATGACCAATCATGTTACAATTATATCCTCTATATCCCAGTTCTAAGTAAAATTACAAAGTGTTGCATTGAAATACTGATTATCACATGCATTCACGTATTACATTATAATTACAAATAAACAGTTTTACATATCAGTCAAACTAATATTACAACAGTCCTAGTATCTAGGCCTATCTACAATTATTGAGTCCTTGCGGAAATTAAGTTTAAAGTAGTGTAAGTTGTCCAAATGCGCGAAAGGGTCTGAATTTAATATGACACCAAAAACACTCCATTCTCATGAATCATATGCATGTATACATTCCAAGAGGATTTAATGGACGTTTGAAATCACATTCTAAATGTCCTATTGAATAAGCTTTGATTAGATATTTACAAATGACTCAAACGGAAATAGGTAGATACACTACTTCGTATTTTTTTATAAATGGTGAGACTGCGAGTAACAATTTATGACGTCATCATGAAATGACGTCAGTTAGTTTGGAGTCAAAATGGCCGACACTGGCAAATTTGGTATTTTCGCGATATGTTTTATGCTGCGGATACAAAGTACAGACTCTGGGAAATACTTCATAGCTACCACGAGTGCCGGTAAGTAGTTAAATTAACATAAGAAGCTTCCGATAAGGTATATAACGGTTTCCTCTAAGCTTTGGCTATGATTTAGACAGACCGGAACAGTACGCGGACACTACCAGTAGGCGGACACCTGCATATTTATCGTTCCGTAAAAGATTTAAACTTCCTTGCCTGACGTCGATATTACTTATAATTATTCGCACGGTACTTGTACTTATTCCGGTATTGAACGCGTATGTGTAAGCTTCCGGTTTTTTAGCTGTCGAGCAGACGAACTCGGATCAACAAACGTATACGAACATTGTTGTCGCAGTAAACGGGTAAATAAATTATGAATGTCTGTTTAAATCATATTCAAATCAATGAAAGAGAAAGCATATTCAAGGGTTTTAATAAATAAAAAGCCATTTTACAAAATCTCACCAAAATATTCAACACGAAGCCTGAAATATATCACCGGTAGTGTCGTTGCAATTCCTGAACTACATCCTAATCATTTGAGCGCATGCATGTGACGTGATGTGTACAGGTATGTGCCAAATGTTTTTTTCTTACTATTGCCATTCATTGCATAGTGCCAGTTTATGAAAAAAACTTATATATGGTCATTTAAAAGTTTGTTTTATTGTCCATTTTTTGTTCACCGAAGTTCACACGTATACTACACACGTTGTTAAAGTTTGTTTATTACATGTGGCTACTAAAAGTCAAATGAATAAAATTTAATAAATCTTTCATTCTTTCAAGTTTTAAAATCTTGAAATAAAATCATCAAAGAAACTTCTCTGACGCTGATTAGAGTCTTTCTTCTTCAGTAAATGTTGGTGTCCGCGTACTGGTTAAATAGCACAAAATATTTTGGCCGCGACTGTAGCACGTGCGTTGTTTACAATCGAGACTTGCCGCAAATTTTAGAGCAAGGATTTTTCTGAAAAGCTGCGAAGACTAATTGATTTGAAACACAGCCAAATTTACACAGGTTAGAAAATGCGATAAAAAGTGTCTGTGTACTGTCCCGGTCTGTCTAATTGATTTTGCCTGATCTAAACTGTTTGAAAGTTCGTATAGCCTATTAGCCACTTTATCTACATCTACATGATGCTCCCAACAATCAGAAATTTGATAATGACAGGGAGGCGCAAGTCAGGTGACAGTGGTTTAAAAAAGATTTAGTCTCGTGCTGTGCAAGTTAAAAGAAAAAAGACTAGTGCAAATGTTAAAAATTGGTAAAAACAGGACGCGGGTTTAAATGAGTGGTACAGTGGCCAGCCACTCAGCAAAAACACTTAAACTGGGGCTGGACTGTATATGGTGTTCCACAGACGAATGGTTCTGGGGAAAAAGGAATTGGCATGATATTGAGTACGAGAATGCGGAATCAAGTAGTTTAGATTCCTGGTAGTGGTGAGATAATTGTGATCTATAAAGACTAGGTTATATCTAATTTTGTATAAAAGGATAAGAGATGATAAAAGGCGGTATTCAAGGGTCTGCCAGTTTAGATCAATTAGCATTTGAGTGACACTGCTTGTAAAGTCATAGTTATTGCAGACATAGCGGGGCGCTGACCTATTGATCATTTCGATCTTATTTGTTAGGGTTTTTTAACAGGGGTGCCAAATTGTTGAACAGTACTCAAGTTGTGGACGGACATAGGTGTTATAGGCCTTTATTTTTATATCTTTGTTTGAGGTTTTGACATTTCCCCTAATAAATCTGAGGGTGTTATTTGCCTTACCTGTCATATTATTGATGTGGGTAGACCAATTAAGATCTTTAGAGATGCATGGTCACCCCTAAGTACTTAGCGGCATCGGTGCTTTTGAATTCCACGCCATGTAATTTGTATGGGAAGATTAGTGGTTTCTTTTTATGGGTTATCCTCAACACCTCACACTTATCAGGGTTAAATTCCATGCTCCAGTCCCGTTCCCATTGTTCAAGGGCCTTAAGGTCATTTTGCAGCTTTTGGGAATCTGATGAAGATTTGACTGTGAGATAGACAATAGTGTCATCTGCAAACAGTCTTGACTTACTTTTTATTGAGTCAGGTAGGTCGTTGATATATGCTAAGAATAGACATGGACCTCGGACTGAACCCTGGTGTACTCTAGATAGGAAGGGTAAGGTATCAGAACTGCAGCCGTCAACTACTACTTTTTGAGATTGGTCCTTTAGAAATGACTGAATCCATCTTGATGCCAGAGGATGGATGCCCAGCTGTTGTGATCAACCTTGTCGAATGCCTTGTTAAAGTCCATAACAATGACATCAGTTTGTTTACCAGATTCAAGGTTGTCGAAGACCTCTTGTGTGAAACCAATTAGTTGTGATTCACAGCTATGCTTAGATCGAAAGCCATGCTGGTACTGGCTAAGTAGGTCATTATTATCAAAATGTGTCATGATGTTGGAAACCAAGATATGCTCCTTCAGTTTGGAAGCAATGCAGGTAAGGGAGATTGGCCTGTAGTTACTGGCCTTGGATTTAGGACCTTTCTTATATATTGGGGCGACAACTGCAGTTTTCCAATCTGTTGGTACGATACCTGATTCTAGTGATAAATTAAAGATCTTGGTAAGGATGGGAAAAATTTCGTGGTGTAGCTCTTTAAGTATTTTTGGTGAGATTTCATCAGGGCCACAGGCTTTATTTGGCGATAACCCAAGAAGTAACTTATCAACACCCTCGACCGTTATGTTAATCTCGGTCATCTTTGGTGTTGATATGGGGGAAGCAATTTATTTAGATAGGTGTTTAAGACTGAGAGGTTGGGGTTTTGAAAACGCAGACTCAAATTGCTTATTGAGGATGTTAGCCTTGTCTAAGGGGTCTGTATAAGTAAGACTCTTGTTCTTGAGGGGTGCTACACCACAGTTTTCTGTCTTATTGTGTTTCACATATTGGTAGAATTTTTTGTGGTTGGTTGACTGGGAATTGCCATCAGAAATGACTGACTCCAGGTATGACCAGTAAGCGGCTCTTATTTGTTTTCGGATCTTATACTTAAGGGCTTTAAATGATTTAGAAATGTTGGGAGAGTTTTGGTGGGATTATTTTTCATTTTTGCGTACATTTTGTCCCGTTTTCTTATTTGCCTAAGGATAGTAGGGGTTAACCAAGGGATATCCATACGCAATTTGGTAATTTTGTAGGGATGTGTAGGGAGCTCAAACGATGAGTTCATCTTTGAACACATTCCATGCTGAATTGGGGTCTGAGTATATGGAGTTAGCAAATTTATCTCCAAACTCAATAAGATCCCGCTTGAAGTTTGACCAATTTATTTTCCCATACATCTTGATTAACCTTTTGGGTTGGACGGGTCTTCCTATTTTTAAGTTTAGTTCGTGAAAGACAATGTCATGGTCAGAATTACCTAGGCTTGGGAGTGTTTTTATATTATGGACTAGGGATGGAGAGTTTGTAAGAAATAGATCTAAGACATTGTCATTTCTAGTGGGGATAGTGACCATTTGTTGTAGGTTGAAGGAGTTCATTTTTTCAAGGAAGTTTTCATACATCCCTTTGAACTTACAATTAGCCTTCAGGGATTCAGATGACCAGTCTATATCGGGGAGGTTAAAATCACCTAAAAGCCATATAATACTATTTTGCGGTATTTTAGTCATGGATGACCACAAGTTGGAAAGGGAATCTTCATCATTCTCATGGGGCTTGTAAAAGGTGGCTATATAAATATCACGCATCCCCTTTAGAGTGATTTTCGACCATGTAGTATTACAGTCTGTGTGAAGATCAGGTTGTTCTTGGCAAGTGTATCTCTTAGAGATGGTGATCAAAACTCCACCCCCTTGAGCATGAAGTCTATCATCTCGGAATACTTGGTAGTTCAGGTGATCAGGGAAGATTTCGGATGTTTTAACCTCACATTTAAGCCAAGTTTCCGTGCAACAGATGATATCAGGTTTGACTTGATCTATAACCTGTTGGATGTCAGGGATTTTATTCTTTATAGATCTGCAGTTGACGTTATTCTCTCGTTTGTGTTAAGTTTAACTCGTTTAGGGGGTTGACCTTTGTTTTATTGTTGGGTGTTGAAGTTGCTTTGGGTGGGGCAGGGTTTGAGGTGTTTTGGATTCACCTCACCAAGTCAATGGACTGGTAACTAGTATTGTTGACCTGAAAGCTCGGGAAGGAACAATCTAGAATAGTGAACATATTATTATCACTCAATGAATCTAGGGATTCATTGAGTGATGCTGAGTAATTTGTTTGGCCACAGGATTGACAATGCCAAGCAAACCTCGAGACAGAGAAATGATTATAAGTGTTGTCACCGATGCCTTGACAATCTGTGTGAAACCACTGGTCACTGCTGTCACAAAGGATGCCCTTCTGGTCCAATTTTACTTCAGCGTTGCATTCTCCACATGGATAGAGCAACTCAGTTGGTCCAGGATTTAATTCTTCATCTGAACACTGGGTGGCCAACAAGCAGCGAATGAAAATTAGGGTGGTATTGCCAGTGGATGGTCTGAAACGATTTTTACGGTAGATCGTAGGGCTTGCAGGATGGCAGTGTCTCTGTTATTTTCTGTTGCCAACCTGAGTCCCAGCTGTTTTGTGCTAAGATTGGCATGGTGATATTCACTAAATATCCGCAACCCTGCAAGAACTACGAAGAGTAGGAGGAGAGTCAAGAAGAAACTGGTCATTTAATCAGTATAGTAAAATGCTTATGATAACATGTAGTACGTAAAGAAATAAGACATTCAAGGGAGACAACGCTAAATTCCGTATCTTCGGTCTGTTACTGAAACATAATAACTACAGCTCTTAGGATGAGGCAGCTAGATGGGGAGTGCTTCAACAACAGAAAAAATAATAAACTTGCATATAGAATGTAATAATAAAAGTACAAGAACTCTTTTCAATGGGTAATAATAACATAAACAATGGGCGGGGAACCAGGCGAGAAAAATAACTAGACCGCAAAATGACGAGTTATTGTTTTCGAAGCTTTGCGCCTGTGCGACTGGTTTATGTACGTCTCGCCAAACTATCGTTTATGAATATAATATTTTATTTCGCCAAACGTCCTGGCATGTGAATATATTAAAATGGAATACATTTTATAACCAATTCTTTTTATTTCATATTTTATTCATCAATAAACGTTATTCCTTTTTCCTACAGGCAAGTTTTACTCCTTAATGTCATGCAATTGTTATTTTTAAGTAGACAGAGTGTAGGAAGTGTGGACACTACCAGTGTCACTTTAAATAGATTCTGTTCTACATTGAGGGTTGACTTGTAAGAAGACATGGGGAGTTCCTTTGTCCACATTGCTGTTAATTTTACTGTTAAATACATAGACAATAAACTTGTTAGGCCAAAAAAAAAATATCTGTGTTTAGGGTAACGGTCTCAAAAATGCTAGGTAGGGTAGGGACAAAGTTTTTTTTTTTTTTTTTTTTTTTTTTTTCAAAAACAATCGAAAAAAAATTCTCCAGGATCATAAAAAACTCTAGGGTCGGGATTTTTCGACAGGTAGGGTCGGGTTACCCGAAACACAGATATTTTTTTTTTAGGCCTTAGTGTTTTAAAGGTTCAATAGTTGCATTTCTTTGAATGTGTGATCAATATAATAGTTTGGTGAGACTTGTATTCATGTTTTCAATTTTACTGCCTCCAGCCCACGGAATTAGGAAAAACACGATTCACGTTTATTTGTTACAACGGATATTATAAACGACTTTGAATTATTATAAAGACCACAAGAGATGATATGCAAATCATAAAAGATTTAGATAAGGGGTATTTTGTATTTTTTATAAAATCACCTGCGCGTTTCCATGACGTCATCATGCATTCCAAAGGTTATTTTTAGAATTGGCCCACGGGTTTAGGTAAATAAAGCATAATGTCGATAAAATTTTAACTAGGGGAAAGGGGAAAAGTGCACCCAATGTTGGGCTCAAACCCACGAACCCCTAATCACTAGTACGGAGCTCTACCGACTGAGCTAAACGGGCTGTATTCTAACCCCACACCACTACGTTCCTCCCACTTCCAGCAATTGAGACTCAAAAACCATGGGCTGTCAATTTAGTCAGCTGCCACCATTGAATTAATCAAAGGGGAAAAGTGTGCCTGATGTTGGACCCAACCCACAACCCCCTTAACTCTAGTACAACACTCTACCAACTGAGCTAACCGGGCGGCCTTCTAACTGACTTTTTTCCATCAGCCATTGTAACAAAGTTGTACCAAGACTCTCGCGAGCACTGAGGAGATATTGGGTGAAAGTAATTACCACAAAGGCGTTTAAATAACAAAAAGTGCCGATTTGCCAAAATAGGCTGATAGGATGTTTGCAGGTTCAATGGATGCACACCTGTTAAAAAATGTGGGTCCTCGGCCTAAAAATTGTGTCAGAGACGCAGAAAACATGCATTCGGAAGTCCATTGTGTCGGAGCAGGTGGAGGAGGCAGCAGTATATGGCAAACAATTTTTAAAATGTTTTTAAATTTTGTGTGAATCAAGTGATTATTTCAGAACACCGGTTTTAGTTTTTGTCACAAAATGTTAAAAGTGTCTAAAAGTGCATTTCACTTTATTTTGTTTAATATTACAAAAGTTCGGGAGTGCGTTCCCTAGGAAGGAGACATCTCTTCCACGCACTCCACTTGGCCACTCCTATGTAATGTTATTCTAAATATCAGTACAGAAAACTATAAATTGGGATGAAATCTGATTACAGTACTGATAGATATGTATACGATAAGCATTATATTCAGGCCTAAACAAAAATATCTGTGTTTCAGGTAACCCGACCCTACCTGACGAAAAACCCCGACCCTAAAGTTTACGACCCTGGATAATTTTTTCTCATTGCACCAAATGTACAATAACAGCCACTGACTGTACCATAATTATATTATATCTTTTTCAGAGAAAACACCATGTGATTATGATATAAATAAGTGCAAGGATGGTACTTGCAGGCAAACAGAATTATTAAATGGAAGAAATTTTCTTTGTGCATGTCCACCAAAGAAAACTGGTACTTTATGTGAAGAAGGTAAGATTGTATTAATTACAAAGTTCCCACATCTACAATATTTACCTCCCTTGCTCTGAATTGTCGGCCATTTTGATAGGCAAAATTCCTAAATGTTTATGGGGAATATAATGTAAATGATGATAAACTAAGCCGATACATATAAAAAATAACTTATTCTTTTTGCTCATGTGGGCATTTGGCTCAGTAAGTAGAAGAGAAAGTGGTTGTCACATGCAAATTCTCTTGGTATTTTCTCAATTATAACATATTTGGTAATTACTCCTATAAGGGCTTATCAGTTTTGCCTATCAAAATGGCCGACAGTTAAGAACAAGGGTGGTAAGTATTGTTGATGTGGGAACTATGTATTATGGCAGATTGTCAGGCTTAAGAAATTATGCTTCCTGTGACATGCAGAAAATAAGGCCATCCTTAAAAAACTGTTTGTTTGCAGTTACTTGACCGACTCATGAAAATGCAGCGACTCAACTTTTTTTTCAGACTCATCGATGAAAAAACTATTTTTTTCAGTCTTTTTTTCCTCGCATGTAGAAAATTCATAGAATGTTTCTACAACTGAAGTTAAGACAACATAGAATATACACTTTTTATTCCTTTTTATATGAAAATGAGTGGATACGCCACAGCATGGGAGGAAATACAATGCATCAATACACAAGTCGACTTTGACTAAGTGATTACTGAGTACTAAACTAAAAATAATATTTTAATGATTAATGTTTGTTTGTTTGTTTCATCGGGTTTAACGCCGTTTCTCAACGATATTTCAGTTATATACGGCGGGCCGGTTCACTTAACCAGTTTTTCCTGGACTGAATTCTTACCAGTACTAACTTACCCTTCCACAAGGAGCTGGCAACTTCTCCACATGTGGAGGAAAATCAACATTTTTGTCAAATTTTCATGGAAGGGTATGACCTGCCGCGACCGGGAATCGAACCCAGATTGCCGGGTTACAAGTCCAGCGCACTAACCACTGGACCACGGCCGCGGCTAAATGATTAATCACATGTAATTAGTTTCTTGATGAAGATAATATTCATTTTGCATTAATTTTAATTTAAATCTAAGGAATGAAGCTCTTCATTATTATGCATTACAGTCAAACCTGTCTGTAAAGACCACCTATGGGAACAGCAAAATGTGGTCTTTGTTTACAGGTGGTCTCTATTAACAGATTAAATACCATTGAAAATGGTCTGATGGGAGATAAAATTAGTGGTCTTTGCAGACAGGTTTTGCAATAGTGGTCTTTGTTCGCAGGTAGTCTTTAACACAGGTTTGACTGTACTTATATTTAGCGACACCAGATTGTAAGATATGTAAAACAAAGACGGTGTGTACAGGATTTGATGATGGAACCGCATTCTGTATATGTACAAAATACGAAGACAAAGATAAATATAAGAAGTACCAGACTCCTTCCATCTGCTATTTCCAAACGAAGATGAAAAAAAGTTGGTAAATTCACACGTTTTTCTCGGATTGGTTCTACTGCTGTAAAGTAATATAGGGGGTATCATATTTGCCAAGTTGATATCAATATATTTAATCAAAATTATGGACGACATATAGTGCGGCCAAGATCTGACGGCACAATAATATTTACTTATGCTAATTAGCCGACGTTTTCACTTTGCATAAAAATGGGTGATCATGCGTTTAGAGCCTCGGTCAATAAACGCTTGTGTCGTACAAAATTTTCGAAATATGAACAATTATTCAAGTATGTACTAACGTGTGCCTCTGTAGATCAATTAGGTGAGCAGTCAGTTAGCAATCTAGAGGTTACTGGTTCAAACCTGACATATAACATGGTTTATTTTTATTCACAGTGAAAAATATATTATACTTGTAGAATTCTTTTTCTTTATTTACCCTTCTATAGGTAAATTATTAAGTTATATTTAATTTCCATTCATATTCTGTTCTTTGTTGTCATCGTAATATATATAATTATATATATACATTTTGTATATTCGTTTGTTTTGAACAATAAAAAAAATAAAATAAGGATAGTAATATTGAACAAACTCGTATAAAATATTGCTTTAGCATGTATATACATTTTATCATGGTTCATCATGTTTGTGCTGGACTAGTACATAAAGGCTGACGAATCTTGCTTAAAATCATATCATTTACTGGCTTGCGAATCACTGAGATCAAAGCAATTCAATGATATGTTACTTGTAACTTCTTGTTTTTCTAGAAACGTTGTTTGCTGCCGTCCTTTTAAATTCGCAACACCGTCCTTTCTGACACCCCAGTCCTTAAAAAAGTCATTGTAGTTCTTTTTCTAGGACAAGACAACAGACACACAGGCTGCTTTATAGAAGCATCTTGTACATTATATATTGTGAACTTCTAAAACAATGTCTCTGTTTAGCTGGGACAACATGAAAGCTTTCAATCTTTTTTGCCAAAGTAGTTTATGTTTACACATATTTATCTAGTTTACTGCGTTACACCGACACATATTTCGTGTAAAGCACGATACTTTCGCGCTAAAAAATCATAAAAAGCATGAATATCAGGATTCGAACCCTGATGGTCTGCGTTGAGATTCTGATGCGTATCCATTACACTATGTATTAAACACGATAATTTGATATATATGCATTGATATGGGTTTTTTTCAAAATCAGAAAATGCGCCTATATGATCATGATCATTGAACTAACCTGCAATTTGATATGGACTGATCCGACCAATGACGTTTTGTCAATGGTATTGTGCCTTCAGATCTTGGCAGCACAATATCAATCATTGTTTATAAAAAAAGATCTATTTCCGATGAAACACAAACTATGCCGGTCTAACAGGCCAGTTCTTCCCCCCGGTCCAGAACTTCCCCGGGGAGGTTTTGGACTAGTCCAGTTCTTCCCAACCCAGTCTGTTTCTTCCCCGGGAAGTTCTGGACCGGTCCAGTTCTTCCCTCCTAGGAAATTATTTCATTTTCAACTTTCACGCCCTGGAAATTATCTAATTTTTCGTGTGAGGGTGGGGAAGTTCTGGACCGGCCCAGTTCTTCCCCCCTAGGAAATTATTTTATTTTCAACTTTTTAACGTTGAAAATGTTCTTATTTTTCATGTTAGGGTGGGGAAGTTTAGGAAGTTATTTTATTTTTCAACTTTCAGCTGGTCTAATTCTGTCCTCCTAGTTAAATACTTTATTATTTGTGTCAGTGTGGGGAAGTTCTGGACCGGTCCAGTTCTTCCCCCCTAGGAAATTATTTTATTTTTTTAACTTTCAACTGGTCTAATTCTGTCCTGACCTAGTTAAATACTTTATTATTTGTGACAGTGTGGGGAAGTTCTGGACTAGTCCAGTTCTTCCCCCCTAGGAAATTAATTTATTTTTTCAACTGGTCTAATTCTGTCCTGACCTAGTTAAATACTTTATTATTTGTGACAGTGTGGGGAAGTTCTGGACAGGTCCAGTTCTTCCCCCCTAGGAAATTATTTTATTTTTTCAACTTTCAGCTGGTCTAATTCTGTCCTCCTAGTTAAATACTTTATTATTTGTGTCAGGGTGGGGAGGTTCTGGACTAGTCCAGTTCTTCTCCCCTAGTAAAATATTTTATGTTTTCTTCTGAGGGTGGGGAAGTTCTGGACTAGTCCAGTTCTTCCCCCCTAGGAAATAATTTCATTTTCAACTTTTTAACCTTGAAAATGTTCTTATTTTTCATGTTAGGGTGGGGAAGTTCTGGACCGGTCCAGTTCTTCCCCCCTAGGAAATTATTTTATTTTTTCAACTTTCAGCTGGTCTTATTCTGTCCTGACCTAGTTAAATACTTTATTATTTGTGTCAGTGTGGGGAAGTTCTGGACTAGTCCAGCTCTTCTAAATATTTTATTTTTTCTTCTGAGGGTGGGGAAGTTCTGGACAGACGGACAGGGGCAAATCTATATGCCCCCCACCCCCATTCAGAGTGGGGGCATTAAAATCCTAGGGGAGAAGGACTGAACTAGTCCAGAACTTCCCCACCTAAGACAAAAAGAGTAATATTTTACAAGGGGAAAAGAACTGGACTAGTCAAGAACTTCCCCACCCTAAGACGAAAAAATGAAATAATTTCCAAGGGGAGAAGAACTGGACTAGTCCAGAACTTCCCCACCCTTATTCAAAAATAATAATATTTTACAAGGGGAGAAGAACTGGACTAGTCCAGAACTTCCCCACCCTAAGACAAAAATAATAATATTTTCCAAGGGGAGAAGAACTGGACTAGTCCAGAACTTCCCCACCCTAATTCAAAAATAATAATATTTTACAAGGGGAGAAGAACTGGACTAGTCCAGAACTTACCCACCCTAAAGCGCAAAAAAATAAAACAATTTCCAAGGGGAGAAGAACTGGACTAGTCCACAACTTCCACACCATAAAGCGCAAACAAATAAAAAAACTCTAGTCCAGAACTTCCCCACCTTGACACAAATAAAGTATTTAACTAGGGGAGAAGAAATAGACTAGCAGAAAGTTGAAAATAAAATATTTTACTAGGGGGGAAGAACTGGACCAGTCTAGAACTTCCCCACCCTAACATGAACAATTATTTTCTAGGGGGGAAGAAATGGACTGGGTGGGGAAGAACTGGACTAGTCAAGATCTTCCCCGGGGAAGAACTGGACCAGTCCAGAAGTTCCCCGGGGAAGAACTGGACTGGTCCAGAACTGCCCCGGGGAAGAACTGGACCGGTCCAAAACTGCCCCGGGGAAGAACTGGACCGGGGCAGTTCGGGACTGTTTTACACCGGCATACGTCACCTTTTTAGGGGCCATCTAAGTGTAATATCCTTAGGAATAACACATACACAAATGTCACCGCACAGAGAGTCGATGACGACAACAGAGATATAACCGACTGGTAGCTATGGCTCTATAAACAAACAAAATTTATTGAATGGAATTCATATTTCAAAAAAGGTATTGGATTAACTTGTTTTAATCCATTTTTCTTTGAATGAGTGGATGTATGAAAACGTCAAATGTATAACGACGTTTCTTATGACGTAGCGATCATGACGTCAGTGTGGTTCCGGGTCTAATGGACTGATCAACTTCCGTCACACTGTGACAGCAATCTAGACATGCCAACATATTGATGTTGTGTATTGAGGGAGCAGTCAAGATTAAATATTCCATGCTGTAATATGAAGTTATCATCTCTTTTATTGCCCTTTTAATTGACATTGTCTCAATAATTTCTGAACACTGAGCCTCGTTATTTCCCAAAAATATACAGATTTGGTTTCATTATGGAAATTATTAACTGTAGTTCATTTTATAGAAAATCAAAAAATATGTAAAAAGGGGAAGCATGATTGCACGCCAGGACAAGAATGCGTGAAATATAATGATTTAGTATGTCTGTGTCCTGTCGGGAATACAAGAGGTGAAAATTGCGAAGAAGGTAATTTTAATCTATTTATCTTTCATTTGTACCATGTAAGAATCTATCACTGGGTTCCGATATGGATAGAAATATCCAGAAATACTGAGGTTTACTGTTTTTGTCGGAATGAGGCTCTGCCGAGTTCTGTGAAAACGTTTACCCAAAAGCTTGATATTTCAATCCTCTATCTTTGGTAGTCAGCGATAGATTCGTTTCCTTGCATAGAGTTGAAAGACAAAAAGGATGAGCTTAAATGAAACAACCAATGTTTTAAATACTTTTTCTTACAGTAACTTATTATTTTAGAATTTCATTCAAGTTATTATTTGATGTCATGTGGGGTCATTATGACTGTGATGTCATCAGCATTCAGAGACTTGTCCTACATGTGTAGGTGTTAGATACAGTTTTTCAGTACCAGTGTAAACGGGGAAACTCCCGGTCTGGAATGCAAGAATGATTTGTCTCCTTCACTGCCTCGCTGGGATAGACAACAATTTTACCATATTGTCTGGAACAACAAAAACAGAGTTGATGCTACTAGCATTCTTAATCAGTTGGTAAACTCAGTACATCAGAATTAATGATCCTAACTTTCAATCAGCTCGAACAATTTCATATAACAGCTGATCTGTGAGCATCCAACAAGTACAAGGGGTATAATTCGAGGGTTCAGCGCAAGACTATCCTAACTCCTATGTATTTATGTCGGAGTAAGGATAGTCTTGCACTGAACCCTCGAATTATGGTATTAAAAGCATCGGCAAATATCAGTTTTTGAATTCAAACTCCTGCAATGCCTGATAGCATAGAGTAGTCACACTGTCAATCTGTTTGCAATTGAAGTAATGCCTCTGCTAGAACTTCTACATGATGAAATTTAATACAATTGTTACGCATGATTAGGTATTTCTCTTGCGAGAGTCAGAGGGCTGTATCTCAAAAGTAATTTTCCCAGATACTTAATTCGGAGTAATTTTTACTTGATAGTGACATACAGTCAAACCTGTCAGTAAAGACCACCCATGGGAACAGCAAAATGTGGTCTTTGTTTACAGGTGGTCTCTATTAACAGATTAAATACCATTGAAAATGGTCTGATGGGAGATAAAATTGGTGGTCTTTGCAGACAGGTTTTGCAATAGTGGTCTTTGTTCGCAGGTGGTCTTTAACACAGGTTTGACTGTATCTTGTTCAATACATATTTTACCCAGATGAAAAGTTGTGCGCTAACTGTAATTCACAGTACATGTACTTGCATAATTATAAGTGGTCAAATTTTTCTCAGACAGAGTCTACACATTTTGTTCGTCAATTATTTTGCTCAGTTTATATTTAACTTAACAAATAATGGTTGTCATGTTTTCTGTTTTATCAGACTACAAACTAACGGTACCAGGAGACCGTTACCCTTGTATTTTCACAATGCGAGGACCATTGTGCATGTGTAAAATGTATGGACAGTATAATGATGAGTATGGATTTTGTAAAGCTCAAATGATGGTAGAAACACTAGCTGGTGCTCTTAGTGGTAAGTAACTGACTTAAACAGAGAACATGCTCAGGTGTGTATTGCATAGAAGGGCAGTGGTGGCGGAGTGGGGGGTTGATTGATGTCGCAGGGAGATGTTCTCATCATCGAGAAAATATTGAAATTGACAAATTGGGATCTTATTCTGCTAGATAATGTAATTAGACTAAGATATGGTTTAATCATTGTTTCATTTCAAAGTAAGGTTGTTTGTTATGATCGAAACTTCTCCGACAGTTGTCTAGGATAGCACTGGCCCTTGTGCTCTAAATTTGTTGTTTCAAATTACATGCAGTATTTCAGTCAAAAAGAAGTAATGTGCTTTTTATGTTCAAGCATGAAAGTTGTTTGCCAAATATTTTGACTGTGACCACTTTCTCTACATCCCCAGCTGCAATGCTTCCGAAATTGTAGATCTCAAATTTACACAGCCAACAAATTTGTTCTTTTTTCTGTTAAACTATTTTCATGTTTGCAACTTCAGGAATTTGAATGCAAATGAAATTCTGTTGGCATATTTGATTATTCATTGTTATTGCTATGTCTTGTTTTTGTAAATTGGTCATCCATTTCATTTTGCTCACCTGGGTTGAAGACTACTGTGAGGGTTTTGATTGGACCAAACAGTTTGCTAAAATGATTGTTAACCATCAAAACCATGGCTGTCGGGATCCGCAGCATATATTTGTGGGGAGAACAGTCCATGTAGTTTGTTGAAATAAATTTTATCTGTCATAAAACATATTCTCCAGGCTTATGTTAGTTTTCTTGTACTTCTATAGCGCAAAATATTTTAATCACTATGACTCAGGTAAGCGCTACTATGAAATAAAGTCATGTTTGGGAAACATGAAAAATCGGTCAATGGCGCTACCAGGAATCCAACCCAGGTCTACGGATTGCCGGTCCGTTATGAAGTCCATACTGGGCTCTTTCAGATTTTTCAACATTTATCTACCTTGCCGACAAGTAAAAACTGATTCAAGCAAACACGAAACTGTTCTCTAGTTTACCTTAAACATTTTGTGTACTTACAAGATTTGACAATTTTGGACAACCAACTTAAAATAACGTATTTATCTTAAAAGTGGATGGAATATGAAAACAAACATGTTAACACTGCATTCAACAATCATGTTATGGGGATACTACAGTCAAACCTGTCTGTAAAGACCACTTATGGGAACAGCAAAATGTGGTCTTTGTTTACAGGTGGTCTCCATTAATAGATTAAATATCATTGAAAATGGTCTGATGAGAGATAAAATTGGTGTTCTTTGCAGACAGGTTTTGCAATAGTGGTCTTTGTTCGCAGGTGATCTTTAACACAGGTTTGACTGTATTTGGATCTGCTTTGATATTGATATATATGAGTATGTTTGATTTAGCGAATAATGCTGGTGTATTACATTCCATATATATGCAGATACAGGCCCTTGTTCGATTGATCGCAACAGATGTCGATATGGAACCTGTGTGCAGACTGATGACAACAATTTTACTTGTACCTGTGCCAATTCATATTCTGGAAAGTTCTGTCATATAAGTAAGTATTTCTGTTAATACAGTGATGTAAAATAATTATATCTTTATGTGATCCAAAATATGATGTCCAGGAATTTTGGTTACATTTTGAAAATCTTGGTGTCCAAGGTTTTTATGTTCTTTAAATGTCTCCGTACAACATTGGTAGTTACATATTATCATAAAATGTATTTATTTCAATTAAGGCAACATAAAAAAAGTACAAAATAACATGTAAGCACGTTTAAATGTTTGAAATAAATTTGATCCAAGATATCAGGCCAAAAAAAATATTATCTGTGTTTAGGGTAACGGTCTCAAAAATGCTATTAAAAATCGAAAAAAAAATTCTCCAGGGTCGTAAAAAACTCTAGGGACAGGGGTTTTCGACAGGTAGGGTCGGGTTACCTGAAACAAAGATATTTTTTGTTTAGGCCACAGTAGTCTCAGGGGTGTTAAAAAGAGGTGGGAGACAGTAAAATTACCCATTAATTTAAGCATCATCACCGGGCGATTGTTCTGGTTTGAATGATCATAACTAAGGGGACCTGTCCCCGTCTCCTTTTTGCAATTTTTATCCAGGTTTTCGAAAAAAAACAGGTTATTAGAATGGTGTGTGACGTTGGGCGGGCGGGCGTCAAACTTGGGGTTTCCGGCGAATAACTTGAGTTCTGTTGATCATATTGTAACCAAACTTGGTGTATAGTAAGAACATATGGAGAGCTCGCTTGGGATTGCTTTTGGGTTTCTTCTGCCGAAGGTCACCATTACTAAAAATAGAAATTTGGTTTCCGGCGAATAACTTGAGTTCCGTTGATCATATTGACAGCAAACTTAGTGTTTAGTAAGAACATGTGGAGAGCTCACTTGGGATTGCTTTTGGGTTCGGTCCGCCAAAGGTCAAGGTCACCATTATTAAAAATAGAAATTTGATTTCCGGCAAATAACTTTAGTTTCGTTTATCATATTGACATCAAACTTGGTGTATAGTAAGAACATGTGGATAGCTCGCTTGAGATTGCTTTTGGGTTCGTTCCGTCCAAGGTCACTTAAAATTTAAAAATCAGTTTCCACTTAATATTTTTGCTATGCGTGAGTGTATTGACATCAAACTTGGTGTTTAGTTGTTGCATATATATATATAATATATCTAAGTGTGAGTGTGTGTATGCATGTATCACCTCTGGCACCTTTGCAGCATAGATGATCATCATGTATTCATTATACAAATAGAGCCTTGGTTACAAATAATTAGGTTTAAAACCTGGTTTGTGGGCATTGCCCATTTCTTGTCTTTCTTCTTCAAGAATAAGTGACCCCCCCCCTAAGACTTTGTTAAGAGATTTTAAAAAGGAAAACTTATTATGTAAGATGTATGATTACTTAAAAATGAACTTTATAAGCTGCATTCCACTCAAGAAAGTCAACCTTATGTGGCACATCTTTGTGAGTTTTATCCTGATCTGTGTTTAATGTTTTTATGATAATTACATAATTACAGTCTTATATTTTGTTTCCTAACTGTAGGAAATGTATGCATAAAACCTAACTATACCTGTATATAAAATACTTGTCAATCAAACTGACCAGCATTGCAAAAATGTTCACAAATGCTACACATTAACTGCCAATGGAATACATGACCTAAAATCAAACTGATTCTGCACTGAATGATGCCAGGTAATTTTATTATTTTACATCAGAAAGGCCATTGTGTGACGATTGTGAAAAGGATAAAAGAATAGAATGTCTCGGTTTACCAGATGGAACAGCATTTTGTATTTGCAATGAATACAAACAAGAAAGTTTTCATGAAGCACCATCAGTCTGCCAGTTCAGGAGTTTTAGGAAAGGTATAACTTGCTTGTATACTTTATATGATTTAAGTTGATTAAGTAACTAGTATTATTAGTTGATACATGAAAGCATGCTGAAATAAGCAGTGATTTTTTTTGATTAATTTTACTGCAGAAAATTTCCCTTTACCAAAAAGTGTCCATTTTCCACAATAAATCATCGATTTTTCCAAATTCTTTGTTCATGTTACCCCTTCTGACTGAATTTCTTTTTATTAAGTCAGGTTTTTGTGTATTTAACCTTTTAAAAAAGACCATTGCCTTGAATCGTTGCACTTGCATCACCTAATATATATATAACAAACACCAGCCACAGCAGTGAATTTATTTTTATAAGCAAAACAACCATTTCCTTATTTTCCCAAATTTGGGATTTATCGCACATATTTTCCCAATTGAAAAGGCACAGGCGGTAAAATTATTTATAAAAAAATCACTGATAAGGAACCTAATTTTTTCAATTGCAAGTACAGTGGATCATTTTATGTATTTTAAATTATATACAAATGTAACATAGCTGTTAATGGGACAGTAATATTAGCTGCCCAAGGAAAATACTGCCCAGCATAATAAACTAGCAAAGGCAATTTGCATGTCATATTTTCATGAGTTTATATAACACTGTATTCCGTATGTTATAGGTAGACAAAAGATTTGTAAGGAGGAAAATGGTGGCTGTCAGCGAGGAGAGCATTGTATAAATTATTCATATAAAGGCCCGAGGGCGGTGGTTTGTCAATGCACAGCAGGAGTTACAAGAGGCAAAAAATGCCTTGAAGGTAAAATTGATAAAGGACTATGTCATTCATTCATGGGCAACTGGATAAACTACATGAAATATTAAAATATTGAATAACCTGCAAAAATAATTAAAGAGAGATTTTAGAAAATGCTAACTTTCTTTAAACTAAAATGAAAAATAAGTATTGACATAGGTAGTCCACTCCTCCATGATGATGCATTGAGAATTAAATGTTTTTTTCGGCGCAGCCGTACTTACATGGTTTTGCTAATTACATATTCAGTGTTCTGTAAACCAATCAAATCTTACGTTAACCACCAAGGCAATTTCGCGCAATTTCTATTCAATTTAAAAATAGTTGTAACCTTGATGCAGATTGGTTAACATTTTCTATAGTGTATTTCAAGATTTATCCAGTAAATAGCCTTGTTATTCATCACCACGGGGAATTCTCTGGTGTTGGAGTTAAGAAGACTTTTTTGGTTTAATGTACCAGTCGCGAACATTTATGTTCTTTTAATCAGATAAATCGCTATGTAACAAGTTTATTAACATGGATGTGTGAGTTCACGACTTACGCAATAAGTAATGTTGAACTATATTGAAACAGACTATACTGTGTCTATGATCACACTACGGAGTTATTTATTATGCTGTCTCATTCGGAACACCTCGGCATTATTCGCTCTCCCGAATACCGCCAAGAAGTTACGATTGATGCAGTCTCAAACGCAGTGATCTCCCCTTACATGTCTCGGAGTATTTGTAGTATATCGTATATCGTAATTGAATGACATTTAGGCATTTTTTATGTTGTACAGCAAAATTTAACCTAAGAGAGTGCAACCAATTTGCAAACTTCAAGTTGCGCTGACCATCTTTTTTAAAGATATTTCTTGTTTTAGATTAATCCTTGTCAACTTACTTTTTACATTTTTAGTCATAAAGTTTTAGTTTTATGACTGTTTTATTGCATTTGCAATAAAAATAGATATACATGTATTTCATTATGTCATGTAGTGTATCCAGTCACCACATTGAAGCCCTTATGTAATTTCATGAATAACATAGTCCTGAACATATACTTGTATTTACTTTTACAGTGTATGTGCTTTTACTTAATATGTGATTACTATTCTGGTTATTCTTGCCTTATGGGATTTTTTCAGCTCAGCCGTACTAACATGGCTTTGCTATTTGCATATCATTGTTGTGTAAACCAATCAAATCTTACGTTAACCTCCAAGGCAATTTCTCTTCAAACAAACAACGTTTGTAACCTTGATGCAGATTGGTTAACCTTTCAATAAAGGTTTCATTACCTTACTGATATCCACTGAATTTTGGTGAATTTACAGACGTCCATTTTGGATCTGGACATCTTGGCATTTTTTTATGTTGCACAACAAATCTTAACCTTCAAATTGCGCCAACCATCTTTTTTCAAGATATTTCTTGTTATCGATTTTTAGACAGGAACATTCCAAATTTGGAAAAAGGTAATTGCTGATATTTCAACTTGGACAGTTTTGGCCATCCATTTAGTCATGCATTATAGCATTTGAAGTAACAATGTGTAGTAACAGAAATAGATGACCAGAAATATCCATGTTTCAACCGGCATTCACAAAATTGACAAAGACCTATATAAGCAAATGTGACTACATACCATTCTAAAACTAAAACTGACAATTCACAGGGGCATCGCTCACATTAAGGGAAGGGGGTTGCAGCCTGATAGGGGGAATCTTAAGCAAACTAGGGGAATATTTTCACATTTTTCCAGTCAAGGTTGACGCTTCAAAAGAAAATCACAACTTGTTTCCAGTTTTGCTCATTTTAGTGAATTGAGCAATAAAAATAGACCTCGAAAACTTGATGTTTGTTTGTTTCATCGAGTTTAACGCCGTTTCTCAACAATTTTTCAGTTATATACGGCGGCCGGTTCACCTAACCAGTTTTTCCTGGACTGAAATCTAACCAGTACTAACTTACCCTTCCACAAAGAGCCGGCAACTTCTCCACATGTGGAGGAAAATCGACATTTTTTGTCAAATTTTCATGGAAGGGTATGACCTGCCGCTACCGGGAATCGAACCCGGATCGCCGGATTTCAAGTCCAGCAGACTAACCACTGTACCACGGCCGCGGCTCTTGTAAACTTGAATAAATACAAATGTACTTGAAAAGTATGTGAAGTTTGTCTCATAATTTTGGTTCTGTATTGACCCATGATTTTGTTTGTTTTCAGCTTACAGCTATATTGATGATGTGGAGGTCAAGTCTGGTAAATACGAGTGTCTAAATAGTGAGAATCGTGGCCCTGTGTGTGTGTGTGAAAAATACTATGACAACCTCGGTTTCTGTATTTTGCAAAGGTATTCCAATGGCAAAGTGGATGGAGCAAAAGGATCAGGTGTGTTTATTTAAATATTTTCTGAAAGAATTGGTTTGATGGGAATCTAGAAACTGAAATGTATTAATAAGTACCCAATGATGACACCTATGTGGTTCTCGCGAAATTACGAATTTTCCTCATGGTTCATAATTGCTCATTTCAAAGCAATTTAGTTGAAACTTGATGGAAAAATATCAATGATACATCACATTGTTTCTAGTGATGACATCCTTAACTGTCAGGTTAGTCTGTTTGGATAAATTGGTTGAAAAATTACAAAAATGTTATAAAAACATAATGCTAGTCAAGTACCTGACATAGGTAATACAAGTTTAAAGGTAGATAGTCCGATTGTCCATCAAAATATGCTACGTAATAGGTTTGGAACAATGACATGTTAATGCCTTCATACAGACATACGCTAAAACTCTGCATCGTACCTTGTCTTAAATATTTTCTTTGAACTGCAAAACATGAGTGTGATAGAGGCATTTCCTATGCTGGCACTCACTAGGCCCATAGGTCGGGAAAGAAAATACTGGTATCGGACGCTTCAATTTGTGGTTTTGGTAAACATGTAACAGGCATGAGAATTTTCTGCGGATTTGCGGAAATCTGTGGATTTGACACTCACAGGGCCATTTTTGAGACAATTTAAGGCACCTTAGATGCTTAAAAACCAGGAGCTTCCGCGGCCCTTTGACCTTCTTGCCAAATTTTCAGCTGATTTTGAAATTTTCTATTTTCATGTCTGATGTAAGATAAAGTGACAATACAGTGTTGTAGAGTACATCTGTATGAAGAAAAATACCACCAATTTTCTCATATTTATCACTAAGGGTATTTTGTTCAAAAAATAATACTATGTACCTTTAATGTAATCATTGTAGAAACAAGTGGGCCATGTGAGGGTGACAGCAATAGATGTCATGAAGGTACTTGCATTGAGGCAGAAAAGTATAAAAAGTGGGAGTATATCTGTGCATGTCCAAAGGAACACACAGGACTGCTCTGTAATATTGGTATGTAACACTTCATATCTATGTAATGTGTAACAAATTTGGATAACTGTTTGTTTAAAGGCACGCACACAAAGTACGCAGAAATATGGTTCTGAAAATTTAGAAAACAAAGTCTAAAAATGTAATAAAGTATAATATTGTGGGTGCTTGTTGATAAATTTCCTTTCTATAAAAAGTTTGAAACATTGTCATTCTTAATATTGTTGTTGCTCTTTCTTGTGTCATGTTAAAACAAAGTATATATTGAAAATCAGAAGATTCATCTGCCTTAAAAGTATTTTAACTTAGCCAATTAGATGACTAAATATCAATCTAATGTACTTGGTGGCACATTAGATTCACCACCAATCATCTAGAAAAAATGGAAATTTCAGTAGTCACATTACCCACTTCTATATTCCTTGCATATACATTTTACAAGGGCTGGCTTCACCTCTGTTTGCAATTACTATTATAATTAGGGATGTCAATATTCAGTTATTTTGCTAACCGGTTAACCGTTTAATATTTCGAGCGGTTAACCGAATGTGACATTCAGTTCGTGTTTTTGTATTTTGCTGTGTATATCTTTTACCATGACACAGGTAAACTAGACCTATATTCTAACGTTAGTACTATTTCGGATAGTGTTTTATTTCTGATAAATACTGAACAAAAGACATAAAAATGAACATCATTTTTTATTTCAAACAAAACATGCTATATTGATGAAAAGTAGTTGTTTTCATAAAAGTAAACTATTAACTGGAATTTCGAACGGTTAACCGGTTAACTGACTAATCGTTTGCATCCCTAATGATATGTAACATTACATTTACTTTTCAATAAAATAAGCAATACAGTCTGTGCAGGTGTTTTACATTGTATATCCAATATTATGTACTCAATACTATAAAAAAAATTCTACATTTAAGTGTATGATACATTATATTAACCAAATCATTACATATGTTTTCATGTCAATGCTTGATTGTATAGTTCATTGTTGGCTGATGTTATGGTATTGTGACTTAAGTGCTAATTGGGGTAAGCAGGTTTTGTGTTATTAATCAGGATACTCCTGACCGAATAGGGAGTGTTGGGAAGCATGACAATGTAGCCAGTAGAGCGCTTGTTGGTAAATTCTGGTATAAAAATTTATATATATTTTGTGACAGTTCTAGCTGAACATGAGTTGTTTGTTGCTTCAAAAATGTATACATGTATACTGGATCAATGGAACCTGTTTGCTAGATGCACAGGAGTTTGTACTGAGTTCTCTGCCTTTTTCCCTTCTATAGTACATGAATATATTGAAGGGATAAAGGGAGAGAACTCTATGTGGGACAAAGGGAGAGAACTCCTGACTATCTCCTGCGGCTAAATGCAATGTTACTCTAATTTATTTCATATTTATTCAGAAATGCACCGTTGTGAACTGTGTAGGAAAAAGGAGATTGTTGATTGTGTTGGGTTGCCAGATAACACCGCTGTTTGTATTTGCTTAATGATGAAAAATCCCAGAAAATATGGCCTTGATATACAGATATGTTACACAAAGGTGGCAAAGCCAAGTAAGTGGGCGTGCACATTGTATGTGACATTTTCTGCACAACTTCTTCGTTCATTTGTATGCCCCCACTCTAAAAAGGGTCCATCAGTCTGTCTGTCACAAAATCTTGTGTCGCAGGTATCTACAACAGTTTATTAGGTAGACTCACAAAACTTTACAGGAATGTTAAGTAGCATGTGTAGTTGTGCACCTGGGATTCCATGTTTGGCTCCTCTCAGTAAGTGCAAAGTTATGGCCCTTGACTTATGACAACAATTGTGAAATTATTCACTTGGTAATTTTGATACACATTTACAAACTATGAGCAGAATAGCATTTGCTTTTGTGACAAAGGCTGCAAATGGGGGCATCGTTGATGGTAAATTTTATTTGTTTACCCCTTTTCATGAAAAGGGAGATGCTTATACCTAGTAAATGTAGGATCATGCAAGAATTTGAATAATGAGGAAACGGTAAAAACAATACTTCTTTCCAGAGATTGCAGGCTGACTGTTTTCACAACAATTAATATTTTTGATATAAAGAATCATCTACCTTTTTCAAAGTGTAGAAACATTTCTTAACCCTGAAAGATGATTTATCATATTTGGTAAATGAACTTCTCAACAAGAGGAAATTTGTTGTCTAAACAAAGAATGTTAACTCTTCAGTACTTTGATTACAGACAGACAGAAAATATGCAAAAAAAAAGAAAGAAATAAGTGTGACCCTGGTCAAGAATGTGTGAATTATGCCCAACCCCATGACAAATTTTTAATGCTATGTCAATGTCCAGCTGGAAATCTTCATGGGAAGGAATGCAAAGCAGGTAAGTGGTTACCCTCACAGGCGATTGTCACAAGTTATCTTCCTTTATTCCTTCTAGAGTTCTAGGTTTATATAGTACAAGGAATCTAATGCTTTTCACACACCTGACGTCCTTCGGCCGCTGAAATCATACTTCTGGTCCTTTTGTACGAATGCATTATAGAGATTACATCGCCTCATTGAATTTACAAAACGTATTAGCCCGTTTGGAATACATTGCCATTCTTACAGAAATGCATTTCGAATGATTGGACCTGGCCCTCCCACCCAATTCATCCCATATGTTTTCTATGTGGTTCAAGTCCTGGGATACAGGGGGTCAATGCAAGATGTTAACATTATTTTAGCAAGGAATTGTTATACGTGCCTTGTGAGGCATTGCATAGTCATGCTGGAAAGTGCCAGGTCCGTTATTTTGCATGAATGGTATCATGATATTGTTATAGCCTTGACCATTGAGATTTCCTTGGATAATGACCCAATCAGTTTTCAGATTCCCCATTATCCCACCAAATACCATAATACTACCACCACCAAATCTAACTGGCTCCCAAATACAACAGTCTGCAAGTCTTTCTTTTCTACGGGTGATAGTCACATGGCTGATAGTGAACGTCTCAGTGCTAAAAAGTATGGATTGCCACTTGTTGCACGTGAAATGCAAATGACATCGTGCCCTCAGCAGTCTGGAAGTCGTCCTTACTTTTCACTTTACTTATATGAACGGACGATCAACACTAATAGGAATATGGTTCTGTCTCAAACCGTTTATGATCCCTTGTGCATTAACGCATGCTACGCACATGCAAAGTGTTGATAAGGTTTTTCCTGCGTGGATGCATGAATATACATGTACCATCAATTTGAAATCAATTGCATTATCATTATCTGCAATGAACTTGTGATAACCCTGGTGTTACAAATAATAAAGTTTTATTTTGGGTCAGTGTATAATCGTATAACGAGGTTGAGGGATATAGTTGTGGTGTTTGCCCGTCTCTCCGAAGCCAATTTATTACTTTAAAGACGTCTAAACTTTGGTGCAAATAATCACTTCTTTATGGCAATGTGGTCCTTTAACTTGCTGTCAGATTGACAAAGTATTACTAGAGATATTGCCCTTAGAACGTATAAAGTGTTTACTTTAAGGTACATCATTGGCTAATTTCTGCTCAATAACTTCAGTTCATAAATCGTCGTGATAAGTTTTCCAAATTCACTGTTAGGTATACTTGTTGTACTAATAATTCACGGTTACAGAGCATACTTGTTGGAGTAAATGTACTCAAACCAAACACTAATAATTGAGTAAATGAAGGAATAACTACTGTGGTACTATTTATTGTCCATTAATTGTATTATTTATGAGTATGCTCTGCTTGATGCCTATGT
Source organism: Mactromeris polynyma (assembly GCA_032209605.1). Classification (NCBI taxonomy): domain Eukaryota; kingdom Metazoa; phylum Mollusca; class Bivalvia; order Venerida; family Mactridae; genus Mactromeris; species Mactromeris polynyma. The sequence goes on along the minus strand of JASFXZ010000030.1, from coordinate 5,745,689 downwards.
CAACTTTACAATGGCACAGCAGTCTTCAACTGACAGTTCTAAGGCTGTAAATCACTGTATGGTTATTATTTCTATTTGTGTTTAAGATGTATGTAATTTCCCTTTTCCCATGTGCAATTCTTTCACTAGGTTAGATAGTGTTCATGTTATTTCCTCCCCACTTTCAGACTATTGTTGCCAGCTGTGTTGACTTGTCCTGTGATTGCCATCCATTAAATTCCCCCCTCCCTGTTTGACTTCATGAATTCTCCTTAGTTGTCCTTTATGGTTGGCCAGGCCATTCCTTGCGTCCCTGTTCCCTTGCTATTTACTCTTGCACCTCCTCAAGTGCCTGATGTTTTATTGACTGTTGTTTCCCCGGATGTCTGTGTGGAGAGGCATTGTCTTATGTTTGTGACAGCTTATTCTCTCTTTCATGGTAACACATTAGGCCAAACCCCTTTCCCAGTAAATTTGATTTTAGGTTAGCAAAAATTACTGTGCGCTAGCCCATTATTATACAGGCAAGTGCTTAATTGTAAAGAAGTGCTTTTCTCGGAAATAGAGTAAAATGAAACCCATTCATGTTTTTAACAAATTGTACAGATACATAATTGTGACTTGTATAATGATTACATGTTTAAGTTATTTATAAGTTCAGGCTAGTAAGAATAATGATTACATGTTTAAGTTATTTATAAGTTCAGGCTAGTAAGAATGATTTCGGGCTAGTGGTTTGGCTAAGCAACTTGCCAAAACGTTCTCTGAAAATATTAAGACATTAAGCCTGCATTTGTCACAATTTGATTTCTATTAATTGTATTGTTTAGAGTATCAAATGACTAATGCCGGAATGATGTCCTGTGTTGAGACTGGTCCATCTGGACCAATATGTATTTGTTACAAATCTGGCACATACATATTTTGTAAACCAAAACTGAAAACGACTTCTGGCGCAACTAAAATCGACAAAAGGTCATTAGCGAAAGGTTAGTGTTTGAAAAATTATCAATCACAGATGGCTTGATTTATTTAATAAAAGCACAGTTGTTTGTTCTTACAGTTTCTCTAGTTACAACAAGTTTAACTACAAAAGGTCATTATATTGTGGAATACAGTCGGACCTCATTAATTAAAATTCATTGGTTTGAAATGTTATTCCGAATAATGCATAGTTTCGCATAGCTGATTTCAATTCAACGTGCTTAAGAAGATACCAGATGATACCAAGTATTTGGAAAGAAGGTTGTCGAATAACCGAGGTCTGACTTAGTTCTACATTGCATCTGTTCATTTATTAAAAGTGCATTTATAATCAGGTATCATAAGTTAAAAATAAGTGATTCTTAACGATTAATCTGACTGTTTTGATTAAATCCAGGATTAATTATATTTCTACCTTACAAGGTTCATGCAAAACCAGTGAAAATTTGTGCAAAAAAGGTACATGTGTTGAGACTAAAGAAAAGAATGGATGGTCAAACCTCTGTTCTTGTCCAGTAGGTTCCAGTGGAAATCTTTGTCATGAAGGTAAGATGTAGTAAGCAGTACAGAAAACTCTAAAAATGCATAGACTGTGCTATTCGGCGACATAGACAAGCTAAGGGAAGGATACCCATGTCCACGAATAGTGGAATTTTAAAAAATGAAAAAGGGGAATTTGGAGCCAAACATATAGGGTCATATATTTGCTTTCTATGCCATTTTGAATCTCCTATGACTAATGTACAGTATTTTTGACAAGTATCTTAATATGACTACATAAATGTGGACCAATCCCCACTAATCTTATAATGAGAATTTTCATTATTGTTAGGGGAATGTGAAATGGAAGTAGGTAAAAAACTAACAATTTTAGTAGGGGAATAGTAGCCATAAATGCCTCAAAAATGGCCAAACAAGTGCCTTTATATTCAAATAATTTATCTTTTGATTTATTTTCTGAATCCTGTATATAAAAAAATAGCTGAATGAACAAAATTTCAAAAATATTGTAAAACATCGCAAAAAACTTCCTATTTCAATCTGTATCATTATTTTCCTGTGAATGCCACCATAGCAGAACAGATATAGAAATACTACTGTCAGTCTGTCCATGACATAAAGCTGTTTCAAGTAGCCACACCTCTTATACAGGTCGTCCACCAATTCCTATATTCCTATATTTTTAAGAGATTTCAGATTTAAAAAAAAAACCTATATTTTCCTACATTTTTCTTGAGAAATGTTGTCGATAGCTCTTCAAATTGAATTGAAACTATTTCTTTACAGTTTAGAGCTGTCCTTTGTCCTTTAAACCTCCACAACTTGCAGAAGATTGCTGTACAGTCATGGGTCTTCTTAAAGGACACCTTTGATGGGATGAATGTTCATCTTTAAATCTTAAATGGTGTCTATTTAGATGATCACATGGGTACTACAGCTGCTTTTTGTGGTGTTGATGGATGTTTTGGTAAAGTAAACTTATATAGAAAGTGATAAGAAACTGAACAAGTAAATTAACATTACATGTTTACCTTCAAATGAACATGTTCTGTCGTTGAATTTCCTATATTTTTATCTAAAGTTTTGCCTAAACTCCAATATTTTTTTCAGGAAAATTTCCTATATTTTATTAATTAACTGGTTGACAGCCTGTTTATATCTCTGCAACAACTTTGTGGAAAACAAATACTGGTTACTGAAGTAATCACATTCAAAATCGCAACTTCCTGATAGAAAGAATCCTTAGTCATAAAGCACACATTTCTGTATTATCAATTACTTTATGGCCTTCAAGTGGTAAAAAAACCAAGATAGAGAATACATTTATATCTTATTTGTTTTCTACATTGATGTTAGATGAACTTAATTTATCATAATTGTGGTACTTCGTTATTTTAATATCACATTCATAATGCTTCTATCATTCTTACTAGGTTCGCCCTTTTTTTTAAGGCAAAATTTGAGCCGAGCCCTATTCCTCAAAGAAAAAGTATATATTCCCCCCCTTGTTAGAAAGAAAACTTCCCTCCAGTAAAATTATTTAAAATTGTAGCCTCTTATAAATACCCAAAGGGGATTCATGATGCAAATTTCGGCTTTTAAAAGGACGCGCCATTCTTCCCCAAAAACTGAAAAAAAATGGCTGCAGGTATATTACAAATTTGTATTTCTAGATATGCAAACCTGTAATAAATGTCGTGACGAAGCAAGACTAGATTGTATAGGGTTCCCAGATGGAACTGCTGTCTGTGTTTGTGTAGAATTTGAAAAAGAGAATCAAGGGGAAGAACCAGGCATTTGCTTCTATAAGAAGTTTGAAAAACGTGGGTAACATCATTGTAATGTATTTTTATTCTGTAAGATATTTCCTTGTGTATTACTGCTATGCAATGGTGCCAGATCCGAAAGTTTATATTTTTTCGGCGCGCCTGTACTAACATGGTTTTGCTATTTGCATATCAGTGTTGTGTAAACCAATCAAATCTTACGTTAACCACCAAGGCAATTTCTCTTCAACCGAACAATGTTTGTAACCTTGATGCGGATTGGGTTCTAACTTCAATATAGGGTACGTTACCGTACCGAAATCCACTGAATTTTGGTGAGTTTACCGAAATCCATTTTGGATCTGGAGTGACCTGCAATCATAAAATCTCGGCAATTTTTATGTTGCACACCAAATCTGAACCTTCAGATTGCGCCAACCATCTTTTTTTAAGATATTTCTTGTTTTTCTGTAAGATACTTTCATGTTTGTTGCTGCTATACATTGGTGCCAGATCCGACAGTTGATATCATTTTGTAGCCTTGAACTTCTTGCACAGCTGAGCCCTCTGTCCAACTATAGAAGGGGTTTCAAATAATTTTATTTAACACACTTGATGCCCAACTGATACTTGAGTTTTCCAACATAATCAATATGTGTATGTTCAAATGGAATTTGCTCAGTAAAAAATTACAAAGTTTTCAAAATTTGTCTGCAATATTTTACAGATTGAATCAACAGAACAGAATAGAATGTTTTATTAATATTTGGATTTAAGTACATGTATAACATTTATCATCAAATGTGTACAATTTACAAAATAATAATATTGATAGACTCTATTCAACAACTGTATCATTTGCTGCAGACATTATGCCCTCTGGGGTGCCGAAACCTTAATTTTTGTTTGGCTATTTATATGAGTCATCATATTATTATTCAATAGTAAATGATTTTTGGGAGTTTTGTCAATAAATCTTGTCGAATATAACTATGTTGTTAATTAACTCGTAGATCGCCAGTCTGTATGCCTAGCTGGAAAACACAGCTGTGACCGTGGACAAGAGTGTGTTAACTATGCATTAGGCAGAGAAGATGTTGAAATAACTTGTCAGTGTCCGGTCGGGAAGAAACGAGGAAAGTTTTGCAATGAAGGTGAGCTCACAATGGACTCCGAGTGTCACATGATAATGACTTGTTATCTGCCTACGCTGCACATTATACACTGAACAAAATTTCTAAACGTCCACTTGGTATTTCGTCAAAGTATAAGAACATAAACAAATGTACATAATTGCACCTATTAAGCAGATGAACAGATCAACCTGAAATATTAATAAAAAGTGGTCAATAATACAAAATTTTATATTTTTATAATAATTTTATAAATTCTAATTGAATTGGTTAATTAGTTTATACAGCTTGTCATACCTGTCAAATCAGAGTACCATTATCAATCATACCGATGGCCCTGGCGTGTACTTCAGTGGTCATTCTCGCCATCTTTTCTGTTTTTCGTGTTGGACATACAACGGGGATTGCATTGAAATGCAATTTACCGCTTACTACACAGTACAAGTGATCCTTGTGCCAAAGTTGAAAATCGTACTCACCGTCACGCGTGGTCAATCATGACACATATAACATTTTTCTTAAATTTGTATTTTTTACATGGACGTTTAGAAAATTTGTTCAGTGTATAAGTCTCATTACTGTGAAGACATCTGTGTAACATAGTTTAGCTCACATGAGCACGAAGTGCTCATGTTGAGCTTTTAGGATCGATGAATGTTCATCGTCGTAAATCGTGCGGTGTGCGTCGTGCGTCAACATTTTCTAGTGGTCCTCTTACAAGATTGCATAAATTATTAAGTTCTGTCAAAAACGTGGCCGCCAGGCGTGTGGCCGTGTTCCCTATATGTATATAGTGCAAACTATAAATGACATTTCCTCCTAAACCACTTGATAAATTTTGATCAAATTTTGCAGAAATGATCCTAAGGTGGTCCTCTTTCGATGATTCGAATTATTTTTTGTAAATATGAATTATTATTTTAGTACATAAGAATGGCAGTGTACTCGGGTGATCGATATATAGGCCATCATGGCCCTCTTGTTTAACAAACGCATTTATATACTCCACAGAAATGGAGGAAATAAAATATCTACTAATAATAACGGTATGTCATATTTTCATTCAATATCGTCTTTATGGTGCTTTTAACAAAGATGTTCTTTGCCTTTCAGAAATGGAGGAAATAAAGTTACGTATCAATACTAATTTCTAATTTTATTTATTGTTTTAATGACTTTTTGTCGTTCTAGATTATGCTGTTGATACTCCGGCAGGAAAATTTTCTTGTGTTGAAACAGGAGAACATGGCTCGCTTTGTGTCTGTGAAAAATATGGTCATGGAATAGACAAATATGGTTTCTGCAAGCCGCCGGAGCTGTATTAATGGTTGAGCTATTGTCCCAATTTGATTTTTTGAGGTATTTATTCTATAATACATGTGTTGGGGTGTAATAATAAAAAGTAACTTTGCCAGTATGTAAATGTATGTGGTAAAAAACAAAAATCAGATGAAGAAAAATCAGTTGGGTTATATTTTCAAAGCTAATAATAAGACTTGATCATAGATACTGTCATGATTAAATTGTTCTTATCATTTTGATGACAATTATGGGGATATATCAAGTTATTGTATATTGTTATGGTATAAACACATATATAGCTACAATTAAGAGGATAAGGTAATTATTGTGTTACAGTAATTGGAATTCGAAATGGGCATCACTTATAACTACAGTAAAACCTGGATATTAAGATCACCTTTGGAACCCTTGAAAACTGGTCTCCTTATTGAGGTGGTCTTTATGAGAGGTTTTACTGTATATGATGAACATGACATTCAATGTAACTATTGACAGAAAGAATATTCAAAATATGCCTGCATGTGTAAAGAACCAATACCATTAATATACATGTACATAACAAATTGCCCATACTGGTTAGTTAGAGAATAGGTACTTAGCATGTGAACATTTTCTCAAAGCTAAATGTCAGATTCCACAAAAGTTGTTTTTTCAGCAAGGATGTCATTCCTTATTCATAATATTTAAAAAATGTTTTTTACTATACTTAACGCCATTAAAAAAAAAACAATTTAATAGCCTTCATTTTGTTCAAATCAGACTATGGCCCTAGCTTTCATATTTTATAATCTATGAAGCTTAGGAAATTATGTGTGAGAATTAAAATATAATTATTTCTTTATAATGTCACAATGTTGACGCGGACACTGTTTAGTTGAGTTTTTAATGGCGTGGAGTATACATTAATTACATAAAATTGCTCTGTAGTTTTGCATGGGATACAGGTACAGTATTTTCTGTTTGTAGATGGATAACTCCAAGAGGATCACCTTGTAAATTTGCAGTGGACACAGTTGAAGATAATTTACTCAGAATGAAGCAAAAATCAAATACTGAGGGGTGCCAAAGAGGTTTACATACCTCACAATGAATTCATTTAGGTTTTCCTCTGTTCGGTATTGTGTAGACATTGGCACTTTGAAGACATCTTACTTTAAGTGTTTTCAACAATATGTACTCCAGCAACACAGATGTATCAATCAGTCCCACAGTGATATGTAACTACGATTCAAACCACCCCATAGTATGAGTAAGCTATACTAGTCAAAAGTGTTAATCTGCCAGATCTAATTTCTATGGTGGCATACTTCTGCCACCAGTTAACCACATACTTTTCTAGTTAATTATGTAGTTTACTAGCTTAACCTGATAACCACTTTTTTCTAGTTAACTATGTAGTTAACTGGTGGCCAACAAATTTCGCATAGTTTCTAGAAGGATGCAGGATATGTCTACTATTTATTTTGATCATAGAACGTTATAATGTATAAGAATCAAATGAAGTTAGATGTAAATCTGTCAAAATCAGGTCCATCATTGCAGAACGTTTTTTTCAAAATGTCATGAAGGTTCACAAAATCCAAAATGGCAAGTTTAACACTTTTGACCAGTAGAGGAAGGAAACCTCCACAATGTTCGGTATCATTGTTTTTCCCCTTTAACATAATTATAAATGTACTTTTTTGATGGTACATATAATGTAATGCTTTTTGAAGATCATGCGTATATTAGTGAAGTAGTCAGTGTATTTTATTTATTTAATACCATGTCATGTTTAAACATATAATTAAATTTTAGTCAAAAGGCCTTTTTGCTTTGTAATAGTGAGTTCACTTCTTCAGACTAAAGGCACAGGAGATTGCCATGAGTTCTTTCCCTTTATTTCTGATCTGGAGTTCTCTCCCTTTGCCTCTTCTATATATGTGTATATACTACATGGAGTCAGCGCTTTTCACAGCTGACCTCTTTCCATGGCCGAAATCACGCTTCAAACATCAAAATATGTGTAAATTTGGATGCATTTCTGTGAAGAACTTTGTCAATTCTTGATGGATTTTCTAAGAGTAGGTGTTGTTTGAAAGATATATTGTTGAATGTGGTGCATATTTTTGACATATTTTTATATTTGAAGCGTCATTTCCGCCACTGAAAGAGGTAACCTTTAAAAACTAAGTTACCAGTTACCCCTGGAAGTATATCTAGAGAGATGAATAAAATTCATGAATCATCCCAGTACAAGTACAAAAAGATGCAAAGATTGAGCTAGACTTTTTATTTTTATAAAGGAATAAAACAACAATGTTTGTGAAGAGTAGAAATGTTAGCATTCAGTTACACAGACACAAAATATGAGACATTTGTATGTTTGTTCTTGGATAATACCTACAATATAGACAACCACACCATAAATGTTGTAACATTGCATTGCCAACACCCAAGTGGTCAGAGAAATGTAATTGCACTATACTATGAAAATCATTGACACTATATGAAATGAACTGCATGTCAGACTTGACCAAATATTCTATGTAACGTGGCTTGCAAACAGTATGCACTGTACAGTAAAACCTCAATAATAAATCCACTTTTGGGACTCTTGAAAACTGGTCTCATTATTGAAATGGTCTTAATATTGAGGTTAAATAAAAAGCAAAACAGAAAATGGACTTGAAAATTGTGTTCATAATTTAGAGGTGGTCTTATTACTGAGGTTGTCTTTAGATGAGGTTTTACTGTACATAAAATAGATAAGTAAACATATCTGAGAACTATACCATTTCACTTTAATTTAGAGTTTACTGTTAGAAAGCTTATATTCAATTATTCCTATAAAACGTCGTTCCACATGGGCATCAACTTTTAGTACAATCTCTCTCGCTGTCATTGCTGAAGTACAAGACCAGTGTTCTGAAAGAATCAGAGGTATCATTAAAAATCTATGTTGAAAGCTACATAGATAGTTCCCATATTTACAATATTTACCTCCCTTGTTCTTAATCATCAGCCATTTTGATAGGCGAAACTGAAGTAGTACACAAATATGTGATAATTGAGAAAATACCAAGAGAATTTGCATGTGACAACAACATTTCCTTCGACTTTCTGAGCCATCTGCCCACGTGAGCATGATGAAAAAGTTATTTTATATACATGTATCCCATTTCATTTTATCATCATTTACATTGTATTCCCTATAAACGTTAAGAAAAGCCTATTTATATGGCTGACTATTTAGAACAATGGAGGTAAATATTGTCAATGTGGAAACTATCTACAGTGCAATATACATGGTATTTTATGTTAAAAAGAAGACTTGAAGTTTAGAGTTTGGACATGCATCCACATCCTCTCTGTAACAATTTTTTTATCATTGTTTCCTGTTGTTAGAATTTACAATTTTTTTAAACATCTCAAAGACATTCAAATATAAATCCTGTATTTCAAGCCAATTCATACATGTTTCAAATCAGGAGATGCTGAAAAATAGAATGTAGTTAAAAGATCTCTTACTGTCTACAATTGGTCCGATGAGCTTATCATCAGTCATATCTGTGATTGTAAAAATCTCACCACCCAAATTGTCACGAATACAAATTGAAGTTGATTTCTGCAATATAAAACATTTGTATCTCAAAACATGGCCACGTTAAAACTGATGCTTATAAATATCATGTCTTGCTGATTAAGTAGTAAGTTAAATAATCCCCAAATCAGAATTACTAAAAAAGTTATTATTCAATTAACTCGACACGTAGAACAATAGCAGTGTGAATGATCCTTTGAATAGTAGACGAGATTATTAGATCTAAGATTATGTGGAATAAACTACAGTTAAAACTAGAAATGTATGTGTTCACAGGACACAGACATCCCAACTTACCTTATCAATGGGGCATAACTCTGCTACTTAATAGATAGCTCCTACCCAGTGATCTCCCCTTATAAGTATCGGTTATTGCTGTACTGCGTGGGAAGATAACCGATGCGTGGAGTTTGAGTTCCCACATCTACAATATTTACCTCCCTTGTTCACAATCATCAGACATTTTGATATGCAAAACTGATTAGCAATTGTAGGAGTAATACCCAAATATGAGATAATTGAGAAAATGCCAAGAGAATTTGTATGTGACCACCACTTTTTCCTTAACTTTCTGAGCCATCTGCCCAAATGAGCAAAATGAATGAGTTATTTGTATATACCTGATTTATTTTATCACCGTTTACATTATATTCCCTATTTAATAGTATTTATACTTTAAGGAAATTTGCCCTTAAATATGACTGACTATTCATAACAAGGGAGGTAAATGTGGGAACTATCTATAAATCCGTTCGAAACAGCTATTCCTATGAATGTTTGTTACTCGAGGTCAAATACTTCTTTGGGACAAGAGCGCCATGAATAGAAGCCAGACTGACGGACAGACAAGGTCAAACCTAAGTCTCTCAAATTGGTTGGATCACAGCTGTAGAACGACAGGTTTTATTAAGTACTACACATCTTCAAATTGTTTCTGTTTTCGAAAATATGACAAAAATAACAATTACCATTCCAGTGATGTTAAATTTGACCATTGCATGTCCACGAGGATGACTCCATGAAAAATTTCCTGTTCTACACGAAGAGGGAACGTTAACATAAACGGTATGGTTGTTGTTTTTTGGAATGCTGCAAAAATGATGATATTAATTATGTCTTTTGTAAGCTAGTTATGATTGAAATATTTGTAGCATCACATATGGATTATTATACATGTATTTGCTAAAGCAAATCTTTTTTATGGATTATATTTACAATAGCCTGAAAACCTTTTTGACTTGACATTGTAAAAAATGCTAAAATAGAGCTTGTGAACACAATACGGCGTTCATGTATTATCCGATGTTTACCAATCTTATTTAGTAAGACACTTCTAAATCTCGATTCCTTTCGAAAACCAGCCAATGTGTAACTGGATTACGGCCCTTGGAAATTGGAAAACTTCCTAAAATTAAGCTTGTGAAAACAATAGTGTTGTATCCGATGTTTACCAAAATTATACAATAGTTGGAGATCTATGAGTGCTCAGTTCCTTTCAAAAATCAGCTAGATCCGCTCATGCATGACATGGTTATGGCCCTTGAAATTGACAAAATTGCTATACATGAGCCTGTGAATAGAGCTTCAATTTTTTATTTAATCTTTCAAAAACATGGACAGTTGGCAGTAGTTTGATATCCAAGAGATCTTGGTTGCTTTTGAAAAACCGACAGATCGGTGCATGCATAACGTTTTTCTGCATTATGGCCCTTGAAATTGGCAAGATTTCTGTAATCAGTAGAGCCTCCATATATGCCTTTTAAGAATTTAAATACAAAAAGAGACCAAATTTGGCCAGCCAGTAGAGCAGATGCCCTCGTGGACCTCTTAACTAGCTTGCTTTAATTTTGGTAAACAAACATATAGGCCTAAACGAAAGTTGAAACCAATCTGCGTCAAGGTTACAAACGTTGTTCAGTTGCAGATAATTTGCTTTAACGGTTAATGTAATATCTGATCGGTTTACTATGGTGGCATATTTCTGCCACCAGTTGACTACTAAATTAACTAGATAATTATCTGGTTATCGCGTTAAAGTAACTAGAAAACTACTTAATTAACTAGATAATTACGGGGTTAACTAGATAAATATCGTGACAATTTGTTATACCAGATAAATAGCTCAACACGAAAAATTGTCAGATAGTGCCCACAACTGTCACCACTTACCCACTTAAACCCAGTGCGGACAAACTATTTTATAAGTGTCAAGTAGCTAACGCGATACATATCTAGTTAACTACATACTTATCTAGTTAATTAATTAGTTAACGAGTTAAGTATCTGGATATCTAGTTAATTGTGTCGTTAACTAGATACTTAACTCGTTGACCACTTAATTAACTAGATAAGTATGTAGGTAACTATATATTTATCGTGTTAACTACTTAACAGTAACCTAAAATAGATTGGTGGTGGCAGTTGTGGGCACTATCAGACAATTTTTCGCGTTAAGATGTTTATCTGGTATGAACATTTATCACAATACTTATCTAGTTAAACACATACTTATCTAGTTAATTAAGTAGTTATCTTGTTTCTTTAACGTGATAACCAGATAAGTATCTCGTTAATTATGTAGTTAACTGAAAACAGAAATATGTCACCATAGTTTTCATCGGAAAGAAACACATAGTTGCTCCCATTTGGGTGCATCGACTCTCCGATCAGTCTACAAACCGTTACTTATCTACGACAAAAAACATTCTTACCCAGCGTACGGTGGACGGACGTTACATGGAACATAGGAAGAAACAACAGTACTTTAGCACCATATTGAAACAAATATAATCCTCTGTGGCCAAACAATCCCTTCAATTCAAATTATACTTGCACGTATAAATATCACATTAAATGCTTTTATACACAACACACATTCTCAATAAAAAAAATGGATTGTTTTCAGTTCACTTCTTCAATTTGCATTTATAATTATACTACACAAAAAAAGAACCACCGCATCTAATTACCATAAGGTAATAACACTGGTAGAAGAAATCATACCGAAGAGGTTAAAACGGCTTAAAACTCCAATACAGCAAAAGTGCAATGGGCGTTGTCGAGTCGAGTGCGTTTGTTGGTTTATTAAAACAACTGAGATTAACACTGACTTTGCAACGGTTTGCAGCGCAACTTTCAAAGAATGTATGTCCCAAATTTGTCACAAACTAAATTATTTTATGAAATCCTATTGCAATGACTGTTACAAAATAGACTCGCACATCGTCATTAATATATTAAGTAATTATGTACTTGGAAAAGTGTATTTTATTTAAACATTTCAGTTGTGCTGTTTGTAAACGTTTTAGATACACGAAAAGTGCCATATATTGTCCCTAGTGACAGTTTTTATAAGACAATTTTTCGTGTTAAGATATTTATCTGGTATGAACATTTATCACGATACTTATCTAGTTAACCACATAATTATCAAGTTAATTAAGTAGTTATCTAGTTACTTAAACGCGATACCAGATAAGTATTTAGTTAATTAAGAAGTTAATTGGAGGCCGAAATATGGCACCATAGTTTTGTGCTCGACGTCACATGTATATGTTCGAATACTCGCAGTCTCTCGCGAATGGGGGCATGTGAATTTATCCCACTGTACGTCTGTTAGTTCGTCGAAGCACTGCGTAACTCAGATTTGTCTATTAAACGATACAATCGATTCCAATGAAACTGTACAAATATTTTACATGATAAGCAGATGTGTCGCGAGAAAAGTGTTTCACCTTCAAGGTCACAGATGAGGGCACAACCTTACGGGGCCATTTGCCAATAGTGATATTATTGTGGCATATTACTGCCACCAGTTAGCATGATAGCGTTCGCGAACTAATTCGTGTTAACCACTTAATTATTACGATAATTATCTAGCTATCTAGTTAATATTCGTGATAAATTTTCGGTAAGATAATATCATACAACTAGAAACAGGCTTGAAAGTGCCCAGAACTGCCACCTCTTACCTTTTTATGATGTATTACGCTAGATTTAACGAATCTGAAATTCGCGAAATTGAGTTATTAAGTAACATAATAAGTGGTCAACTAGATAAGATTCGTGTTACCGCTTACATCTAGAAGCCAAAAATGAATAAGTGGTAACACGAATCTTAAGTGAAATTCGCGAATTTGAGTTATTAAGTAACATAATAAGTGGTCAACTAGATAAGATTCGTGTTACCACTTACATCTAGAAGCCAAAAATGAATAAGTGGTAACACGAATCTTAAGTGATATTCGCGAATTTGAGTTATTAAGTAACATAATAAGTGGTTAACTAGATAAGATTCGTGTTACAACTTAAATCTAGTGTAATACTTCATAAAAGGATAAGAGGTGGCAGTTCTGTGCACTTCCAAGCCTGTTTCTAGTTGTATGATATTTATCTTACCGAAAATTTATCACGAATATTAACTAGATAGCTAGACAATTATCGTAATAATTAAGTGGTTAACACGAATTAATTCGCGAACGCTATCATGCTAACTGGTGGCAGTAATATGCCACCATATGATATCTCTTGTTAATCTATTATTTCGAAGAAGTGAAATCTCCTTCCTCTTTTTGATACGTGTTTATTATCTTTGTATACCAGTATAAACCAATGTCTAGTTTTGTGTTAGTAAATCTTTAAAGAAGTAAACAGCATGACAATGATTGATGGTAAGGTATACATATGTGACGTGGATGAGTTAATTAAAGTGACGAAATACTTTGTTATTGGACGTTTGTTTTTTACGTATTTGGTAAAACTTGACATCCTTGTCTACAAAAATATATTTTTATTTCGCTGAATTGTACATGCATTCCAAGGAATAAGACATTTAATCACTGATTTTTCCCGGATGTCGTGCTGTTGTCACTGAAGTACTCTAGGCGTACTATTGAACGTAGTTCGCTTTCTAAAATGAAGCACGAATGAAAAGCGCTTTTCGATATGTACATGTATGCTTAATTACACATAATATGTCATTACCTGTTTGTAATGTAATGGTAAATTAGAAGGTCCTCTCCGATGTGTCCGAATTTCTCATTAAGATAATAAAAGATCGGTTCAGAAACAAGCCGGTATCCAACTTACAGTTACTTCGTATAGATTTCGGAAATGAAATACAGTTCGTGTGGTTTGAAACCAGAGGCGGTCCCAAGATTTGGGCTTAGGGGGCGTACTCAGGATGTGGTGATTAGGGGGTCGCGTGCCAAGTGCACCACCTCCACTGGATCAGCTAGTGGTTTGGCATCTGGATATATCTCGTCATGGGGAACAAAGTGAATTTTAGCTGGGTAATTTCTGGACACTCTACGTTTGTACATTGCATAATGCTTACCTAATAATTACAAGTTTTCAAGGTCGCAAAAAATAGTTTCTATATCAGTGTAAAATAAAAAAAATCTGTAACTATTTTCGATGTCACGCTTAGTGAAACGTATAAATTGGCAATTTGAGACATGTTAAAATACAATGTATATTGTTTTTTAGTTTAAACCTTTTTTTACATCGATAGTGAAACAATTTCTTACAAATTATACCAATCACTCTCGATGGCTGCTTCCTGGATACCAACCAGTACTCGCGCCTAATTTATGGATTGTGAAGTTCGTGATCAAACACCGCTCAACACGGGGCTCGAACTCACGACCTTCGGATCAGGAGCCAAGCGCCTCCTATATATTATTTAAATATTGCCATATGTTTATGTAACTCCCAATCGATATATAGCGTTACCATGGTTACGCTCGAGATACATTTTTTGGATAACATCGCTCTTAGTTTTCCTACCTTCACAATTTTAATTGGTCACTCTATGTTTTGTCATTTTTTTCGACATGAATAGATCTACGTTGTTAACTTGACCGTATTGGTTTAAATTCATGCTGGACCATTTCATTTCAAATTAGGTATATTGAAATGTTCGTGCTTGTCCGTAACCTTGACGGAGAAAAGGCCACGGTTCTGTTTTATGATAGAAAGGTTATCCACATAGCAGTTATACAGCTTTACGCACGAGATCATTTCCTTACCTAAAATGGCATGGATGGGTCCTGAAAGTTCACACACCAACTGTAGTTAGTAATAAATGTGAATTCTCAGAGCATTTGTATGGTGGCATATTTCTGCCACCAGTTAACTACTTAATTAACTAGATAATTATCTGGTTATCGCGTTAAAGTAACTAGATAACTACTTAATTAACTAGATTTTTAGTGGTTAACTAGATAAGTATCGTGATAAATTTTCATACCAGATAATTATCTTAACATGAAAAATATAGATAGTCTGATAGTGCCAACAACTGCCACCACTTACCCACTTTTAAATTCAATACGGACAATCTATTTTAAGGCCCTGTCCCACACTGCTGTCTATGATTCCGTCTACCTCCGTCTAAAGTTTTACCTTATGCGGTGTTTAGACGGCAGCAAATTCAATTTTGTTGGCCATGGACGGAAGAAAGAACAGCAGGAGTAACGTCTAAAAACGTCTGAGAAACGTCTGCTTAAGTATGAGTAGCGCCTTCATTCAGTCCAGCTTACGGAACATTGAACGCCTGAGTAACGTCTGCTTAAGTATGAGTAACGAACGAAACGGTTGAAAAACGTCAACATTACGTCTATCTACTTCCTGTTTGCGTCTTAAAAAAGGCCAAACTCCGCTCATCGCCTCATGACAACAACAGTGGCTACTGGACATGTCACATCACACTTCATTTCATTCCATCATGCCAGCCAAGAGAATCAAAGGCAGGGGCAAAGCGATAGCCCCAGTCAAGCTGATACAGAAGCCTCCCAGTCCTCCCCCCAGGGAAGAATATAATAGTTCATGTTTACCTCTCTCACGATTTTTGAGATTGTGTTATGCGGAACCCGCCATCCATAGCGCATGTCCATGTACTTGGCCCCTGACGCCAAATGTCGAAGTGTTATCGCTAGCTTCATTCTAGGCTCGATGGGGGCCCTGAACCATGTATGCTGCTTGGTGATTCTTGGACCGACTCTGAGAAGAATCTCATGAAACATATCCGGTGGCATCCGCATGAAGTTGCAGAAGGACTTTGGATCCTCAGCTCGCAACTCGACCATTAACTGGTCGTAAAGACCAAACTTATGCCGCCTCTCGGGGCCAAGCCATGGGCGAATCCAGAACCTGCGCCGCCGACTCTGCTGCCTTCTGCGCCTTGCCCTCCTTCTATGGACAGCATGTTCATAGAGTATCAGCCGGACAGCTTGCACATCAAGTTGTGCCTGCAGAAGAGCCACTTCATCGGGAAATTCATCAGGAATGTCATCCATTGCACATAGAAGTAGAGGAGCAAATGAGGGTGTACGCATTTCCCAAACGTTTTATTCCAGGTCCGTCTCTGCTCATCTGGTCGTTGCCAAGGCGTTTCTTGCACTTATCTCTAACTTTTATAGGAGTTTTGATCGTTATTCACACGTGATTAGACGTTAATAAACGTTCATCTATCCGTATTCATCCGTTTCTACCGTTACGAGCACTGTGTATGGCCTGACGTCAGTCGCTCATGTATTCGTTAAGTGAATGTTTCTTTGACGTTATTCAGCTGTTTTCTTGCCGGTTTCACCGTTCCATAGACGTATGATGCGTTCCGTGGCTGGAAGCGGACGAGCTGTCCGCCTGCCCAACAGCCATAAAAGTATAAAAACCGGTAAGATTCCGTCTGAGTAACGGTGAAAACGGTAAAAAACCGCCAGAGTAACATATGAAAACCGACAATCGCTATCGGAATTCCAACCTTTGAACATGTCTAAACTAGCGCCGTCTGTCAACGTCTAAATACGTCTGTAAACCAGCTGAGAAACGAATAAAAACGTCTAATAAACGTACGCATTCGTTTCTCAGACGGTATCGTTAAACGTCGCAGTGGGACAGTAGCTTTAGATAAGTGTTAAGTAGTTAACTCCAAAAATATATTGTTAACTACATAATTATCTAGATAATTGAGTTGTTCACGAGTTAAATATCTAGTTAACAACATAAATATCTAGTTGATTATCTAGGTAACTATATAGACAACGCATTAGCTACATAAGTTTTAGGTAACAGTTAAGTAGTTAACGCGATATTATCTAGTTAACTACACACTTTTCTAGTTAAGTAAGTAGTTAACTGGTGGCAGAAATATGCCTCATACAATGGAAAGGCGATCGCATGTAGTGAATTTGTTCACTGTATACACTTTCGGCGGTTGTTGAAGGGTTGTTACTCTAAAGGGATAATTGATCATAGTTTTGAAGAGATGCACTTGCTCAGCATACGCCCGCTCAATAGAGGTTGCACTGTTTCCATACATTCACAACTTGTGACCACCAATTGTAACATCTCGGCATTATTTATGTTGCACAACAAATCATTATCTTAACCTTCAAATAGAGCCGAACATATTTTTTCGAGATATTTCTTGTTTTGTGTATGTTTATCAATCATGAAGCAATTTTTTGAATGTTTAAAGCGGACAAATTAAATTGTTTTCAAACGAAGAGAAGACGTAAAACACTAGCATGGTTTCATGAAGAAATAGAGAAGTGTCAAAGACAGTCTGGTATACGGCAATTTATGGCAAGACGGGGGATGAAGTAGACAGCACCAGTAACCCACAATCACAATATTAAAATGTGAGTAATCTTGATATGTTCACATAACTATTAGAAAATAAGGAAAAAATATCGTAGTTTTTACCTAATATATTGTAGTTATTGTTATCAGAATGTAAGACAATACATTTGTATAGACACTGCAGTAGCATGGGTTTGTTTTTCGATTTGGAATTTCTAACATGGTTTTCCGTGAATGAGGAATTGTTATGTCCTAAGCTTGCTTAATTACTATTTGTCGATGCACCATGTTAAATACTTAAGTATTGGAGGCGTACTGGTCGATGAGTAGAGCACACGACTTCTGCTCAGAAGGACATGAGTTCGAATCCCGCCACGACGAGGTTGAACATTTACTGCTAGTACTGTTTTCAGCCTATAGGGAGCAGTCATTAGTAGCATATAGGGAGCAGTATTTTGTAGCCTATTAGTGAGCAGTAATTAGTAGCCTATTAGGGAGCAGTAATTAGTAGCCTTTAGGGAGCAGTCATGAATAGCCTATTACGGAACAGTCAGTAGCCTATTGGGGAGCAGTCATTAGTAGCCTATTAGGGTGCTGTCATTAGTAGCCTATTAGGGAGCAGTCATAAGTAGCCTATTAGGGAGCAATCATTAGTAGCCTATTAGGGAAAAGTCATTAGTAGCCTATTAGGGAGAAGTCATACGTAGCACATGTTTGTTACTGCTATACATTGGTGCCAGATCCGATAGTTGATATCATTTTTTAGCCTTGAACTTCTTGCACAGCTGAGCCCTCTCTCCAACTATAGAAGGGGTTTAAAAGAAATATATAGCAATGAAGGGATGTAGATGGATAGTTGCTCTGTATAATATCTTATTACTTTATTATTAAGGTATTAGCCTCCTGGTAATTTCCCTTCAATGTGTAAGATACATAGAATAACTAACATATATTTCTAAATTTTATATACATGCATGATCATTCAGTTTCACAACACTTTCATGTTATTTACTTTTTTGGCAGATATTCACTATGTACATGTATATTAAAAAGATGTGTTTATTGCAAAAACTATAATTCTTAAGAAAGGGAGGTAATTATCTAAAATGCTTAAAAATATAAAGAAATATGATAGTTTAAGCCTTAGAAGTAACAAAATTTGGCAACATTGTAATTTTTCTTATGTTTAACAACTACAATGAACCTTAATTGACTGAAATGAACCATATTTTGAATGAAAAAAACAAATGGCAAGTTGTATTATCGAAAATTTAGACAGTATTCTGTTCATTTTGCAAAAAGTGGACCATAAATGTCTCCGAAATGTGGATATAGTACAAAGACATGTTATAAGATTCAAATAATTTTATTTAACACACTTTGATGCCCAACTGATACATTTGTACTTGAGTTTTCCAACATAGTCAATATGTGTATGTTCAAATGGAATTTGCCCAGTAAAAAAGTTTTCAAAATTTGTCTGCAATAATTTACAGATAGAATCAACTGAACAGCATATAATGTTTTATTAATATTTGGATTTAAGATAACATTTATCATCCAATGTATACACTTTACAAAATAATAATATTGATACACTTTAATCAACAACTGTATCATTTGCTGCAGACATTATGCCCTCTGGGGTGCTGAAACCTTAATTTGATCAGATTTTTTGTTGAATGCAATTTACCGCTTACTACACAGTATAAGTGATCCTTGTGCCAAAGTTGAAAATTGTAATCGCCGTCACGCGAGGTCAATCATGACGATAAATAGGTATTTTCTTTGTGAAAGTCAATTATATAAAATACTAGAATGCCAAATTTTAAATCAAGTCGACACATATAACATTTTTCTTAAATTTGTATTTTATTACATGGACGTTTAGAAAATTTGGTCAGTGCATAAGTCTCATTACTGTGGAGACATCTGTGTAACATAGTTTTTAGCTCACCTGAGCTCGAAGTGCTCATGTTGAGCTTTAAGGATCGATGAATGACCGTCTTCGTGAATCGTGCGGTGTGCGTCGTGCGTCAACATTTTCTTTAAACAACATATCCGATACCACTGAAGGATTTTGTTCACATTTCACAGGAATGATCCCTTGGGTGGGCCCCTTTCAAAGTTGCATAAGTCGTTCCGGTCCGCTGCAAAATTAGGTCACAGGAGATAAAAAATGATTTTAAAAGTGTAAACTCTAAAAATTGTCCCAAACCATAAGGTCTAGAGCTTTGATATTTGGTGTGTAGCATTGTCTAGTGGTCCTCTTACAAGATTGCATAAATTAAGTTCAAATTTTGCAGAAATGATCCTAAGGTGGTCCTCTTTCGATGGTTCGAATTATTTTTTTGTAAATATGAATTATTATTTCATAAATAAGAATGGCAGTGTACTCGGGTGAGCGATTTAGGGCCATCATGGCCCTCTTGTTTAACAAACGCATTTATATACTCCACAGAAATGGAGGAAATAAAATATCTACTAATAATAACGGTATGTCATATTTTCATTCAATATCGTCTTTATGGTGCTTTTAACAAAGATGTTCTTTGCCTTTCAGAAATGGAGGCAATAAAGTTACGTATCAATACTAATCCTAGTTTTATTTTATTTATTGTTTTAATGGCTTTTTGTCGTTCTAGATTATGCTGTTGATACTCCGGCAGGAAAATTTTCTTGTGTTGAAATAGGAGAACATGGCTCGCTTTGTGTCTGTGAAAAATATGGTTGTGGAATAGACAAATATGGTTTCTGCAAGCCGGAGCCATATTAATGGTTGAGATATTGTCCCAATTTGATTTTTGAGGTATTTATTCTATAATACATGTATCGGGGTGTAATCATAAAAAGTAACTTTGCCAGTATGTAAATGTATGTGGTAAAAAACAAAAATCAGATGAAGAAAAATCAGTCGGGTTATATTTTCAAAGCTAATATTAAGACATGATCATAGATACGTGTCATGATTAAATTGTTCTTATCATTTTTATGACAATTATGGGGATATATCAAGTTTGTTTCATTATTGTATCATAGTAACATAGTAAAGAACATAGTAACCACAGTTCGGATAGTCTCTGGATCAGTGATGTAACTGTGTCTTCAGTACTTTGATTTTATGTAGAATAGAAATATGATGAAAGCTACAATTAAGAGGATAAGGTAATTATTGTGTTACTGTAATTGGAATTCGAAATGGGCATCACTTTAAAACTACAGTAAAACCTCGATATTAAGACCACCTTTTGAACCCTTGAAAACTGGTCTTCTTATTGAGGTGGTCTTAATATTGAGATTGAATTAAGAGCAAAACAGTGAAAGTGAACTTGATAATTGTGTTCTTAATTTTGAAGTGGACTTAGTGTGAGGTTTTACTGTATATGGGTGGTGAACATGGCATTCGATGTAGCTATTTACAGAAAGAATATTCAAGATATGCGTACATAAATGTAAAGAACCAATACCATTAATATACATAATAAATTACCCATACTGGTTCGTTAGAGATAAGGTATTTAGCAAGTGAACTTTTTCTCAAAGCTAAATGTCGGATTCTACAAGAGGATTTTTTTTAGCAAGAATGTCATTCCTTATACAATATTAGAAAGAAGTGTATTACATATGAGCGCCGCTGTATAATTTCCAACATTTTCTTCAAGTGACGTCATTTCCAGAAAATGTCACGTGATGTTACCATGTACTGACAGTAAGCAATATTTGCCCCCAATGGCAATATGAAAACAAAGTGACCATATGGAGTAACTATTGTTTCCTGCTTGCAAATAGTGACATCACATGTTGAGTTTTCTTGAAATGACATCACTTACAGAAGAGGTTGTAAATCCCATAGCAGCGCTCGTGTGTTATTACATTAAATTGCTCTGCAGATTTGCATGGGATACATGTACAATATTTTTTGTTTGTAGATGGATGTGTTTTTAACAATGTGTACTCCAGCAACACCGATGTATCAATCAGTCCAACAGTGATGTGTAACTACGATTCAAACCAATCCATAGTATGTGTAAGCTATACTAGTCAAAAGTGTTAATCTGCCAGATCTAATTTCTATGGTGGCATACTTCTGCACCCAGTTAACCACATAATTTTCTAGTTAATTATATAGTTTATTAGTTTAACGTGATAACCACTTTTTTCTAGTTAACTATGTAGTTAACTGGTGGCAGAAGTATGCCAACATAAATTTCGCATAGTTTCTAGAACGATGCAGGATATGTCTTCTCTATATTTTGATCGAAATACGTTATAATGTTAAAGATTCAAATGAAGTGAACTATCAAATAATGTTGATGTAAATCTGTCAAATTCAGGTCCGTCGTTGCAGATCGTTTTTTCAAAATGTCATGAAAGTTCACAAAATCCAAAACGGCGTGTTAGTACTTTTGACATGTAGAGGAAGGAAACCTCCACAATGATCCGTATCATTGTTTTTCCCCTGACACATACTTATGCATGTACTTTTTTGATGGTACATAATGTAATGTGTTTTGCAGATCATGCGTATATTAGTGTAGTAGTCAGTGTATTTTATTTATTTGATATCATGTCAAGTTTAAACATATCATTCAATTTTAGTCAAAAGGCCGTTTTGCTTTGTAGCAGTGATTTCACTTCTTCAGACTAAAGGCACAGGAGATTGTCACGAGTTATTTCCCTTTATTTCCGATCTGGAGTTCTCTCCCTTTGCCTCTTCTATATATGTATATATACTACATGGAGTCAGCGCTTTTCACTGCTGACCTCTTTCCATGGCCGAAATCACGCTTCACACATCAAAATATGTGCAAATTTGGATGCATTTCTGTGAAGAACTTTGTCAATTCTTGACGGATTTTCTAAGAGTAGGTGTTGTTTGAAAGATATATTGTTCATGCCTAGAATGTGGTGCATATATTTTACATATTTTCAGATATTTGAAGCGTAATTTCGGCCACTGAAAGAGGTCATCTTTAAACACTTAGTTACCAGTTACCCCTAAAGGTATATCTAGAGAGCTGAATAAAATTCATGAATCATCACAGGACAAGTACAAAAAGATGCAATGATTGAGCTAGACTTTTTATTTGTATACAGGAATAAAACAACAATGTTTGTGAAGAGTAGAAATGGTAGCATTCAGTTACACAGACACAAAATGTGAGAAATTGGTATGTTTGTTCTTGGATAATACCTATAATATAGACAACCACACCATAAATGTTACAACATTGCACTGCCAACACCCATGTGGTCAGAGAAATGTAATTGCACTGTACTATGAAAATCATTGACACTGTATATGAAATGAACTTCACGACAGACTTAACCAAATATTCAATGTAACTTGGCTTGCAAACAGTATGCACTGTACAGTAAAACCTCAAAAATAAGGCCACCTTTCGGACTCTTGAAAACTGGTCTTATTATTGAGATGGTCTTGATATTGAGGTTAAAAAAGCAAAACAGAAAATGGACATATATTCATAATTGAGAGGTGGTCATATTATTGAGGTGGTCTTTTATGAGGTTTTACAGTATTTAAAATAGATAAGTAAACATATCTGAGAACTATGCCATTTCACTTTAATTTAGAGTTTACTGTTAGAAAGTTTATATTCAACTCTTCCCATATAACGATTTTCAAAAGGGCCATCAACTTTTAGTACAATCTCTTTCCCAGTCGTTGCTGAAGTACAAGCCCAGTGATCTGGAAGAATGTATCCTGGAAGAATCAGAGTTGTCATTAATAACTTTACAAAAATCTATGTTGAAAGCTGCATAGATAGTTCCCACATTTACAATATTTACCTCCCAAGTTCTTAATCATCAGCCATTTTGATAGGCAAAACTGATAAGCACTTATGGGAGTTAATTCCCAAATATGTGATAATTGAGAAAATACCAAGAGAATTTGCTTCAACTTTCTGAGCCATCTGCCCACATGAGCATAATGAAAACGTTATATTCATATATCGGATTTGATTTTATCATTAGTACATTATATTCCTTCTAAACTTTAAGGAAATGTGCCTATCAAAATGCTTGACTGTTAATGTTCAGAATAAGGGAGGTAAATATTGTAAATGTGGGAACTATCTACAATGCAATATACATGGTAATTTATGTGAAAAAGAAGACTCGAGGTTTCATGTTTGGACATACACATTTTCTCTGTAACAACAGTTATATCATTTTTTTCTGTAGTTAGAATTTACAATTCATTTAAACGTCTCAAAGACAGTCAAATATAAATCCTGTATTTCAAGCCTATTCATACATGTTTCAAATCAGGAGATGCTGAAAAATAGAATGTAGTTAAAAGATCTCTTACTGTCTACAATTGGTCCGATGAGCTTATCATCAGTCATATCTGTGATTGTAAAAATCTCACCACCCAAACTGTCACGAATACAAATTGAAGTTGGTTTCTGCAATATAAAACATTTGTATCTCAAAACATGGCCACGTTAAAACTGATGCTTATATCATTGTTTGCTGATTAGTAGTAAGTTGAATAATTGCTAAATCAGAATTACTAAAAAAAAGTTATTATTCAATTAACTTGACACATATAACAAAGGCAGTATGGAAGATCCTTTGAATAGTAGACTAGATTATGTGGATCAAACTACTGTTAAAACTAGAAATTTATGTGTTCACCGGACACAGACGTCCCTACTTTACCTAATCAATGGGGCATACCTCTGCTCTTTAATAGATGGTTCCCACCAAGCTCCTACCCAGTGATCTCCCCTTATGGTTATTGCTGTGTTGCGTGGAGTTGAGTTCCCACATCTACAATATTTACCTCCCTTGTTCTCGATCAACAGCCATTTTGATAGGCAAAAGTGATTAGCACTTGTAGGAGTAATTCCAAAATTATGAAATATTCTCAATTATCTCATTTGTATGTGACCACCACTTTATCTTTAACTTTCTGAGCCATCTGCCCAAATGAGCAAAATGAATGAGTTATTTGTATATACCTGATTTGATTTTATCACCGTTTACATTATATTCCCTATTTTTACTTTAAGGAAATTTGCCCTTAAATATGACTGACTATTCATAACAAGGGAGGTAAATGTGGGACTATTCATAACAAGGGAGGTAAATGTGGAAATATGACTGACTATTCATAACAAGGGAGGTAAATGTGGGACTATTCATAACAAGGGAGGTAAATGTGGAAATATGACTGACTATTCATAACAAGGGAGGTAAATGTGGAAATATGACTGACTATTCATAACAAGGGAGGTAAATGAGGAAACTATCTTTAAATCCATTCGAAACAGGTGATGGCAAATATTCCTATGAATTTTGGTTACTCGAGGTCAAATACTTCTTAGGGACAAGAGCGCCATGAATATAAGCCAGACTGACAGACAGACAAGGTCAAATCTAAGTCTCTCCAATTGGTCGGATCACAGCTGTTGAACGACAGGTTTTATTAAGTACTACACATCTTCAAATTGTTTCTGTTTTCGAAAATATGACAAAACTAACAATTACCATTCCAGTGATGTTAAATTTGACCATTGCATGTCCACGAGGATGATGCCATGCAAAATATCCATTTTTACACGAAGAAGGAATGTTAACATCAAAGGTAAAGTTGCGGTCTTTTGGAGTGCTGAAAAAAAGAATGATATTAAGAATTTCTGTTCTAAGAAAGTTTTGATTGAAATATGTGTTCCATTGCTAAAAGCAAATCTTATTTATGGAAAATATTTACAATAGCTACTTCGGTTATTATCTGATGTTTACCAAACTAATAAAATAGTAAGATGTCCATGAGATCTCGGTTTTACATGAAAACCTACCTGACTTGACATTGTCAAAATTGCTATAATAGAGCATATGAACACAATAGGGCGTTCATGTATTATCCGATGTTTACCAATCTTATACAGTATATATAGTTGGATATTTCTAAATCTCGATTCCTTTAAAAAACCAGCCAATGTGTAACTGGATTATGGCCCTTGGAAATTGGAAAACTACCTAAAATTAAGCTTGTGAACACAATAGTGTTGTATCCGATGTTTACCAAAATTATACAATAGTTGGAGATCTATGAGTGCTCAGTTCCTTTCAAAAATCAGCTAGATCCGCCCATGCATGACAGGGTTATGGCCCCTTGAAAATGACAAAATTGCTATACATGAGCCTGTGAATAGAGCTTCAATTTTTTATTTAATCTTCAAAAAACACGGACAGTTGGCAGTAGTTTGATATCCAAGAGACCTTGGTTGCTTTTGAAAATTCGACATATCCGTGCATGCATAACGTTTTTCTGCATTATGGCCTTTAATGGAAATTGGCAATATTTCTGTGATCAGTAGAGCCTCCATATATGCCTTTTAAGAATTTAAATACAAAAAGAGACCAAATTTGGCCAGCCAGTAGAGCAGATGCCCTCGTGGACCTCTTAACTAGCTTGTTTTAATTTTGGTAAACAAACATATAGGCCTAAACGAAAGTTGAAACCAATCTGCGTCAAGGTTACAAACGTTGTTCAGTTGAAGAGAATTTGCTATATCTGATTGGTTTACTATGGTGGCATATTTCTGCCACCAGTTAACTACTAAATTAACTAGATACTTATCTGGTTATCGCGTTAAAGTAACTGAATAACTACTTAATTTACTAGATAATTATGGGGTTATAACTAGATAAGTATCGTGACGAATTTTCATACAAGATAAATATCTCAACACGAAAAATTGTCGGATAGTGCCAACAACTGCCACCACTTACTCACTTAAACCCAGCGCGGACAATCTATTTTAGATAAGTGTTAAGTAGCTAACGCGATGAATATCTAGTTAACTACATGATTATCTAGGTAATTAAGTAGTTAACGAGTTAAGTATCTAGTTTATTTGATAACTAACTAGATAATTGTGTCGTTAACTAGATACTTAACTCGTTAACCACTTAATTACCTAGATAAGTATGTAGATAACTACATGTATATATTTATCGTGTAACCTAAAATAGATTGGTGGTGGCAGTTGTGGGCACTATCAGACAATTTTTCGCGTAAATATATTTATCTGGTATAAAAAATTATCACGATTTTTATCTAGTTAACCACATAATAATCTAGTTAATTAAGTAGTTAACTAGTTTCTTTAAAGTGATAACCAGATAATTATCTCGTTATTAAGTAGTTAACTGGTGGCAGAAATATGCCACCATAGTTTTCATCGGAAAGGAACACATAGTTGCTGCCATTTGGGTGCATCGACTCTCCGATCAGTCTATAAACCGTTACTAATCTACGACAAAAACATTCTTACCCTTTGTATGATGGACGGACGTAACACGGATCATCAAACAAAAATCCCGACGCGGGCATTAAACATAGGAAGAAGCAACAGTACTTTAGCACCATGTTGAAACAAATAGAATCCTCTTCAAAAAATACCTTCAAGTCAAATTATACTTGCACGTATAAATATCACATTAAATGCTTTTATACACAACACACAATTAAAAAAACTTGGTTTTCTTCGGTTCACTTCTTCAATTTGCATTTATAACTATACTCAACAAAAAAGAACCACCGCACCTAATTACCATCAGACAAAGACCTAAATACCATATTTAGGTATTTGCATCAGGTAATAAAACTGTTGGAAGATATCATACCGAAGAGGATAAAACGGCTTAAAACTCCAATACAGCAAAAGTGCAATAGGCGTTGTCGAGTCGAGAGCGTTTGTTGGTTTATTAAAACAACTGAGATTAACACTGACTATGCAACGGTTTGCAGCGCAACTTTCAAAGAATGTATGTCCCAAATTTGTCACAAACTAAATTATTTCATGAAATCCTATTGCAATGACTGTTACAAAATAGACTCGCACATCGCCATTAATATAAGTAATTATGTACTTGGAAAAGCTTATTTTATTTAAACATTTCAGCTGTGCTGTTTGTAAACGTTTAGATACACGAAAAGTGCCATATATTATCCCTAGTGGCAGTTGTGGGCACTATCAGACAATTTTTCGTGTTAAGATATTTATCTGGTATGAACATTCATCGCGATACTTATCTAGTTAACCACATAATTATCAAGTTAATTAAGTAGTTATCTAGTTACTTTAACGCGATACCAGATAAGTATTTAGTTAATTAAGAAGTTAATTGGAGACCGAAATATGCCACCATAGTTTTGTGCTCGACGTCACATGTATATGTTCGAATACTCGCAGTCTCTCGCGAATGGGGGCATGTGAATTTATCTCACTGTACGTCTGTTAGTTCGTCGAAGCACTGCGTAACTCAGATTTGTCTGTTAAACGATACAATAGATTCCAATGAAACTGTACAAATATTTTACATGATAAGCAGATGTGTCGCGAGAAAAGTGTTTGACCTTTTTGACCTTCAAGGTCACAGATGAGGGCACAACCCTACGGGGCAATTTGCCAATAGTGATATCTCTTGTTAATCTATTATTTCGAAGAAGTGAAACCTCCTTCCTCTTTTTGATACGTGTTTATTATCTTTGTATACCAGTATACCAGTCTTTTTTTGTGTTAGTAAATCTTTAAAGAAGTAAAGAGCATGACAATGATTGATGGTAAAGTATCCATACGTGACTTGGGTGAGTTAATTAAAGCGACGAAACACTTTGTTATTGGACGTTTGTTTTTACGTATTTGGTAAAACTTGACATCCTTGTCTACAAAAATAGATTTATTTCGCTGAATTTTAAATGCATTCCAAGGAATAAGACATTTAATCACTGATTTTTTCCGAAAGTCGTGTTGTTGTCACTAAAGTACTATACGCGTACTATTGAACGTAGTTCGCTTTCAGAAATGAAGCACCAACGAAAAGCGCTTTTCGATATGTACATGTATGCTTAATTACACATGATATGTCATTACCTGTTTGTAATGTAATGGTAAATTAGAAGGTCCTCTCCGATGTGTCCGAATTTCTCATTAAGATAATAGAAGATCGGTTCAGAAACAAGCCGGTATCCAACTTACAGTTACTTCGTATAGTTTTCGGAAATGAAATACAGTTCGTGTGGTTTGAAACCAGAGGCGGTCCCAAGATTTGGGCTTAGGGGGCGTACTCAGGATGGGGTGATTAGGGGGTCGCGTGCCAGGTGCACCACCTCCACTGGATCAGCTAGTGGTTTGGCATCTGGATATATCTCGTCATGAGGAACAAAGTGAATTTTAGCTGGGTAATTTCTGGTAAAAAATGTCTGTAACTATTTTCGATGTCACGCTTAGTGAAACGTATAAATTGGCAATTTGAGACATGTTAAAATATATTGTTCATTTCGAAGGTAGAAGAAATGTTTGTATTCAAATTAATATATATGTATGAAATTGTGAGAATAGTAAAACAGTTTTAATTAAAACAATTTTACTTAAGGAATATGCAGTACAGAATTTATGGTAGTAGAATTTTTTAAGAACATATCATAATTCAATTGATTTGACCCGTAATCTGTATGATTCATAAATATGTCATTTGTCATTTTTTTAGCCTATTAGGGAGCAGTCATTAGTGGCCTATAGGGAGCAGTCATTAATAATATAAAAGGGAGCAGTCATTAGAAGTATATAAGGAGCAGACATTAGTAGTCTATTAGGTAGCAGTCATTTGTAGCCTATTAGGGAGCAGTCATTAGTGGCCTAAAGGGAGTAATCATTAGTAGTCTATATGGGAGCAGTCATTAGTAGTCTATAAGGAGCAGACATTAGTAGTCTATTAGGTAGCAGTCATTTGTAGCCTATTAGGGAGCAGTCATTAGTGGCCTAAAGGGAGCAAACATTAGTAGTCTATAAGGGAGCAGTCATTAGAAGTCTACAAGGAGCAGACATTAGTAGTACTAGTATATAGGGAGCAGTCATTAGTAGCCTATTAGGTAGTAGTCATTAGTAGCCTATTAGGGAGCAGTCATTAATAGCCTATTATGTAGCAGTCATTTGTAGCCAATTAGCGAGCAGTCATCAGTAGCCTACTATGTAGCAGTCATACGTAGCCTATTAGGTAGCAGTCATTAGTAGCCTATAAGGGAGCAGTCATTAATAGCCTATTATGTAGCAGTCATTTGTAGCCAATTAGGGAGCAGTCATCAGTAGCCTACTATGTAGCAGTCATTAGTTGCCTATTAGGGAGCAGTCATTAGTAGCCCATTAGGTAGCAGTCATTAGTAGCCCATTAGGTAGCAGTCATTAGTAGCCTATTAGGTAGCAGTCATACGTAGCCTATTAGGTAGCAGTCATTAGTAGCCTATAAGGGAGCAGTCATTAGTAGCCTATTTAGGAAGCAGTTATTAGTAGCCTATAGGGAGCAGTCATTAGTAGTCTATTAGGGAGCAGTTATTAGTAGTCTATAGGGAGCAGTCATTTGTAGCCAATTAGGGAGCAGTCATTGGGAGAGATTACTATAAGTTGATTTTTTAACTTGTTATATTTTTTTCTGATTCAACAAAAAAATAAATAAGTTTAAACCAATACTAAACCATTGTTTTTGACAGGGAACACTTCCATCATGAGCCGAATTCTAACACGGGTGTATTTCAAGGACAAATTAGAAACAATCTTGACATGATCACCCAGAACGTGCGTCTGAAGTGTGTCTTTAGTAAAGCAATCATTGAGCTACATGCCAATTCAGCTACTAAGTCAGTATAGAGGACTATATCGGCTAGATTCCAACAACTTCGAACGCATACATAGTAAATGGCATTTTGTGTATAATGATACAGTGCACCTTCTCAACAGCATCCACTTTGTGAGATGCAAATTTCAAAATTAAGTATGGTACAAAAATGTAACCTATTTTGGAAAGCTAAGTAAGATTTGCACGTCTACAATTGATAAATGTCTTTGTTCTACCGACAGATGTATTGTATACATAGCACTCAAGTCTAAAAATAAACATACTTCTAAAATAAGTTTGACCTGTCCAAATTTTTTAACATGGAGTCATACTCAGTATAAGCCTGCATGTTCCTTCGTGCTGGATTATTTACAGTGTGTCTGTTGTTATGTACGTAATGGTTAAATGCTTTTAATTATTAGTTAAATTTATTTACTTAGTCAATTTATGTATATAAGTTGGAAATCAAGGACCATATAGCGATTAAGTGTGAGGTTAGCTAGCTGTTAAATCGATTTAAACCCAAGTATTTTTACTGACAGTTCCAAGGCTGTAATTCGCTGTATGGTTATTATTTCTTTTTTTGTTTGAATGTATGCAATTCTTTCACTTTATATAGTGTTCAGGTTATTTTCTGCCCAGTTTCGGCCTGATCTTTGCCATCAAGTAATCCCCCTTCACTGTTTGACCCCTTTGATTCTCCTAGTTATTCCTTATGGTCTGCCAGGCCATAACTTATGCCTCTGTTCCCCAACGTATGTACCCTTGAACCTCCTCAAGTACCTTATGTTTTATGGATTGTTGATTGTCGGAGGTCTCTGTGGGGAGGCACTGTGTTATGTATAAGGTGTTCCCTGTAGCAACTTATTCCTTCACTTTCCTCTAGTTCCGTAATATTATAACAGTCATACAGAACCCTGATCAACTTACTGTGTAAATTTGTTATCTAACGATTAACAATTGATAGTTTTGTAAGATGTGCCAGTTTTGTGTAATACCACATTTTACTTCAACAATATCAGTTGGCAATCGGATCACCGCTAATAATAACTGCTTATTACCAGCTATGAATACACATATTGGTTTTCCATTTTAAACACTTTTTAGAAAAAGATACCACAAGTGGAAATGATTCCTGTAATGAATTTTGAACATTTTATCATTATCCAATCACAGACAGGTTAAAATAATACCCACTTGTTTAATACTATACAAGGTGTGCAGCAATTCAGGTCTATGTACATAAGACTTTTTAATAAATTCACATAATTTTCAGAATTACAATATTTGTCCAATTTCGTTATTTAAAACATTGAACTTAATATTAAAAAGCTCGTAAACGTTTCTGTAAATCATTTTCCATCGTATCTTCCCGTCAGAACCCCTACTAAGGCTATACCTTGGCAACAGACAAAGACTAGCCTGTTTAATGAATGTATCTGTAACAATCCATACAAAAACCATGCTATATCAGGGTATAGCGAGTTATCACACAGGATGAACAACAATACATAGTTCCCACATCTACAATATTTACCTCCCTTGTTCTTAGACAGGCAAAACTGATAAGCCCTTATAGGAGTACTTTCCAAATATGTGATATTTGAGAAAATACCACGAAAATTTGCATGTAACGACCACTTTTCCTTCATGTTACTGAGCCAAAAGCCACATGAGCATAATGAATAAGTTATTTTTTATATATCGGATTAGTTAATCATCGTTTACATTATATTCCCCATAAACTTGAAGGAAATTTGCCTATCAAAATGGCCGACAATTCAGAACAAGGGAGGTAAATATTGTAGATGTGAGAACTATGTATTGCGACATTCTGGCGAGTACCACAGTGTACCATCATACTCTACTGATTTACAACCTCGAATGTAAGCAGAAATTATTCAGGATAGAAGCTAAGGACAAGATGGATTTAAGACAACATAAGTCAAACGTTGTAAAATCTTATAACTTTTTATCCACAGCATTATTGCTGATAATTCATAATACATTCATTAAATTGAATTATATAAAACATTCAAAACATTTATATGCAACCTTTCCAAGCAAACGTATGTGTATATACACACCACAATGACAACAGTGCTACATCAAAGTAATCAATGACAGTTGATAATGCAGTTCTCTTTCCACAAACAGAATGGTACTGTAAATAAAATGTGCAACTTTGTGGAAATTCAGAACACAATAAAAAACAGAAGTTGCTATGCAAAGCATGGAAATTCACTTCACTATAACATATGTGTCGATCAATAATACAGCATATTCGGCTCAATGCACATCTTTCTGTTTCATTTATACAGTCAATTCAATTTGAATTGATCAGGGTCTGACATTTTATTTTGAATAATACATGGTTTCAAATAACCAATTTTAATTTGATGTTCATCAGAAGAAACATCGGAATCATATGAAACATCAGGAACTGATATTTATTTCAGATGATACAAAGAATTTGGATAGAATGCTGTTAAATAATTGAGGTCCAAATGTAGTTTTTAATAAAAAAAAAAAAAAAAAATCCAACATCAAAAGGAAGGGAAACTAGCTGTAAGTTTTAGGGAGCTTCAAGCAAGCAAACAGGTTAAGCTACTTTGTCAAGACATAAGGAAACAATCTACTATGACTAGCAAGTAAAAATGATCAGCATTAAAACTTACTATGTAAAAAAGGAATACTATTGCGTGCTTACAAAATGCAATGCTGATAGTACATGAAACATTAACCCATAGGTGCCTATTACAGCATAGTATATGGCAGTCTCAAAATTTCCCACACACTAAAGTTAATTTTCCTAAAGTTAATCAATAACTTAATTTTTACAAATGGTCCTTAATTATAAATTGAATAAATTTAATCAACAAACTAAAGTTTCCAAATGTTCATCAATAAATTGAATTAACAAAATAAGAGTCCAAAAGATATGATTTGAGGAATTTACCCTGATCCCTAAACTGCCATTGAGACATATTTTGAGATTATTCATAAATGAAACAGTTACATACACATTTCTCAATCAATATGCTGGGACAATTGAAGTGTCAAGAAAAATCTTGCAGTACTGATTACAAAACCGTGTATATATACAACTATATGGAGTTAACGGTAAAAAACACCATGACATTACTATAACAAATATCTTCAAGTATAAGTTACAGAACACATGTGATAGATGTATTTAGAGCTGCTAAATAGAATAGACAACAATACCACCAGTAAAACACTATACACTCTTGGCTACAGAAAAACAAGAGATGTTTGTAAAACATTATGCCCCCATCTGACCTTGATCTTTGACCCTGTGACCCCAAAATCAATAGGGTTCCTCCACTTCCCAAGTTGAATGTGTGGACCAAGTTTGAGGATGATAGGTCAAGGAGTTCTCGAGTTATTGATCGGAAACGATAAGGTTACGGACCGACGGACGGACATACCAACCGACCGACATGTGCAAACCAATATGTCCTCTTTTCTTTGGATGGGGGCGTAATAACATTTGTAATAAAAATATTCTTTAATTGAATACTCCACCAAATTCCTAAATTGTTTCAAACGAATTGCACAAAAATTTGTCTTTTTAAGAAACAAACAAAAGTCATAAATTAGCACACACTTTAAAGTCTTTCAGCCCAAGATACAAATACAGATATTTTTTCACTAAAATGCAATTTTAATGTCATTATACATACATGTATTGAGATCAATTGAATTCATATGCATCAGCCAACCATAAAAACCCATTAGTAAATGCGAAAGAAACTTCATCAAATTTTGCGTTGTATAATAAGTACATGTAATTAGGTCACAGATAGGGCCGAGACGATTAATCGATCCATCAATGCATCCTGATGCTAGCTCTCTTGATACATGTATCAATAAGGTTTGAGAGAAATTGATATATTGATCCGCCATTTTTATTCACTGAATGTAACGAAAAATGTTATGCTTGTCCACGCGGACAAGTGTTTTTCTCAAGTTTTAAATAGTAAATCCAATGTTCTTATGTAAACTTGGCTAAGAACTCATAAATATGTTGCAAAAATCAAACCCGAAAACACAACTGTCACGCAATTGGCAACACGAGCGACAACTCGGTACGGAGATTTGTTACGATATTACTTGTTAAAATTCGGAGTGCATCGAAACCATTGAAATTCTAAATACTTCCTTGCATTTGTTTGAAAATTAAGTCACATTTAGTCGCTTGTGTTTTGTTCTCAACAGGAAACAAGTATTGTGAAGAACATAATGCCATCAGTAAACATTTCCTTACCATTAATGCTATAAACAAGCGTGGAATTTGGAGCATTTAAGTTATTCTTTAGATTCATTGTGATACATATGTGCCGTATTGCGTTAAGGCGCTATCATCTCATCCCTAATCACAGAGCTTTCATACTAGTTTCTTAGACTCTGGAAACAAAGACAGACACCTCAAGCTTTGCATGAACCTTCACAATGATCGTAATGACAATAACGCCAAAATTTACTTACAAAAATAAATCTACATAAAATAGTTCAAGTCATAAGAACCATTAATATCCAAAGCCAGCATAGTGAAATTGTAATAAAGGAAAAATATGCAAATTTTTTAGATGTCTCTAGCCTGTTGTTAGGATATCTTGGAAAATAATTTAGATGTCTCTAGCTTGTTGTGAGGGCATGTTGGCAAATAATTTAGATGTCTCTAACCTGTAGTTAGGGCATGTTGGAAGATAATTTATATGTCTCTAACCTGTTGTGAGGGCATGTTGGAAAACAATTTAGACGTCTCTAACCTGTAGTTAGGGCATGTTGGAAGATAAGTTAGATGTCTCTAACCTGTTGTGAGGGCATGTTGGAAAACAATTTAGATGTCTCTAACCTGTAGTTAGGGCATGTTGGAAGATAAGTTAGATGTCTCTAACCTGTCGTGAGGGCATGTTGGAAAACAATTTAGACATCTCTAACCCACTGTTGGGGCATGTTGCACAGAGATTATTCTAGAGTAGCTACAGAGGCAGGTTGCTTGGAAAAATAGCAGGAGTGCCCTGTTGTTCAATGCTAGAATAATCTTACAATGTAAAAATAAAAACAATAACAACAATAATGCATGTAAACAAACATAGTAAAAAGTCTGGAAGTGTGATGCACATAAAAACTGATTTCTTTGTGACATATAAGTCTCA
Organism: Mactromeris polynyma; assembly: GCA_032209605.1. Lineage (NCBI taxonomy): Eukaryota > Metazoa > Mollusca > Bivalvia > Venerida > Mactridae > Mactromeris > Mactromeris polynyma. The sequence goes on along the minus strand of JASFXZ010000030.1, from coordinate 5,710,021 downwards.
TAGTGTAGGGGCCAGAAAGGGGCCAGAACCCTCATATAACACAAGAGACAACAAAGATAAGGTGCAGCAATATCGCATCTTCCAATATTTGTGGATTCATTTATATACATGCCATATGTAGGCTATCACATGTCTGTCACATGACTATCACAACTTATGCATTAACCAATCACAATCAACTGGACATTTCACATGACAGCACAAGCTTCTGATGGCTCTGGAAATTTGGGCATACCATTAGCATCAAACTCAAGACCAGGTGCCATGTCACCAACAATTTCCTTCGGAGGTTGTCCAAGATCCTGCATCTGAAAATAGATTTTAAATTGTCTTTGAGACGCATGTCTTGTTTCGAATTTACGAGACAATAATGTACCAAGATAGTGACAACAGCTCAGAGCAAACTTATCTGGCTCACGATATTCACGAACTGGAAATGTGTCCACAATTCACAGATGCCTCTACTTCCCTCAATCAAGGGACATAACTCTTACTAAATAAATGCAATTGAAAAAAACAATAATATTTCTATTATGATTGTTACTCCAGATTAAATAATTACTGAAAGATGAAGAACAAAAAATTTGTGGGATGGACAAAGGGTAAACAGACTTGGGTAAATCAAAGTGCCACAACCCCCCCCCCCCCCCGACACACACACAATTTTGAGGCACAAAAAAACAGATCTATAAATATTGGAATTAAATATTAAGAAGTTGAAAAGGTGAATTTATGAAGTTGAAATCGTGAATTCATGATTGTGAATTTGTGAAGATGAAATAGTCTATTCATGAATGATTTAACAAGAGAAATCATACTGAAACAATAGTCTAACTGACTATTTGGAAACATTATCATTGCTATAAACTTGTGTAGAGAATTTAAAAGCATTAAGTTCAATTGTTGCTGAATAGTGTACACCAATGTAAATTGTGAAAACAACAGCTCAACAAGTGAAAAAGTTGAAATAATCATCCTTAAAATATTCAATATTTCACTGCAAGAACATTCTTATCCAAATGACAAGTTATTTCCTAAACATTTTTTTTTTTTAATTCATTAGTAAAATAAGAAAATATTATACTGTTATGTAATAAACCCCTACAAGAACTACAGTAAAACCTCACTTATAGACCACCTCAATAATAAGACCACAATTCCATTTTTACTGTGTTACTCTCTAGTCATATAATCGATGTTTAACTGTATAAAATACATTCAAACCTTCTGCATCAGGTCCATAGTAGTCTCAAATCTTTGTTTCTTCATTGTATCTGTATCAGAAGCTGTTTCCTTATCAAACTCAGATAAAATATTTACAATAATTTTGTTTTGATTCTCATAATTTGTATATTGTTGCTCTGTGATCTTTTCTTTGTTCTCAGCGAGCCAGGTCGGGTACTGTAACAATAATACATAGGTCATATGTATACAATACATCCATGTTCATCAAAAATGATATTCATATATAGAGGATCTTACATGAGTGCTTATTTGATATTGTTTTTATGAAACGAGTCGACTGAATATGACGCGAGGCTCTACCGAGCGTCATATTCGTTTCAGTCGACGAGTTTCATAAAAACAATATCAAATAAGCACAAATGTAAGATCTTATTTATCACATAACACCATAAATAGATTGTTTTCAATCTTTAAATAGACTTTAAATAGTGCTGTGATTCGGCTATTTATGTAACTAGTTACATATGATATTTATGTCACTGCTTTATGCCACTCCTGGAGTGCAAGTTATGTGATAAATAAATATATGCTGGTAAAAATCACAGATCAGAGATGTAAGTAGCCGGAAGTGAAAAACGCAGAACTTATTTTTCTAATTATTTTTTCAATGTCATCGAATTTACATTCTCTGGTAAAGAATGACATTTTTCTACCAATTCACAGCTGATTGATTCATCTGACACTTTCAGTCCTTTGCAATCAGCTACCTAGAGTCTATTAAGCATTTTGATTGGTCAAGATGTCCGTTGCTAAGCTTATTGTGTCTCAATATCAACCAATGAAAAGCTTTGTTACAAGTGATTTATGAAATGGATGTTAGACAAAAGCCATATCCATCCATTACCTCTAAACATACTCATGTTTTGTTTCGTTTGTTTCATCAGGTTTGACGCCGTTTCTCAACGATATTTCAGTTATATACGGCGGCCGGTTCACCTAACCAGTTTTTCCAGGACTGAAATCTAACCAGTACTAACTTACCCTTCCACAAGGAGCCGGCAACTTCTCCACATGAGGAGGAAAATCGACATTTTTATCAAATGTTCATGGAAGGGTATAACCTGCCGCGACTGGGAATCGAACCCGGATTGCCGGGTTACAAGTCCAGCGCACTAACCACTGGACCAATTTTTTTACCCCAGAAACTGGCGAATTAAAAACCTGGAATTCCAGGAATACCTGACAGATAGACTTACATCTCTGACACATGTACTCTAAACCGGGACCATTATTTCAACTAGAACTAACACAGAAAGTGATTATACCCCCATAGTACTGCCTCATCAGAGGAAAGAAAGTCCCATAACTCTGCAGTGCTATGTAAATATGTCAGCATCCAACACATTGAATGAGAATCCATGATGAAATTTTTACAATGTTTGTGCTGAGATATATTTAGAAACATCCAACACAGCAATAATAAAATGGTTAAAAAGAACACTAACATGTAAGTTTAAGCAATGAATGGTTTCTTTTCTGACTGCTGGACAAGTATAACAAAACCAGGGTTGAGAATTCTCATAGGTAAAAAAACACAACTTCAAAAATCAGAGGATAAACCCCAACCTCAACAAAAGAATCATATTTGCACAAATCTGACCAAACATGACAACTAATATTTCACCAGATCTGACCAAATAGGACAACTAATATTTCACCAGTTCTGACCAAATAGGACAAGTAATATTTCACCAGATCTGACCAAATAGGACAACTAATATTTCACCAGTTCTGACCAAATAGGACAACTAATATTTCACCAGATCTGACCAAATAGGACAACTAATATTTCACCAGTTCTGACCAAACATGACAAGTAATATTTCACCAGATCTGACCAAATAGGACAACTAATATTTCACCAGATCTGACCAAATAGGACAACTAATATTTCACCAGATCTGACCAAACATGACAACTAATATTTCACCAGATCTGACCAAATAGGACAACTAATATTTCACAATCTTTTGTCCAAAAAAGAGCAACTCAGCTGACATGAGGAAGACTCTCTCTCCTGCAAAACACAACATACCTTGTCTGAAATCTCTTTTAATGATGGGTATAGCACGTCCTTGGATAACAATGTTTTCATCATATTTTGCATCATAGGCATAAAACCATCATCCTGGCCACCAGGTTCAAGTCCCATACCACCAAACATTTTCATGAAATCCTCAGCACCAGCACCACCAACACCACCACCACCAGAAGCTCCATGATCCTGGAAATATACAAAATCACACTTCAACAACCACTCCAGAGAGGCAATCTCTTGAGCAACAACCTCTCTTCAACAACCAGTGATTTGTTTTGAAAATAATTTTACTGCCTGAGCCTTTTCAATAGGCCTCTAAATCCAAAATTTGGGAAAATAAGGTAAAGGTTTTTTTGCTTATAAAATAACTTTTCAGCTGTGGCTTGTGTTTGTTATATATATGAGGTGATGTAAGAGCAAAGATTCTTTTACAAAAGGTTAAATACACAAAAACCTGACTTAATAAAAAGAAATTCAGTCAGCAGGGTAAAATGAACAAAGAATTTGGAAAGAATGATGATTTTTTCAGGAAAAAAAACACTTCTTGATAATGGGAAACAGCCTTTATTCAGCACTAAAATTAACTATAAAAATCACTGACTTTATCCATTATTTTCTAAAGTAGCTACCAACATAACCTCTCTTGAGCACAACCTCATATCAAAAAACCAAATTTGTGTCTCTAAAAGGGTATTGCTCTAATATGAGTTGTTATGATTTATCGATTTAGCATTATAATAATGCTTATTCTTTGTTTTCACTTTATTTTGTAATAATTTATGCATGTATGAACATCTGTAGTTAGATAAGTTTATGTATGTATGTTTTTCTGTGCATGTCTTAATGAGTTCCCTTCAATAATTAAAGTTTATCATTATTATTATCATTATTATTATTATCATCATTATTGTTATTATCATTATTACCATCATTATTATCATTATTATCATTATTATCATTATTATCATTATTATTATCATTATTTCTATTATTATTATCATTATTATCATCATTATTATCATTATTACTATTATAATTATTATTATCATTATTATTATCATCATTATTATTATTATCATTATTATTATCATTATTATTATTGCTCAAGAGGTTGCACTGTATAAACAACTTTGTTGGCAAGGTTCCCTTAAATATTTTTTGCACCAAATTATTTTCAATATCCAATAAGGCCACATTTAAATAAGTCCTATTTAAGGAGAAGAGTTACGCAAGTTTTTGGCTTCTGATCCTATAATATTTTTCTTTTTCTAATAACCAAACATTTTATGTACTATTTTGTAAAAATGTTTATGCATATATTTCTTGATTCTAGAATGTAAATAAAATATGTTTAAAATAAATACATTCAGACCTCGTTCATTCGAATTCATTGTGTCCGAAATTTTATTTAAAAAAATAAATAGTTTCGAATAATATAAATACCGTTTATTAAACAATAACAATTTTACAATATCTCATTACCTGAAGTCCTTCTGTATTCTGTGCTAGACTATCTAGAGTCTGCTTTAAACTATCATTGAAAGTTTTTGCACCTTCTGGAGTGTCTTCTGCAAAAAATAGAGCAAAGACAGTTGAGATCAATCATCAGATCTCATAAATTATCTCAGTAATTGTTCACCAGATCCTGCTTGATGAATTAAATTCATTCTGCTTGATGAAATAACCAGATCTGACTCTATGAAATAACCAGATCTGACTTATGAAATAACCAGATCCGACTCTATGAAATAACCAGATCCGACTCCATGAAATAACCAGATCCGACTATATGAAATAACCAGATGCGACCCTATGAAATAACCAGATCCTACTCTATGAAATAACCAGAACAGACTCCATGAAATAACCAGATCCGACTATATGAAATAACCAGATGCGACCCTATGAAATAACCAGATCCTACTCTATGAAATAACCAGAACAGACTCTATGAAATAACCAGAACAGACTCTACGAAATAACCAGATCCGACTATATGAAATAACCAGATCTGACTCTATGAAATAACCAGATCCGACTCCATGAAATAACCAGATCCGACTCTATGAAATAACCAGATCCTACTCTATGAAATAACCAGATCCTACTCTATGAAATAACCAGAACAGACTCTATGAAATAACCAGATCCGACTCTATGAAATAACCAGATCCGACTCTATGAAAGTTTGTCGCCATTTTTATATTGGAAAATGCAAAACATACGTACATATCTTATTGATATAAATATTACACAAAATTTGAAACTATAACAAAGTAAGAAAGTCACTAAAACAAGGTCGAAACATTCAAAGCTGGTTAACAAAAATGTCTAAAAATACAAGTATCTGCCCCTAACACTAACAACTGTGGGTTCAAATCTCACCCGGGATATAGAATGTGTTAAAAAGGAAGCCTTCTAGCTGGCTAAGGGAAGGGGGTCGGTTCTATTCAGGTCTTTACTTGCGGTCTTCCTCCAACCTAATAGCGAAAGGGTCACAACATGTCCCTGGCTTTCATGTAACTTTAAGCCCCATTACAATAAAAATATGATTATCCATATAGTATTTCATCTAAACCATCTGGATATACCTGTGGTCCCTGCTGCTTCTGCCAATTTTTCGATCTGTTGTAACATAGCAGGATCCTCTGATAGGAATGATTTCATAGCATCCTCAAACTCTTTAGCCAGTTCATCGGAAAACTCATCAGCGAATTCTTCTGAGATTGGATCTTTCGCTTGTGCTCCCTAGTGTTAAAAATACATTCTAAATATATGGAACAACTCCATAATTAAAGAGCTAACAGTGTCACTCAGTGAGATTCATTTTTATCTTTGTATGGCAACATAAAAAATTGAAAGAAATTGGTTTGAGAAAAAAGTAAGTGCATTAATGATTAATGAAATGCAAATAAATGTTTCTCTTGTAACTTTTCTTACTTAGCACAATAATACAATAATTATAAATCAAATATGTTATGCAGGCCACACTCTGAGCACATGTGTGACTATTTGGGGATTAGTGGGATGATAGATGAGCTATGTATTTATCATGATCTAATTTTTTTATAAACTTTTCTTACCACAGCATCTCCACCACCGGCATTCTCTTGTTTTACAACATTTGGTTTATCAAAATCAGCAAGAGCACCTGCACCATAGAAAAAATCATTATAGTAACTGAATAATGAATAAAATAAAAACGTTTTATGAAATGTATTTAGCAAACAAGCAATGCAGTTGACAAACACACTTCATAACATGGCACACCTGTGGTAAAAATAGTTACCACAGAGTGGACCAGAACTGTATAAAGTGTGTAATAGCTATGTATTGTTTATGTTATTTATTACTGACTGGTATGACTTTAGTATCATAAATATATATTACAGGCAAGAATACTGGTCAAGGTCAAACATAAAGGTTAAGACTAAAACCTATTGAGTCAAATAATTGAGTTTGATTGAACTTGGCCCAAGTTACAAATCAAATCAACAGATGAAAAGGGTCTGGTAGGTTATAGCAGAGCAAGTTAAACAACCAAAGGATGTGTGCACAGAACAAATTGTTACAGTATATTTTGAGTAGAATTAGAATTAAGGTACAATACAAGATGAGTACAGGTCGATAGATTTTCCTGATAAGCAACGTTGACATTCAAATGGATAAATTATCACTTGTATCATGACTTATTACTTTATGCATATTTGATATACACTGCATCTATGCCTGGGACTTGATGAAATTTAATTTTGACAGTTGAATTTGAAATCAAAACTAGATTATTAAGAATGTCTCCAGTCAAGAACTCTCACCAAAACACAGCTTGTTTCAATACAAAGCTAGCATAAATGAAATCGTCGTCATGTCGTGTTTGAAATAGATGAACAAACACAACTATCAATCAAATTAAGGGCGTCAAGAAAGCATAATAATATAACATCTGGAACACTGAATTTCTGAATTGAGAATGTGGCGTCGCGAAAACGTATGACAAACAAATATTGTTGACTCAATAAAAGGTTTACGCGCAATTATTACTTGCAATAAGAGTGTTTAATGAAATTTGCAACTAACTATCTAATAAGTCGTCCAACTCTTTATCGTCTCCCTTCGAGCTGTCTGTATTTTGACTTTCACTTGGTCCAGACATTTTGTAATGTCGCTTATATCAAATCAGAACGACAGCCAGGGTGACGTGTCCGTGTTCATTTTTGCTATATTAGTTATTTGTTCATGTGTTACATACTGAAATTTTTACTGAGAATTGTATTATTGCGATTGCAGGGTTTAACAAAATTGTAATGATAATATATATTTGCTATGTTGAAGCGACTAGGACCAAAGTTCGCGAGGTTCTTCAGGGGAAAATCCAGGACGTGACGCATATTTACCTCGACACCGGGCGGAAGTTATCATCAAAGCCAATTAACGAACTAAGTCACTTTCTTTTGCATGTCAAAACCAGAAAATGAGACGTACGGTGACGCCGTTACGGCCACTTAGAAGTTCTGACCTAACACCTGCAGGTCTCGAGACTCAGACCAAATACTTTGATACGAAAGAGAATCATTGCGTTGAATTTGAAGCTAAATTTCTGGGAGATGTTCCAGGTGTGCCAATCGATGTTGACACTACGAACCGTACAGAAGTACTGAAAATAATTGATCGCGGAAAGAAACAGGGATTGATACCGTTACATTTGAACTCAGAATCTGAAGCGTTATTTTGTCTCGTTAAAGATAAAGTTATAATAAAGAGAAGAGACGCCAAGGAGGAAGTTCGTATGGAGCTTACTTTGAATGAAATTGCTCATGTGTGTTATGTCGCCGAAGAGGGATTACATTTTCTCGCGATGAAACATGGTACTCCAGATAGATTAAACTTAGCCGTTCTGTTGTGTGAGAGCCAGGATGTCGCCGATGGAGTGTGCACACTGATCAGTTACTGTTTCCATTTGGCGTACACAGGTGTTGTGATTGACTTGATTGAAACAACGATTGATGATGCCATAAAAGAAGACAACAGGTCATATACGTCGATGAGTACTCCGCCGGAAGTGCCCGATTTTGTCTCCCCTTCCCCAAATCACCCGCAGAGTGATATCAGTACGGAATCCAGTCAAGCTGAACTTCTACGCGATTACATGTGGCAACTGAATTCAAAACTGAAGCCGGAAGAATTAAAACTGTTTTCTACATTCCTGAAGCATTGGAATTATTTATCAAACAAACTTCCCGAATTTTGTGAAAATCTCTATAAACTTTACGGACAAGAACGGAAACACTTACTTGCTGGAATGTATCCGTTTGTACCAGAACGAGACTGCAGATTTTTTGAGAAGTTTTTGAAAAAGCATGATGTTCACATATCTGGACATGGTACAATATCAAGCTATCGTGGGTACCCTCCACAGTTTTATACACGCTCTATTAGTGATTATTCCATGAACAGTAACACCGCAGTAAGTAACGACACTGACATCGGTCTTACTGCTGATCTGGATACTTTAGACGCTATGAATCAAGACTTTGAGAGAATTGAAGTCAGTGTGGGAGAAACATCACAGTCTTATCTTCCTGGTATATATGAAAAGAACGGCAAAATCTGATACGAAAAGAAAACAACAATGCAAATTTGTTATATCTGTGTTGTGACTGTACGTGTGTTACCTACTACGTTATATTATCAGGGGTTCTAAAGTTCTGGATTAATCCAGAAATCCGGATTTAAAGGCTCCAAGGTCTCTTTTAGATCGATGTAAATCTGATGATTTTTTTTGGGGGTGGGTCGAATCGCGACTGGTACGAAACGTTTCAATGGTCTAGATCATCAGACGCCTACATCTGATTATGCTGGGTCATTGAAGCTTCGATCAGAACACTTAAGTGATCGAGATCATTTGTCATGACTTCGATCCCCGGCAAATCTTCAGGATTGAGAACATTCAGCTGTTGGAACCCCTGATTATAGATTATACTGTCTCGGACGTGTTATACAAATACAGACTTTTCAGCTATGAGCTACATGTACTTAATTTATAAATAACTATTTATAAGTTCACGAAATAAATTATTGATGTGTATATCTCGTGTTTCTAATCATTGGTTATTGCTTCATCAATCAATAATTAAAACTAAGGAAATACGAAATGATTTGAAATTTCTTTACTGTAACCTGGGAAACATTTCAAGCTGTTTTTGCAGTTGGCATCTTTTTGTGACATTAAATCATTTCGACTAATTAAAAATCTTGATATAATGATTGGCTATGTGAGTAATTCTATAAATTGTTATAGTCATAAAAATTGCAACACTATGTAAATCAAAGTGCTGAAAGGACTGAAGTAGTTCAGTATTGAACACTGGTTTTGTATTCAACACTTCCAGATTCACAGAAAGTATGAATCATTATTGTCCATTTTTGAACCATTATATTTAATTGCACAGTAAAGATTACTACCATTATTGAGTATGTTACGCCGGTTACACTTAGATGTTGAACTATTTTTTAACCGATTCACTTACCTTTTGTTCTTGCGCCTCTTCCAGAAGTTTTCATATTAAGGCAATGGGACTGTCTAAAATTGCCGTAGAACTAGTTCTACCAAACAACTTAAAATGAAACAATTGTTATTTTTACCCATATCTCGGTTTACAGTTCTCGTCCCTTTCAAGCTAATGTCAGTACTGGAATTAATATTTTGCAATGATCACATTTCATTGTTCTACTCAGATACAGCAGTTTTATTATGATCAAATTCAGCGAAACCTCAACTATAATATCACCTTTGATTCTGTCTGCCTTAGTTGTGAGGTGGTTATATTATTAATTTAAAATTTGGGTGAACATTTGATAATCAGTCCATGAAAATACACTCTTGTCAATGACATGGTCTTAATTATGTGCCTATATGTGAACTCTCCCGATTTCTGCGGGAGACTCCCACATTTGACAGGCAACTCCCGATTTTCATTGTAAAGATCTTAGATTTTTGTTATGGGGTATTTTTTAGTTCATTCCCGACTAGTTCGCTGAAATTACTTGTTAAACTGAAAATCGAAAGTGTAAAATCTGGACACCAGTCCAAAAATCGTTATGTAACGATCTAAACCATGGAATCAAGCGCTTGGTGACACTGAACAAAATACGACAGACTCTCGCTTCTCATGCTGTTTATGTTTATTACAAGTTTCACACGTTTCTATTGTATTCTTTTAAAGGGATGATCCCCAGATTACGAGTTAATTCGCAGAATATTGCTAATAATAGCTTATACGACGGTTGAAGATATGATATTGTCAAACTTTCGGCCACGCAAAAAAATCTTAGTTTTGAGTCTCAATCTCTCGCTTTTCAAGGTGCAATCTCCCGATTTGCCTTCAGAAAATGTTCACATGTATGTATGTTGTGTTCTTTTAGTGAAGTTTGACTGCGTCAAGTTTGGTCTGTCATAACTCATAATAATCCTGTTACCTTACTAATGTGTGGCATATGGATCTAGATCTGTGTGTGAGGGTACTATCAAAATTGTTCTGTTCGAACAAACATTTCAACTTTTTTACCCTGGTTAAGGATACATTAAATGTGACCAGATGTATTTCAGCTCACTACATATTTAAAAACAAGAGCCATATATCGCTCATCTGACTATACACGTCTAAATTTGTAACATTACCTTGTCACTTGTGTTAGTTTCATGAAGATTGATCAGAAAATGTGAAACAATGACCAGCGCCTGTGTCCTTAATCTGTGCAACCCTGGGCAAACTGACTGTAAAAATCTTGTACCTTTGTATAATTAATGAGATGAAATCTGGCCGCTTGATTGGCCGCATGACACACACCTCATGATATATGGAAATTACCGAGGAGTCATGGATAAAATCGCTGTTCTGAGCGATCCTATGAAATTGCGGCTTTCAAAATTTCAAATTGCACTTTTTTTCAATGGCTGCTGCCATTTTGTCGAATTTGCTGATAGCTTCCTTCTTTTTTGTTATCATCCATTTCATTGGTCGAGAGATATACTGAATATTCATGCATTACGAAGTTTCTCTAGCCAATTTTCCCAGGGTATCATAAATGTTATGAATAGCCTTGGTACAGAGGATGTAATCTGTGGGGCACATAAGGGAGTTTATGTGTTGGATGAAATGACCATTTTGACTAATTCAAAGACCATAGCTCTGGTGTTTACTAGAGCAATAATGGCTTATGTAATTAGAGCAAGATTGTTGTCTCTAAACATTTTGTGAATGATTCATGAAGATTGCTACAGAAATATGGCCATGCTTATGTTAACAATGTCAAATATATGGCAATTTTGACTTCCTCAATACCATTGCTGTGATGGTACAGGTGAAATCTTGCCCAATATCTAACTTGAATAAGAATCTGTGGTCGTTCACATTCTGTGCATGTTTGAAAATGATGCAGATTGCTAAAATCTGGAACTCACTATAACTATGTTCATATACGGTCCCTGCTAAAATACAGGGTCTTTGAATTTGTTTTCATTTATATTGTTGACAAAACATGCACAAGACTAGTGGATCCCAGCACCCCCCCCCCCCCCCCAACCCTTAAATTTCCCCAACCTTACATACATGTCTGAGCATAAATACGAAAATATACAGAGACCTTTAATTATAAGATTTTCAAAAAAGCAATTCCTATTTATTGTAGCATAATGTTCTAAAATAATGATGTATATTAACAAGAATAAAATAGTCAATTGTGATTTTATAAGACTTGAGTGAAAACAAAACAATCCACCCCTGCCCAAATCCATGATCCCTGCATTTTGGTTACAATATTACTCATCTTGAACACAGAAAAAATGTATTTCCGTATCAAGGAAGTTTACATAGATCTATTTGGACAACTGGTGAACATCGATATCTATTTGGACAACTGGTGAACATCGATATCTATTTGGACAACTGGTGAACATCGATATATATTTGGACAACTGGTGAACATCGATATCTATTTGGACAACTGGTGAACATCGATATCTATTTGGACAACTGGTGAACATCGATATATATTTGGACAACTGGTGAACATCGATATCTATTTGGACAACTGGTGAACATCAATATCTATATGGACAACTGGTGAACATCGATATCTATTTGGACAACTGGTGAACATCGATATCTATTTGGACAACTGGTGAACATCGATATCTATTTGGACAACAGGTGAACATCGATATCTATTTGGACAATTGGTGAACATATCTATTTGTACAACTGGTGAACATCGATATCTATTTGGACAACAGGTGAACATCGATATCTATTTGGACAACAGGTGAACATCGATAAAAACCAATCATGTATAAACCAGGCGAAATATCGGCTACAAGATCAGAAAATAAGCACAGAATTATGTGAGTTGTAAAAGGCTGGGGAATAGATGCATGTATGATGCAGCCTACACTTTTACTCGAAAAAAAATAATATAAAAAAATGGCCAAAACTACATGAAGATAATAAATGTAACTGCAACATATTTACCGTAACGAAATATGTATACACCAAAAACGCATCTCTGACGATCTAGCTACAAAATACTTTCTGGGGGACCGTGCCCCCGGACACCCCTGAAACTAAGCATACACATCAATTTCAGCTAATCTACGCCCCTGAAAGGTGCACAAAATACACATCATACCATTTACCCAACGTTTCTAGAGGAAGAAATTCACATATATACGATGTTTAAATCATACGTTTGCATCTCGTGACATGAAAACCAACACGTTTGATCACCGAATATCTGCACTTATATTCTCTATACATTCAATCAGGGACCGTAATAGTTTGTTCCAGATTCAATCCAAATATTATATATCTTTAAAAAAGATGGTCGGCGCATCTTGAAGTATGAAAATTTGTTGCAATCTGAAGGTTAAAATTTGTTGTACAACATAAAAAAATTACATAAAACCAAGAAAGTCTTCTTAATTCCAACACCGTACAATTCCCCGTGTGAATGACTAACAACACTACTTACTGGATAAATCTTGAAATACACTCGTGATTCAGTCCACTTTCAGACGCAGTTGTTAAGGCAAACAATATTATGATTATCTGGTTTTCATACAACAATGTCATGTTTACAATAATAAGAATAACGCCTTTATCGTGATCAAGATTTCGTTTGGCAAACACAACACCATTTACGCGGTACAGTATTGTGTTTATTACTTTGCTTCGGAAGAAAAATACATTGTCGCAATAAATAAATTAGTATTTTTAGGTTTGGCAAACAAATATATAGGCCTTAACGAAATGTTAACCAATCTGCGCCAAGGTTACACACATTGTTCGGTTGAAGAGAAATTGCCTTGGTGGTTAATGTAAGCTTTGATTGGTTTACAAAACACTGATCAATATGCAAATAGCAAAACCATGTTAATACGGATGCGCCAAAAAAATGTTCATCAAGATAGCGCGTCATAGTGATGTCCACCGATTCACGTCTCTGATTTCCCTATCTAGAATTTATATCAGGATCGAATCTATCGTCATCTTCAGCCAGGGTCATTCCCTACTAAAGTGCAGGAGTCGATAGTGCCTGCGACCAATATTGATTCAACCCAGACGGCGCCGAATTCTGGTACAACTGAAAATATACCGAACCCATTTCTTTGCAGTATGACTTTGATAATGACTTCAACTTAGTGCCAATATATATTAATACCGACCTTCATCGATTGGAAAAATAACGGCTATTAATTATACATACATAATTATGCTATCTTAAATTAAACAGCTTCCCACGCATTGAGATATTCAACGATGCATACATGTAAAAAAGTCAGCAGACGTGACAGTATATATCGATACATGATCTTCCTTCCCATGGGCGTACCGATACACGATCTTCCCTCCCATGGGCGTACCAAGGTTTGAAAAACGCAACAAATGCCGAGTGCGGAGGAGAGAGTGTGTAATGGGGTCCCGAATTGTTTGCAGTCGTCGATGACAAATGTTGATTATTTGTGCGGCTTAGTGACGACAGAATTTCTTTGCTTCGTCTGCGAAAATACAGAACTTTATGACGTCATTTTAACTCGGTCCTATATATATACACATGCACATACATATTGGTCCCATATATTAACATACATAGAGAGATCTACGTAGATTAACTGAGCTGTATTTTACGGCACGCAAACCCTCGCATTGCGTGTCGCACTGGTTTGCATTAAATACGTACACTTTAACCTATTATAGATGTGGACTTTAAAGAAACCATCACTTGTACATGTATTACTTTAACGATTTCATATATGGTGTTTATTATTTCTCTAAATGCGTGCTTTGAGAAAGTTGACCATATCACATGACACGTGGGGGAAAGTATTTTAAGCGCGCGCAAATTTTAGTTGGGTAAATGTTTTATGTTGATCACGAAACTTCACCGAGGCAATTTAAGCATTTTCCTCAACAGAAATATGTAGAATATCCGCGAAAAAGAAAGAATTTTAACGTGTGCATGGCAACATAGCCTATGTCGCATTTCCTATAGCTTTCAGGCGCGTAGCGTCCTGTACGCAGAGTACGCACACATTGTCTCGAAAAATCGAAAAAATAAAAAGTTCAAATCTGCATTAAAAAAACTTCGTTCAATTCAGGGATAAGAATGCGCCCAGAAGTCACTACAGACAATCAAGAAACATTTTTTTTCGGGGGAGTACCCCCGGACCCCCCGCAAAAAGGATCTTGCGTACACATCACAAACCTCCTAGCTACGCCCCTGGCTTTCGTTAAATTCCCCGTGCACAAATTATGGGACATACGAGTTTTTAGTAACGTAGATATCTTACGTAGAATATTTTAAAATCGGACAACGTAAGTTTGAAACTAAAGTCATATAAATTTCTATTTCACGCCTTCTGTTTCATATTTCAAGAACCTTTTGATCTATACATCAACAGCGTTACGTCACAAAAGGCAAAAATAACGTATCTAGCTACATATAGACAACACAAACAACTCGTTATAGTGGCTAGCTATATTTTATACCCGTATTAATTTAATAATTATATCTAATTTGTCTCGATATATGCATTTTTTTGGATTCATAATGAAAAAAAACCCAAATCGATTTCATGAAAATACATCGTAGGACTTATTACATATAGAACTGTTGTCCACAAATATTATCATAAATAAAGTTTATTTAACTGGAGTTCAGCCAATTCCCCCAATTGGGCCCCACAATCGACCATTTACGACAACACAACCAATATGGCGGGGGTCGATACGCGAACGGATATTTTTTGGATATTTATATAAACCCTGATGGTTAGTAACATTCTAATTGTGCTTAATAAGAAAATTAAATTAATTATCTTGATTCCCATCCAGTTTTATTTGTATCGGTGTTATATCACGGAATGAAATAGCGATAAGACATGTATCTTAGGACATTGTTTTCATAGGTAACGAAATGGTCAGGTCTAAAACGCTGACCAATGTTGTACGTACGTACCTATATATTCATTGTTTTGTAGGTAATACTAACAGATCGCTTCAGCTTTTAAGCAAAATAAGTGTCGTTAATGCTACATATTTTGATCTCCATTCAGTTTTTAAGTGTTTAGTGCAATTGGTTTCTGAATAATATGTGTCAAGCTATCGCAAATTGGGCACCTGTCAAATCTGGATATCATTGTCGTCTCGTTATTTACCTGTATACACGACAATGTATCTTTGTTAAAAACACCGCGTCATCACATTAAATATTTATTCTTCTTCTCACCTTTTATGCTATCAGTAAATCTTTGATAATTCAATGGTTCAGTACTGTCATGATGCAATTGTTTAGGAAATAATCATTGTCTACAGGTGTGACATCCACATTTTTCTAATCTTCTTCATAATAATACTTCCTAAAATCTGATTTCTCAAACACAGAAAACATAAATAAAAGTCCACTATCTCATCTTTACTTCTTCCAATACTGATTGTTGTATTTCTGTAAATATTAACTACTTTTCATAAATGTACCTATCAATGTTTAAGTGCCCCGCCGGGACGTGGGGGGGGGGGGCACTGTGTTAGCCTGATTGGATTTCTATAAAACTACTCAAAATCACATTCCAGGAGGTTTCACGTTGCAAATATCCACTACATAGGAGATGCTGTAGGTATGAAAATCTCAGGAACAAAATTTTATTAGGCTGCAGTTTCACTAAGCTTGTCAAAACCCACCTGCTAAGAATAAGTTCACACCGTCAAAAGTCCGCCACTCGCCATTGGGACAAAAATATGGATAGATGCAGTCTTATATATGTTGCACTTTCAATGTATCTAAAAGTTCTATAAACATCAAGCATTTCAGAAATTGATCTTTATCATATGAGCGCTGCTAATTGGGACTTAGTGTAAGTGACGTCATTTCAAGAAAACGCAACATGTGATTCACAAATTGCAAGCAGGAAGCAAAATTTACTCCATATGGTCATATCATTTTCACATTGCCATTTAGGCAAATATCGCTTACTTACAGTAAATGGTGACGTCATATGTGATGTTTTATGGAAATGACGTCTTGAAAGAGGTTGGAAATCGTAAAGCGGCTCTCATTTGTAAACTATTGCATTTTTTTGTTAACATAATAATGCATTATAGTGATTGTCTGGAAGCCACTGTGTGCAACATAACAGGAGGATCCATTGATGTGGACCAATTTTATACTGAACAGCCTATGGTCCTTCATTGTTAAAACACCATTTCTAGGTTTGCCACAGAAGTGTTCCTACTAATGTAGCCTATGTAGCTCAGTGTTTTTTTCCCATCCTCTTGTGAATGGGGCTGGGGCCCGTAGAATTGTGAAAATAGCGTTAAATTGTCCATAATTGTGAATATCATAGTTTGCGTAAAATAAAAAGATACTGATTTACATGACCTCATGTAGTACACTACATGCTAGCAGTGTATTAATCTATTGCATAGCAGTTAAAATACTGTTAGTAAGATTGATCGACATTCATTAACAAAAACCTGAAAATATTAAGTGGCTTGAATTGTGAAATTTAGCCAGATTTTTGTGAAAAAAACATACTTTTGGTGATTGTTTTTGGTGAATGGGGCCCAATTTCGGCCCCATTTTTGGGCAAAAAAAACTGCTGTATAATAGCTAAACCATTCTTCCCCAACATGTTCTTTGGATAAATTAAAAAAACGGTGCTATTATAATTCATACTTCTAAGGACATTTTTGCCTACACTTGAGTCATAAAATTAATGTTTACAAGCAGATATCATTTATAGAATGTAAATTAAGATTATAGACAATAATTGTTAGCTTCAGTCAGACTGAAATGGTATCAAAAGTAGGAATATATTCATTATGTGATCATTTTTATTAGGGAATATCTGTATGTCATTTTCTAATAGATATATATTTTTCTAGTTTCATTCAATACCAAAAATATTCCAATCGGACGTCTACTTTTCTTTATATTATAGCAATTCAAATAATAAAATGCAAAAGTAAGCTAATAAATAACACAATGTCAAAAACGCTTTAATGAAATATATTTTTATTCTTTAAAATTGTCTGTTTTTCAATTGGAAACAAACTAGTTACATAACATTTCATCGGTCTAATTCCAAAGGGGCGTATGTTGCATTTCATTACTTTCGAGAAAAACGCGATTGAATTTTTGGAATGCTCTAACTTTTAACGAGTTACGCCCTATTAGAATTGCATTTTACGTTCAAACTATAAGTTCTATATGATTGTAAATCAGCTCATTCTGTAGAGCTTGAAAAGAGGATTCCAACGATACCAAACACTCATTTTTTTCAAAAAATGGACTTACGACCCTTAGGACCGACGATTTATCAACATTTTCTTGTTCATTTCATTCTGTAAATCATAGTGAAGCAACCTAAGACAATCAAAATTACATTCAGAACACCAACGTCGCTTTCACAGGTTTTGTCAAGGAAGCATAGACCTATAGATATATCTGTTGAATGAAAATACAGACATACCTCGTGTATTTGAATTCATCGGGTCCGAAATTTTATTTTGAATACTACATAGTTTTGAATACTCAGCCCATTTTAATTCGACAAAGAAGATACATCGGAACCTGATATTGTTTTAGATGATATCAAGTACTCTGGTAGAAGGTTGACAAATAAACAAGGTCCGACTGTAATAGGTGATTTTGAATAATACACAGTTTCGAATAGCCCATTTCAATGAATATACAGACATACCTCGTGTATTTGAATTCATCGGGTCCGAAATTTTATTTTAAATAATACATAGTTTCTAATAGCCCATTTTAATTCGACAAAGAAGATACATCGGAACCTGATATTGTTTTAGATGATATCAAGTATTCGGATAGAAGGTTGTCAAATAAATAAGGTCCGACTGTAATAGGCGACTAGTGGATAAGTGTCATTGTTCACTTTCACCATTGGATACATGCGTACATTTGTTGACCTAGGCTAACTTAATCAAGGACCTGTACGTATATTGAGAAGTCTCGTTCTTGTCTCTTATTTACAGATCATTTATTGCAAACATTGTTTGATTTTGAGAGTAAATGTTTAATCCCTTCTTTGTAAGCTAGAATGTAAAAACAAAACTAAGAATATGACAAACATTCTTAATGCCCTACCTGAGCAACCAATCTCTGTTAAAAATATGAAACATTAGTGCCCCTTTAATTGTATTTTTGCAGTGTATGAAACTGTATGCAATACTGTGTATGTTCAGTCTGGGCCACAGGATTGTCAAGAGTTCCCTCCCTTTATTTCTTCTAGAGTTCTCACCCTTTATCCCTTCTATAGGATATGTATATATAATACAGTTCTCTCCCCTTATATACAGGGTGTTAAAAGTTTGTTCACAAAGTTTGAATTTGGGTAAAGTGAAAATAACAATGTGTACACACGTGAGTGGCTATATTTCTCATAATGAAAGATACTGCTTTGTCATGAATATCTTTTTTATTTGTTACCATCTCACAGAAATAAACTATTGGTTCATAGTGACATAGATGGAAAGAGCATTTAAATTTTTTCTAAAATTCTAACTTTGTGAACAAACTTTTTCAACACCCTGTACATATACATTGAAGGGATAAAGGGAGAGAACCCAAGAAGGAATAAAGGGAGAGAATTTGTGACTATCTCCTGTGGTCTGGGCTAGTCCCTGTCCAACTCTCATCATGCCACACTTCCTTGTCTTCAGAGAGTTTGGTGAAGCCATTTATAACTCTACATAAGTTTATAAAAGACATTTATTCGACAATACAAATGAATTAAAAATATTTTATTTCTAAATCATAAAAATACAAAAAGTAACGTGTAATATTTACTGCAGTTTAACCCTTAATAAAAAAATAGATTCAGTTATAAATAGATGCTCCTACCATAGTCTCAAAAATTTCGTGATTCCATTAAAGGCCCCGCCCTCATGGGCGGCACCAATTATGAATAATGAAGCTCAGGTTCAGAGATACTCATATTTACCATTGATTCAAAATTAGTTGAGAATTACCCTTCTTGTGTTCACTATGTCTATGTTTAATTGGCTGACCTGACCTCACAGATTGTTTACTACCTTTCTCAAGTAAATAAAAGTGGACTTTTGACTCTCAGGTAATGCTTGTTGAATTTATAAATTACAGTTGGATCTCGTTTGTTTATTCGACAACCTTCTATCGGAATAACAATTTAGTCAATTCAGTCATATTATGTGTTCTGTTCTTAGGTGGAAAAAAGTATTGTGAAGTAAATATTCTTAACTAATGCCATTAGCTAATATATCCTTACCATTAATGCTAACAAGTGTGGCATTTGGAGCATTTTACTTATTCTTTATGATATATTGTGATATGTATCGTATCGTGAGAGTTACAATGTGATATGTATCATGTTGCGTTATGTCCGTATCATCTCACCCCTTTAAATAACTATTTAGTGCTGCACAAAGTTGCAATGACGAAAATTGCTAAATTACAACAAAGAATGCATCATTGATAAAGTTTATCCGAAGTAAGTTACGTCTTTGCTTAAAAAATATATAAATTATAGGACCTTAGAATTTTGATTCATAAATCGTCCGGTTACCAATATAATTTATCTCTCTTGGCGTATGTTTAAGTCATTTAAGTGAACTTTTTTTATCTTTTGTGTATGATAACTGTTCTCAAATGAAAGAAACTTGACAGTTTAATTGAATCTTCGAAAATTTAATTGATTTCTATGATATTTCCCCGAGTCGGAACATGAAACAATTTGTTCCAAATCTGTTGCTTGCATTAAATTGTCATTTTCTTGCTGAATCTGTCAAAAAGTAAATATATTTTTAGCCAATCAATGGATTAGGAAAAGTCAGTGTGTTTTAAAAAATATTAATTAATGTGCTATCAGGGGCGTAGCTAGCCCTCTATTCATGTGGATTCATAATTGTCCTAGGGGGGTCCGGGTGTATGAGCCCCCAGAAAATTTTGAAAACAATGGTGCAATCCGGCGCATTCTGGGCGTTCTGAGGTGCTTTATTTAGTAATGGAAAATGGACAGTTTTAGGATCATAATCAACAAATATCCCAGCTCGATTTCTGAGGATTTTTAATGCTGAGGGGGGTCCTCAAGGGCTATTTAGTATAGAAACGGCAAGGAACGTTTGATATGAGCATGTAGACTAGTCATGTACGCATACTGCAACTTTGGCTGAATTTTTTTTTGGTCAGAATCATGTGGATTCAGCCACGTACTCGCGTATAGGCAGCTACGCGCCATGCTATAGATTTTCTTGGTACTTAATATAGAAGTTTTTGTATATAAATATACAGTTCCCATCGGTAATATTATTTTACTAGGTCAATCAATATCTTGTCTGTCCATTCTCATGCTGTTAATTAATGGTTCTGTATCGTTTTGATGAAAAGTCGACTTCAGAGTAACTATTTCTGTCATCCTCGTGTTTTTTTTTGACACAGCTTGCAGTGTATGAAATTTCTTGGTTCTTGACTTTGATGTATAAGCCTTTAATCAATAAAATGCATTGTTAAATTGCTGGGCACTTTTTTAGCTGTGTTAAGGATTAAAAATTCGGCCCCATTCCCCTGTTGTTTTTCTTTCGCAAATAATGAAGGATGGCATATGTAATGTAACATGTGAAGTTTGTTGATGTTATTAAAGTCACTACATATTTTGGTGCAATAAAAATGGAATTTTCATGCGCGATTTTTGTCCGCCACGTAAGTTGCGCTCAATTTATGATGTACGCAGTCAAGCTTGGTAATTGTTCACAAAATCATAAGACAAAATAATATGGAATATCTGTCTTTTGCAGAAAAGTCTCACAATTAGCATGGGTAAAATACATGATAAGATTTTCAATATTTGGAAATATGTCTGTTATGGGTAAAAGCGTTTAACTGGCGTTTTTATGTCAAGATAATTTATACTATACTAAGGCGGAACATTGAAATGCTGTAAACATATATATACACTATCGAAAGAGTAATTATTTTATCAGGATACAAATATTTACACAGAAATCTGACTCACAAATGTCCTTCAATCACATAGTCAGTTTACCCTATGATGACTTGATGAAAAATATTTCTTTGTGGTTCCCAGTCGTCAAGTTTGCAAATGATAGGTTGATTATTTCGGTTTTAGATTTTTTTCTGCGAAATATCTGTTATAAATCGGAAAAATGACACGAAAACAATCAGCCAGGAAGATCAAGCAACAAATGTTACAGTACTTATATCTACTGGTATACAATGTGACTTACACAAATGAAATAATTAAAACTGCACATTGTATTATTTGCTGAGCAGAAAATTTTGATTTATAATGTACATTTGAAAGAATTTCGGAAACTCTTACTTCAATTTTATTGGTATTTAAATTTTTATGACTACTTCAAACCAGAGCATATTGGGTCTGAATATTTATTTACATTAAGCGTTAAGCTTAAATAATGGTGCATTTTAAAAATTTAACAAAATAAATTTGGTTTGGTCAATATTTTGTTTGAAGTTTATTTATGGATTATGAATAATGATAGTATCTTAAAAGTTCACTTAGAACGTAATTTATGAAATAAAGTAAGTCCCACTTTAAGTATTGAAGTTGAATTTATCTTTTATTAACGGTGTAGTGTCAGTCGAGGCTTTGATGCAAAACTATTGTCAATCATTTTTTATATAAAATCAGCTACAGCACTTTATGTTCCAAACCCTTACTTTGATATGATGCACAGAAAACTGTCACTAGTTCTCTCCCTTTATCCTTTGTAGAGTTCTCTCCCTTTATGTGTACTACATATATATATATACAAGAGAAGGGATAAAGGGAGAGAACTTTAGAAGGGATAAAGGGAGATAACTTGAGACGATCTTCATTGTGAGATGATGCCTGCTGCAATTTCTTATACATTTTCACTGAGTATGTTCTGGTAAATGTAATTCAGCGAGCCTGATTTGGCAACGCTAAAAACAAAATTATCACACCAGGGCCAAATGGTATTCTCACATCTTGAAAATAATTGTCTTTGTATTTATTGGCATTTCTTCTACTAAGGGATTTTACTAAGCTTGATTTTACTTAGATATAAAAAGGGCCGTTGCCAGCTTTCTCAGAAAAATGAAAGAGAGATGGGGTGCTGTGGGGATGCAGGGAGAGTCTCGGAGGGGGTCCGCTCTCCGGAACCCAGAATTTTATTCCTAAAAAAATGTGAACTACTAAGCGAGTTACAGAGCATTCTGGGAGTTTTTTTTCAATTTAACAGAATATTCATTTGAAAAAATAAAAATGCATTACTTTAAGTTCAAAAGATAACAAAAACTTTTTTATTCCGAATTTCGTCGAGGAGTGCAATTACACCAAACGCCCCGCTTCCGATTACTTCATAACTTGGGTCAATGTAATCTTGCATCTTAATTATTGCTAAAAATTCCCTTAGATTATTGTACAATGTACCGAGTATATAAGAATGAACTCATGTTACCGGTAAATTATTTGCATGTTGCATTCTTTTATATTTCACATTATCATATTACTAGATTAAGATGATACCAAGTATAGCTTATGTATCGTATTGCTGAAATTTCTATACCCTTGTTTAGTGGTAGGGAAAAACATACTTATACATTAATTAACCTATTCAATTTTTCAAAATTTGAAAATATATACTTTAAATTTTAAAAATAATCCCTCGCTTATTTAGTTTTGGGGAGAAAATGTCTGATTTATGTGACATGATAATTAAATAACTCAATTCCCTATAAATTCTTTAATCTGTATTAATAAGTGTTTGTAACACATTGTGAAGAATTGAATATAGATTGATAATTATTTTTTATCTATTTGTGCCTTTTGGAAAATAAGTACTATACAATTATTGATCATTTTGACAAATTAACCTATTTGCTGCATTGTTCAACCTTGTAAATATTAACAATAATTTTTGACCGCATTTAAAATACAGATACTTAGCATATTATTAATTCAAAGCCCCCGTGATCTATCATTAGGATCTGACTATATAGTAAGTCTAGGATTTAAAGTATGTTCTATTATATTTGTTAGGCGAGATAATCTTATTTGTGTAAATTGATCACGAAAAGCTTACTTTAAGAATATCGATCATATCAGTTCTGTTGTACACAATTTAAACATACGTAACTTTTGTGTGCGTTAGTGACCTTAATTCATTGCATACTATGTTGACGACTTATTCAATTCTTTTTGAAAGGAAAAGTTGAACCGATGTCGAAACAATATAGAAAGTTGTGAGATTGTTTTGAGTTACGTTTCCAATTGAACCTATTCTAGATATTTTATTAATTTTGTTGTTCGATTTTCATAGGAATTTAACAGTATTTTGTGATCGTCAATGTTATGTTGATATATTATGGATTTAAAATGGATTATAAATATGAAAATGGAATGTGTGTGATTGCTTGATATAAACAAATATTATTTGGTTGTTCAAGGTAAAATATAACATTGTTTTAAACTATTCAAT
Source organism: Mactromeris polynyma (assembly GCA_032209605.1). Taxonomy (NCBI): domain Eukaryota; kingdom Metazoa; phylum Mollusca; class Bivalvia; order Venerida; family Mactridae; genus Mactromeris; species Mactromeris polynyma. Next base: position 5,685,700 of record JASFXZ010000030.1, on the reverse strand, counting down.
AAGCAATTATTGTCAATAATAAATAATAATAATGTACTTTTGCTTTTTGTCTTTTTCCTATTTTTGCTGATTTAATTGAATAATAATATTACAATGACTAACCATATTACTTTGTATAAGTTCATATTTGTTTAAAGAATAAAAGCAAATAAATTGCATGCTTAGGAAGTTTTGATAAAAAATGGCTTTAAATAAATATTTCCCTCTTCCCTAAAATTTCAGAACTCTATTAGGCCTAAAAAAAAATGTACAGTCCTTGAACCCTGGATCCCTGTGTTATTTACTTGTATGATTCTTTTTGTTATTGTAAGTTATGCAAATATTATGTTGCACTATTGCCGAGTTTGAGACTCGCAATGAAGTTTGGTATATCCGAATGTGTATAGTCAATTATTAAATAAAGACGTTATTATTACAACCCTAACACGTTTATCGCGTTAAAATTCATAGTTTGCTATGTAATTTCCAGAAGTATCACTGAATGCCTTAATTTCTTCGACCAAGCCTTAAGGTGGCATTACATGTTTTATGTAAATAATGTATGTAAAAAAAAATGTTTTTCCATATTTGGTAATAAAAGTACTTGCTGATAAAAATATTTTTAATTTCCGTGAATTTGGTATAGTTTGCAATAAATAATACATAAGTCTCCTAGCTTCTTGGATGAAAACTTTTACTGAAGAATTCCAGGCATAAAAGTGTTGAATGGGACGCTTTTCTGACATGGAAACATGCATGAAACACATTATTAATGTGATGAAACTTAATGTCATTCACAGTGAGGGTTTGTCACCAGAATGGGAAATAAGAAAATCCTCTAAAATTTGTCAAAATTCTATTTTCATTTTAAGTATAAATTTGACTATTTTAGTTTAAGAAATGTGTCAATAAATGAGGCTTACTAAAAAAAAAATTTGTCAAAAATGAAGTGCAATTTGTATGGTTGGAAAGTACCATAATTCATGGTCTTAAAAGAAGAGATAAAGATAAAATCAAACAAGTGACGATTTTGATGAAACACAGAAATTATCTAACATAGGATGAGCACTCAGAAAGTGTTTCAATGTTCTAAAGTAAATCAAGGAGAAAAAGTGTGCCTGATGTGAGGCTTGAACCCACAACCCCCTAAATGTTATTATGGAGCTCTACAGACTGAGCTAACCGAGCGGCCGTCTAACCCCACACAACTGCAGTACTTAGAGAACATGTACACACATTTTTAAATCATTTTGCTTCATGCTTCTTGATTCATTAAATAGAATTTGTATGTTAATTTTTGACGCAAATCTTATGTTAACCATCAAGGCAATTTCTCTTCTACAGAACAACGTTTGTAACCTGGATGCGGATTGGTTGGTGAATACGCGATAAGGGGAACGTTATCTTACTGTAATCCACTGATTTCGGTGAATTTACCGAAACCCGTTTCGGAAATGGAGTGACCAGCAATCGTAACATCTTGGTATTTTTTATGTTGCACAACAAATCTTAACCTTCAAATTGTGCCGACCGTCTTTTTCAAGATATTTCTTGTTTGTACTATATTTATATTTGTCATACCTTTACTTCTTATTTTTCAGGTGAATATGAAAACCATGTAAAAACTCTACAGCCACTCGCTAGCAGATTGCAAACAGAATTGAATGGTTTTTAGATTGAATACTTCAATACTGTAGCCGTGGAAGCAGTTGCCAGTTTCAATGACCGAAACTATGTCTAGACGGGCCTTTAATTTCAACACGGTATCTCAGGCCCATAGAGATGTCATCGACGACAGATACCGTGACCTGCGCCGACCTAGGAAAGTGCGCTTCTTTGTAAATGGAGATCGTTACTTTAAAGGAAAGAAATTGTATATAACGCCACATCGGTACTTTAATTTCAATGACCTTTTAAACGATCTTACCGGAAAACTTCCGTCCAATTTGTGCTTGCCTTATGGTGTTAGGCAGATCTTCACACCAGCCAGTGGTCGACGTATTGTTGATATCGAGGACTTACAGGATGGGCGTGCTTACGTGTGTGCCGGTTTTGAAGGGTACAAACCTATAAAGTACGGGAAGGCGGAGCTAGAGCCTTGGTCTGTAGGTGAGTTATTCGATCACATGAATCACTAGTAGTCTAGAACCACAGGAAATTGTCATGAGTTATCTCCCTTTATCCCTTTTAGAGTTCTCTCCCTTTATCCCTTTTAGAGTTCTCTCTATTTATTCGTTATATAGTAATTGTATACAGTAGATATACAGTACTATAGAAAGGCAGGGATTTCCCTGACACAGAAATCTTGAGTCCCTGACTCCCTTTTCTTTCTAGGGACTCCCATTTTCCACTTACTGTGCATCCCTGGAACCCCTAAAATAAACCTTTGTCAAGTATAAACTGCATATCTGGGACCCTGCAAATCAGGTCAAAAATGAGGGTCCTAGGACCCCTAGCTGAAAAATCCTAGGGAAAACCCTGGAAGGGAATACTATAGAATGGATAAAGGGAGAGAAGTCTAGAAGGGATGAAGGGTGATAACTCCTGACAAATTGTGCACTTGGAGAAGTGGAAGCGAGAGTAGTCTATCTGCATGAAAAGAAAGAAGCAGATACTTGTGTTTTGCTATCATCCCTCGATTTAATCAATGTAATTATATTTCATAACTATTTATCTTGTATACTTTTGTACTGATTGTATGGGTAAATAGTGGATCGGCTTTTCTGGGTAATTTTTTAATCAGAAAACCTATTATCTGAACTATAGTGTAATCGTGTTAGTTCCTTAAATCTAGCTTAGTCTTTCACGCTATTATTCCTATATTCACAGTTAGGTTCGTTAACAGATATACAGCATGTTACCTAATAAATATTGCATAAATGTTTGCTACTTGAATTTCTATAGATTTTTGAGCCTGTTTTGTTATGAGATGAATATTGCATTTTATGATGTTTGCTAGCAACTTGTTCAATCTCTATGGGCACATGTTTTTCTTACTCATTGTTGGGTCATGCCCGGCTTATACAGTAAAACCTCACTTAAAGACCACCTCAATGATAAGACCACCTCAAAATTAAGAACTCACCATTTTCACCGTTATACTCTTTCTTCAATCTCAGTATTAACACAACTCAGTATTAAGACCACTTTTCCAGGGTCCCAAGGGTGGTCTTATTATTGAGGTTTTACTGTAGATACAAAACATACTATTACCAAATCTAGGTACGGAGCCCCTAAAATGACATTCCATATTCTGTTTTTATTTAGTATAAACGTAATATTATTTCGTAAATATGAATTATTATTTCGTTTAAACGTAATATTGATTTTATTACGTTTAAACGAAATAATAATTTGTATTTACGAAATAATATTACGTTTAAACGAAATAATATTACGTTTAAACGAAATAAAAAAAGAATATGGAATGTCATTTTAGGGGCTCCGTATCTAGGACTTTATGATTTTTATCTTATTTTTAAATTTAGATGAAATAGTAGCCAGGTGGAATGATACTTTGAATATTTCGACATAATCCTAACACTCTTTTCTATTATTTTATCCGCAACTTATTTATAATGTCCGAACTCTTATTAGAACAAAAGACGCAATCACTTCTCAAATTCGATAGAAACATAATTTTATCTAATTAGGATATGATTCTTCCCTTGAATTTTTTGATACATTTGTTTTGAAGTCGAAAAAAATACATTTTTGCAGTATTTTCCAACAACATAAATAGTTTATATCGTAAATTTTGATATATTTTTTTATAATTAAAAAAATGGAAGATTTCAATCAAATGAGACCAACTCATATGTGTTTTATGTAACAAGCTTAGAATTTTAAAATACTTTTGTGGGGCACAGATTATGTTACATGTATGTCACTACTGAAAATGCTGTATTATATGTAGTACGGCTAAGTTTAGGATTTTAAATCAGTTTGTGTGCCAACTAATCTTGGTTTAGCAATAATCCCGTCTTTAAATGAAATAATCTTCCTCCTCTAAATAAGCAATCCTGCGAGGTATATGAGAAAATGTTGTTTTAACATTATTCTTTGACATGGCTGACTCAATGGTCAAATAAAATAGTTTCTTTCTAGTCGCATAAGTATTTTCTTATAATATTAATAAAATTATGAATAAAATATAAAGAACAGCTTTAAGCATGAATCTATACATTTTAATTCTAAAATAAGGGATAACATCTTTTCATGAAAATTTTTGCCATTTTTAGGACACATGCTTTTCTAAACATGGTAAATTTAATAATTTCTGGACTTTAAGTTTTAATCTTCACTGTTGATCCCTTTGTGACGATTATCTAGAATCTGGTGACAAAGTAATGATTATAGTATCAAATTCCCAGTCGATTTTTATTGCCTTTATTTGCATAAGGTGATAAAATGATCTCGATCAATATAGTATCTTGGGATATCGAATAATCCTCTACGTTTCTTTGAGAGATGACTACGTTAATGTCAATACAAAACGATGTTAACACATAGTGATAAGTCTCAGGGGGTCATTCCACAAACGTTCCCTTGTGTTTCTTAGTTATCGAAACCGTTAAACTCCCATAAATTGTTTATCGTGCCTCGATCATTAATATCTAATGTTAGTTTTAAAGTCTCAAAAAACATTAGGACAAATTGTCTTGTTGCATCTCTTTGTTAGATTATAGTATTTTTTTATGAGATCAATATTTGGTCTCCCCACCATTAAGTTGAGTATGGATTTAGCTCCCTTGATGTAAGATTATGGCATGATTGTGCTATGAGTAATTGTATAGTTGTCTCCCTTTAGTATGACTTTTGTCCAAGCAATTAAATTATCTCCCTTGTTTACTTGCTCAACTTATTTGTGTGCCTTGTATGTTTAATGGCCATTTATGATCATGGTCAGAAAGGCTGCTGGTCACCATTATAGGCCTTGTCATGTAAATCCAACTAAATATAAGTTGTAAAAATCGAGATTCTAACATTTCCAAATTATATATCTATGCAATAATAACCCATATTATCCTATGTCCTTGTCAAATCATTATGCATATAATCTCCCTTTCTTTCACAAAATGCCTTGCTTTATATTTATTATCTCCCCTTTGAATTTCGGGTTAATCTCTCATTATAACACTGTAGAGTTATCTGCCTTGTATTTCTCCCACTAGGTAGCGGAAAAACTATTTCTATCCTTTCTCATAGTCCAGTTAGGAATATAAATGACCGAAAGGCTGGCATCGATTTTCGAACATCTAAAATTCTGCTAAAATGATACAAATCGACTTTCCACTCTTACACATTTTATCCCAGCATTCTCTGTTCTATGACAAATTCAAATGTCAAGTACTGTACATGTATTATTAAATGCACTTCATGTTTTGTTGCATTCCATTAGAATTTATAAAAGTCCACAAGCTATCTTTTATCCTAGTTCCAACTTCTATGGCTGACATTTAATAATGATTAATCACATTACTCCCGATATTGTGCTCCGGATTGATTTCTTCCATTTTGCATGATAACTACAGCGTTTCTATAGGAATGATTGATTTTTACATGTTGCAAAACCTTTAACTGAGCAAACAAACATTTAAACATATCTCAAGTGCGTTACACTTTTAATAGATGACATATGAATTTTACATGTGTGAAGAATACTGAAGCCAGTTTTTACAAGATAGAATTATTTTTCTTACGGTATTTGGTCAAATGTAGATTTTAATAAAAATGTTCCCTGTTAAGGTCATGACCTTGGCCCCCGATTGCAACCATAACTCAGCACTCAATACTTAAACTCAAATCCCAGACTCACTCTCATGTCTCAAAGAAAATGAATCACTCAGAATTCTCTGTCAGCACTTAGTTAGAATGTAGCAATTCACTTAGCATGCCCACGATCAGTGGTCGAAATTTGCACTAGTCTGACGGCAAAAAACTAGTAGATTTTATCTCGGGCTAGTGAAAAATCCGAAAATATAAGCCCGACATGCATTGACCATATTACATCTTAATACCAGTGATTTTTAGAAAAATTCTCAACAAAATAGTTATTCAGGCTTGTGAAAATTGGTAAAATACCAGCCCGACTTGCTTGTTAGTTCAGATCTTAATTTCTATGACGGACATTTCCTTAGTCAAAACTTGAAACTCTAAAATAGCAAAGTTTATTATTTCTGTGTACGGAGTAACGCTTATAATCCATGGTCCTTACATCTAGATCATATTATCTATGTTTTCTATCGCATGTACATGCTTTTCATATGACTTGTCATGAATTCCTTAACAATATCAGCTATAAAGTTGGGATGATGTAATTCTGATACCTTTCCATAATGTGTGTACAGATTTTTATCATGATCAAACAGAAAAATTCATTGTGACTTTATTTAATATGCAGTCTTTCCTTCAATACTTTAAGGCTTCACGTGATTACCAAAGACTGATTCTACTATCAGGTTAAGGAAATGTTTAACCTTGGATGCAACCAGTCCTTTTATTTGTGGTACCTTGCTACCAAATATGGCCGCCACTTTTTCCAGTTCAGAATTTGTGGTAGCAACTTGAGCTAAAAAACGCCCTCCGAAATGGAGTGGTATAGCTGTCAGTTGCTCATGGAAGAACATGAACGTACTGGTTGGTTACCCAGGCGATGTTGACCGTCGTTCACACGGGAGATTGTCATAAGTTCTCTCCCTTCATCCCTTTTAAATACTACAGAAAGGATAAAGGAAGAGAACTCTAGAAGCGATAAAGGGAAACAACTAATGACAATTTCCAGTGGTTGTACATAACAGAAATACTGGTACATGTATTGTTGAAAAACTGCATTTATTCCCGACACAGAGTTGACGATTTAATTCTTGTATAGCATATTCTTATTATAACTGAAGTCTATATTGTTATGTTTGATGTACTTGTTAACATTGAATTTAATATTTATCGTTTTTTGTGTAATAGAATACCTCATTGTTTGTTCTTTGGTTCAGTTGCTCTCAAATACAAAGTGTACCAGTATATTGAATTACATGACAAGTCAGTTAAATGTAAAGGCCATTTTGTTACATGTATCGATAATTTTTGTAATTGTATCAAGTTTGTGTAAAATAATCATTATTCTATCAATAATTTTATCGTATTTGCAGCATAAGTTTAAGGAGAGTCTTATAAATCGAGGGGTTAGCGCCATAATCTACCATCTCCTTCATAAATTTATATGGATAATGGAGATAGGTGGTTCTGGCACCAACACCTCGAAATGTGTATTTTATATGTCTTACTGTCGGTCTGCAGTTTTTTTGTACAGGAATATCTAGATTTAAAGCTTGTAACTGTCCAGGGGGGTATATGACTTAACTCTCAAAGACACTTTATAACACTATTGAACAAATATATTGATCTGAATATGTCTATAGCTGTGTACTAATTCCTCGCAGTACTTTAGTTTGATATTTAGGACACGACAATTTATCACATGTGGCAATTTCATTAACAGCTGCTAAGCTGTTGAACACTGACCAAAATTGCATGTACACTGACCATTGGTACATTATGTATATGTTTCTATATTTGTATATTATCTCGGATCAAATTATAACAAAATGAGATCTTGCAGAGTTAAGTTTTGACTTTAACCAATTATTTATGTTTGATGTATTACAAAAAAAACACAACTCAGACACTTGGGTCGTTATAGGTATCGGATCCAGTGTCTACAGGTCCAGTCCAGCGTTCAGTTACGGCTTACAGTTGCTCACGTTACAAAACTGTTTTGTTTTGTATCCCTGGCCCACTGTATCGCATTCACTGCTGACAGGGAACCAAATTTCAAACGTTAGCCTCAAAGTTCTTAACTGAATGCAGGGCTGCCCTGTGTGTAGTAAAGGTATTTGCGGCTCACGTTTCGTAATGTTTTGTAACCTTTTGCAATTTGGTTCCCCGTGTGCAGCCAATGTGATACGGTGGGCAAGGGAGACAATACAAAATGTTTGCAACTGAACGCAGGGCTGGTGTTTTTGCTAAAAAGGTCAAGGTCATGATAGGTGGTCAAATGTCAAAAAATATGTCAACATAATCCAATAATAAAGCAAACTGTACAATTGTTAAAATAAAGCTACAATATACCTGTTACTTATAATAGGAGATCATTATAAAAGTTCATACTGTATTACATTAAGTATTTTACATTTTTCTGTGAAATTAAAGAGCTACACAATTTCTTGTTCTCAAGAAGAAAATTCATTTATTATCATCATTATGTGATGGTTTGTACGTTTGATTTGAGTTTGCTGAATTTATTGTGTATACATACGAACCTCGTTCATTCGAATTCATCGAGTCCGAAATTTATTCCGAATAGTACATGGTTTCTAATACTGCCCATTGAAATTCTAAGTGCCTAAGAAAAAACATTGGGCGTAATATTTATTTCGGATGATACCAAGTATTCGGATAGAAAGTTGTTGAATAAATGAGGTCTGACTGTATATCTTGGAACAAAAATATTGAAACTATTTAGCTTTACAATGCTAATAAATAAGTCACAATAGTTTGAAACAAACCATGTATTATTGTACCTATGTGAATATTTTGTAATTTTTTATATTTGATCATCTCGTTATAAACTGTATGTATGAAATTGTATATATTTTGGGATGATAGTAAAACATGTGTATCTGTTTCATTATTTTTATGTAAATTAGAGGTGCTACGATATGCCTGAAATGTACCACGATATATTGCAATAATTTAGTAGCAATGTATCGCAATATGTACCACAATATATTGCAATAATTTAGCAATGTATCGCAATAAAATTATTGTACCACAATATATTGCAATAATTTAGCAGAATATTGCAATATGTACCACAATATATTGCAATAATTTAGCAGAATATCGCAATATGTACCACAATATATATATATGTATATTGCTTCCTTAACCTATTAGCTTTGTAGATATTTTACTTGAACCATTTTATTCAACTCCAAGCTTTTCAAATGTGGTGCAAAAATAAACATGCATACCTGTAAACTAAAACAATACAATTATCAATCTAATTTAAAAATTTTATTATAAATTAAATATGTGGTTTCCACTTGATGTAATAAGCTAAAACTATGCAGCTATCATTCTCATTTCAGTTTTCTGACTAATTTTGTTCGCGCTTTCATGACTAGAATATTTCATATTTCTTGAGTTTGTGGTTAAAAAAATAATCATAAAAAACCAGTATGATTATTTTATATATCGTGGTACAATAAAGTTTGGCTGCATATTGCAATATACCGATGTATCCAATATTACTGGATATCATGAGACCCCTTATGTAGATAGACTTGTTTTGCTTCGTGCCCTTAATATAAGGACCTATACTGTTATCTGACTTTGTATTTAATGCTTGTTTTTGGTTTCGTTTCAGCAGCAGGTAGATATAACTTTCATAGTATAGTATAATTTTTATTACCGCGGCACAATTCTCCCCCCCCCCATCGTGTGAACAAACAACTTTCTCAACTGTTCCGAATTTGGAGAAAAAGATCTGATACCAATACATTTTTTTCGTAAACTTTTTCGTAATTTCCCAAACCAAAATACTAGCTTGCCGCAATCTTAATATGATTGCAGGTCTCAAATTTTATGTTCGCAGATGCTCGCAGAGAAATTAAGTTTGCGGACAGCTTTTGTTCGCAACCTTCCCGCCAGCATAATTGGACCTCTAGCATGTATGTTTGATGACACAGTATTGCATTTCATTATTTGGGATAAACTGAAAATTATTATAAGTTGTGATATTGATATCTTAAAGGTAGATTGTCATATTTTCTATCAAGATATGCGAAGTATTAATTTTTAGAAAATGGCATGTAAATGCCTTCATACATACGTACTCCGAAAACATTGCATTGCAACTTCTCTTAAAGGTTTCCAGGAATTGCAAAACACGAGTCTGATACAGATATTTCCTATGCTAGCGCTAACTTGGCGCATAGATCAGGATAGAAAATACCGGTACCTGTCTAGTGTATACGGGTTTTGGAAACTGTAAAAACAGTGAATATACAGTGTTGCAGAGTATATCAGATATGAAGACATTTACCTCTGACTTTCTCATATTTATGAATAAGAATATTTTGTCCAAAAAATAAAGACTATGTTCCTTTAATAGCGGTAAATTTCACTCCTTTAAAGTTATATTTAGATATAATTTTCTTTGTTATATGTATCAGTTTATGCCTCCTTTAAACCATTTTCCTCAATTTGATCCAATCCTGTTTGAAAATGCCAGTGTGCGGAGGTTTCAATTTTTTTCAATTAATAAGGTTGTTAATTAAGGTTGTCTACTCATTTTAAATAGATAACATTTTATGTATTAAGTCGGGTATTTTGTTACGCAATCACATTCCAAACAAATGAGAGAGTTGTTTTGTTCTGTTCGTGCAAATAGTTTGTGTGTTGATCTCTTTTTGCACGAAATATAAAATCAGAGATTTGTATTGAATGTTTGTCAAAATGTTTTCACCTTCAAAACACGGAAATCTGAATTAACATTGCATTTATCACATTTCTGACAGCCCAGTCTTTACCAGCCCATAATTTATTCCATGTTGAATTTTTTCCAAATTTTCATTGGTCCAAATGATTTTCACTCAATATGCTTGCAGGGGGTTGGGCGGGCAGACATGTTAGCCAACTCTAGTTACGCATACACTAAGGAAATATTTGTGCATTGTATATTTTTCATAAAGTTAGTTGGAGCAATTTTTTTAACTCTGTATAATATACATGATGTATTTAAATTGAATAATTTCTGTTCATGGCGTATTTTTGCCTCTGTTATGCGTAGTTTAAGCTGTTCCGTTTGATTAACTTGAATTATGGGTGTCATTGATCAAAATGGTATTGATACATTACCGATAGCGTACGAGTCAATTTAATATCTAAAAACGGATTTTGAAATATCGAAACATTATTGAAAAGATCTGGTTTGTTTACTCAGAGTGGAACCTCCCGAAAGTTTAAGCCTAACTTATTTTTCTTTATTGTTGTCAACTCTCTGTACATGGCACGTACATTTGTGTGTCGTGTCTTTTAGTCATAACAGCTACCTATTTGGAAAGGACTGTGCCCCATTGTTTGGAATGGCTCCATAAAGTGATGTTTGAGAGATTTTAGGTTGTTAAACAGAGCTTGTCCATCATCAATCAATAAAGACAAATTGGATCTTATAACTTTCTAATCCTATATACAAATATCGATAAATTTATATCATCGATAGATTTGACTTGATATATCGATACAGTCTTTGGACATCAATGACACCCTTATCTGAAACCACTCAAAACAAAAGCATAATTATCAAACGTTTAATGGCATAGGGAACTGTCCATTTAATGGGAATTTTAATATCCACATTAGTTATTTTGCTCAATAGTTGACAAAGGATATCCTGATTTCCCAAATTTGTAGTCACGCATTCACTTTGCACTTCATTAGTATAATGTTGACTGTTGTCAGAATATTTTATGATTCACAAGCGCACAATTCAGCAATATTCTTAAAAGTAAAACTGAGATTTTTGTGTTGGAACCGAAGTCTGTGACAATTTGACCGAAGTTAATATATCTCGTGTCATAAATGTCGTCCTCTAATCTGATTCAAGTCGGGTGTAATGTCAGCTGCTTATATGTGGATAGTCCTGGTTGGTATTCCAGGAGCATTGGTTTACGGTTCACTGACTGATGTATTGAACGAACTACTGGTAAAAGTGTTAAAAATATTCAGTATTTTCGAAATCTATGATTGAAATTTTTGAGTTAATTATCACACAGATGTCACTGTGATTTAAGTATTGTAGTTTAAGTGAACAATATTACATGTATAGGGCCATCATGCCCCTTTTGATCTTGCTTCTTGGTATAACTCTGGAACACAATGCTTTAAGTTTAAACTAACATTTTATTATCAAATTTACTAAATTTTACTTGTGCACAATACTTAACTTAAGTCTCCGAGCTTCATTAACACGTTTCCTCTATGGTGGTGGTTGCCTGAATTACTAACATGTGCATTTCTTATTGTTTATTCCCTTTGTTTTATGTCTAAAAAGAACTGTTTGTGTGTGTTTATTATTCAGTTCATTAGGATAGTGTGTTTGTTTGTTTGTACATGTGCATAGTATATATATTAATCAGGAAATTCCTTGCTAATTAGGGGAAAGGACGAAATGGAGTCATGTGTATCTGTTCCTTTGAAACCGATTGTATACTTTATCTTAGGTTTTTAGTCACAGACCGCAGGAAAGTGTAAGGCAAAATTTATGATTGTTGTAAGGTGAAATGAACATCTTAGGATTTTCTTTAGGTGAATTGAAGAAAGCTGATGAGCCGAATGGTAAATATGATGTTGTGTGAATAAAATGGTGTTTGGCTGAGAGGGCTGTTTCATAACAATGCATGTATTGAGATTATGTGTATAACAGCTGTATTGATAACATTGTCATCAAAGTACTGGTGTAAATACTTAATGAATTATTGTGTAGAAATTTGATAATGATTAACTGTTTGTCTGAATAAAACTAAATGTTTTTGTCTTTATGTTGAATTTGATTGTAATTGTTAATTGTTCAAATAATTTGTGTCTGTGTATAAATGGTTGATAGAGCGACCAGAGATTTTAAACAATGAAACATTAATGTAGTTATGTATTGAACCCAAGTTTCATTTAGAAATATCTTTTCGTGCTGTTGTGCATAATATACCGAATTAATAAGTTATATGAGAATCAGTAGTTAAATCATACATTGGGTGTTTTATTGTTTCCTGAAATTTATGTCGAATCTTACAATTTGCTCTTAATTATCATATATATTCATTGCGTCCTTCTTGTTTTGTAATTGTTTAAGAAAAATGTCGAGTTTTTGAACTCTTAAGATAACATCTAGCATTTATACCAATTTGCTAACTTTGTGACAGTTGAAATCCTGTTAGAAGGTGATCGATATTTTGTTATCGGTTGTAAATTTTCTTTCATACACCCGAGAGAAAAGTTCAATAAAGATATAAAACTTGGACAATTCATGAGATATTACAAGACTTTATGACGATATCAAATTGATCTTTTTATGCATTAATTTGAATTGCGTTCAACATGAAGGAATTATCTTGTCAGATTTCGGCTTGAAATTTGTCATATTTTTGGTATTATGTAATGTCTATGTACCAATAGTTCTAGCTCAGTTTTCAATATACAGTCAGACCTCGTTTATTCGACAACCTTCTATCGGAATACTTAGTATAATCAGAAATAAATATCAGGTCCCAATGTATCTTCATTAAGGCACGTTGAATTGAAATGAGCTATCCAAAACTTGTATTATTTGCGAAATAAAATTTTGAACCCAATGAAACCGAATGAACGAGGTTCGACTGTATTTATCTCTATTACATGTATTTACATTTTGAATAAAATGATAAATTTGGATATTAAAGTATCATGATATTGAAATAAAGATAACTTATTTATTGCAAGTTTTATGAAGAAATATTTAATGTTATTTATTTGTTATCTTCTCCAGGAAAATGAGGGTTTAATGACGAAATTTTCTATTTTCTGGTTTTCACATTTTCTGTTTCCTTAGACATTTAGAACCATGAAAATGAAAACCATTTGACTCTAGGCTATTTCGTTTTTATTTTATAACGTTTTAAAGACAGAGCGTTAATGACGGCAACTTTTAACTGGAAATTCCCGATAACATTACAAGCCTCAATAAGCCTAGTTTTCCTGAAGAACGGTCCATTTATATAAAGTATAGCCTTTTTTACCATATTTTAATAAGGAATAAAATTTGCTTGGCCTTAAATACTTCAATACTTTTTACGAATACTCAGCAGGCTAATTAGTTTATTCTATGGGCAGATTTATTACATTTGAGTGTTATTAAAATGATACTTACGTGATATCAGCGAATTAAATTATATCCTGTTTGGTTATGATAACTAGACAAGTCATAATGTTTGACTACTATGCTCTCTGATCTAGTCCTTGAGTTTGTAAAAAGTCTTCAGAATGTCTGTTGATTTAAATTGACAAGTAAATTGAATCACTTAAATTTATGAAGACTTTCGTGCTTTTGACATACTGCCACTTGAGTGTACAGAAATTTATGATTTGTTATCCATTCAATATAACAGAAATATTTTCTGTCTACTTCATAAATTTTAGACATTTTCATAAACTTTCAAATCGTCTGAAAGTTTAACAATAACTATTACATTAGACACCACTAAAACTTATAAATTGTTCTGAATTTAGGAGACTAATAAATAAAAATTCAATAAATTATTTACAAAAAATCGACAAACCCCTTTTACAAAAATGTATCATATTTTTACTGGTCAAAAGAGCTTTAAACCCGCCATTTTGTATTCTGAGAACCTGATGATCAACATGAATTTAACAATTTTTCATTGACATTTTTCAATAGATAGTTCTCACATCTACAATATTTACCTCCCTTGTTCTTGATCATCAGTCATTTTGATAGGCAAAACTGATAAGCCCTTAATATAGGAGTATTATTTCCATATATGTGATAATTGAAAAAATGCCAAGAAAATTTGCTTGTGACAACCACTTTTTCTTCAACTTCCTGAGCCATCTGCAAACATGAGCATAATGAATATGTTATTTTTATATATCATTTTATCATCGTTTACATAATATTCGCTATAAACTCTAAGCAAATTTGCCTTTCAATATGGCCGACTATTCAGAACAAGGGAGGTAAATATTGTAGACTGTTTAATTTATTTAAATTCAATACAAATGTAGTAGCTTACTGCAATCAAAATTAACAGAACTAATGTTCTCATTACCTGTTAGAAACTAATTTAAATAGTACTGGCCAGTCAGCACTTTACCTGTTAGAAACTAATTTAAATAGTACTGGCCAGTCAGCACTTTACCTGTTAGAAACTAATTTAAATAGTACTGGCCAGTCAGCACTTTACCTGTTAGAAACTAATTTAAATAGCACTGCATGGCCAGTCTGCACGTTACCTGTTAGAAACTAATTTAAATAGTACTGGCCAGTCAGCACTTTACCTGTTAGAAACTAATTTAAATAGTACTGGCCAGTCAGCACTTTACCTGTTTAAGAAACTAATTTAAATAGTACTGGCCAGTCAGCATTTTACCTGTTTAAGAAACTAATTTAAATAGTACTGGCCAGTCAGCACTTTTGACCTGTGTATATATTTTGACATTCGATTGTATTATGATAAGGTTTATGTACAAAGCACACGTTTAATGCTTAAATATGTAATGGTGACTTCATAATGGAGTAAATGCCTTGGTGGTTTGGAATACAACTGACCGGATATTAAACTTGACATTGATTATATTTTGATAACAATTTCTGAAAGATTGCCAAATATCGATGAAAAATTATATCTAATGACTATACAGTCAAACCTGTGTTAAAGACCACCTGCGAACAAAGACCACTATTGCAAAACCTGTCTGCAAAGACCACCAATTCTATCTCCCATCAGACCATTTTCAATGATATTTAATCTGTTAATAGAGACCACCTGTAAACAAAGACCACATTTTGCTGTTCCCATGGGTGGTCTTTACAGACAGGTTTGACTGTACTGGGAAGCAAGGCAAGCTAATATATTGCTAATCTTCAACCAATTGTTGTTGGAGGTACCCTGACCAACCCTCCAGAATTCTGGCCTCCTTCCAAACTTTCTCCACTTTCCCGTGCAGGACACCGGTTTGACGTTAGCAGTAACAGCAGTAATATTGCTGGTACTGCTGGAAAAGGTAGCAGTATTAACTGCTATTACGGCTGAAAATTAATGATAATTGTTATTGCTAATGTGCAGTAATAGGCATATTCTGTAATGTTATTACTAATAGTAAAAGGCAATTTTACCTTTCAATTTTTTTCCTAGGAGCAGTACACCCCTCTCATGTCCCTCTCATTGCTTGTTGTATCAACAATAAATCTCAATCTGACCATTCTCTTACTGCTAGCAATGTTATCTGCATTGATGCTTATTACTGCTAGTATCATTGATTTACAGCAGTAATACTGCTACCTCTTCCAGCAGTACCAGAAGTATTACTGCTGTTATAATATACTGCTGTTATAATATACTGCTGTTATAATTTATAATATACTGCTGTTATAATATACTGCTGTTTAACTGCTGTTACTGCTATTACTGCTAACTTCACACCGGTGTGCAGGACTTGGTTTGTGCAGGATTTGGTTTGAGTCTAAATCAAGTGATTTAGACTGGTATGAAGCTCATCATTTAGCAAAAGTAGCTGATCAATCGACGTTTCATGTGGGTCATCCTGTTTTAGGTAGGCTGTAAGTCATGTATGGATGTTTGACTTAAGTGTTGAATATCTTCATTCAGTCTGAAGGTTGTTTTCTGTTGTCTGTCTGTGATGTTTTTCTTGGCATAAAATTGCAACAACAATCTATGAATCAGATATCGCATGAAGTAGCAGATATTGGTCCTGACTTCTGTTCAGCAAAATTGATTTACTTGTCAAGAAAACACAAGATGATACATAGGCAGCCTGCATGCCTTCGATGAGCTAATGTAAATCTATCCCATACATGTTTGCCTTTCATTCATGCCTACTTATGAAACATATGTTACATTGACATGTGTTTGCTAGTTTCTGTACAGCCGTTGTAATATCAGTTGCTTGCCATTGAACAATTTAATCCTCTGGTTAGAAACCTGGGAGCCAACCAAGTTAGCTCTGAGTCGATAGAGCACTCAATCGTCAGTCTGGAGGGTTGAGGTTTGAACACTGGGTGCAGTGTATGTCCCCCTCGATGATTTGACTGAAGATAAAAAATTATATCCAAAGTCCTTTGCCTTCTGCCTGTGATTCATCTTGTGAAGTTGTCTGTTGCATGTGAAAGAAGAAGGTAGTACTAATCAGATTGGACCAGTCTGTATAGTTTACTGAGTATGTGGACCAGTCTCAGAATGCAAGCTTCTGATTGGTTGCTCCTGAGCTCAGTCTTAAATCTGACCAATGGCAAGGCTCCATTATGTGACTGGTCTCCAAAATCAGTTTTATTCTAACCTCAGGCCCACAGACGGATACAACTGTGTATAAATCCTACAAAGATTTGAGGACATTGATAATGTATCAAAATCTTATGTAGTCATCTCAATGATCAAAATGTCGTGTCATCAAAAATTTTAATAATCAAGTTGTCAGAGTTCACAATGTCATATAATGTGTTATGTTTTCATTCCACTGACTATTGTTTAGCAATACAGAGATGGTGTCTACTTGAATAACATTATAATCTTATGACATATTAAGGGTAATAATGTTAAGTTGGTATTTATTTAAACATACTCAACTTCCGTATTGGTTCACTGGTGAAATGATTGATTCATAGAAAAAAAAAATTGAAGTCAAATAAGATATTTTAATGTACTCGATAATGCTAGTGCTTTTAGAAACGTTATAGACTCTTCTATTAAGTTGCGTTTAAATTAAGTGTCATACAGCTCTATACAATATTTATCCTTGGTTGTGAAATATATCCTGTCTATTCAAATAACTGTATTCAACATTGGCAATGTTTACTGAAGCTATTCAAGCATACAACTGATCAACTAAGATAATTGCCAATTAGCCAAAATGTTTTCATACGGCCTGAACTAAGTATGTTATTAATAAAGAGATTTTTGAAATATTAGGTATCGGTACTGTCTTGGTTTATTGCGGTGATTTCCAATTAATCGGGCAATATTTATTTTTTTCAAAATTCTGCTCTGAGTCATTCAAACTTATAGGAAGAACTTTTTATATTCAATAACTTTGGTTGTGTTCTAGGGGAAGAGTGCCATACTGTATGGTCGGAAATCAGCCATTGTGCGAGATTTATGAATAATCTTCATATTCCCAAAATTATGTGCAATTATCAGGGGCCGATTCAGGTTTTGGGCTTTAAGGGACGGCCCGGGCCATAACATCTTGGTCATATTTTGGTTTTGCTCAGGCCTTATAAAACTTCAATGACTGTGTTTTATTCTTTGAATGTAAACATCATCATTATAAAATATAATGCTACAATAAATAACCGTCTGTCTGATTTGATATTGTCCAAACCATAACTCTGTCATCTATTGAGAATTTTCAAGTTCCTTGGCTCAAATGGTTCACCATGATATGATTATGTGTTGTGCGTAAGACCTGAATTGGTAACTACAAGGTCACCCTTATAGGTCGAAGGTCAAAAATGGGTCTAAAACATCTTGTCCGGAATATTACACTGTTACACTGGGGAATTTTCAAATTACATGGTCACACTTAAGAGGTCAAAGGTAAAAAAAGGGACATACGTAATATTATCAGCCATAAGTGGAGGAGGGACTTGGGCAAGATGAAAAATAATCCTATTGGCATTTCATCATTCTAATTCAGGTATGATTGACTGATCTGGTCAGATAATTACGAAAGTTTATACAAATTACGATTTTTTGTTTGTCCGTCAATTTACGAGTACGGTATAACAATAACAGAATCAAATCATGTGACTGCTAACTGCTCAATTAAGGGTCTCACAAAGGGCCAAACAATTTAATACCCAACTCTTGGCGTGTTTATGACACCTGGAGGGATTAAAGTGTCATCAATTATCGTAAACAAATCCGAATTAACAACCTAGGCTGTCAGTGTGACTAAAATCCTTACTGCCCGTTTTTGGATGGTACATGGTCGTATTTTCTAGTTGAAAATGTGTCTTTATCTGTTACTCAATCATTAGTCGACCAGTGACTTTTGGTGATTTTTTTAGTATAAAGAACTCAACTTATGGCCGGTAATATACGGTAATAGATATATATGCACTGTGTAGCATTATATAACCCAATTCATCTCTTAGCAATGGGCGGGCTTGACATGTTTCTCTTGGGTATCTTAAGTTACGAAAGACTATTTCTCAAAATTCTAATTGAGGGAAGTTTTTATATTTGTTGTTTCCCTAAGGAGTAAAAGGGATGTAACTGCATATAAATAAGGGAGTAGATAGACTTGTATTGCTGTTGCCCCCTGATAAGGGAGCAGATAGACTTGTATTGCTGTTACCCCCTTATACAAACAACATAGTTGCCTCCAGAGCCCCTAATTTGTAGCTTACTTAAAGTACACCCAAGGTTGAATTGAGATATATACAGCTTCTGGCTCTGTCAGGAAAAGACTGTCTAAAGTCAATTAATATCTGAATAATTTAGTATATAAATCAAGGTCTTATTGATTATAGGTAACTCTTTAAGTATTTATGCTTGTTTAATATTGAATTACCTCCCTTCCTTATTGTAAAATATCACTGTTTTTTTTTTGGTGATCAAGTTTTTTTTGTTTAACTGGTTAGTGCTTCATAACTTATTAGACGTGGGGATTATTATATGATTTGATTTTTCCAGGAAAATATTTCCTGTTTACTCGACCTGTTCTGCCGGGTTTTGTCATATAACTGTGCCGGTAAATTCAAATTTCACATCCAACAAACACGGATCGCTAATCAATAACATTCCTCTGTCTTGCTAAAGGATTAAATCATATATTTAGTATGAAATTGTGATTAAATGTTAAATTCTCATGTGAATCATAATGAAGGGACCAAAGTATTTAGCATTGAAGATGACGAAATTTCTACCTCCCCATTGAAGAGCAGCTTTCGTTCACTAGGTAGAATGTTACGACTTGTGAAAAATGAAGCAAGTGAAATGTTTCCCTCATCATTTAGTAATAATTCTATTGTCTGTCGTTATATTGCTGGAACAATCATGACATTTTTCGGCTATCAAATCTCGTTGTTGCGGATTAGTTAACTTTACGAGATAACAGTTGAATGTGACACCGAGTTGTCATAGTTTTGTCACATTGAATATGCCAGCTTATTGGATTAAATCATCATGCATTCTTATGCAAAAATGTTTACGGAATTTAAAGTTTTACGTCGTGTTTACGTTCATACTGGCATTAAATACGTTGTCTGGACATGTGTGATTTTTTTCTACGTTGATGATGAATTTAATCTTATAATTTTATTTTTCATTTTGTCGGACTTTTATTGTGGACACTTCCTTCAAAAGCACACAAAAACATGTGGACATTTGTTTAGTTTGAATTATTATAGTAGTTTTTGTCGTTACTTTTAGTAACGTTAATTGGACATAAATAATCGGACTTTGGTTATTATTTCTTATGAAATCGTTTATTCATATATTTCTATCGAAGGGAATATATCATTTTTTGCGCTTGAAAGGGTACAATACACACTGTGTTGACTTTGGGTTGATTACACATGTAAGCAAATATGATAGCAAATATACGTCTTTTTGAGGTGAAATCGTGTACAGTGTTTTTTCATTTTCATGTATTGAGAGTTCATATTCTTGGACTAGATTATAAAATCATTGTCGAAATGATCTGCGTGCACGATTTGATGAACTGTATTGATTCGAAACCTTAAGACATTTTTCGGCTTATTTTTCTTGAAGATGATGTTATTTTTTCATTAGTACGGCTTATCAATATGTCTATTATAAAAATATGATTGAAACAATGCCTGGATATAATAATGTGGCGTACAGACCTTATTTTGACGACGTCGAAGTTAGAAAATCTTATGAACGGAAAAATACGTGTGACACCATAGTGACCTGTACAGCCAAGGTCAAGTATTGTGATGAGTCTGATTTCGAGGAAGCTAATGTCAAGGTCATTGATATCGGGCCTGACCCACCTTTGTGTGTGAAGAAATATATATGGGGAAGGAAAAGTAAGACACTATGGTGTTTTTTTGTCTTGTTTTAATTATTAATTAAACATTTTGTTTGTCTGATAATTGTATTGTATCATTTTGAATTATCGTTAAAGTGTTACCTTAGAAATTAGTGTTAGTATGATCTAATTTGTTAAGACTTGCGTTTCCATGGAGACCATATAGGGCCAACTAAGTGTTCCATGCCATTCACTCAGTTTTCTGTTACTAATGGAAGATTAGCTTGGTAATTGTCCTGAGTGGTCACTAATTAAAACTGAATAGGTCAGACTGTACACTGTATCTGATTTAAACACTTTTAATGAAAAAATATAAATATATTATACTGATAAAAACATGATATATTCTTCAAAGTAGGTATGAAATACTTACTTTTTCCCCATTGAAGTGTATTATAGTTTCAATTTTAATTATAATTCTTCAGAACAAATGCAGTCAAACCATTCTACGTTATATTGTAATGAATTTTACACTATTGTAAAAAGTGCAAATCGATTTAAATTAGTGGACACTGACCATTATAAAGTGCCATATTGTATAGAAGTATGCGACCGGGTCATGTATACAGAGTTATTCTAAAGGTCATTCATGCGGTTCGACCTTGAACTGGACGTTAAAAATGAGGTCAAGTTATATAAAGGTGACCATTAATGCAGGTTGGACTGTATATGAAAAAAATCTTTTAGTATAATCCAATATTCGTTCTTGCTTTGAAAAAACTTCAAAGACTTGTCAAGCTATTGTTCGTAATACTTAATTCCTGTATGTGCTGTTTCTGAAATTTTCATATTAATTGATGGTTATTTAGCACAATTTGTACCATTCAATTCCATTTCCAGAAGCTGGTCTGTTTCTTGTTCAGGTATAGATTGGGGTACTTGATATGCCATGAAGATGCCTTTAGATAACATTTCTGGTATACCATACTCGGCAAGGCTTTTGAAATGTTTGAATTAAAACCAATTTCTAGTGAACTTCGAGATTGAATACCTGCTTAAGCAAACAATGAGCAAACATGAATATATTATGACTCATTTGTCTCAAGAGTAGGGTAGATTTGGTGCAGGTGTAACTTACTTGTTGATTTATGAACATAACCCAATATCATTATCTTGTTTTCACAATCTTGTCTGAGACTGAACATAACATATCAGCTTTTGTAGACTTAATACGGAAAAATATGCATTGATTTTGTTAAACTAGTTGTTACATCAATGAATTCTTCATTGGGTTATATTGACTTCTGTGCGTCTTCGGTTTGAGATTTGGCTAATTGAAAGTGGATATTTACGGAATGCTTATCATTAAGGAAAGAACAGGAAAATGTGATAAAAAAATCTTCCTGATGCTCGTCATTTATTCATAGTATATAGTAAAATGATAGGAAGGAATGGCTACCCGGGTATTTTCAGGACTAACTAGGCTAAGTCAAGGTACTGTAAACCGTATACATATATTGTCGTATTATTTCCGGAACCCCATAACTTGTTTTTCGTCTTTTTGAGAAGAACAACTTTAAAGGCTGTAATTCGCTATATGGTTATTGTTTCTGTTTGTGTTATGAATGTTTTATGTCTCCCTTTCCCCTATGCAATTCTGTCACTTTATACAGTGTTCAGAGTGTTTCCTGCCCAATTTTGGCCTATTGTGGCCAGTTGTCTTGAATTGTCCTGTGAGCTTTTCCATCCATTAATTCCCCCCTCCCCCTCCTTTTACTGTCCACTTTGATTCTCTTAATTATTCCTTATGGTCTGTTGGGCCGTTCCTTGTGCCTCTGGTCCTTAATATGTGTACAGTTTGACTTCCTTAGGTGCGTTATGTTTTGTGGATTGTTGTTTTTCCTGAGGTCTGCGTGGGGAGGTATTGTCTTGTGTATGTGGCGTTCCCCATAGTTACGTATTCTCTCTGTTTTACCCTCTTGAGATAATTGTTACTTTATATGTAACAGGGTCATGGAATTGCATTTTATCTAAGTTATGTGCATTCCAGAGCAAATATAGGTAGTACAGATAGAAAGCGCTTGGGTTTCAACGATACAAAATACTCGAAATCGCCAAAAATTGAGTTACAGGGTTCTGGAAATTATGAAGGCGACAATATGTTGTCGTAATTATTAAATTCCAGATTTAACTTATGATTGCTCGTAAGGATCATTGTGTTAACTTACTTGTATCAATATTTTTCAGACGCAGCGTTGTCTGGTGCTGTTTATTTGAACACATTTGTTGTCTTCATGAAAATCCATTTTCTTCATGTTAAAATTAAGATAATATCAGATTTGTTATAATTGCTTATGACTGTTAAACTTAAAAGCAATACTACAGACTGAACAAAATGTCGGCATTACAAAAAAAGTTTTTTAAGTGACATTTTTTTGTTGGTGTTTAAACATATAGCCAAGTTCAAGGTCAACATTTTTTAGTTGATGTTATAACATATAGCCAAATTCAAGGTCAACAGAATTTTCAAGAATATTTTTATGTCAAGAATTTGGCTTTCACAGTGTATGATATGAATACAGGAGTAAAACAGTCACTTATGTCCTTCTTTAGTGGACAAAAGTGCTAACCAGCTAGTACTATGTCTTTTAAGTCTTTGAAAAACATCTGGATGCATCTTCACTATAATTTGATTTTGCTATAATAATACAAAATGTATAATGTTTGTGATATACATGTAATAATGGATTTGAGAACTATTGCAACATAATCGTTCGTGGCCAATGCTTCGGTACGCTCTGTCATTATTTAATGAATGTTCTGTAGATACAAATTGCAGGTTAGCTATTACGACCAGTATATATTACGTTTGACGTTTTTGGGTCATTGTAAGGTCATGTTTTAAGACAGCCATGGTAGGTTTTTTCCTTGGCTTTCTTGAGTATTCCTTAACTGCTTTATCTCTCTCTCTCTCGAGATTACGAAGAATTGTAAACAGTCTATGCCTGTATTACTCTTACAATTAAGTTTTGAAGTAATGTAGTATGCTCATTTTTTGTTCATTTGTTTACATAAACAAACATGAAAAGTATGTTTACTATAGTTAAAACATCGATAAACATGCATTTACAAAGAATGTACTCATAATGTATTGATCCGTATTTGTTGAAGAAAGATATTTGTACATCATAATTTTTTTTGAAAAAATATTTTTTTTAACAATCAGGCTATTTTACAAGTTTGGTCTGTCAGTAATATGGTAAAAAAGATTATTTCAATCGGTAATACATTGCAATGGTTCTTATTAGAGATGTTTTAGCCAATGTAGCAACAATACTGGTTGAAACCAATTCAAACATTGTATGTTCAGATGAGCCAGATACATCTTTAAGTTTGAAATTTGAAAACTATGTTCAACTTGAAACAAATTAATGCCACTTCCTGTTTTATTCATGAAATTTTCTTTCGAAGATCAAATCTAAATTTGGAATGTTTCGTCTATAAAAGTTACATTTAATTAATTAATCATTTTAAATGAGAAACCTAATTGTAATGTTTGTATTCTTAAATTTATACCTGTATACGTAGTGTTTGACGTTTTCAATTGTCTGTCTAAATATGAACACTTCATACAAATTATCGTTACTGGGCATATTTCAAAACTTTGTTGAGTGTTGTATAGCAACCAGGTAATTTTGTAGAAATTATCATTGATTTGTGTAAGTTGAAATTCATTCTAACCAACTTGATATTTCACTGAATGTATTTTTAGCCAAGGGACACAACTGACTTCTGTTGGCAATTAGTATAATTGGTAAAACAGTTTGTAAAGCCTTCTGTCATTTAATGTTTGTTTAAATGTACTTTGATTGTCAATAGATTATTGTTGTTGATAGATTTAATTGTATTTCTTGATATGGGGTAATCGCACTTATAATATTGCAATTATTGTAAGGAATTTTTCTTCCTCATTTTCATCAGCTATGAAGATTATGTAAACAGATAGCATAGGTGCGGAATATTCAACAAACTAACACATTCAAGTTTACCCATTGTCTTAATCGTTAACAATACTCGTATCTATCATTGACGTTAATTTATATTTATCTAGTATGACTATATTGAACAAAAGATTTGATAACAATTGTGATGGCATCTTAAGAATATTTACACCTATACTTCAATTGTTTCCATATCGATTCACCTCATACCACATTGTCTTTGGGCTCATTTTTTGACAATGAAATCATCTTGTATAAGCATGGTGACATATTCATAAGACGTATATACCAGTGTGTATTAATAATTGATAGTTTTAAAACCGTGAAGTTGACTTTTTCTGTGTCATTTCTGTGTTAATAAAAATATGTGAAAAAATGAGTTTAGTTCATCAATTTCTGTGTTTAGTTTTAAAGTATGCAGAATGAAGGATATAAGTGCAATACGTGTTGTTTATCGGATAAGGTTTTGTGTTCTTGTTAAACAATTAATGGAGATATTGTGACGAGAGATTATGGCGTACAATTTGCCGTTTACCGGATGGGCGTGGAGATATATTAATTGTTAGTTTATTAATTATTTCGGTTTATCTGCCAATTAATCAATGATAAATGTAGTGCAGTTTGATAAGATTATAGATTTTTTCGTTCATTGATTACAAATTATTCTTGGCTTTGGAACAAGAATTTTTGTACGGATTTCAGGCAGAAAACTATCCTGTGTTTCTGTTTATGCCATCGTTTGGTATTGTCTGACTTCAAAACCACCTTTGTGTTTCCTCTATTTAATTAATCATAACGAACTAAGCATTTCATAATTACAAAAACTTCACCCTGTGTCACATCACTGTTAATTAGGCGTTCTCAATTATTAGTTTCAAGACGTTTTTTCTTTAATTCAGTTCGACAAGGAATTTAGATATACTTAATATATAAGTCTGTTTATTAATTGTGTGTACATTGAATATTATTTATTTAATATATTTTAATTATCAATGGATATATTCATAATTGATTTATAGTCGACATTTTGGAGCAATGTTTGAGATTGTACAAGGTGGTATGTATGTTGTATTTGGAAACAGTACCTGAAATTAATGATTAAATGTTCGTTTGTGTTAATTGTTGAATTCTTTTCAGAGCATGTCACCTTTTTAAACTGTAATTTACTTCATATTTATTGTACAACGTACTAAACATTTGTGATTACATGCTTTTGAATATCTGAATCTTATATTTACAATACCTTTATGTTTTATATTTATGAAGTTTATTAACACATTGGTTATAATAGTCCAGTAATTATTCTTTGTTTAAAGTATTTATTTCAAGATATTTCGAGGGTTGAATGGGAAACAAGTCTATCTGAATATAAATATTGATGTCGATAGACTTGTTTCGATTCGACCCCCTCTTGAGTTAGACATGTTCCCTTACTAGACTGTTTGGTTTCATTTTATTCAGGAGTGTTTATTTCATTCCAGCTCGTCACCATCAACATGATAACTTGGACAATGATCAGAATTATACAACGGGCCTCAGTTATAGGCCTCGTGTGTATGGTAATGCCTTTCAACCAGGTCGCTACTTCCAGGGAAAAGGGGAGCCACAGCAGCATCAGCAGCATCAGCATCGGAGATATCCAGGTGCATTTGGTCCGGCTAGTAGGAACAGTTATTTACCTCAGTCCGAAAATCAAGTACCGTTAAAGCCGAAAGTGATAACGATCGTGCGAAATGGCGCCAAGCCAAGGAACAATGTCAAAATTTTGCTGAATCGAAGGAGTGTTCAGTCCTTCGAACAACTTATGGGCGACATCTCTGAAGCATTTGGTCCAAAATGGAAGACTAATAAAGTTCGTAAATTATTCACAACTCGGGGTAGGGAAGTTCAAGGAGTGGCTGATTTCTTTAGAGATGATGATGTATTTATTGGTGTTGGTAATGAACAATTAGCTGAAAGTGACGTCCATGACATAATTGAGGAAATCTATCCAGACAGTCCTTATGCTAGAAACATTATGAAAGACTTTGAAAGACAAAAGAAACGAAGAATGGCTCAGGTAGCTAGGGAACAAATAAAGGATAATGATACAGATTGTAAGCGTGATAGTGGCTTCGGTGAAGGTAGTGATGGTAGTAATCGTGATCCTGATCAGGAGTATGTTTTGTATAAAGGAAGGCCAGTTGAAAAGGGAAGGAAAAGGAATGAGTATCCTAAAGACTTGGAAGTTGCAATGAGATTAGACAGGGAGAAAGAAAAGGCTGCTCAGGAAGAGAAAGAAAGACTTAAAAAGCAAAAGCAGAGAATGGTGGACTCAGAACGGCGTGCTGGGGAAGATGAAAATCGTAAAAAGAGACAAGGTCCGAAAGGTCAAGCAGAAGATCCTATAAAAAGAATGAAAGAACAAAAGGAAAAGGAGAGGGATGAAAACAGGAAAAGAAGGGATGAGGACAGGAAACGGTATGAAGAGGAAGAGAAAATAAGAAAAGAGGAGGAGAAACAAAGAAAAGAAAAAGACAAGCAAGAACGGGAAACGGCTGAGCAGGCTGCAAGAGACAGGCAGGCGGCAGCTGAGAAAGATAAAGCTGAAAAGGAAAGGGAGAGAGCAGATAAGAAAGCTCAAAGGGAGAAAGAGAACAGAGAAAAGGAAAGTAAGGACAAGGAACATAAGGAGAAAGAACAGGAAAAGCATGATCAAGAGAAGGCAGAGAAAGATAAAGAAAAGGATCATGAAAAGGAAACTAAGGTGTCTGAGAAAGACAATGAAAGTGATAAGAATAAAGGTGACACCAAGGAGAAAGACAATAAGGAAATAGTTGAGAGAAAAAAGAAAGATAGAAAGAAGCCAAGGATTATAAGGAAAAGTAAATTAGAAAGACAAATAAGCAGTGATGATTATGTACTTGCCAAGTATGAGCTTGGTCGGACATTAGGTGATGGTAACTTTGCTGTTGTACGAATTTCCAAAATGAAGGCCACTGGTGTTGAATATGCAATAAAAGTTATTGATAAACCCAAATTAAAAGGAAAGGAGCATATGGTTGAAAATGAGATTGAAATAATGAAAGACTGTAACCATCCGAACATTGTGAAACTATATGAAGAATATGAAACAGCTGATAAAATATACCTTGTCATGGAATTAGTCAAGGTAAGGAAAATGTTTTGCTTTAATATATTTTTTGTCGAAAATGTGTTCGTATTGTGAAACTGGTGTAGATAGACTATGACAAGTGACCTCTGGCCTTCTAGTTGAATCCGTTTACTATGTAGAAATGGGTGATTTTTTTACGAGATAATTATTGATTCATTAAAGAAAATGACTTATTGTATGATCAATATCAAGGTAAAACTTATAAACACTGGTAACACTTAATGTGCTGGCAGTGGAAAGTGGTGGTATGTACTGTTAATTGAAATATGACATTTGTACAGTATTTATGATGCATACATTCTCAGGGAATTGAAATATGACATTAGTACAGTATTTATGATGCATACATTCTCAGGGAATTGAAATATGACATTTGTACAGTATTTATGATGCATACATTCTCAGGGAATTGAAATATGACATTAGTACAGTATTTATGATGCATACATTCTCAGGAAGCTTGCCAGGCTCTTTCAGTTAGTAGAACTCTAGATTGTTACCCGGCAGTATAGGTTTAATTCCAGGGTTAAGCAGATTATGTTCTTCTGTGACAATGGACTATGGTCATGTTCTCCACATGTGGAGAAGTTGTCAGTTGTTTGCGGAAGAGCAAGTTAGTACTGGTTGATAATTAATTCCAGGAAAACTGGTTAGGTCATCTTGCCTCCGTATATGACATTGTTGAAAAAACGACGTAAAACCCAATGAAAACAAACAAACAAATATTCTCAGTAAAATGTTGTCTCAAGTTTGTAATGGAAATCTATGATCGCATATGTGTCACTAGTTCATAATCAAAGCACTGAAAGCACTGTAGTTGTTCGATATTGAACACTGGTTTTGTATTCAACACTTCCAGACTCACAGAAGGTACAAATCATTACTGACCATTGTTGAACCATTGAATTTGGCAGTAAAAATTACTATTAGTATTGAGTATGTTATGCAATTAACGCTCAGTTGTTGAACTATTTTTAACCGATTAACTTACCTGTTATTCGTGCGCCATTTCTGGAAAAAAGTAGTTTTGGTATTAAGGCAATGCGACTGTCAAAAATTGCCATCAAACTAAAAACACTCCATTACTTTTAAGCTGTCACAATGAGATGGCATGTTTAAATTGTGTGTAATGTACCTCGAGTTACTCGTTGGAATTCTCATTGTGCAGAAAACAACTTGAATACTATTGACAATCTAAGAGCCTATATAAAAGTACACTGGTATGCTTTAGTTTTCAGTTATTCAGGATCTTAATTTTTGTGACAAGTTGAATCAAAATTTATTGCATGTAACAGTATACAGGTATGGGTCTTACTGTTTTTTATACTATTTGCACAGTTTTGTTATTTTCTGAATAGAAATTAAATATTGATCATTTATGATGATATACTGTATGAATAGAGATGAGAACTTCATTAACAAAGACTTGTCACAGCAGATCTGGGTTTTAGGCAAAAAATAAAAAGTCTCTGTTGCTGTCTTCCTTCCAGTCCGTCAGAAATGCTGCGTTCCAAAAAAAAGAAATGTTTTCAGTGTTGATCACGGGAAAATCAAATATAGTTGGGCAATTACTTACAAAAAGTATTGATTTTTTCAAGAAAAAGAAAAATTCCTTTTACCTAATCAACTATGCAAGTTAAGTTTCCCGGGAAACGGGAAACGAAGACTTCGTTTAAAGTGGCCTTAGTATAAGGACTATGTCCCAGAAATGTTTAGAATATGTAGCTGGGTGTTACACGTTGTCTACTATTGTAATTGTTTGCCTAATATTTGATGTATTCTAGTATTCACTGTCCCTGATAAACACTAAAGATCCAGCAGTGTTGAAAGATTTTAATACATTTTTATGCAAAATTTGACACTGAAACATGTAATTTTTTTTATTCAGGCTTATTCTGTTCATTTAAAGAAAGGGGGTTTTCAGAGCTCTCATATACAGTAGTGAAAATATCTCCATAATTATCTGAATACAGTTATTGTCTTCTCTATGTCTATTGGTCAATATTTTCTAACGGATGATTTCATTGGCTGCCCACCTTGCAATGTCTTACATCAATTCTCAAGAAAATAAATATGGACGTAATACATTCAGGTCATATCAAAACATGTCTAAAATACCACCTTCCAACTGAGCTTGACATTTTTGCATGTATATATGGTGCATGCACACCCATTTATTATTATAGTATTATAAACATTCAAAGTTAAAGAGAACCGTTTCTCATTTTAAAAGTAAATGTGAATGATTTCTACAAAATGTAGTTGATAAAATTTGTGAAGTGAATATTACATTTTCGTATAGATAAAACATATTTAGATCCATTTCTTTGTGCAATACACAAGTGTTTTCAATATATGTTTGTTCAATGCTTCAATCTATCTGTTTGAACCACATGCCATTCAAACTTTACAAGGTTTTGTCAACAAGTACTTGCGATAAATTCTTGTCTTGCATAGGGGTAGAATAGACCTGCAATATTTATCACGTATATAAAACCAAGACATTCTTTCATATACAGTCGACTCTCGTTAAGACGAATTTTTCGGGACCGTCGGAAATAGTTTGTCTTAACGAAAATTCGTCTTAACGAAAATTTGACGTAAACGTCGGGAGGCCACTTTGGTGGTGTTACGTGAGAAAGTCTAGTTCGTGACGACTGCTTTGTGTTTAATCGCCATTTGCATAAAACAAATGTTAAAGATTACGTGTTTTAATTAAAGTACACGCTTAATTAAATCACTAATTTTGGCATGTTTTGCAAACTATCAGTTTGATCGCAGTGTTCAACAATTCGACATGTTTGCATTAACACAATGTAGTCTAACATTTTGCAAACATGTACAAATCCTTCAATTATGTAAACAATCGATAATTAAATGTGCGAAAATACAGGTAAATCATCTCAGTGACGTGTGAAAACATTCGTCACAGCAGGATACGATCCGACTTCGTGTTAAACAATAGATTTAAGGTGCGAACTTAAAACTTCGACGTAACGAAAAACTTCGAGACAAAAATTCGTCTTAACCGTCAGAAATTCATATAGACAAAGAAGGATAAAATCGGGACTTTTGAAAAACTTCGACGTAACGGAAAATTCGTCTTAAGCGAGTTCGTCCTAACGAGAGTCGACTGTAGATTCATTGTTATAACTTTGTAAAGTACTTGATGGTTTTGCGAGTAGAGACATTACATCATTCAGCTACCGTTGTCACTGTGTCGTTAAAATGAATTGACATATATTGCAAAGATAATTTTTTTTTAAAAGTCAAGTGTTTTTACTTTATTTAACAGAGGTCCCTAACTTTTTTTCTCTTCATGCGAAATGCTTTTATAAATAAAGGTAATGAACATGATTGTTCGGATAGCAACTATTTGATTTTGTGGTAACTTGAAGTTGTCTGTTAATGTCCATGACTTATGGCATAAATATGATACTGGCAGGTTACTATGTTAGTCGCTATATCACTTTTCTACCTTATTTGATGAAGAGTTCTTACATTACTGTCAAAAAAGGGCGTTTATCCCAACACAGTCGCCAACTTTCACAATCTTCACTCATAATTGATGATACAAATTGAAATTTGATAAAATAAGGTCAATATTTGAAAATAAACTCTTTATTCATTCAAATCTTTGGACACTTAGGGCAGCGCTGGTACACTGTGTCTCTGACAGTGTAAAGATTATATACGGTGGATGAAGGCTTATAGATAAACTCCTAATCTAAATATTGAAAGTTTTCACATACAAATAAACGAACTACAATCAATAGCTTCTAGTTAATGTAAGAAGTTAGCTCAACGGGCCTGCTGTAAGTTGAAGTTTGTATCTAAAATGATTTTGATTGTAGTATAATACATTTGTAATGATATATATGTACTTTGTACCAGGAATTTACTGGTATGTCATTTTTCCATAACTTTCGGTATATGAAAATAAAGGCTGTTGATTATGATGTTTGAAGAGAATTGGTATTTTAGGGCCGAAAAAAGTAGGTTTCATTTTACCCAACTGGTGCCCTTCTTTTACTCCTAACCCAAATTTTTTATGGCTTTAAAAAGTGTATTCAAACAAACTTCAATTTACACCTGTCAGACTAGGAAATAAATACCAAAATTACCTATATACTGACTTAATACCTCTTTTCGGCCTTTAGTAAGAAATCCCTTTTCGGCCTTTAGTAAGAAACCTCTTTTGGCCTTTAGTAAGAAACCTCTTTTCGGCCTTTAGTAAGAAACCCCTTTTCGGCCTTTAGTAAGAAACCTCTTTTCGGCCTTTAGTAAGAAACCTTTTTTGGCCTTTAGTAAGAAACCTCTTTTGGCCTTTAGTAAGAAACCTCTTTTCGGCCTTTAGTAAGAAACCTCTTTTCGGCCTTTAGTAAGAAACCAACTATTTTAGGCCTTAATATGTGGTTAATAAATGAGGATATTCTTTATAATCTATGCTATGCAAAATAATAGTATCCTTTAATATTCATAAAAAAACAAAGAGAATTTTATCCTTTATTTTGTTTTGTTTTTATTTACTTGAGAATGGTCGTAAACAAGCTGTGAGGTGCTCAGCCAATGAAAACAGGTTTTGTAAAATATTGACCAATAGACATAGTGAACACATAATCTCAAGTAATTTTAAATTGACAGTATACAGTAGTTTGTTTATAAATATTTACTTGAAAATGGTTGTAAACAAACTTTAACATGGTCAGCCAATGAAAACATGTTTTACAAACGATTGACAAATAGACATTTTGTACACAGTTTTCTGAGATAATTTTGAATGTATAGTACATGTATATATTGAATACTAAAGTCATATGTGAAACAAAAAAATAAGTAGGGTTAAAACGTTAGTGTAGGACCGTGGTTTTCTTTCAGTAATAAAATCATGTGACGACAATCGAGCATATTGACCAACCTTTTTTCAAAATTAAATTCAACATTTTATGTTAGAAATCTTCACCCCTCGTATTTATATTCTTCATAGAATAAATCTATTCACCTCTAAATAGTCCTAGATCTTGGCCTTTTTAGAAACATGCATGATGTTCAATAGATTTATCAGGGATATAAAGTTTGGATATTAAATACTAAATGAAGTTTTCCAACATATTCAAATAGTAGGGATGTCACAAATTATGTTACAAATCATCTGATTGGTTGGTTTTGTGTGTAGTATTTAAATTGACCAATGGCAAGGCTGCAATCTGAGACTGGTATTGAAGATCAGTTTTATGACCTTTGGCCTGGCCTGAAATGTCTTTTAGAAAATGTCATTGTCAAAAACATTCCCTCAGTTGTTACGAGTGTTAGACACTCAAGGCCGAAGACCATGCCTATTTGCAAGCACTGACTTCAATAGTTATCTTCAACATTGATAAAAGAGGGAGATTATATACATGTATATCGTTTATCTTTGAAGCTCAAATAAACTTAAATTATCCGAACTTCAAGTAGATCCACTTATATACATGTTAAAATACAATTGATGTGATCACTCGGTACATTCATGTAGGTATTGTATGAATTGTTTACCGATCGCTTTGTTTGGCATTGTTACATATATATAAGATATATGATATCTTGTTTAGTCTGATACGCGTATCTCGTGCCAATATCTGAAGACGTTTATAAAGTTTATGATATTTGGCTGCACCTACAGTTGTTATATATATACATTTGAAGAGTGTTTCGCACCCGATGTCACCTAATGACGACTCTTAGATGTAATTGAGTAGTGTTTAGGTAATCCTTGTCAACGTATTCCTGTGAAATCTTGTCAATATCTAAGACGTATATAAATAACTCCAAAACTTAAAACTATATCAAATTAAATATACCGTAAGTGACATTGTAAATTTTGTGGATGTTGGGTCCTTAATGGTGATCGGTATAATATATAGGAAATCTTTTGCCTGCATGGTAAGTGTAGTCAATACATTAACCAAGCCCTTCCTAATAGTGTCTATACGCTTGTTTGTTTGATTTACTTTTTATTGTAAGTTATAGGCCAACTAAACCAGAAATCAATAAAGCAATATTAGATTAGCAGTCAACGGAAATTCTATATAACTATGAACTTACCCGATATATTGTCAAATGCAAAGTGCCACTTTAATAATAAATGGCACTAAATGAGATGGTTTAGATACGCATATATACAATCGCAACATTACCAGATCCTTAGATAAAGGCTCAAGTGTATAGAACTGAGTTTGGAGACCAGTCTCAAAATGAAGCATTGCCATTGGTCAATTTTTAGACTGTGCAGAGAAGCAACCAATCAGATACAAGAGTTTTGACAATTGTCACCAAAGTCAGATTTCTAGCCTTATTTTTTGTGTGTTTTGAATGTATGTTATATTTCCCTTTCCCCTGTGCAATTATTTCACTTTATATAGTGTTCAGGTTATTTTCTGCCCAGTTTCAGCCTATTGTTGCCAGCTGTCTTAACTTGTCCTGTGATCTTTTTCATCCATTAATTTCCCGCTTCACTGTTTGTCCTCTTTGATTCTCCTAGTTATACCTTATGGTCTGCCAGGCCATTCTTTGCACCTCTGTTCCCTAACGTATAAACCCTTTAACCTCCTCAACTGCCTTATGTTTTATGGATTGTTGTTTTCCCGGAGGTCTGTTAGGGGAGGCACTGTCTTATGTATGTGGCGTTCCCTGTAGCAACTTATTCCATCTCTTTTACACCAACATCATTTTACCATATAAAATGTTCTATGTTCACAGGGAGGTGATTTATTTGACGCTATCACACAGAGTGTAAAGTTTGGAGAAGTGGATGCTGCCCATATGGTCAAGGATCTGTGCAGTGCTTTGTTTTACTTACATTCACGAGTTATTGTCCACAGGGATTTGAAACCAGAAAATTTATTGGTAAGATTGTTAACAGAGATAACAGTGTGTGAACTTAAGAGGTTTTGACTCAGATCTTCCAGTCGAAGTAGTTGACCAGTCGATTTTAGTCCAGACCTTGTGTGTGTGACACAAAATTTCCATCAGGTTGTCTGAAATGATCGAGTCATTTGGTTGTATATTTATCATTAACATTGACAACTCTATGCTTTCTTGAATCAATTTTTACTTTCCTGGACTTCGGGTAACTGGGTTATGTCAAAGACCCAGATGGCATGAATCGTTTTAAAATGTTTGTTTTTATTTTAAGTCGTGCAAAGTGTCTGTGGTTCTGTACATTGCAACCTCCTCTCGAGAGAAGTAACAACCTCTCAGGCACGTAGTTACCTGTACACAAAATACGCAGTTGCGTACACATGATTATCAAAAACAGAAAAATGTGCATTAACCAACAGTTTTTATTGGTTGATGGTCAGCTGACTGGGTTGCCCACCAGTACTAACTCTAACTTTTTCTTCCGCAAGCCCATTAGAACTTTACTCTATGGATCGGAGGTGGAGGACAAATAAATTTGAATGTATTATCATCAGATTGTCACTGAGAACAAACACCTTGCACATGTTCTGAGTCTTTGGCCTCCAGATTTGCAGTTGACTGACTAAATAATTCCAATAATAGTTATCAGTGTCTGTGGTTGAGGGGTAGAGCGCCTGACTCCTGATCACATGGTCATGAGTTCAAGTCTTGTGATGAGTGGGATTTGATCGCAAACTTCACAATCCCTAAATTTGGCGCAAGTACTGGTTGGTAGCCAGGAAGCAGTCATCGAGAGTGATTAGTATAAGTTGTAAAAACTTGTTTCACAATCGATGTAAAATAAATAAGTTAAAACTTAAACTTATAATTCATTTATTTCCAGGTGCATCGGAACAAAGATATGACTATATCTCTGAAGCTGGCTGACTTTGGTCTTGCTATGGATGTAAGGGAAGCTATCTTTACAGTTTGTGGTACCCCGACGTATGTTGCTCCAGAAATACTCTCAGAAATAGGTATGTCGGCTATGTATAGACTTGAGTTTATGAAGTTATATCTACAATAATAAGTAACCTTAGGGAGAGGGAGATTTCTATCAAACTTGCAGTAAAGTATCGGCATCAATCCTACTTGGGTATTTTGTCAGTGCTTCCTGTTTCAATGATGTTTAACAGAGTTATGGCCCTTAGTATTTGTCATTAATACTGATCAGGAGCATTTATTGAAATTTCAACCACCTAGTACATGTGCTGATGTTTTCACTGTATTCCTGTTTCAAATGACATTCACTTTTTTTTCACCCAGCAAACTGCGATAGCAAGGAGATGTTTCCTATGGAAATGGGATACTTGTTTCACTGTGTACATTTACATTGCCATTAGGTTGTGTATACAACATTGACCATGACTGTGAACCACAGGAGATTGTTGCAAGTTCTCTCCCTTTATCCATTCTAGAGTTTTCTCCCTTAATTCCTTAAATACTATATAAGTGCATGTATATTTAGTAGTATATATACCTATAAATTAGAAGGGAAATAGAAAGGGAGAGAACTTGTCACAATCTCCTGTGATGTGATCCCAGTGGGTGTTGTCTGTATGGTTTTAGTCCTTGAAAAGTAGACCATTGATTGGAAAGATTTATGTGAGGTTGCTGAACAAAAATGTTTCAGTCATCATTAGTTTAAGTTGGCGGTCGTTGCTGTTATATGTTTCAATACAATATGTTATCATTACAATGAATATTTCATGGTATACAGACAAATTTTAGAAATTGTGAATTTTTGCTAAGAGAAATGTAAATTATGTAATCGCTTTTTATCGTTGCATTAATCTCACATTGGTTTTTCTGCTTGGTTAAAGATTTTTGTGAAGTGATTTATCGTAGCAACTACAGGTAGCATTGGATTGAAAATTAACACAAGTATTCAGGGTCATAAGAAGAAACTGTGGAACCCCTTTTTGTACTTGGAAAATCTATGTTAAAGTGTTTCAACTTGTGTGATATATCTGCTACTATGACAGTTACCTGAAGCTTTGCACAAGTGTTTGAAGTTGTATGCTAAGGTTGGAGGATGCAGCCCTATGACTGACATCATTTTAACAGAATTATCCCCCTTTATGTATAAAACTTAATCCAAAAACTCAGGTCTCTGTTAAGCATCCTCATGACTGACAAAGCAGTTGGATTGTCGATAGATAGTTGTTGTAGAATGGGTAAACATTCCGTAATATAGTGTCTGTTCAGACAAAATTAAAATTATATCAATATACTTTAGTGTGGATACCATCATTATGATCAATATTCAAGACAGATTAATAATCTCATAATTAATATTAATTTATAGATGCCATATATTATTGTTGTTCTTATTTCAGGGTATGGTTTGGAGGTAGACATGTGGGCAGTGGGTGTGATCTCCTATATTCTGCTGTGTGGGTTTCCACCATTTAGAAGTCCTGATAGAAACCAAACTGAGCTGTTTGAATTCATCAAAGCTGGAGAATACGAGTTTCTCAGTCCATACTGGGATAATATTTCTTCAAGTAATATATTACACTATTATCGTTAGTTAGGGCAGATTTGTAAAATCCTTTTTCAGCGCAGCCGTACTAACATGGTTTTGCTATTTGCATATCAGTGCTGTGTACACCAATTAAATCTTACGTTAACCACCAAGGCGATTTCTCTTCAACCGAACAACGTTTGTAACCTGGACCCGGATTGGTTAACCTTTCGATAAGGGGAACGTTATCTTACCAAAATCCACTGAATTTCGATGAATTTACCGAAATCCATTTTGGATCAGGAGTGACAAGCAAGCGTAACATCTCTGCATTTTTTTATGTTGCACAACAAATCTTAACCTTCAAATTGTGCCGACCATCTTTTTTCAAGACACTTCTTGTTTATTAAAGTTTTCATTTTGCCAATAAACGTTCTCACCCCTGTATTTTGAACTCATTATGGTTTTGCATTATTGTTTATTATCTATTGCAATTCAGATATTGACTTCATGAAATGATTTCTGCTTTTAGGTGCCAAAGATTTGATTGAGCATCTACTGGTGGTGGAGAAGAAAAGACGATACACAGCAATAGATGTATTATGTCATCCATGGATTCTGTGTGGCGGGGATGTTTCCAGCATGGAACAAAGCAAGATCGACGAGTTGAGAAGAGCACAAAAAAAAGAAATGGAAACTCAGGCTGCGTTGAATAAGGAGTCTTATTACAAGATGAAAGAAAAAAGAGCTCAGAATGGATGAGATGATTAGTTAGACAGAAACAATTGTGCTAGTTTTTACTAAATTCATTATGAACAATTCTATTTTATACCCTTTGTGTAGATAAAGATATACAACAGAAATGTAAATAAACTCTTAGGTAGCGTTGTAGTTGTGGGGAGTGATCATTTTTGGTTAGATCTGTGATTTCTGCTCTTGTGTATAAAGAGTTGTCTGTGGTTCCATATGGTATGAGTTCTGCCTTCCTGTCCCAAGTATAGCTATAAATCATTAATTCAAATGCATCGAACAAGGTCATCAGGGGAAATGAGAATATTTTTCTTCAATATTTATTATACAATATTTACCTCCCTTGTTCTTAATCATCACCCATTTTGATGGGCAAAACTGATAAGCCCTTAAAGAGTAATAAGAGTAATTTCCAAATACGTGAAAATTGAGAAAATGCCATGAGAATTTGCATGTGACAACCACTTTTTCTTCAACTTCCTAAGCCAACTGCACACATGTGCATAATGAATAAGTTATTTATTTATATCTGATTAGTTTTTCATTGTTTTCATTATATTCACTATAAACTTTAAGGATATTTACCTGTCAATATGGCCGACTATTCAGAACAAGAGAGGTAAATATTGTAAATGTGGGAACTATCTATTGGCGGATAACGACTCGAGTATGCCAATCAGCTCTTTTGAGATTGCATGACATGAAAAACAGGTAATACTATTTCATCTTGCTAAATTATTTATCTACAGGACTTCGGGTAATATATATAAATGATTTATTGCATAGAGGAATCAGAACAAGAATCAAGTCGACTGTGTAATTTGATATATCTATGGTTGTAAATAAAAAAGGGATTATTTGGATTTCGTAGTAACCGAAGTATGAGATTTTCAATAAGTTATTGGTGTACTGGGAATCTAGGGCAAAGCCGATACAAATGGAACGAAACGATGATTGTAAAATAAAATTATTTTTTATGTATAATCTGTAAATACTATAAATGTATTATTACTTAAACATGAAACAATTATGTATATTTGTTATTATAATGCATTATATTTATCTGTTATTGCTATAAACAAGGATCTGTGATGTTTTATTATAAACTTTTTATATATAATAATTAACTTTCTTATTATAAACGTTTTGGGACCAAGAGTGTTAAAGCATTCAGACACTTATGTCCATAGTTTAATGCAAGTATGTGCACTGAATTCTCTCTCAAGGGCTTGTGTTGTATGGTCTGGACCATTTTGTGATTTGAAAATGTTCGTGTATATAGACATTTCCATTGTATCAGTGGACAAACTGAAGTCAAGATTCTGATGTGAATTAATGTTGGACACGTGTCTGGTTTAATCTACATGATTTGTGTGATTCGTCCAGGTGGACACTCATTCCTGTTTCTGTTTTCTCACCTCCATATTTATAATTTGAGAATATTTCTTATCATTGACATATTACTCTGACCTTTCCATAGAAATGCGAGTTTTAAAATGAAAATCAATTTGTTGGGTATGAGTTATATAAAATATTTCATTGAGTTATGTAATTATGTTATCATTTGATTTCATTAAGTTTTGGTTGCAGTTTATGTTTTAACAAGAGAACCACAGCCTTTTTCCTTTATTATTTG
Source organism: Mactromeris polynyma (assembly GCA_032209605.1). Lineage (NCBI taxonomy): Eukaryota > Metazoa > Mollusca > Bivalvia > Venerida > Mactridae > Mactromeris > Mactromeris polynyma. The sequence continues at coordinate 5,645,981 of JASFXZ010000030.1, read as the reverse complement.
TTAATTTTGAAAGTTAATGTATTAACATTTTAAGGGAATGCATTATGATACAAGCAGTATAAATTTCATGGTGTATGTGGATTTGAGAAAAAGGTTGCAAAATTTAAGTAAAAATGCAGAAAAATGCATGACAGTAATTTTGATACCTGACGTTGAATGATTTACATGTATAGTCTACCTGTGATAATGTGAACAAATTATGCATGATTTATTTTGTATGAGTATATGTGATAAAACCTGTTATGGTTAGTGGGGAAGAATACAAAGCCATCATACATTCGGACACACCTTGCATTCTGTTTGTATTTTGTATTGCAATCATGTTAAAATCATTTTTGAAATCTGATCACATACCCCTTGTTCAGTATTGACAAAAATTGTGTACAGTGACACCTCACTAATACTACCACTATCAGTTCAGAAGTAGGTCGTAATAGTGAGTTAAATTACGGAAGAAAAAAAAGTTCATAAAAACGTGATGTTATAAATGAGGTGGTGTTTATTTAAAGGTGGTTTTATAAGTGAGATGTTACTGTATACACTATTTCATACACTTTTACATTGGCTTTGGATTGTAGTAAGTTAATATGGTGGCAATAATGGCTTCATTTTATCTGCAAGATGATAACTATTTATCACAAAATTGTTTAGTTTTAGCAAATTTTTACCGCATTATTACATATTTATCACAAAAATGGATGTTGAGTTAGATGATTCTAGCATTGTTTTATGCGAAATTTGATACTTGATTGGCATTGGATTAATATCACCTTGAAGAAGCAAATGGACACAGTACACTTCAAACTTGCTAGCTACGGGCAATAGTGACCGCAAATTAAGCTTCTATAGAGTTTGTACATGAAATTACAGTACCGTTCTATTCAAGTCCTGTTTATTTTGATAGCTGTATTTTCTGTTAAGTTTTTGTTTAAAATTATTTTAAGTGGTTACCATGGGAACTCAATTTTTAGCGATTTTATCACAATTTATGTTTATGTGTTTGTGCTACTGTTGGTTTTAATTGCTACATTGTAATTAATAATGATTCAAATTCAGTATTTTACAAATTAACATATAACTCTGGGATCACATTAATTCAGTGCATACAGTATTGGAGTTTAAATTTATTTTGTTCATTTGAAGTTTATTTTTTATTTCATATTTTTTAACATTATGATTTTTATTTCTTGTGATAATTTTATTGTTTTGTTGTGATAGTCCATTTTTATCACCTATTCCGTCCAAATTTAATAAATTATATATGTTGTTACTATTAACTGCTATAATATGTTTTAGTCTTAACCCAGCCATATGATTTTATTATTCATTATGAATCTACTTAAAGAAAACAACTGATATTGATAAGGAAAAAATGTTTTCTAATTGGTTGAATACGAAAGAAAATTCAAGTTTTGTTAAATACATGGTTTCATTAATTAACCCGATACATGTTTGATAATTGATTAACATATTTTTCGCATCTCTATATTTCATCTATTTAATGAGACGTTTGTAGATGAGGTATTATAATCTAATCTGTGAATGTTCTGCTTTTAGGGGCCAACTTTTATTTTATATTCATGTATTATGTGCAGGGATAATGTTTAGTTGTGACTTGATTTACTGCTGTCAACTTTCAGACTGAACATATATGTTGGTTTATATCATATTTACAACATGTCCTATGGCATGGAATGTTTTATGTTAACATTATGTAGGAAAGTCATGATGTAAACTTCAGAATAAAGTCATTATCATAGTGATGTTGTATTTTGTTAACTTTTTATTCTGTTACCCCCTTTAGCCATTATTACTGACTTTCTTGACTTGGTCCGTGATATATTTCATCCTTTAAACATTCTACCCCTTGTTCCCTTATTATCCCCCTAAATTATCCTGAACTGATTTTATGGTTAACCAGACTATTCCCATTCATGTTTACCCTTGCACCTCGTCAGTGCCTGATGTTTTGTAGACAATTTTTCCAGGGGTCTGTTATGGGGAGTCTTGTGTATGTGGCGTTCCCTAAACAACTAAATCGCTCTTTCTCTTCAATTCTATCCTAGCTGAACAAATTTAAGTCAGTTCATAATATTCGATATCTTATTCATGTGAAGTAGTGGTTAGTTGCTTGCAAAAGAACAGGTTGTACCAAGGAGTTACGATTAGTTCAACCATTATATATAACCGAAAAATACATTTGCAAACGGGTTTCAAACCTCTCATTACGAACTGAACGAACCATTCTATCAGCTTCATATATTGCAATAGCATTTATCAGACCAACCCATTAATATTTCTTATCAGTCGGTTAAAGTGTTCTGTTTGTTTTGAACATAACACACGAGAGATGTGGCTGTCGTACTTTTACATCTAATTCTTATAAAACCTGATTCATGTTTACATTTTATACAAGGCAAACACAGAACTTACTATTGATAAGGTGCAGCTTACATGTGATATTATTTGTGTAAACTTCCTTGATAATTGGCCGACTTAACAACGTTGATCCTACAAATATGTAAACATACAGGTTTCATGAATCCAGAAATCTGTCTCGTCCAAGGCACGTATCTAATCTGTGTTGAAATGTATACAGTAAAACCTCAATAATGAAACCACCTTGGTTCCCTTTAAAACTGGTCTTAGTGAGGTGGTCTTAATATTGAGGTTGAACAAAGAGCAAATCCGTGGAAATGGACTTGAAAATTGTGATCTTAATTTTGAGGTGGTCTTATTTTTGAGGTGGTCTTTAGGTGAGGTTTTACTGTACTCGGCGCCAATGTTTTATCTGAGAGTGTTTTAAATACTTTGTCAAGTAGATATCATTCTTACATGTCTGTTAAACACTGATGTTATAGAACTATGAACAAAGAAGACACAAATCCAAGAAGCAGTTTTACTGTTTATTTAAAAGCAATGAGACATATTATACATTGTTTAACAATTGGTTATGATACAACTAATGATTGTCGGACAATGAGTAAGATGTTTTATGATAAAAATGCAACACAATTAGTTTCAAAAATTATTTCCTTACATGATAAATATGTATTACTAATGCCAATTAAAGATATTCATTTCCAGTAAACTAAAATATTTTGCATAGCATTAAAAAAGAATGGAAATTTATCAGTAAACGTTAGGTTAATTGTTAATCAGGCTGACCGAATAAAATATCGTTTCGTTAGAAATATAATGTCTGTAATGTTTGAAACAAACAACGTTGACTATCATTCACTTAAAATGGTTAAGAAATGAGAAGGGTAAATGTTAGATAGTCCATACATGTTGTTCGTGGAAAATTGTATCAGTGAATATTCAGAGAGAAAAAACTGATTATTAGATGTTGATCACAGAAAAAAACCTAAAAGGAATTTGGGTACATATCTGATTTGTAACAATGGTAAAATGAATAAAGACTACTATTTAGATCATGTTTATAGTCTTATCAAAACTAGCATTTTGGTTATAATGACGCCCTTATCAATTATTTAGTTAACTGATAAGGGAGACAACTACTGCCAGGAGTTTATGATAATCGATGTCGGAATTGTGTCCCTTGATCAATCAATATTCGTGACATTAATTGTTCTATTATGACATCCGTTCATTGCATGAAATCTAATAGCGTGATAAATGTTTCCACTTCACGATTGGATCAGATCACATCTGTCATATTCGAATAAACTTATTTGAAAATTAAATTATATGCATGTAATAATGTGAAACTCCGACTAAATAGCGCGGATTACCGCCCATACATCACACGTTTGCTGTTAATTCAATATAGTTTATCACATTATACCAAGACCAATAATTAATCACCTGTTAACATCAAGATAATTTATAAAACGTTCATATCAAGTGTTTGGTTCAAAACTGCTGTTAGTGCACATTTACCAAACCTGAATATTATTGTAAAAGTCTTCGTAACTCTTGGACTCGCCTGTACTTTAGTTGTACGTCAAAACTTTTCAAATACACAAATCTTCAGCAGTTAAAACACCACATTTGTAGACGAGACATCGTTACTAACGTGAAGACTGTGGTAACACTGAAACCGAGAACAGATGAGCCACCAACCACTGGACGATCACTGACGAAGTACATTGATTCTGCAATTGAATAATATATATCTTAAAGTAATATTATGCTCATTTTTTGTATATTTGTTTACCTAAACAAACATGAAAAATGTATTTCCTATAGTTAAAACATAGTATAATCATGCATTAACAAAGAATGAACTCATAATGTATTGATCCGTATTCATTGAAGAAGGATGTTTGTACAGCATAAAATTAAAAAAAAACGTTTTTTTTCACAAACAAACTTTGTCTGTCAAGTTAGTAATATGGTAAAAAAATATTTTCAATCGGTTATACATTGCAATGGTTCTCATTAGAGATGTTTTAGCCTATGTAACGACAATACTGGATGAAGCCAATTCAAACATTTTATGTTCAGATGCGCCAGATACATCTTTAATAGTCTTGTAATTACGAATAAGAAAATTTACCTGACACCATTTGGTAGTTAAGATAATTCAATCAATTCAAGTGAACAGTTCTACATGACAAAACTTATAAACAAATACATTTGTTTCATAGAAACACATTACCTCTACACTATGCTTTTAAACATTGATAAATGTTATGCAAATAAGTAAGTCAATTATGTTTGGTTTAAACATACCATTATAACCTTTAAGAAAACTTACTTTTTAGAGTAACATAGTCTTCACCACTCCCTTGTATATTTTCAGCATAACATCTATATCTTCCATAATCAGCAGTGTTAACATTATGGATGATTAACTTCATCAGTACGTTATTAGAACCGATATAATTCTCAAATGTGTATCTGTAATAAAACGTAATGAATAGAAATGTATTTGTGTAATATAAATGTTGTATATTTCTCAAATTTATTCCAGTAATTAAGCCGTGGTTTACACATATCACGAAGGTTTTGGTGTATTCAATGCTAAAATGTAGCAACCAAAATGCCTATTATATGCCATTAAGGCTGTGACAAACAAATACCTAAAATGGTATTCGAGGAAGTGCAATTAACTATGCACTGTGCAACAGCTCCATTCGTACCATTTGGGAGACGCTAACTTTGCTTTTGTTAGAAGAGTGCTGCTCTAGGGAAGTTGAATTGATAGTATTACTCGGTAAACCTTTGCGTTTTTGAATCAGTTAAGTGTAAATACTTACTTCTTACTTACAGAAAAATGAAAATGTTGTAAAAGATAGGTTGGTGCTCAAAAGAGGTTGGTGCTCAAGAGAGGGTGGCATGGAGAGGGTTGCCAAAGAGAGGGTTACCCTGGAGAGGAAGCACTGTAGTCTGCCTAACAGACGGGATAATACAATGTTTCGAGATTTCAATAATTGTAGCACTTCAGAGTACATACTGGTGAAAAGTGCTTACCCATCAGTACTATTTCACATAGTTTCTAAAAAGCAAATGAATGCTAACTGACACTTCAAGTAAACTGAACGATCTCTTTGTGCAGTGAAGATTCTCAAAACACAAAATAGCAAGTTAGCACTTTCGACCAGTATAGTTTGTTTACAAGCCCACATACTTATTTGGATCGCTAAGGGCAACGCCATGTCGGTACCATCTCAACTGGGATTCCGACGGTATAGGATTTCCTGATGCTTCACACTTAAGTTCCCGACTGTAACCGACAGCTTGAAAAACGTCCACAGTCTTCGCTGTCAGTTGTGGAGGAACTATGCACGAGAATAATAAAACATAAATCTACTTTGTTACTTAAAATAGTGGCAGCCCATATTTCCAAAAAAATGTTAAAATTATTTTATGTTGTTGATATGACAAAATATTCTGTATTGTACATAATATTTTATTGAAATAAACGATTAAAAAAAAAGAGTAAAAAAAAAAAGTGGCAGACCTCTCATTATGTATAAAATTGTCTGATCTGTATATATACATAAAAAACGACAAATAAACACTGCAAATGTTTCTCGTTAAACACCGAATGGAACTTCCTGGCAATAACGAAATCAATATTAATTCATAACAGAACCATTATATATGATTAATGGCGCAAATATAAATAATCATACATTGTTAAATGAGGAACAACTATGTATGATGCTTGTTGGATAAGAGAAGACGAGTTGACTTTAGCCCATGTCGCGTGTAAGTAAATGTTGGCCTTAAATCAAAACCTAGTCTAGAAAATGCTGACAATTATGTCCACTCTTATGGTATTCAATGGACATCGTATAACTATTTTCGCAAGTCAAAAGGTTCGCGGATCAGCTATTTCAGACGTTTCGCGAGCGGACATGTTTACAAATCACCAAAATGAGTATATAATTTTGGTAAATTGAATAGTCAATTAACACAAATGTACTTGTCCTCAGTTAACAAGGAAATCTGCGCTGACTTAAGATTTGTTTACTTTAAAAAGTCGCGAAATGCGTAAACAATTCCACAATGCGACTTTACCACATTTTAAAATTCTATGAAAGTAAACCAGTCCACGAAACTACCACTTGAATTAGGACACATACATACAACATAGTTCATATACTTACATAAAACATTCAGTTTTATCCGTCTTACATCTTTGCCTGACATATTTTCAGCTACGCATTTATAAACACCTTTGTGTTTCCTGCTCACACTGTCAATTGACAACTGACTAGCCTACAACCAAAACCTATTTTAATTAAACCATGAAACATAGCCAAATACACCAGAGATCACTTTAACAATTTTCTAATTGTTCAAGCTACTGATGTTTGTGCGAGTAATTAATTTTGATCGTAGTTTTCAGCGGGCGTTCTTGTACAATTTTGCATCAATAACAGCTTTTGAAAGACTAAAGTAATCAACAGTATATAACACAGTTTGTAAATTTATGTTTAATTGACAAGTGATCAACAGGATTTGAGTGTTTGCTTGAAATTCTGATCGGTGCTCATACACATCCGTGTGGTACTACATAACATCATGAATTAAGAGAGTAAAATAAAACGTAAAAGAACAAATTTTCGACGCCTTAACTCTACAAAACCGCAAATCCAGTGCTGGCGATATTAAATGTTTGGTAGGCCCGCCATGTCTTTCGCCTGAATCATCTCTTTATACTCTTTCTACCAATTTGCTAATTGAACTGAGAATAATAGGTTTGATCATAATTCCTCAAATCTTAACCTCGCTTAAAATAATTGCGATTCGAAACGAGGTGACCAAAAAAATGGCTGTCACCTTCCATTTAAGATCTTCATACACGACTTTCTGAAAGTTAATAACATTTTGGCTTTGCCATTACAACCGTCCAGCGGAAATCGATTTAATATACTGTTTTCAAATGCGGGACATGTTTACTTTTTACCCACAAAAATGATTGAAATTTTAGAAAATTCAAGTGTCATCAATGGTCTACAAAAAGTATTCTACATAATTTGAAAGTCCATTTCTTTCTAGCTGGATGTACAGTTAGTTTCGAAATTAAATGCAATTTTCTCAAAAGGGCAAAAACTAAGATCCGAGTTTTTAGAATTAAGGCGACTTATAATCAATAAATTGACTAAAACATTATCCTTAATGCCTTTAGGTTGATATACATTGCACCTACCACAAGCTCTCGCCCTCCTGAAGGAAGCGTTCCTCCGCCAGCTAATTGCCATTTAATTAAAGGTTTTGGTAAACCATGTGCGTCACATTTAAAATCTACTCTGTCGCCTTCCTCTTTAGTCATATCTGAACTTGTATGGATGTCGATAATCTGTGGCTTTTCTGAGAAAATTACAAACGCTTATGTACCAATGCAAACAAACATTTGGGTAAATAATCTAGCTACCGAAACAAAACAAAATCAAAGTAAAATGGTTGCATTTTGAAAAGTTGAAAATTACTAAAATCGTTTCGGCGGTTATGTTCACAATGGTATCGAACATTCAACATAATTTCATTACAATAGTAAACAGTAGATATTTAGAAACTATAACTGTTTAAGCTGTTTTGATCGGTTTAAGATGCAAGAGCATCTTGACTAATACATTATGACGTCTTCATATTTTACCATCTAACTTTGTGCGGACGAGACAGAATCAATGTCTACAAATTGATAGAAAGAGATGCATTAAGTAGAATGAAATCATGCGACACGTCAAGGAATATATACTTAATACGTCATTTAATATCAAGTAGATCTCTTGAAACCCAGAAGTAAAATGACGACAAATTAAATTTTAAAAAGCCGGAATTTAGAACTGAAATTCTCCGAGAGCCTCGAGGCATAAGTATGGACGTAATCAACATACGGATAACTTTAATAAAGCGGCTTATATTGTCAGCCTGAAATCTTGCATGTAACTGGACTCTACATATGTACAAAGCTTCGTCAGATGGTTGTACGTTCTGTATCTTCAATCTGAAACTATTGGTAGCTGGCTTGTCTAGTTGATACTTGAAGGAGTTGTGAGTGTCAGTATCTGTGGAGATAGGTATAGACTTATTTGTTGCGTAGTTGTGTATTAACCATTGCACCTGGAGTAAAACGAATAGAAAACCCATTAAGGAAAGTCTCATTCATAAAGGGTATTGGCGATCACGTGGACAACGATGCTGAAGTAACTGACGCAACAACTGTTTACACGGGTACGAGAGTGCATACTAATCTGTAATTACACCAACAATAATTATAACACATTTTTTGTAGTTAAAGTATATTAGATGTTTGCTATTATTACATAAAGGGTATAGGACGTGTTCGTCTACATCTGGTAATAAGATGAGATGTGCATACAATATTTTTTATATCACTGATAATTGCAGCCTATGTTTGCAACGACACAGCAGGTTACCAGGATTATTCGGTGCATGCGGCTATGTTTGGTCTAGACGGCTTTGTCCTCGACACAGGCGGTGGCCGTGTTCGCCGCGGGAGGTTATGTACGACAAAGGCGGCTATGTTCGGTGCAGTTGGCTATGTTCAGTGCAGGCGGCACATATGTTTGCCGTGGGAGGTTATGTTTGGTGAATGCGGCGGCTATGTTTGGTCAAGACGGCTTTGTTCTCGGCGCAGGCGGCGGCCATGTTCGCCGCGGGAGGCTATGTACGGCAAAGGCGGCTATGTTCGGTGCAGGTGGCTATGTTCAGTGCAGGCGGCATATATGTTTGCCACGGGAGGTTATGTTTGGTGAATGCGGCTATGATCTGTCCAGGTGGCGGCTATACTTGGTGCAGGCGGTGGCTGTGTTCGGTGAATGCGGCTATGATCTGTCCTGGCGGCGGCTATGCTACCAACACAACGAGGTACGTAACATAACAGTAGCTTGATCTTCGTCGATCTTTTGCCGATATCACCGCCTGTGCTGAACATTATCGATATAACCTATGATCAATATGACGGTAATGACGAAATGAACACCTGGACGCTGCAATTATGATACTAGAAGTCCCTTATAATGAAAAAATAAGATTCACATACCGGCATTCCTGATGGTTTCTTGTCCACAACACATGCTAGATAAGCATCTCTGTCCTTCTCTACAACCAATGTGGGATATCCACCATACTTTGTAGTATGCGGAAATGTTTGATCTAAATATACAGTGGGATCAGCGCCCAATACTGGAATAAAACGTGTGTTTAAATATTCAATATACATTGTATAATGCCAGCCACTCCTTAAAACTGTTTATTTTGTTTTGTCATTAAGTCGAATGGCCAAGTGATTAAGGTATACACCTTATGAACAACAGACCGAGGGTTCAAATCCCCGTAGTATCAGCGGGTATGTCAAAACTAATTTTGTTATTTTAAGCATTGCTTCATTTTAATCAAAATGGCAACATATGCCTTGATTGTTTTTATCGATTGCATTACAACATTCATATCAAATTAATTATTTTCGTACAAACCGCTAGATCTTCATTTAAATATTAGTTCTTTTGTAAATGCATTATTTATAATTAATGTTTTATTGCATACATGAAATGTTGAAGAATGCATTAATCAAGTCGCAAATTATGTGAGGCCTTATTCACATGGATACAGTTTTGTATTATTTTGTTTACAAAAACAAATATAAAGAATTCAGGGGGACAATCAGGAGGGCAAAGTGTTAAATTGATGGAATACATAACGGATCAAGCAAAACAGTCAGTAATTATAGACCGAAGAGGGGGGGGGGGGGGGGGGGCATGAATATGATATCAGGTAAAGGAACTGCACAAGTACTATGTCGATGTTTTATGACAATATATTACATTTCACAAGCGAAAGAACAATACTTAACTTTCTTAAAAATATTGTTTTAATTTCAAAATGTATGCGTTGTTATATAGTGAATATTTACATACGTTGCTTCATTACAGAAATATTTAAGTCACTCAGTAGGATCGGCAACACGGCTACGCAGCCATCTTTACCGTATTATAGCAATGCTACTATGCGTTCCTGCGTTTCTATCAAATATAATATTTGAAATTAAATCATGTCCGACAGAAAACAATGTAATAAATCAAAATAAGCAAATCTCATACCAAATGATGGCAAAATAGTCAAAAATAATATTCCGAACAAGAACATATTTAATCCAAGAGAACGGATCCAGTAAACGATCACTCGACGATGTTCAGACTTAATTGTTAACTGATGATGTCCAGTGGTGGTATATGTGTATGATAAGAAGGGGACACTCCTTGATAACCTTAATCCACCAGTGTATAAACCCTAACGTATTATCCCCATACTGATACTTACTAATTCTTATCGTACACTACAAGTATGAATAATGAATAAGAACTCGTAAGTTTTCAGGCTTCACACTTAGAGTATTTACGTTACAAGGAACATAGTCTAGTTTGCTATGAAAAGAAACAGAAAAAAAACGACAGAGAGGCGTATTCCTTGGTGACAAAAGAGTTTTTCAAAACTTTTAATAAAATATATTTGATACATTTATTTTCATAATTTTATGAAAATTAACTCGGCTGGTCAATGATGTTGCTGAACGACTGTTTTGGAACAAATTGCATTTCCGTGAACTTCCACATAGCGACTGTTGTTCGTAAAAAGTTATCAATACATGAAATACGTCTTTAGACGATATATTAACACAAACTTGACTTAATTTCAAAGCAAACAAATATCAATGTTATCAGACTTGTCGAGCCGCGTTTTATGTATTGCAATTATAATAATCTGATCGCATACCTCTTGTACTGTAATGACAAACAATGAAAATCGTGTACATTGAAACTTCCCTAATAGTACCACTATCTGTTCTGAAGAATGTCGATCGTTGTAGTGAGGTAGTCTGATTATTGAGTTAAATTACGGAAGAAAAATATGTTCATAAAAACGTGATTTTAAGTGGGATTTCACTGTATACACTAATTCATTCGCCTTTACACTGGTTTTAGATAATTGTTAGTTGTTATGGTGGCAATTGTGGCTTCATTTTATCTTCATTTTATCTGCGAGTTGACAAGAATTTACCACACATTTTTTTAGTTTGGATATATAGCATTATAACATCTTTATCGCAAAAAATGTTGTTAAGTTAGATGGTTCTAGCATTGTTTTATGTGACATTTGAAACGTTTATGTACGAGTCGCGAACATTATATTGTTTTACTCAGATAAATTGCTATGTAACAAGTTTATAAACATGACTATGTGAGTTCGCGAATACTAAATTGGAACAGACTATACTGTGTCTATGACAAATCACACTACGGAGTTATTTTATCTAGTCTCCTACGCAGTGATCTCCCCTTATAGGTATCGGAGTTTCTGTAGTATAGCGTAATTGAATGACCGTCAGTCGTAACATTTAGGCAATTTTTATGTTGTGCAACAAATTTTAACATTCAGATTGCAACAAAGTTGCGTACTTCAAGTTGCGCCGACCATCTGTTTTAAAGATATTTCTTGTTTGTATTGCAATCATGTTTAAATCATTTTGAAATCTGATCGCATACCCCATTGTACTGTATTGACAAAAAATGAAAATCGTGTATGTTGTATTGAAACCTCACTTATAATACCACTATATCGGTTCTGAAGAATGTAAATCGTTGAGGTGGTCAGTTTATCGAAATATAAAATTTAAACATGTCCATAAAAATGCGTTCTTAATAATGAGGTGGTCTTAATTTAAAGGTGTTCTAGGTGAGAATTTATTGTATACACTACTTCATACGCCTTTACATTGGTTTTGGATAAGTGTTAGTTGACATGATGGCCTTCGCGGTTTATTTTTACTTGCGAGTTGACAAGTTTACTGTGTTTTATTTTTGGTTTGGATATAATGTATCATTAAACATTTATCACAAAATTGGATGTTGAAATTTCAGATGGTTTTAGCTTTGTTTTATTTTCATGTGCAATTTTAAACCTGATTGGCATTGGAACACTATCGTCTTGAAGAAGCAATGGACACAGTACATTTAAAACTTGCTACAGCAATTGTGACACCCACTTTCATTTTACCGTAAAGTGTAGTTCGTCCGCATGACATTACAATACTTCAAATCCCGTTTTGATAACTGTATTTTCTTTAAAGTTTTCGTTGAAACATATTAACGTGATTACTTTGTGAACTAGAATTTTAGAGATTTTATCACAATCGTGTCTATGTGTTTATGTCATTGTGGGTTTTAATTGCTACATTGTAAATAATTACGATTCAAATTCAGTATTTTTTATAAGCACATGTCAACCTGGGATCACATTAATTCAGTGCACAAGGTTTTTGAGTTTGAATTGATTTTGTTTATTTAAAGCTTATTTCTAGTTCATATTTTTAAAGTTATGATTTTATTTTTTGTGATAATGCCATTGTTTTGTTGTGATATTACATTAAAATCACGTATTCAATCCAAATGTAATATATTATATATGTCATTACTTTTAACTGCTGTAATATGTTATAGTCTTAACCCAGCCATATGATTAAATAATTTATAAAACAGATATTGATCAAACTGATTGGAAGTTCTATTGTTCTATTAAACTATTGTTTTGCTTCTATATATATATATATCTATTTAAGGAGACATGGTTAGTGGATGAGGCATTATGTGCTGAACTGTCAATGTTCTGCTTTCAGAGGCAAACGTTAGTTCATTTATTGCGTCGAGGGAAATATCTGTCTGAAGAAAAACTATAGTGTAAACTTAGCTGTGACTTGATTTACTGTTGTCAACATTCAGACTGAACATACATCGTTATAATATTATTATCATAAACTTACGATGGTTGATATCATATTTACATCATGTCATATGACATGTTTTCATGTTAACATTATGTATGAAAGTAATGATGTAAACTTCAGAATAAAGATATTATCATAGTGACTCATTATTCTGTCTAACCCCCTTCGGCCTATAATTACTGACTTTCTTGTCTTGATCCATGATGTATTCAATCCTTTAAACTTTCTCTCCCTTGTTCCCTTGTTATCTCCCTAAACTGTCCTTAGTTGTTTTATGGTCCGCCAGACCATTCCATGCAACCATATTCCCATACATCTTACCATTTTCAGTGCCTGGTGTTTTGTAGACTTTAGTTTTCTCTGGGGTCTGTGTCACTGTGGATAGGCATTGTCTTGTGTATGTGGCCTTCCCTATAACAGCTTAATCTCTCTCTTTTACTCGATCCTAGCTAGGCAAATTTAAGTCTGTTTTCTTCGACATCTTATTCATGAGAGGAAGTGTTTAGTTGCTTGCAAAAAACACATTGGTACTTGTTGGTAACCCAGGAACACTGGTTAGTTCAACCGCTGCATATAACCCAAATACCATATGCAAACATGATTCAGTGCCTATTTAACCAACGAAATCTAACATACCAACTTCGTGAATTGTAATAGTATTTATCTAACCCAATAAATCATTGTTACACAACCTTGTTTCTTATCAGTCAGTTTAAGTGTATCTTGATTTAAAGTAAAAGCTGATCTTGTTCTGCTTGTCAGGAACACTTCACAGGAGAGATGGTGCAGTCATTCTTTTACATCAACTTATCATAAACCTGATTATTTATACAATTTATTCACGACAAACGCAAAATTTACTATTGATAAGTCGCAGCTCACATGTGATATTATTTGTGTGAACTTCTTTGATAATTGGCTGACTAAACAAAGTTAATCATACACTTCTATGAAATACAGGTTCCATGAAACCGCTAAAACAAAAATCTGTCTCATCGAATCACAGATCTAAGTACACCTGGCACCACTGTTTTACTAAAGAAAATCATTCTTACCTGTCTGTTAAACACTGATGTAATAGAGTATGCACACAGAGGACATAAATCTAAGATGCAGTTTTACTGTTTATTCGTAAGCAATGTAATACATAATTTTATCACATACCCGTGCATTTTTCTACTGTGCAATAAATATAATATTGCACAGTGTGCATATAATATGCAAATGAGCGGAAAAAACATAAATGAAATCCATACGCTGCTTGTTTACAATTACCACAACGATTAATGATAAAGAATATGCAAGTTAACAACTTTTGCTGTATTAAATAAGAATGCTGCAGCAATATGTACGCTGCATCAAAGTCAAAAATAAACATGATAACATTTACCATTAACATGCAAGTTATGACAAATTAAAAAAAGCCTTATGACTTTCGGGACGCTACCGTCAATATTAAACGGTCAATTTAATAATGTGTTTTACCTTAAATTGTCGGGTATGTGATATATAGAATAGAGGCTCGCTTCATATCGTTTTATTCAACTCGTTCAATAAATTTGATACTAAACAACACTCATTCAATATGCTCTATATAATGTATAACATTCGGTTATGATACAATTTGCATTTTGAAATAAATTATTTAAAGATTAGAAAAGGTCAGATAATCCAGCAAGGTCATGTCCTCAATAACAGTTAACAATAAACAAATAACAAAAGCCTACAAGACGAAGTTAAATTTATAAAACATTACACAATACCGACCTTATCGGTGATGATAAAATATCTAGATAACTTTCAAAAACAAACGTAGAAAACACGTTAAATAAAAATAATTTACCTCAATGTGAATATCAGAATGTGCAACACTAAATTTGAACAATGGAATAAAAAACTGCATTAAGACCATTAATAACTTAAAAATTCGTCTTCTATCATTTAACGGGGAAAATCACCATTATTAAGAGCTTGTTGCCACTAAAATTTACTGGATTTCTGCAAAGCATTAACAGAGAGAATAAGTTGCTTAAGGGAACGCCACATACATAAGACAATGCCTCCCAGCACAGACCTACACGACAATTACACACACACATTCCACTTCTTATCCGAACAGTATGGTCCGAATTTCAAAACAAGGTACACAAACATGATACACATGATATTCGACAACAACTATTATGGTGCACATAGAATCAATTTCGAATGCTACTTAACTGTACCATAACTGGACAAATTCGGATATTTACTTTTTAAATGACATGTTAGATAACAAAGGACAAATAAATAAAACAAAATACAAATGTAATAAATCATAGTAAACAATAATACAATAATACAAATAGTTTATTGCATTAAAACATAACATGTTTCATAGCAGCATAATGTATGATAATAACAAAAGGCATGGTTTTGCAGGAGCACATGATGTTATACAATGCATATTCAAATGTTTAAAGTTCATTACATGTATATAAACAAACAGTTATGGTGATAAATATATTGATTAACAGTAAACAATTTAATCAATAAAAAAATGGATATCAGAAATAAGCATTCTCAGACACGCAATATCCTCGATAGAAGAGACTGTTGCAGACTACAGAATCATACAAAACAAAAGTAAAAACAAACTTTGATTTACAATTCCATGGTTTCAAACGTTATTTCAAAAACATTTTGCATTTATAAGTCATATTTTGTCACTGAAAGAAGAACGAAACAAGAAAATATTAAAAACTTGTTAATGAATGAATTGAAGCTGCAATAAACATCTTTAAAACGGGAAAGGAGTCGATTTCTATACAACACGATCATGATTACATCCCCTATCGATGAGCGGGGTTTGATCGCGAACTTCAAAATCGCTAAATTTTGCGCGAGTACTGGTTGGTAGCCAGGAAGCAGTCATAGAGAGTGATTAGTATAAGTTGTAAGTACTTGTTTCACAATCAATGTAAAATAAGCAAGTTTCTCATTAATAACAGCACAGATAAATGAGATCGTGTAAAATCATCACATTGTTATTGTTCTATAGGGGTACAGTTCAATGAATGAAATATACGAATACGATCAATGTCACCACTTTACAATGTACTAATGTCACACTTTCGCGGTTAATTCAAAACTGCTGAAAATGCTTATTTACCAAAACTGAATATTATAGTAATAGCCTTGGTATCTCTTGGAAACCCCCTCACTATAGCCGCTAGTGTGTGCTAAAACCTTGATGTACGCCAATCTTTCAGCAGTTAAAACTCCGCTACCATAATACACTACAGCTCGAGCAACAGATTTGTAGAAGTGATATTGTCACTAACATGAAGACTGTGGTAACACTGAAGTCGAGAACAGATGAGCCACCAACAACTGGACCATCACTGACGAAGATCGTCGATTCTGCATAGAAAAAATATAATTGATGACGTGTGTAAATGTTATTTTAAGTTAATACACACTGTAAACAATTCTGTTAAGACAACTTTAAAATTCACACCACCTAACTAATACATGTTATATACACTCAACAAACTTTCTAATTGTTCACTGGGTTTTATTGAACAGTGAATAAAATTCAACAATGTTAATGGCATCATGTAATTTATAACTGTCTTGAAAATATCAGTCCATTCAGACATTCAGTTCAAATTTAATGCCAAATCAACAACCACACCCATTAAAGCAAAACGTACTTATGGTATGGTCACTTAAATAAAACCCAAAGTGACCAATTAGAAATATTGGTCAGTGTACTTATGAGAATTTGGCACTTCGAAAATATTGATAGGTACATAATGCCGTATCTTTGTTTCATTTTTATCCACATTTTACTCACTTAGCAAACCACATTAAATATATAATCAACTTTCTTATTTTAGAGCTTTCACTCTTAATAAACATGATGAAAAAGAAATTAAAATTATTGCTTATATAGTGTGTACTAGATATAATTTGAGCAGTTAAAACTAATGAACTGAAATATATACTTTCAAACGAAGGGAAATTTGACTTCCATGAAATATTAATAAATCTATTTTCATCGTCACATTATTGAGAATTGGTAGTTTGGTTTGTAGTCATCCGGAATATATACATATATATACATACACTTGAATAATATATATCGCAATAGTCATGTTATAATGAACAAGCACATTTATCTGACACCATTTGATAGTTAAGGTATTTCAGTCAATTCTAGTGAACACATAACCACAACATTATGTTTTAAAGACTGATAAATGTTATACAATTAAGTAAATATCTTTGGTTGAAACTTATTTATTTGTCTATGATATAGAGGTCGAGGGGTACAGCGCCTGATTTATGATTATAAGGTCGATCCCCGCGAGCTTGGTTTGATCACGAAATTCACAATCCCTGAATATGGCGCGAGTACTGATTAGTAACCTATGAAGCTCATACTGGTTAATACCCCAGTATAATCAGTATAAGTTGTAACAACTTGTTTCATAATCGTTGTATAATAAATCTCATAGCATACAAAGTATAATCACGTTTACACAATGCAGACAAGTGGAATACATTGGAAGCTTAAATATGGTTTACGTTGTCAGAAGGAGTCGCATTGAAATGTAGCTGAATACCTAAAATACCAGTATAGCATGGATAACCTTACAGAAGAGAGATAAAGTTGTTACAGGGAGCGCCGCATACACAAGACAATGCCTCCACAAACAGACACCAGAGAAAACAACAGTTTACAAAACATTAGAGACTGAGGAGGTGCAAGAGTTAACATGTATGGGAATAGGGGAGCATGGACTAGCTGGTCGACATTTAAAAACAATCATGGAGATTTATGAGACAAAGCGTGGAATGGATGGAATACGCCACGGAACAATTCAAGAAAGGCGGTATTAATAGGTCAAGGGGGGGGGGGGGCATGAAATGCACATTGGGAACATGAACTTAGCATACATATATAACTTAAATAGAAATAATAATCTCACAACCTTGGAACTGTCAGAAATGATACTGGGAATTGAAATCGATTAAACAGCTAGCTAACATCACACTTAACCGCTATAAGGCCATTGATTTCCAACATATACACATAATTTGACTAAGTAGGCAGTAACTAACCATTAAAAGCATTTAACCATTACGCATAAAATAACATATACACAGTACATAACGCAGTACGAAGAAACAACACATTGCTCGCAGTAACTGAATTATGTATACGGAATGCGGAAGAACCTTACCTTTTAGATAAACGAAATCCTCACCAGTCCCTTGTGTATTTTCAGCATAACATCTATATTTTTCATAATCAGTAGTGTTAACGTTATGAATGATTAGCTTCATCAGTACGTAGTTAGAACCAATATAATTCTCAAATGTATATCTGTAATGAAACGTTATGTATAGAAATGTATTTGTGTAATATAAATGTTGTATATTTCTCAATTTTGTTTCCAGTAATAAAATTGCGGTTAACGCATATTTCTGCTGGTTTGATGCATTCCATGCTAAAATGTAGCGACCAATGTGCCTATTTTAATCCATTAGGGCTGTAACAGAGTACCCAGACTACGTACAGTGAATCATCTCAAAATCATACCATATTTTGCTTCTGTTGAGAGATTCCCGCTCTAGAGAGGTTGAATTGATGGTAAACACTTAACTACAAAAAATGAAAAGTTTGTGGAAGGGATGTTGTTGATAAAGAGAGGGAGGCTTTGGGCAGAATGCACTATATCCAGAAGAAGAACCAGGATAATACGATATTTTGAGACATTATAATCATTAACATTTCAGAATCTATACTGGTCTAAAGTGTTTATCCACCGGTACTATTTCACATAGTATCTAAACATTAACAACTAAATGCATCTTCTGTTGAATTTAATTGCAGTAACATATGGCATTTGCAATTTAAGTCAACTGAACAATCGGATAACGTCGATATATAAACCTGTCAAAATCATGTTCGTCGTTTCAGATCAGATGTATATACAAAATGAAATTCAGGTTAGCATTTTCGACCATTATAGTTTGCTTACAAGCCCACATACTTATCTGGATCGCTAAGAGCAACGCCATGTCGGTACCATCTCAACTGGGATTCCGACGGTATAGGATTTCCTGATGCTTCACACTTGAGTTCCC
The DNA here is from genome assembly GCA_032209605.1 of Mactromeris polynyma. Lineage (NCBI taxonomy): Eukaryota > Metazoa > Mollusca > Bivalvia > Venerida > Mactridae > Mactromeris > Mactromeris polynyma. The sequence continues at coordinate 5,626,621 of JASFXZ010000030.1, read as the reverse complement.
GACTGTAACCGACAGCTTGAAAAACGTCCACAGTCTTCGCTGTCAGTTGTGGAGGAACTATGTACGAGTATAATGAAACATACATATACTTTGTTACTTCAAATTATGTCAAACCTCTCATTATGAATTACAATGTCGTATCGTCTGTATATATACACAAAAAAACGTCAAATGAGCACTGTATATGTATTCAATACGAATTGTATTTCTAGAACTAAATGAAAATAACGGTCTTGCCAAAGCGGTGTAATTTAACGATATGACTCTAAATACTGTATATTCGCAAGTGAAAAGTCCGCGGATCAGCGATTTCAGACGTTTTGCCAGCGTTAATCTTCGCAAATCGCTGAAATGAGAATTGCAAAATACATCCAATGTTTTTTCTCCTCAGTTAACAAGAAAATCTGCTCTTGCTGATATTTTAAGAATTTTAAAGACATTCGCGAAACTCGTATATATATCCACAATTTTTACAACTTACATTAAATGCCCATTTACAGACATTCTATGAAAGTTGGGCTTTCCCATTAAACCCCCTCCAAATAAAATAAAGAAATTAAATTCCTTATCCCTGCTTACACCTCATCTCATTCTTGCATTCATAACGCTTCAATTGTTCGTTATTTTCATCAATTGTTGCTGATAATTAGGTAAAGAAAACATTGAAATTTAATACAAACTGATTTATATAGCTTTATCAACCTCAACAAGGAACAATGTCATACAGACTACATAGTGACCTTTATCAAAGTTGGAGTAGTATAGTTCATACTTACATAAAACATTCAGATTTATCCGTCTTACATCTTTGCCTGACATATTTTCAGCTACACATTTATAAACACCCTTGTGTTCCCTTCTCACACTGTCAACTGTCAACTGACTAGCCTAAAACATGAATGATAATAGAATCAAAGAGAGAGAATACGTAGCTACATGGAACACCACATACATAAGACAGTGCCTCCCCACGCAGACCTCCGGGAAAACAACAATCCACAAAACATAAGGCACTTAAGGAGGTTAAAGGGTACATATGTTAAGGAACAGAGGCACAAGGATGGCCTGGCAGACCATAAGGAATAACTAGGAGAATCAAAGTGGACAGTGAATGAGGGGGGAATTAATGGATGGAAAATATCACAGGACAAGTCAAGACAGCGGGCAGCAATAAGCAGAAACTGGGCAGGAAATAACCTGAACACTATATAAAGTGACAGAATTGCAAAGGGGAAAGGGAAATACAAAACATATTCAAAACACAAACAGAAATAATAACATTACAGCGAATTACAGCCTTGGAACTGTCAGTAAAAATACTGCGGTTTAAATCGATTTAACAACTAGCTAACCTCACACTTAATCGCAATATGGTCATTGATTTCCAACATATATACATAAATTGACTAAGTAGAATCAAACAGAGAGAATCAAAACCTCTCTTGATTATATCAATATTCACGTTTTATGCTATTTTGATTACACCATAGAACATAAGCAAAGATAGCAGAGTTCATTTTAATACAATTCTAATAGGTTACACTACCTCTGTTTGTGTGTGTTATTAATTTTGACCGCAGTTTTCAGCAGGTGTTCTTGTACAACCTTGCATGATTTTTGATTTTAAAAGTGTTAGTTAATAGTACGTATGAAATACAACACATTTTTGTAAATTTAGCATACAATTTAATGTTGAATGAAAACATGGCAGAATAAAAAGTGACAAATTAGCTCAGGAGTTGACTACATACTTGAAATTCTTATCGTTATTCACAAGAAGTGTGAATGAGTACCAAGAGCGCGCATACCACGTATTTTGTCTTAATGAGTACCTAACAGGCATTGAAGGGAGCTTAATAGGATTAATCATAATTCATCAAAACTAAATCTTGTTAAAAATTACTTCTATTCCAAACTTTCAATGCAATTTTCTCAACAAGGCAAAAACTGAGAGGCGGGTTTATAGAAATAAGGCGTCGCATTATTGGGGAGTTATTATATAAACACAGCTTTATACAAGAGGAACGGGATATTGTAAGAAATGAAATAAACACGAAAGCAGTCGGAATAATACAATTAAATATTATTGGAGATATACAATTAAATAAAGGGAAATGAATGTGGAACAACATAGACTTGCCCAACAATAAACATAAATATCTGATACATTATTTAGGTGGCAACAAATTATGGAGCCAATGAAACACTTTCTAGGCCAGGGCGACACTTAAACATGATCGGCGATCCAATTAAAATCTTATACGGCGACTACCATTTAATAAAACACTACTTATTTCATAAAACATTCTTTTCTTTCAATGCGAATACGCTCGTACGTAATAAATTAAGTAAAACATAATCCTTAATGCCTTTAGGTTGATATACATTGCACCTACCACAAGCTCTCGCCCTCCTGAAGGAAGAGGTCCACCACCAGCTAATTGCCATTTTATTAAAGGTTTTGGTAAACCATGTGCGTCACATTTAAAATCTACTTTGTCACCTTCCTCTATGGTCATATCTGAACTTGTATGGATGTCGATAATCTGTGGCTTTTCTGAGAAAAACACAAACGCTTATGCACCAATGCAAACAAACATTATGGTAAATCATCTAGCAACCGAAAAGTCGACATAAGTAAAAACAAAATCACAGTAATATTATTTATTTTTTTGCAGTTGAACATGACTTAAACTGATTCGATGGTTATTGTTCGTTGTTTTTACAAATGGTATCAATCATTCAACATACTTGTGTACCCAGTAGATATTCAAAAACTATGATTGTACTATTGGTGTTTAAGTTGTTTTGGTCAGTATATGAGATACGTTAGAGCATCTTGACTTATATCTAATGATTCCTTTATATTTATTTCACCATCTAACTTAATACGAAAAGAGAGTCACATAAAAATCTGCTACATGAATATTTTGATAAAGTGTCCATGTCTACAAAGTCTTAGAAAGTGATGAATAAATAGAGTGAAATACTGCGACATTATAAATATTGAATACTACATTATCACATTGACATTATGTAGGTTTCTTCCTCAGTGCTTAAAACGCAGAGGTTAATTGATAAGTAAAATTAACGAAAACTGTAAAGTGGAACTGTAATTCTCCGAGAGCCTCGAGCATAAATATGGACGTAATCAACATACGGATAACTTTAATAAAGCGAGTGGTATTGTGTTGAATAAATCTTGCATGTAACTGGACTCTACATATGTACAAAGCTTCGTCTGATAGTTGTACGTTCTGTATCTTCAATCTGAAGATATTATTAGCTGGCATGTCTAGTTGATACTTGAAGGAGTTGAGAGTGTTACTATCTGTGGAGATAGGTATAGTTGTATTTGTTGCATGGTTTTGAAGCAACCATTGGACCTAGAGTAAAACGAAAAGAAAAAAAACATTCAGGAAATCCTCATTCTTAAAGTCATTGGCGATCACGTGGACAACGATGCTGAAGTCACTTGACGCGACAACTGTTAACATATTTTACTGCACCAACACAATATAGCACATTTTTTGTAGTTAAAGTACGTTAGATGTTTGCTATTATATCAAATAAGGTATAGGACGTGTACTTCTACATCTGGTTATAAGATGTAAATAATTATAGTAATCTTTTTATTACCAATAAATGCAGATCTTTTCAAAACCACAGCAGGTTACCGAGAATATTCGGCGCAGGCGGCGGCTGTATTCGGTGCATTCGGCTATTTGTCGACCAAAACTGTTTAGTATTTAGCACAACTGTTGTTCGATCTTCGTCGATAATGCCGATATCACCGCATGTGTTGAACATATAACCTACCGTGATCAATATGACTGGTCACTGCAATTATGATATAAGAAGTCCCTAATTATAAATAAAATAAAATCAACATACCGGCATTCCTGATGGTTTTTTGCTCACAACACATGCTAGATAAGCATCTTTGTCTTTCTCTACAATCAATGTTGGATATCCTCCAAACTTTGTGGTACGAGGAAATGTTTGAGATAAGAATACACTGGGGTCAACGCCAAATACTGGAATAAAACATGTTTAAACATGCAATAAACATTGTATAATACCAACCTATCTTAAAAATTGTTTATTTTGTTGGGTCAGTAGGTCAAATGGCCATGTGGTTAAGTCATCCACCTTGGGAAAAAGAGGTCGAAGGTTCGAATCCCGTTCCGATACGCATCAGCTAGTTAAGGAACGCTTACCGTTTGCTGGCCGTTCACGTGCCTGGCTTTAAAGGATTTAAATCCGGAGGTAAAAGTACTCAGAAAGAATTTGTCAGATAAGTCAGAAATGGTTGGGCGTGTAAAAAGGGGTGACATGATAATAAATAAACACTTCAAGTACCTTACTTATATTTCAAGGGTCGTAAACAGTCAGCACGAAAGAGCCAGAACTCTTTTGAATCGCGATAAATGTTTTTTTAAACATTTCTTCATACGACTAGGCATTTTTTTAAAAAGACCTTCAAATTGCTTTACCTTTATAGAATGGAGACTATCACAATTTTATTGGATATTCAAGGTTAGAGCGATACATGGATTCAAATTAACACAGTATGTATTTTAAATATCGCACTGCAAAACGAGCACAATTATATTGGTGTCTTATAACTAATTGGATTTTCAAGTTTGTATAGTTTATTTTAAAAATAATTTCTCTTATAGCTCGGCAACTACAAATAAAGAATCATGCAGGTGTATAACGTTGCGTCGAGCTAATTCAAACATCCTCTAGCGAACTATTTAAATATATGAAAAAAATCCCTCGTCCGTTTTAGTTTGAATGCAAATTCGCAAGTAAAATGAAACGTTTGCGATGAAATAAATTTATTTGATGGGAAGTATAAAACAGCTTGATAACAAATGCTGGAAAATTACTAAATTAAACTTTCGTGACTTTTTTTCAATATTTAAAGCAATGATTGACATGAAACTGGAAAATTGTTGAAAATATGAAAACAATTACATATGTCCGATCAGAGAAAAGCCTTTTCCAGACCGCTTTTATTTCTCCCATGTTTCATTATATTACGACTTTATATCGGTATTTCGATAATACTAACCGATTATATCGGTATTTCGATAATACTAACCGAAATTTAGACGTATTATTATAAACCCTATCAAACATGTCAAGTTTTCATCGCGCCGTTTATTTCAAAACCAATTCTACCACCTGACATTTTTAAGTTTTATCCACGTCATTTATGTAAAAGGCTTTAAAATGGTATAGCATATTTATGTAAAAAATATTTTTAAATATTTTGTTAGGATTGACATTCTCGCGAAGGAAAATAGTTTTCATTTGGCCGAATTTGATACAATTTGCAAAAAATAAGATATTACTTCATATCTGGCTCGTCTGAACCTAAATATGTTTGAATTGGCCCAATCCAGTATTGTTGTTACATCGGCTAAAACCTCTCTAACAAGAGCCATTGCAATGTATAACCAATTGAAAACATCTTATTTTACCATATTACTAACAGACAAAAATTGTAAAATAGCCTGATTGTTTTAAAAAACTGGAAGTTTTTTTAATTTATGATGTACAAACATCTTTCTTAAAAAAATACAGATCAATACATTATGAGTTCATTCTTTTTTAGTGCATGTTTATTGATGTTTTCATTATAGAAAATATGTTTTTCATGTTTGTTTAGGTAAACAAATGAACAATAAATGAGCATAATATTATTTTAACACCTTACTTTCTTGGACCGAAGACATCTGGTTGTCACTGAAGAATCCTTGGCATAAACAACTGTTGAATGTAAGACTTTCATACATGGATTAATGTACGAGTATGATTAACGTTTTTGATGTAATGGCACATAATAAATGTGATTTTCTGTTCGTAACCAATACGACAAATTAGAAAAGCCTCCTTTCATTTTGATAAATAAAATCGGTCATTTACGCATCAATATCAAAAGTAAGACAGTCATTATGTAAATGGAATGCAATTTGGAAGGTTTGAAACTACCATACAGCCACATGAGTAGAGCAAAAAAGTCATACCACTTTAATACGTCAATTGTGTTAAAGCATTAAAGAAGCTCATCTGAAGCTAAACCTTTTTGATGTGCTTCATCCAGTAGTGTTGTTGCATAGTCTAAAACATCATTAATAAGAAACACTGCCATGTTATACCGTTTAAAACAATCTTGTTTAATCATATTACTCACAGACAAAACTAGTAAAAAAACACCTGCTTGTTAAAATTCTTGGAAGTTTTTTTTAAATTTTATGGTAATACAAACGCCTTTTTTCGAGAGAAATACATTATAAATGTTTTCTGTGATAATGCATGTTTATTGAAGTTTTAATTTAATTTAGGTAAACAAATGAACAAAAAAATGAGCATGATATATCTATTAAACACTACCAACTGACATCTTAAAGTTCTATTCGCGATCATCATTTAAAAGACCTTTTAAAAACCCTAACAACTAATAGGCTTTCATGATAGTCGTGGTTTACAGGTAAATTCTTATTGATATCGCAATAGATGTTGATAATTTTTTTATTTTATCAAGATTCACCCTGATAATGTTAACGTACTTTAGCCAAGAGTCCATGATTGATGTAATTCTTTATGTAACATGTTTGTACAGCAGACGCGCGTTGTGACGTACGGTTGTGATGCATACTTGAGAAAAAAAATCTTTTAAAACGTTCGCAGAAAATATTCATATTTTAATCATTTTATCAGGATATTTCGTAGTAAAATAAACACATATTCGGACAACTTGTACAACTGAATTTACCAACGTTCCTTCAAAAAAAATTAGCGTGATTTTAGTAACGCCTGAAAACTTAGAGGTCTAAGTTACCTTATCTTATCCAGGGATAAGCGGACGTTTCAAATTATGTTTTATACGCATTCATTGAGTCATTCAACGTAAATCAATTATGAAAATACAAATGCAAAATGCAAAACTCGTTTTTGATATAGCTGATTTATGTTTAGATCTTTTAGGTTATTCCTCTTGTAGATTACAATGAAGCTATACGAGGGCTGTCTCTTTGTAATGAATGCATAATTTACAAAGTTTCAATGGCATTGAGTATCTTTTCTTACAATTCACACCAAATTACATTACAATACGGTAAAAACTAAACATTATACAATATCTAATAACATCAGTGGCAAGCTGTTCGACGCACGCCGTCATGATACTGATTATTTTTGTATATTTACAATTTTATGGATAAACAGTTGTTTTTCGTGCTTTCCTGCCAAAATTTGTAATTTAAAATGTGTACACAACCTGTTGTGCTAGCAATCAAATTAAGTTCATGCAAACGAAATATCCGCAGCGATCATCACGGATTCAAATCAAGGTACAAACACGACATCGACACTCGCTGTGTCGGAACATTGAGCTAACATTAGAGATAAGGTGCTGTGCAGTCAACACTCACGATGTGAATGGCTAATTGTTACCACGGTTATGTTAGCCGAGCCTATCAGTAAGACAGTGGTAGGGCGAATTTGTTTTGCAAAACCTGGTTCAGGTTTGAGGTTTCAGTTTTGTAGTAGTTTGGTTGAAAAACTTAAACCAGTTAAGATTAAGATTGGTCTGCAAACAAACAGATGGTTTAGTCGATGAAAAATGACCCACGTGATTTTGATTGTGCGAGATTGCAGACAGATTGGTGCGTGATAATGAAATCAGAGTTAATAACTTTAAAACGTCTGTTTTGCAACGTAACAGAGTGGACAATTTTAAAGCCAGGTTCCCATGTAGCAATGAAACATTTATTTTTAAACATTGCCCCACATAATTATGAGTGACACGGTCACCCGCCATAAAATCAGTCCACCATTTTGTTTAACTAGTATACGATTATTCGGATAAATCAAACCAGACAAACCACACTTGAGGGTAGTTCGGTCAGTTGAATTAACCAGTTTAAGATTTGTTATTAACAAATACAGAAACTTGTTTTAGTTTGAAACCAGTTAGTTAAAACAAATGAAAGGTTTGACAAACCAGTTTTGGATTCAAACCGGTTTGGTACAAACAAATTCGCCCGTAGTCGCTATAGTAATTTGTTTTCGGTATACCTAATTTTTTTGTAACTATGGACGAATAGGTTTTGCAAAACCTGGTTAAGGTTTGAGGTTTCAGTTTTGTTGTAGTTTGGTTGAACCAGTAAAAGGTTTGACAAACAAGAAACTTGCTTAAAGGACCGATTTTCAACTTAGTGCGAATTTGTTTGTACCAAACCGATTTGAATCCAAAACTGGTTCGTCAAACCTTTCATTTATTTTAACCAACTGGATTTCAACTAAAACAAGTTTCTGTGTTTGTTTATAACCAATCTGAAACTGGTTAATCAAACTGACCGAACTACCTCCAGGTGCGGTTTGTCTGGTTTGATTTATCCGAATAATCGTATACTAATCAGTAAACAAAATGGTGGACTGATTTTATGACGGATAACCGTGTTACTCATATACATGTGGGGCCATGTTTAATCAAAGCGCTGTTAGCGTTGATGCCTGGGTCTGCATATAGCTGAATTGTGGATTTGCTTGCTCTGTGTATATCTTGTTACGTGTTTGTAAACAAATTATTATATTAACTGCTGTATTTCTATATCATGCTACCAGTATTTTTCCATGAGTTATTTTTTGCAGACTATACAAGACGATAATCTTGTGCATCAGTGATAATCCTAACCCTGGTTTATATGTCCGTGGTTATAATAACATTATAAGAAAATTCACAATCTGTTACTGCCTTTAGCAATCACTATTGACCAGAAAGTTGGCAATTTCAAGAAATAAAAAATATATATCCTATAAGTTTTGTTAAGTGAATTATATATATATGTAAACTACTAGAAACCGTATAAGGGTGTGTTCCAGTTATAACGGATGGTTTAGACAGTAGTAAATGTCTTTGCATAATACTGTAATGCGAGTAAGTAATATATGTATTCAGCGAATATTATATCGTCTGAATAGATGGTCGGTATCATTTGAATCTTAAGCAATGAGATTGCTAATCTTTGATCGTTGCGTCCACATATAATATGATGTATGTTTTTGTCACTAATTGTTATAAAGCATATCATGCTCCTAAAAGAGATATTTGAATTTGAAACGTAGCTACTTAGTTGTTATTCTATTTGTCTTGTTTTTCAAGCTACATAACAATAAGCACGCCAAATAAGATATATAACTCAAATTCGCTATTGCTTTCACTAACGTGTTTACCTAAATATGCGCATTATGGACTATTATGTACTCTCTATATAGTTGCACGAGGGGCGGTCAAAAAGTTCTGAAACTGATTTAAAGATGTATCTCGCTCATCTGAACCTAAATTGTTTTAATGGGCACCATCCAGTAGTGTTGTTACATAGTCTAAAATGTCATTTATAAGAACCATTGCCTTGTATAACTGTTTAAAACAATCTCGTTTAATAGTTTTACTAACAGACAAAACTAGTAAAAACATCCGCTTGCTAAAAAGTTTTTTTAAATTTTATGATAATACAAACGTCTTATTTCGACAAATACAGAGAAGTGCGTTATAAATGTATTCTGTGATAGTGCATATTTATTGAAATTTTAACTAGATAAAGTATATTTTTCATGTTTGTTTAGGTAAACACCTGAACTAAAAATGAGCATTATATATCTTTAACTGAATGTAACTGTTTGTAGGTACAGAAAAAGAATACTTCAATTAATCATCTGTATTAACCATCAATAATAACGGAAACATATCATGCTAATTTATAGTGTCAATAGATGCATTTTATGAAAAGAACAAAAGCATTGTCATAACAGCACTGAATCGGGTTTAAGGTGCAATTTACGTAAAATCGGTCTATATTAAGCCTCGGTCACAATGAAACCCGCGATAATTCTGTCGTACGAAATATACATTTTTCTGTCGTGGTTAAATTTCGTAGGACATGAGCAATGTTGTGGAAGTGTTCAGATGAAATTTAAGATGCTTTCTCGACAGGAACAGACAGAGAAAGCTGAACACTTCGTGGTTATGTCGCAGGTCTGTCATGGTTCATTATTACGTGAACATGTCTTTGCACGAATTAAATGATTTCGTACGATTTTCGCACGATTATCCCACGACAATCTCACGAGTGTCGTGCGAAGAATGTTGTGAGATGTCGCAAGAATTACACCAAACTTTTGGCATCCACGACATGTCATTTTTCGAACGAAAATCGTGTGAATATCGTACGATCGTCGTACGATATTAACACGACACCAGTACGACAAAAAGTCGATGAATCTATCGTGGCATAAAATAGGGTAGTCCGAATTTCAAGCCACGACAGATTGTTCGTCGCAAGCCACCCATATTTTCCTACGACTGTCGTACAACATCGCAAGACAAGCCACGAAATCCCCCAAATTTTCGTCGTGAACCTTTATATACCTGTTGTCCATTGTAATCTAGGCTTAAGAAGAAATATGTGCCTCCCTTATTCAGAAATTGTAGAGATTGAATACATTGCAATGTTTATTCTGAAAGGTCAGCGCCTGATATTGAACAGGCAGTCGGCTAGATTATCATGTCAGGTTGACATGAAATAGAGATTTTATGACATTAAAATGAAAGAGAGAGAATAAGTTGAAAGAGAGAGAGAATAAGTTGTTACAGGGAACGCCACATACATAAGACAGTGCCTCCCCAAACAGACATCCGGGAAAACAACATTCCATAAAACATAAGGCACTTGAGGTTAAATTGTACATACTTTAGGGAACAGAGGCGCAAGGAATGACCTGGCAGACCATAAGGAATAACTAGCAGAATCAAAGTGGACCGTGAAGGAGGGGGGGGGGTACTAATATGGATGGAAAAGATCACAGGACAAGTCAAGACAGCTGGCAACAATAGGCCGAAACTGGGCAGGAAATAACCTGAACACTATATTAAGTGAAATAAATGCACAGGAGAAAGGGAAATATAACATACATTCAATGAGTTTTGAGTCCAAAAATGAGTCTTCTTTGCATAATACCTATTGTATCTCCACTAGGGTCGAGAGTCCCCAAACGTTTCATATTTGTGATCAACTTTGTTCATGATTATTTACAAAAGGTAAACACGCTATTGATCGTTTGGGAAGCTTTTACTCGACTGTGCACGAAAATTCAAGATGGCGGCTTTTTTACATTGAAAGGAAAATTCCCTCACAAGCCTGGTCTGTTTGTCTTGTTGTTACTACATAAAAATAAGCAAGCCAAATAAGAACACAATTAAGAACTTTACACAGAAAAAGCTGCTGGGACGATATACGACGATTTAACAAAGACCTAAATACCATTTAAAATAGTATCTAGGTCTTTGGATTTAGACAAAAACAACGATGCGAAGCATATCAGAAATACAAATATATATATTACCTAGATGATTGATACATGCTACGCAGTATAAAAACCAAGTTGTCTTGAAGTTAACGAAGAAGTATTTCATGTTTCCGTAGAGCAACAGTTAAATAACATAAATCAGTTTATTCAATTTCATTAATCCAGTCGTTATGGCTGTGATGTTTAGTTCAATAAATTGGTTGTATAAACATACTGTAAGCACACTCATTTATTACGTACAATTAAACAGGAAGACATGTGCATAATGATACGCGAACGATAACTTCGTGATGCATTTTACACTTGCACAGAATATTGTATTTATCCGCATTATGCACTATTATGCACTTTGTATATAGTTGCACGAGGGGGTGGGGGGGGTTCAAAACGTTCTGAAACTGATTTAAAGATGTATCTACTTCATCTGAACCTAACTGTTTTAATGGGCTTCATCTAGTATTGTTGTTATTTAGTCTAAAATATCATTTATAAGAACTATTGCCATGTATAACTATTTAAAAGTATATGTTTGTTTAGGTTAACATTTGAACAAAAAAATGAGCATAATATATCTTTAATTGAATGTAACTATTTATAGGTATAGAAAAAGAATACTTCCATAAATCCTCTGTACGATGTACACCATCAATCATAACGGAAACATATCATACTAAATTTTAGTGTCGATAGATGCATTTTATGAAAATATCAAAATCATTGTCACAACAACCCTGAATCGGTTTTTAAGATGCAATTTATTTAAAATCGGTCTATGTTAAGCCTCGGTCACAATGAAACCCGCGATAATTTTATCGTCCGACATATACATTTTTCTGTTGTGGTTAAATTTCGTAGGACTGAAAATCTTGTGAAAGTGGTCAAATGAAATTTAAGATGCTTTCACGACAAGAACAGACAGAGAAAGCAGAACATTTCGTGGTTATGTCGCAGGTCTGTCGTGGCTCAGTATCACGTGAACATGTCTTTGCACGAATTAGTTGATTTCGTACGAATTTCACACGATTATCTCACGACAATCTTACGAATGTTGTACGAATGTTGTGCGATTGTTGTTAGATGTCGCAAGAATTACACAAAACTTTTGGCATCAACGATATGTCATTTTTCGAACGAATGTCGTACGATCGTCGTACGATATAAACACGACACCAGTAAGACAAAAAGTCGATGAATCTGTCGTGGCATAACATAGGGTAGTCCGAATTTCAACCCACGACAGATTTTTCGTCGTAAGACACTCATTCTTTCCTACGACTGTCGTACAACATCGCAAGACAAGTCACAAAATCCCCCAAATTTTCGTCGTGATCCTGCGTATTCCTGTCGTCCATTGTGACCTAGGCTTTAGAAGAAATAGGTGCATCACTTATTCAGAAATACATTGCAATGTTTATTCTGAAAGGCCAGCGTCTGGTATAGAACAAAAACAGGCAGTCGGCTAGATTATCATGTGAGGTTGACATGAAATAGATTTTTTTACATTGAAATGAATCTTCTTCGCATAATACCTATTATATCTCCACTAGTGTCATTATCTATCGTACCGAGAGTTTCAGTAAAGTAATATTATATGTCTTAATTATACTTGTATCCGGTAAAATACTTCACTTACAAACACTATCAAAAAAACTAACTTGGGCAATCATCTTCCGGGGTAAACCGGTGAATTGTTAGTTACATTTGATACCTATAAAATGTATTACACAGTAAACCGGCACGTCATGATAAAAATGTTTGAATAAACAAACAGATATATGACATAAATAAGGTTAAATGTCATACATCTCAATAGCTATATACCTAAGTACATCATAACAGTACTTGCACATTTATGCAAGAACATCGGTCTTTTGTATCCGCCACTTTATTCAATTTGATGAAAAAGTAATTTTTTTTCCTAGTCCACAGGCATACTGAGCGATGATCTGAACTAATTAACAATCTGTGTGAGAGGCGATGTTCATGGCTCAGTATAAATACAAAATAAAGTCGCTATTACCATTGAAGTGGGCATCAATATCTGACCATTATCTCAGAGCGTGTCTGTGTGCGTCATTCTACCAAGTAAGTTTTGTTTTATTATATATGGAATACAAATAATTATAAATGTTATACTATTACAAATGTTTACAAGTACATGTATATCTTTAAAGTGAGTTATCCAGTATTTTTATGTCAAGATTGAATGGACAAGAGCATTGAAATCGAAAATTAAATCCCATTCATGAAAGAGACACCAATGGATGGAGTAGTTTGGCTTTGTCAGGTTCATCAACATTCTAAACAAATAAGATGACAGTAATAAAAAGTGCTGTGGTACGGTACCACTCGTCTCTGTAGCCAAGCTGGCAACTCGTTGCATACAAGTTTCCGTTTTGTAACTTAACAGTTTTATAATATCCAAGTATGTGTAAATGGGTCAGATGGTTTGCATGGAATATGGAATAAAACCAAAACATAAGACAGAAATGCGAAAAAGAATAATAATTGTTTGAAAAAATAGTAAACATTTTTTCCAAGAGATTTTCAATCCGACTTGTTCTAGAAATGCTAGAGCGGTACGTCCAAAAATAGTTCTAAATATTAATATATAATAATCTTTCAACGGACTATATAGACTAAGAATGGTTACTGTTGCGTGAAGCTAAAACACGCACATTTAGACGTTAACAAACCACGGTGTTCATACAAATGTATAAACAAAGAATGAACAGGGGTGGTAAGATTTTTCTGAAAAGTAATATTTTTGTTAATATCCATAAGATTTTCCTTAAATATTATGAAAATACTTAAGCAGCATTCACTAAATATCTTACGATTTTCATAAATTTATGGCAGTTTTTACCTTTAAGTTAAAAGATAAGGTAGCGTCCATTTGCCTTAGATGAAATCAGTATTTTCCTTAAAGTTAGGACTTTGCTTTGCTAAGGAAATCCTTAAATGACACTGATGAAAATGTTAAGGTTCATGATTTTCTTATCTAAGGAAACAAAGATAAGGATAAGGACAATGTTAAGGTAAACCTTAAGATGTTTCGTGAATTCCACCCCTGAAATTTAATTGGTTGTAAAAAATTATAATGTTGTTGAATAGAGTGTATAGCTCGCGAGAGGGCCACTATAGTGAGATTGTAATGTACATATAACTATATTTCAAAAGTAGAAATGAAACAAAAATACTTCAAGAATAATCTGTCTGTATTGTCGACCATTTTGCGAGGACTTATGCCATAAGCGAATATAATAATATTATAATTCAATGGTCAAAACGTCTGCCTTGACATTTTTCTAATATATTGATATTGTATTAATACTATGGCCGTTAGTAAAACTGGCGACGTTTGGCTTTGATACATTGTCTTAACAAGTTTTCACGTTTGCTGTAATACTGACATATAAATTCGACCAATCTGGGCTAATACTGACATATAAGTTCGACCAATCTGGGCTAATACTGACATATAAATTCGACCAATCAGGGCTAATACTGACATATAAATTCGACCAATCAGGGCTTATAACTGGCATATAAATTCGACCAATCAGGGCTTATAACTGGCATATAAATTCGACCAATCTGGGCTAATACTGACATATAAGTTCGACCAATCTGGGCTAATACTGACATATAAGTTCGACAATCAGGGCTAATACTGACATATAAATTCGACCAATCAGGGCTTATAACTGGCATATAAATTCGACCAATCTGGGCTCATCTTAGAAATTGTATAAACAAATGACTTTTTGAACATTATCAGAAGTCATCAATAAGCGTTACATAAAGATACTATTGATTGAAACAATTCAGAAAAAAAACCTAGACTCATTACAAAATGCCGATGTTGTTGTGCGGATAACATCCGTTTTCCCGCCATTTCATAAAGTGAAAAAATAATGACGTCAGACGATTGTTTAGGAGTAAAGCCTAAGTTCCTTAGATCTTCATACTTTTCTCATAGTTTGTATAAATGATCTCACTACCAAGAGACAAAAGAAATGACATTAGATCACCATGCGACTCCATACCAGGTAACATTGAGTAAATTTGAATTTTGAATGTACATGTATCTAAATATAGTTCTATATCGGTGAGAAGTGAGTAAATTTGAATTTTGAATGTATCTAAATATAGTTCTATATCGGTGAGAAGTGAGTAAATTTGAACTTTGAATGTATCTAAATATAGTTCTATATCGGTGAGAAGTGAGTAAATTTGAATTTTGAATGTATCTAAATATAGTTCTATATCGGTGAGAAGTTAGCAGAAGTAGAAGTAGCCTTTAACAGTCGCGATCGTGATTACCTCTGTTATTGTAAACTACAGTATACTCTAATGTGTTTAACTGGCCCCTTCTTATAGCGTCATCTTTTAAAATGTATATAGTTGCGTTTAAATGAACTAAATTTCTTACCCGAAGTACCTCGATCTTTCGAAACACAAAATTCAAACTGTGAACACATAATTGTTCAAGAAATCTGCTTACGTTTATTTCTATCAAAAACAACAGACGGTAGAAAGGTGTGGTGACCGAAAGAGTTTCCGTATAAGGTAACATCATGTAATTCTGGTAATGAGATTAGTGATAGCGTGTCTATTATTTCCCACAGTTTTTGTTGTTTGATATATTGTAACCATAAATATATATTTTTTCTGTCTGAAATGTTGTCTCACAAGGGCATTACTTATCACTGCTAGTTCCGCTAACTGTTACTGCTATTACTGCTAACTTCATCCCGGTGAAATATGTAGTGGTGTGGGGTTAGACGACCGCCCGATTGGCTCAGTCGGTATCATTAAAGCGCTGTACAAGTGTTGAGAGGGTCGTGGGTTCTAGCCTCACATCGGGCACACCTTCCCCTTCAATTCATATTAAATATATTATACTAATTAGATCACTGTGTATTCAATATGAATATACTTTAAGATTTTTCCTTATTTTGTTGTTGAAATTAAAACCGTAGGAGAGAGTTATTAAACAAAATAAAAAAAATATATAGATCTACTTTATAATTTCGGGATTTTTCAATACAACATTTCCGATATACTTTATAATTTCGGGATTTTTCAATACAACATTTTCGATCAATTAACTTTGTCAAATATGGTAAACAAGTTCTTACAACTCAAATTCTGGTGACGATTGCTTCCCGGGTTCTGGACCAGTTTTCCCTCCAATTCCATGAGTTATGAAGACCACATATTTCTTTCAGACTCTTTCAAACCCCGTTATTTATTTTTCAGAAAAGAAGATGCCACTCACGGGAAATATTTCTCACCTAATATTTGCCATTTTGTCGCCGATATTTTCCCTGTTGTTAACAACGTTAAATGTGAGAACGATCATAATTTTCGTGCACAAATTTCGGCTCGCATCCCTTTCTCTGATCGTTTTGGTCAACATCTGCGTGTGTGACATCATCGTCTGCTTGGGATCGAACAATTTCTACATGATCAATCTGCTTCATCCTACATACGCCTGGAGTACCGGATCAGTTGCCTGCAAGCTTTTCAAGACTTTGACGATGATGACTAATTTCGCGCAGATATTCAGCCTCATCGTTCTTTGTCTAGATCGTACCCGTAGAATGGTATACAGTATCCAATGTCAATGGAAAAAGAAACACGGTCTAATCTTTCTCCCGATGATTTGGTTTCTTGCCGCAGCGTTGTCCGCTCCCAGACTGGTTTTATTCGATGAAAAAGAAATCAGAAAATTTTCTCCAATCACCAACGAAACGGTATTGGTGAACTACGCGTGTAAACCAGTCGGATTGGATAAAGACAGCTACAGCGTCTTCATCATTGGTCAGTTTGTGATCGGGTACGCCCTTCCTTGCTGCTTTCTGATCGTTGATCTGATCATATGCAAGGTGATGTCAACACGTCACGAACAACTCATCAACAAATCATCAGTGAACTCAGGCATCATGCGAATGAAAAAACAATTGGCGTGGACTTTCAATTTGACTGGCGTGTTGTTCCTACTCGTTTGGACACCGTTCTTCGCCCTCTCAATAATCGACCTCAAGTATGACCTTCTTGGCCGCACAGACCTGACGCACATGAATTTTACACTTCGTTGCACCTTGCTCGTTTTCGGAAGCGCTAAACCACTTATCTACCTCCTGTCACTGAAGAGGTTCCGGAAGGCGTTCTGTGGAGTGGAGTGTGTGCAAGCAAGGACTGAAACATACACAGAGGAATCCATTTCAACAACGGAGACAAGAAGTTCCGAGAAGAAAGCAGAATTTCCTTCATCTTCAATGAAAGAGACACAGGAGTCGAAATCAGTGTCATATTCTTGCGATCCAGTTAATGAAGCTAACCAGATATAACCGGTATTTAGATTAAGACCACACGTGGTAATGATAGATGTCATTTTCTTGAAGTCGGTTCAAACAAGTTAATTATTCTGATATCCACACGATACGGAAACGCATTTCTTTGGTCGATTGTTATATTCTATATCAAACGTACAACAGACCATCCGGAATCAAATTTCTAGTGATTTTGAAAATAATGTCGACACTTGTAACTCAGGCGTGTTTACCTTGTTTGTTTGCGTGTGTGCCCAGCATATCTTTATCAATGGACGTGAATTATTAAACAATTTTATTTAAGTTTTGAAGACTACTTGTAGTGTAATCCTATATTCAAAAATTCACGAACTAGTCTAGACACATCAGGGGCGGATTCAGGATTTGGTCTTAGTGGGGGGGGGGGAAGTTTTTAAGGAAATCACCTTTGACAGGCGCAAAATCCACCACTTTTACAATATTTTCCGAAAATTTGTTTAGAAATTATTACATTTATTCATACATGTATATGTGCACGGACATGGTTTATATGTCCGTGATTTTTAGGGATATATTTTGGAACATCCATTTCAAGTCTACTTTCATAATGGAGATTCAGAATATGTATTTAATTTGTGTCTGTGTGCACTGTTAAAATACTTTTTGTGAGTAATTGAGATTATCGCCATTTATTAATTGATCGTCAAGTAAATGTAATTATCAACATTTTAAGATTCATAACAATGTAAGGTTGGGGAATTTTAGGGGGGAGGGGGGCGCGCCGGGCGCCCTGAATCCGCTAGTGCACATGTATCGCTGTTGTATTTTCCATTAAAAGCGATATTGTGTCGGAAAAAAAGCTCATAGTATGATGTGCATGTACACATGTTTCATTTTTATGTTTTTCTTGTGCTTGGTCCCAGTTTAGATTGAAAGAATCAATCTCCAAATTGTCCCAATAATCTTCAATACCTCAATAATGAGACCATCGTTGGTTCTGCAGAAAGTCGATCCCAGCTGTTTAAGTCTGTCTGATAATCGAATTGAAACATGGCAGAACAAATTTAAAATCATGGTCCATGAACGTACGGTCATTTGAATGGTCTTAATTTCTGGTGGTCTATGAGTGTTTATTGTATATAACAAGTCCTTTAACATGATTGTCCTTATGCCACTAGAGACTAATTGAGTGCTGCTATGGGATTTACAACCTCTTCAGTAAGTGACGTCATTTCAAGAAAACGCAATATGTGCATGATGTCACTATTTGCAAGCATATGGTCACTTCGTTTTCATTTTGCCATATTGGGCAAATATTGCTTACTGTCAGTACATAGTGACGTCACATGTGACGTTTTCTGGAAATGACGTCACTAAAAGTAGAGGTTGGAAATTGTACAGCGGCGCTCAAGTATGGTTACATATGTAGAGTGTGTGTTATTATAATTCAGTTTCATTCCATTAATTTTAATTGTTATACATATAAGTGATTTATTTTATTTGTTACATTGGTAACTGTTGTTGGCGTATCTTGTTGTAAGTTTGGGTGTCCATTAAAGATGTCACCACAACGTCACACGCGTGGTAATGGTGTTAAACTAACAGAAGTCTTGCATTCTAATATGCTGTATAATCAGAAAGTTTCGCGAACGATTAATCTTCGCAAAGTGATGAATTTCACGAAAATGGATGTTGGCAAAATAGTTACCCTTTTAGACTACTTAAAACCTGTGAAAGTTGTAAAACCGTAAGACGGTGCATCATTCATTGGAAAACAACACAGAATATAGAGTGTATTGAACTTTAACCTCACCGGAAAACGTGGCAAATTAATTTAGCGAAATGGAACCTCGCGAAACAACGGGGTTGATTAAATTCGCTAAATTTAACCTCGCAAAAACCACGTGTTATCTTGAATTCGCCACAATTTAACCTCAAGAACCAATGTGGTATTTTCAATTCGCGAAATTTTACACTCGCAAGATTACCCAATTCTACAGTATTTCTTATATAATATTTCTAAGTAATGTGATAGTATCGGTGTGTTTATTTCCATACAATGGCGATCACCTTGGAGTGATGAATTGGAAAATAACAACGTAGTTCATTATTCTCGTATGTCTTTATAATGAAGTGTCTTATGGGTATTTCATACAGTAAAATTGTGATAGTAATTGTTTGCATTCTCACAGTAATCATGTTTCGACTACACAATGCATGTCAGACCATCCTTATGAAATTGAACCAACTTACGTATTTTGATCTGACTGATGTTTTGTTTTCAGATAGATTTCTTCAAGTGTCTGGAAATTTGATAAAATTTCAGCAAAAACCAGACACGTTAAAGAACCCGTTTTGTAATACCACGTTTTGAAATAAAGTCAAGTTTGAGAAACACGAAAAATCGGTCAATGTTGAGACTCAATCCGTTTTGTAATTAAAATGATAAAATGTTTATTTTAACATTAAATTACAGGGAACCAATGTACAATTAGACTATTTCTGTGCATTTAGAATTTTTTATTACAAAACGAGTTGAGTCCAGATTTTTTTTTAAATCATGTCTTTATTCCACTAGTGTTCCATTTCAAACTTCTGAAATAAGACTTTATTTTACATTTGTAATTCGATTCTCTGTTTAGAATTTAGAGTTAAAATAAAACATTTCTGTTAACAATTAAAAAAATTATTACAATACGGGTCGAGTCTCAAAAAATGATATTTCAAAACGGGTTCTTTAAAATCATGTCTTTCATGAGTATTGCTCGAGGTTTCCTTTTAAGTCTTGTGAAATAAGACTCATTTCATAGTTGTAGACTAGTTTCCAGTTATTTCATGATGAAATAAGACGTTTCTGTTAACTGCGAAATCTTTATTACAAAACGGGGCGTTAAAGGCTTTTACAACTTGATGTAATCAGTATTTCACCTATTGCACAGATATCATGTTTATTTCATTTCAATGTTGTTTATTTGTAGTTTGCTATCATATTTCATACAGAATGTAATCTGTATTACTCTTCAATATGAATAGACCCGGTAGTATGAAATCTTATCACATAAAAAGTTTGTGTTTTCTTATTGTAAGCGAACTTGTTTAATATATTTCCTCTAAAGATTTTTGAAGGCAAACAAGTCAGACTCAAATGTAATTATATCCGTATTATACTGCCAGATTGAAGGACAAGAGCCCATTATATTGTCATGAGTTCTCTTCCCTTCAATATAGAATGTGTTCAAGAGTGGGCTGCTTTGGAGAGGTTGTTGATTAAGAGTGGGCTGCTTTTGAGAGGTTGTTGATTAAGAGTGGGCTGCTTTGGAGAGGTTGTTGATTAAGAGTGGGCTGCTTTGGAGAGGTTGTTGATTAAGAGTGGGCTGCTTTGGAGAGGTTGTTGATTAAGAGTGGGCTGCTTTGGAGAGGTTTTTGATTAAGAGTGGGCTGCTTTGGAGAGGTTGTTGATTAAGAGTGGGCTGCTTTGGAGAGGTTGTTGATAAATAGTGGGCTGCTTTGGAGAGGTTGTTGTTCAAGAGAGGGCTGCTTTGGAGAGGATGTTGTTCAATAGAGGGCTGCCTTGGAGAGGTTGTTGTTCAAGAGAGGGCTGCTTTGGAGAGGTTGTTCATTAAGAGTGGGCTGCTTTGGAGGGGTCGTTGTTCAGGAGAGGGCCGCTTTGGAGAGGTTGTTCATTAAGAGAGGGCTACTTTGGAGAGGTTTTTGTTCAAGAGTGGGCTGCTTTGGAGAGGATGTTGTTCAATAGAGGGCTGCCTTGGAGAGGTTGTTGTTCAAGAGAGGGCTGCTTTGGAGAGGTTGTTCATTAAGAGTGGGCTGCTTTGGAGGGGTCGTTGTTCAGGAGAGGGCCGCTTTGGAGAGGTTGTTCAGGAGAGGGCTGCTTTGGAGAGGTTGTTCATAAAGAGAGGGCTGCTTTGGAGAGGTTGTTCTTTAAGAGAGGGCTGCTTTGGAGAGGTTGTTCATTAAGAGTGGGCTGCTTTGGAGAGGTTGTTGATTAAGAGTGGGCTGCTTTGAAGAGATTGTTCATTAAGAGAGGGCTGCTTTGAAGAGGTTGTTCATTAAGAGAGGGCTGCTTTGAAGAGGTTGTTCATTAAGAGAGGGCTGCTTTGAAGAGGTTGTTCATTAAGAGAGGGCTGCTTTGAAGATGTTGTTTATTAAGAGGGCTGCTTTGGAGAGGTTGTTCATTAAGAGAGGGCTGCTTTGAAGAGGTTGTTCATTAAGAGAGGGCTGCTTTGAAGAGGTTGTTCATTAAGAGAGGGCTGCTTTGGAGAGGTTGTTCATTAAGAGTGGGCTGCTTTGAAGAGGTTGTTCTTTAAGAGAGGGCTGCTTTGGAGAGGTTGTTCATTAAGAGAGGGCTGCTTTGGAGAGGATGTTGTTCATGAGAGGGCCACTCTGGAGGTTGTTGCTCAAGAGAGGGCCACTCAAGAGAGGTTGTTACTCAAGAGAGGGCCACTTTTGAGAGGTTGTTGTTCATGAGAGAGCCACTCTTGGAGGTTGTTGCTCAAGAGAGGGCCATTTTTGAGAGTTTGTTGTTCATGAGAGGGCCACCCTGGAGGTTGTTGCTCAAGAGAGGGCCATTTTTGAGAGTTTGTTGTTCATGAGAGGGCCACTCGGGAGAGGTTTTTTTTCAAGAGAGGACAGCTCTGGAGAGGTTGGTGTTCATGAGAGGGCCACTCTGGAGAGGTTGTTGTTCATGAGAGAGCCACTCTGGAGGTTGGTGGTCATGAGAGGGCCACTTTTGAGGTTGTTGTTCATGAGAGGGCCACTCTGGAGAGGTTGTTGTTCATGAGAGAGCCACTCTGGAGGTTGGTGGTCATGAGAGGGCCACTTTTGAGAGGTTGTTGTTCATGAGAGGGCCACTCTGTAGAGGTTGTTGTTCATGAGAGAGCCACTCTGGAGGTTGGTGGTCATGAGAGGGCCACTTTTGAGAGGTTGTTGTTCATGAGGGCCACTCGGGAGAGGGTGTTTTTAAAGAGAGGACAGCTTTGGAGAGCTTTCACTGTATACACAACACAGGGCAGTATTTGATATATTTAAAGAGGTTTAACAATGTATGAATATATAAATTTGCACATCGTTCAATACAGATATAAGCTAAATGCCAGAGAATTTTGTTTGCAAGATAACTGGAAACATTAAAAGCAATTACCCTTTTAGACTATTTAGTCGAATTGTTATACCATACATAACATTGAACCCCCTTTTTGGGATATTTCAACAACAAGATTAAAAGCAAGCTTGGATTATGTACTTATATAGTGCTTTTTTATACATACAATCCCTTTCAGGCAGCAGTACATTATTCCCAAGATGTTTTTTTAGTGAAGTGGCAGTGCAATACCTGATCATTAAGAATATACAGTAAACCCTCAATAATAAGACCACCCTTGGGACCCTTGATAGCTGGTCTTCTAATTGAGGTGGTCTTAATATTGAGGTTGAATAGAGCAAATCAGTGAAAATGGACTTGAAATGTGTGGTCTTTCGTTTCGAGGTGGTCTTTTTTATTGAGATGGTTGTTAAGTGAGGTTTTCCTGTATACGTATTTTTTTACCCACAAACACAATATCTTTCTTTCTTCTTTATCTATTTTGTAGTTTGCTTTATTCACAAGATCATCTTTAAAAAATCATATCTGCATGACTCCTACCCTCATTTTGGGGGAATTGAAAGGTCAATTATATATTTCATTATATTTTCTGGATCAGTTTTTTTTATTTTTTGGAATAAAATCCAGCACACAATTTTCATTCTCTAGCTGGCATTCCTTCAGTCAGTCAGGTACTGCAAATAAAATTTTTTTAAGGCAGGCAGGCTTAAAGGAATGAACCAGTTATCAAGTATTAGTGCACTTGAATTTCAAATAAATTATAATAATATCAAGAATCTATTTATCTATGGATCAATCTAGCAATTATTACATAACTAAGATTTTTGTACAAATATTTAATGTTTTGTCTAATACAGAGACATTCATCTGAACATGCATGCTTTTGTTATTTTCTCTCAATGACAAATATCAAAGTAATATTATGCTAATTTTTTATTCATTTATTTACCCTAAACAAACATGACAAATATATTTCATATATACTTAACACCATTAAAAACGCAACTGTTTTAATTCAGGCTTCATTTTGTACATGGTATTAAAAGCTACCAACTATTACCAATGTTTAAAAAAAGAGTTCAAAAAGTATTAAAACTATGGACCAATAATTCATATGTCATGATGGAATAAGTTTAGGAAATCATGTTAGTGAATTAATATAGAATGTTTTTTTCTTTACGTCATGTTTTGAAGCAGACAATTTTTGGTTGCGTTTTTAATTACTTTAAGTATAGTAAAAACATAAAAAAGTATGTACATATATGTATTAACAAAGAATAAACACATACAATCAGGGCTCTAGAAATTAGTCCCGGACTAGCGTGCATGTTAATTTGGACTTGTCTGACATGAGAGGCTAGTTGTACGTGCATAGAATAGGGTACAGCTTGACAGTTAAGTAGGATTAACTCCCACTCCACTGTTGGTAGCCCGAATCGGCAATTAGACTTGTCCGGGACGTCGGGCTAGTGGATTTCTAGAACCCTATTCATCCACACTTGTCAACAAGTTTGATTAATCATAAAATTAAAAAGACAGTGTTTTAACCAGCAGGACTTTTCTGGTTAGTAATATAATAAAACAAGAACGCTTTATTTGGTAATTAATTGTCATGGTTTTTATTAAAGATTATTAAGGCATTGAAGCAACAATACAGAACAAAGCCCCTTCAAAAATTTAACATTCCAATAAGCCACATACATCTTTAAATGTGACATTCTCTAAGATTTTTGGCCCAAATGCAATTAGCCTCGTTTAAGAGAAAAACACTGTAAAGATGACGTCATGTTTTCACATTAATTGCAACAGCTAATAAGAGTGGAACATTTCAGTCAAAGATTTATGATTCAGCGGCAAGCAGAAGCAAAACAATTATGGGTAAACATTGAGACGGCCCCTTTTTAACTAAATATTTATATATTTCCCCATGTTACATTGAAAGAGGGTTCTTTCCCTTTCTTTTTGTAGTCTTGTGCTGTTTTTTTCAGGAAAAAAATGTTGTTTTGCAAAAAAAAAAAATGTTTTGTAGCGACCTACATATATCCCTGCATTCAGGAATGTTAGTAACTCAATTTCGCCCAGGTATGTCATTTGGGCAAAAAATCTCAGAGAATGACCGAAATATCAAACAAACTCCTATAATTACAGCCATTACACAGTACTCAAAATTAAAGGTTTACGCATGTAAACACAGCCAGAAGATTTGAGAAAGCTAAATGGTTCACAGAGCTTGCTGTGTCTTGAGTATTCTTTGCTACCTACACTGGAACCCCTTTAAACCGAACGCGCTTGGGACTGGACAAAATGTCCGGTTTAAAGGGGTTTCCGGACTAAAGGGTTTTTGAGAACTGGACTAGATTTGGCACACTTGTTTCAAACAGGGACATTTGAATATATATTTTGTTTAGTATTGTAGTGATTTGTATCAAAAATCCATAAAACCATTAAATCTGAATGTGAAAATCTGACTTAAATAACATTAAGGTTTTAGACCCATAACTGAAATGCTACATTTCCATTGTATATGTATGGCTCAGTAAGCAAAATATTAAACTTGTTAGAAAAATTAATATCAAAATATTGTCATTTATAATTGATTTGAATTATAAAATCCTATTAAAAAAAAAGTGGAGACCTGACGATTTGTCCGGTTTAAACGGGTTTCCAGATTAAAGGGGTTCTGGTTTAAAGGGGCTCCAGTGTACGTCCATTGAGATTTAAGTGTGGATCTCAAATTTGAGTCTAAGCACTGAGTGCTGAGTAATGGCTATGATCAATACTTACTCAAATATCAGATTCTCACTCAGTAAGCATCGTTATCAAGAACATACAGTCAAACCCCCAGGCTTATATTCAGCAGAGTAAATGAGTTCTGAGTAAAATGTATATACAGACTGGTGCCCCGTTCAGCTTTGAAACGAGTAAACTACGATCAGGCTAACATAAATTGGTCTATCATCAAATACAAGGTCACACTGAAATCTTCAACCCATGATACAAACCAGTTTTCACCTGACTATTGCTATGTAAAAACTTGAGCAAATGAAATATTGAGCATTTATATTTGAATGAATATGTTGTATGAAAATGTACATAAACGGAATTATCTCCAAAATGATAAAATTATAAGGACAAGCAGGCACTACATCATACAAGTTATACATGGTATTTACATATTTCTGAGTTAAAGCTACAGTCTCATGCATTACTGTCCTTAAAGTATGAATCAGCATCATCATCAGAATCAACCATAGCCGATGCAATACCACTTGTTGCGTCAGATGATATGCTTCTCTGATCTAGTTCTGTCTCGTCAAATGAAGCCTCATGTGCGGGATTCACAAATCCAGAAGAGGTTTCTCCTGTACGAGCATTCTCTATACCGAGTGTTGGAACATCAAACTGTAAATTAACAGCAAAATTACCCTCCTAGGTATCATGAGAAACACAGCCATTCTTCTACCATATTAGCACAACTCTTCACAGATATGTGTACATTATCCTCGGTATCCAGGCTATTCATAACATATACAATACCCTGGGCAAATTGGCTAGCGAAACTTCGTAATGCATGAATATTCATTAGCATTTCTCTACCAATGAAATGGAAAAATTACAAAAAAGAAGGAATCTTCTTTGTGAAGAGCTATTGATGTCCTACTTAACACAATTTGAAAGCCGCGATCTCATTGGATCCCTCAGAACCAGGATTTCATCCGTAACTCCATGGCAATTTCTGTATCGCATGAGGTGTCATGCGACCAATCAAGCCACTGGATTTCACCTCATTAATTATTCATGAGTACAAGATTTTTACAGTCAGTTTGCCCAGGGTATCATATATGTTATGAATAGCCTGGGTACTGAGAATGCTGTACACGAAAGTATAGAAATCTTAAATACTAGTCCTATACCACATTTACAAAAGCTGATATCGCCTAAAAAACATTCTACCTTTTTTGCTTATTGCGCTCTAAAGATACAAGCGAACGAGACGTTATTCAATCAGATAAAATCCCCTGCTAAATTATAGCAAAAAGCCTCCAAAATTTATGGACAACAAGTTATCAAATTGCATCCATTGTACATAAAAACTGACTTCCCTATTCGGAACTACGGTGGCAGTTTATCGCTTTATATTAGGAATTACTTATTTACATGATGAATTACTGATTTAGATTATGCATAAAATGATTACTGATTCATGTCGTTTATAATTACTGATTCAATCAGATTACTAATTAAAGTCCGTTTTTTACCTCTCTGCCATCATCTCCAAATTTCACGGCACCTTGCGTCCCTACGAATCTTCCACTCGAGAATCTTCTCGTCAAAAACACCGACAATACCGTGACTATACACAGAAGTACCACAAATCCTACTATAAGACCAACCAGCTGACCAACAGTTAAGTTTATACCAGACGTGGACACTGAAAAAAAAAAAATCATCAACTACAATACTGCAAATGAGAATTTAGTAATTTCTTTGGTTAAAAGCTCGCTTATAGTATTCTATATACGGGGCGCTGACATGGTATCTGAAATATTTTCCCGTTCATGTGCCTCCTGACCTTGTAAGCTGTCGTCTAGACTTGAAAACTTTAATGCCTGAAGTTGCTGAAAAGTGAAAATCGCTCTTGATTGGCTTAATTTCAATTAATTGGCTATATTTAATACAAGCATTACAGACATATTGAACTTTCTATCTCTGAAACTTCTATTTGATATATTCATATCTAATTGCAATATCCTGAATATGTCAGCGGAGTACTTAGCACTTATGTGAAGTGTATATAGAGAGGATAGAGGGAGAGAACTCTAGAGGGGAGAAAAGAAAAGACCTCGTGATAGTGACACTCTCCTGAGGTGTAAGAAGAAGTCAACTTTGTCTTCAAAAAAATGCCCGTTAACAGTTAATCAATAACAATTAATTATATATATACAGTCAAACCTGTCTGTAAAGACCACCCATGGGAACAGCAAAATGTGGTCTTTGTTTACAGGTGGTCTTTATTAACAGATTAAATATCATTGAAAATGGTCTGATGGGAGATAAAATTGGTGGTCTTTGCAGAGAGGTTTTGCAATAGTGGTCTTTGTTCGCAGGTGGTCTTTAACACAGGTTTGACTGTATATTGTGCTGCATCTACAATGACAGCTTAACATATTCTGAATACATTTATCTCTTCATCATCATCCAGAGTAGTATTTGTCATCATTCAAAGCAAAAGTAAAGAAGTGTGGAGTGTGCCAAGTGTGCAGTTATTGAGAGCAGTCCTCTCTTTACCAACAGTCCCTTCAACAACACTAGCAAGTTCTCCTGTAGTATGAATTTACCATCAATGTAAACTCTCTACAGCAACAACCTCTCCAAAACAGCCAATAGGCATCTTCTCTATAGAAACTACACCTTATTGTGGACGAGCTGATGTGACAGGTGAAAATTGACCCAATCACTTAATATAAAAATATATTTCACAATAAGCAATGAAGGAAAGATAATTCAGTCTATCAAGCGGGTGGCTAAATTTAATTTACTCAGGGCTGGGTATGGGAGGAAGAGTTACATACCTTGCGTTTGTTTAGCAGTGCGTGGCTGGGGACCAGCTACCAGAGTTTCATTACATAAAACACCAGTAAAACCTGCCTGACAGTGACAGGAACCATCAAAGGTATCACAGGCACCATTGACGCAATCTTGGCACATTTCACTACAGTCTACACCATAGTAATTTTCTGGACATGCTGTAGGGAAATAAAGAATAATTGCCAACAATGAAGAACGAGCAATGTCATACAGCAACACTGTATGTATGTTCACAGACAGCAAAACATCCCCTGATCATTGCTGATACAGCAGGCAATACCACTCCAATGGTTTTTACTGGCAATTCAAACAAGAAATATCTTGAAAAAAGATGGTCTGCACCAATTTGAAGGTTAAGATTTGTTGTGCAACATAAAAAAATGCCGAGATGTTACGATTGCTGATCACTCCAGATCCAAAATGGATTTCGGTAAGGTAAAGTAGCCTTTATTGAAAGGTTTACCAATCCACGACAAGGTTACAAACGTTCGGTTGAAGAGAATTTGCCTTGGTGGTTAACGTAATATTTGATTGGTTTACACAACACTGATAAATTATCCAAATTGCAAAACCATGTTAGTACAGCTGTGCCGAAAAATGTCCTTAGGCTCTAGATGTTACAAGATGCCCAAGAGCAACATGTTGAGCCCGCCAATTGTCAAGAGATTAAGAGAATCAGTTATATAATGCTATACAGTGGATATTTATTATGCCCATTTTTTACTTTTGATTTATAGAAGTGAGTTTGACCTCTGAGCTATGTACTGGTAGGGTACGGGTCTCGCACAACACATGAGGTCACCATGGTGAACATTTATGCCAAGTAATTTGAAAAGCCCCCAATAGATGGCAGTGCAATATTCCGGACAAGATGTTTTAGACCCATTTTTGATGCGGGTTCGACAAAAATTTAATTAAGGAACAAGTCTCAGCATGCAGGCTTACCATTGGTCAATTTCATGACAAAATTCAAAAACAACCAATAAGATGCTTAGGTTTTGAGAACAGAGTCTGAGGCTTAGTTTTATACCTGCAGAAGATTGGCATTTATCAAAACATAGACAACATAAAACATCACTCATAACCAAAGCAGTTATACCGAATTCTGTTAATAAGGATTATTTCAATGACCCAATTTAGTACATCACAAGGAATCCATAATTAACGTTGTTTATACAGCATAGTTTAGCATGTGATTTATCTTACGATCAGCACAGAACTGGCCACTCCAACCAGGCTGACAGCGACACGAGCCAGTAACAGAGTCACACTGAGCATTATTCTGGCAACCACAAGCTTGAGCACACTGGAAACCGAAATAACCTTCATTACAGCCTGAAAACGGGAAAGAATTATGATGCATATCAATGAAATAAATACCAGATGTTTCTTCCTAAATGTGACTATATTTAAAAATATGTGACTACAATTGGTTCAAAATTATTTGAGAATACCTTTATTGTGTACACAATGTCTATTGGTCAACATTTTGCAAGACACGTTCTCATTGGTTCATCATCTTACTGTTATTGTGTACACAATGTCTATTGGTCAACATTTTGCAAGACATGTTCTCATTGGTTCATCATCTCACTGTTATTGTGTACACAATGTCTATTGGTCAACATTTTGCAAGACACGTTCTCATTGGTTCATCATCTCACTGTTATTGTGTACACAACGTCTATTGGTCAACATTTTGCAAGACACGTTCTCATTGGTTCATCATCTCACTGTTATTGTGTACACAATGTCTATTGGTCAACATTTTGCGAGACACGTTCTCATTGGTTCATCATCTCACTGTTATTGTGTACACAATGTCTATTGGTCAACATTTTGCAAGACACGTTCTCATTGGTTCATCATCTCACTGTTATTGTGTACACAATGTCTATTGGTCAACATTTTGCAAGACACGTTCTCATTGGTTCATCATCTCACTGTTATTGTGTACACAATGTCTATTGGTCAATCATTTGCAAAACATGTTTTCATTGGCTGACTGTCTCAAAGTTTGTTTACAACCAACAGTTCTCAAGTTAATATAAATGTATTACAGTACAGTAAAGTTGCAATACTTACTGACTGATAATGATCTACATCATGAGTTGCAGATGCTTGTATGTGGCTTACATTGTATCATTGCGATTTACCCTTTCTCAGAAACTGAGCGAAATACATTTTTGTACATACAGACAACAACGACGGTCAAACTATGGAAATTACTCTTTTTTTCTTAGTCAATCAATATGCAGATTTCTCCATTGCGTTTCAAGGCAATACACATGTTACTCACCTTTTTCGCAGTTATGCCCAAACTTTCCAGGTGGACATCTACATGTTCCATCCCTGTGGTCACAATGTGCTCCATTACATGAACATAAAAATGTACAATCCTTTCCCCAGTTAATATCCTGGTCACATTCTGAATAAAAATAAAAACGTCACAATAAGGTCATTAGAATTTACTTTTCTAAAATCACCCAACATGCCCCAACATCATCCAAGTCATTCTGACATATATATTTCCCAAAAAGTACAATTAGAACTAGAATTACTACAATAACAAGCCTGGCCTTTCAGCGGGCATATACACAATATCCCAGTTTCAATAAATAAATAACTATCTAGCAATTTCATTATTATGGCCTAATGACTAGGCCATTCACTGTTGGATCAAAAGGTACATATTTCATCATAACTAGTTTATGTACAGTTGTAGAATACTGACAGCCAAAGATTCATTTTGACCAATGAAAATGTGTGTAACAAAAACACTCTTCAATTGAAGTCAGAAATGTACATTAACTTCTAAACCAATGAAATGCCTTGATACTAACAAAGTTACATGTTACAATCATAAATCAAGCATTATAGTGTTAAATGAGTGAATGTGGGCATCCAACAGTGTGCATGCAATAAGATACGTAATGTTGAACAAGAACTGAGAGACCAGACCAGAAGCTCAGTGGTAGAGCATTCGCCAAAGGTGCAAAATATTATAGGTCAAGTTCTGTTATATTATGGACAATAACAATCTTAACAAAACAGATTCTGGGCCAATGGTATATATTTCTCCCAAACCTATGATTGGCAAATAAAGGGTGCTACTCAGACTGGTTGGCACAGTGCCAATTAATGTGACAGGGTGTGGTATCATGTCACGAGCATGCAGCATGGTATCACAGCACCAAAGTACTAGTAGTTATTATATGCTACAAGTTCACCATCTCCATACAACTGACCAATAGTTAGTGGCACCTAACACTGATACAGAACATTATTACAAGTACACCATCTCCATATAAGTGACCAATAGTTAGTGGCACCTAACACTGATACAGAACATTATTACAAGTTCACCATCTCCATACAACTAACCAATAGTTAGTGGCACCTAACACTGATACAGAACATTATTACAAGTACACCATCTCCATATAAGTGACCACTGATACAGAACATATTACATGTACACCATCTCCATATAAGTGACCACTGATACAGAACATATTACATGTACACCATCTCCATATAACTTAACACTTATACAGAACATATTACATGTACACCATCTCCATATAACTTAACACTTATACAGAACATATTACATGTACACCATCTCCATATAACTGACCACTAATACAGAACATATTACATGTACACCATCTCCATATAAGTGACCACTGATACAGAACATATAACATGTACACCATCTCCATATAAGTGACCACTGATACAGAACATATAACATGTACACCATCTCCATATAAGTGACCACTGATACCGAACATAATACAGGTACACCATCTCCATATAAGTGACCACTGATACAGAACATATAACATGTACACCATCTCCATATAAGTGACCACTGATACAGAACATATAACATGTACACCATCTCCATATAAGTGACCACTGATACAGAACATATAACATGTACACCATCTCCATATAAGTGACCACTGATACAGAACATATAACATGTACACCATCTCTATATAAGTGACCACTGATACAGAACATATAACATGTACACCATCTCCATATAAGTGACCACTGATACAGAACATATAACATGTACACCATCTCCATATAAGTGACCACTGATACAGAACATATTACATGTACACCATCTCCATATAAGTGACCACTCAGATACAGAACATATTACATGTACACCATCTCCATATAAGTGACCACTGATACAGAACATATTACATGTACACCATCTCCATACAACTGACCACTGATACAGAACATATAACATGTACAGCATCTCCATATAAGTGACCACTGATACAGAACATATTACAAGTACACTATCTCCATATAAGTGACCACTGATACAGAACATATTACATGTACAGCATCTCCATATAAGTGACCACTGATACAGAACATATTACATGTACACCATCTCCTTATAGGTGACCTCTGATACCAAACATATAACATGTACACTTCTCCATATAAGTGACCACTGATACAGAACATATTACATGTACACCATCTCCATATAAGTGACCACTGATACAGAACATATTACATGTACACCATCTCCATATAAGTGACCACTGATACAGAACATATTACATGTACACCATCTCCATATAAGTGACCACTGATACAGAACATATAACATGTACACCATCTCCATATAAGTGACCACTGATACAGAACATATAACATGTACACTTCTCCATATAAGTGACCACTGATACAGAACATATTACATGTACACCATCTCCATATAAGTGACCACTGATACAGAACATATTACATGTACACCATCTCCATATAAGTGACCACTAATACAGAACATATTACAGGTACACCATCTCCATATAGGTGACCACTGATACAGAACATATTACATGTACACCATCTCCATATAAGTGACCACTAATACAGAACATATTACATGTACACCATCTCCATATAAGTGACCAATGGTTAGTGGCACCTAACACTGATACATAACATATTACAAGAAAGTAATCTTACGTATATCACATTGTTGGCCTTTGTAACCAGGAGCACAATCACACTGTCCATGGAATGGATTACATCCACCATTACCACTGCACTGACAGTTCTGTGTACAGCCACGCCCCCAATAACCTCGAGAACATACTACAAAAAAGAAAGTTTAAACTATATAGTACAGCAAAACCTGACCTAAAAACCACCTCAATAATAAGATCACCTCAAAATTAAGAACATAATTTTCAAGTCCATTTTCACTGTTTTGCTCTTTATTCAACTTCATTTATTAAGACCAGTTTTCACGGGTCCTAAGGGTGGTTGTATTATTGAGGTTGTACTGTAAATATTAAAAAGTGTATGAACAGATAAATGAATTGATAAAAAAAAACTTATGAGATAAATGTACAATCCAGCCTCCCTTATTCGACAACCTTCTATCCGAATACTTGTTATCATCCGAAATAAATATCAGGTCCCAAGGTAAGTCAACTTGAAATTGGTTATTAGAAACTATGTAATATTCGAAATAAAATTTCGGACCCTATCAATTCGAATAAACGAGGTCCGACTGCATATTGCAGCATCGAATTATCATCTCTGTTTGTTTAAAAAACTTCAGAAAGTAATTCAATAATTTGACCTTGTGACCTAATGTTTGACTCTGTATTACCCAGTATAGAACTTGTCAAAGACGTTGTTAAGGCAAATATTCTGACCTAGCTTATCAAATTTGGACCAAATTTGTTGACTGTAGTGTGTAAATCACCAACTATGGATGACAAAGGAGGGACAACTAAATCCAATGATCCTTTAAGCTCACCATGAGCACTTCCTACCGAGGTAAGCTATGGAGTGAAAAGAGTAAGCAGTCACTCAGTGCAGTTCCTCTCAATATCTGTTTACAGAAATATGATTTAATCACTCATGTATCATCTCCAATGGCCGAGTGGTTAAGGAATCCACACCTTGGGAGAAGGAGGTTGAAGGTTTAAATCCCAGTAGTGGTCCGTTCTGATATGACCAGTTGTTGAGCCGCCAGCTAGTTAAATAATGGGTACTGTGCGCCTACCTGCCTGGTGCCTGGCATTAAAGGATAGGAAACGGGAAGTAAATGTGCTCAGAAAGTAGTTGTCTCATAGTCAGAAATGGCTGGCCCTTATATAGGGGTGACACTATTATAAATAAACGTACACTCTATATTGTGTGTCTGTATATTTCAATTTTCCAGCTTATACTAGTCAGACAATTTAAAATAATTTTGAATAAAACTTGAACAAAAACCATTAATACGGATTAATAGTTTACAAGACTAATCATTTCTCATGCAAACACCAAGTTAAACCAAAGCGCCACTCACCCGCAGCACAGCCGTCCCCAGAGTAACCAGAGTTACACAAGCATGTACCGTCTATAGGACTGCACGTACTCGCCATCGGATCACAACGACATACTTGTGTGCAATTTAGTCCATAGTAACCAACCGCACAACTTTCTTGGCACTTAACTGAAAATGGCAACATACTGGTAGTCAAAATATCAGTGACATCAGTATTCAACAAAAAGAAATATACTTGTTTCTTTTCATTTTTTGTATTGACTGCAAGTAAACACTATATATAAAAGAATGGTGCTTGGTGTCTGAATAAATGATTTTTAACTTTGGGCTGGTTTAATTTTTAATCACTTCTCAATAAAGTCATAAATTAATGTAGTAGTAATAATTAGTTTCACAATCAATGTAAAATAAACTACTAGTATGAACGACAATGTACGGTAACATAGAGGTGACATGTGTGAAATTATTTTTATCTCGTTCTTACTAACTCCTTCCCACGACATACTATCTGGTTCCCAGGACATACTATCTGGTTCCCAGGACATACTTTCTGGTTCCCAGGACATACTATCTCGTTCTCACGACTTAGTATGCTGCAGTCATGACTTACTTAACTAGCACATTCCCACGACAGAATAATCTCGTGGCCACAACTTACTAACTCGTTCCCACAACATACTAAGTTGTGGGAATGAGGTAAAAATAATTAAAAGTAAAGCCAGGTTTACACTGACATAAACCCTAAATAAAGAAGAAATATCTTTAAAAAAGATGGTCGGTGCAACTTGAAGTTTGCAAATTGGTTGCACTCTCTAGGTTAAATTTTGTTGTACAACATAAAAAATGCCTAAATGTCATTCAATTACGATATACTACAAATACTCCAAGACCTGTAAGGGGAGATCACTGCGTTTGACTGCATCAATCGTAACTTCTTGGCAGTATTCGGCAGAGACAAAAATGCCGAGGTGTTCCAACTGATAACTCTGTAGTGTGATCATAGACACAGTATAGTCTGTTTCAATATAGTTCAACATTACTTATTGCGTAAGTCGTGAACTCACACATCTATGTTAATAAACTTATAACATAGCGATTTATCTGATTAAAAGAATTTAAATGTTCGCGACTGGTACATTAAACCAAGAATGTCTTCTTAATTCCAACACCAGAGAATTCCCCGTGGTGATGAAAAACAAGGCTATACTTACTGGATAAATCTTGAAATACACTATAGAAAATGTTAACCAATCTGCTTCAAGGTTACAACTATTTTTAAATTGAAGAGAAATTGTGCGAAATTGCCTTGGTGGTTAACATAAGATTTGATTGGTTTACAGAACACTGAATATGTAATTAGCAAAACCATGTTAGTACAGTTGTGCCGAAAAAAATTGATACAAACCTCCAGTAAAACCAGGTTTACATCGACATATACCATAATCAGTACTACAAGAATCACTATGAGGACTACAATCACATTGGTATTCACAGTTGGGTCCCCAGTTACCAGATGTACACTGAAAACAAAGCATAATGGAACAAGCTAATAAGTTTGAAGAGATGTCCAAGTCTGCAGATGGTATTCAGTTTTTAGAATGGTCTGTAAGCTCAATATGAAAGTTAGCTTCCAACAAGTTTGAAATATTAAGTTTGAATATTTCCGAGATACTCAAAAAAACATCAAAATATTTGGGTACTACATGTACATGTTTTATGAAATACAGTAAAACCTCAATAATACGACCACCCTCGGGATCCTTATTGAGGTGGTCTTAATGTTAAGATTGAATAAAGAGCAAAACAATGAAAATGGACAAAAAATTGTGTTCTTAATTTTGAGGTGGCCTTATTATTGAGATGGACTTTAAGTGAGGTTTTACTAAAGGATGATGTACTAAACTGTAACCAGTCCATGCTCACTTCAATCCGTTCAATTTCGGTTCTCCAGTTCAAGCATCTAATATAATTAAGACAAATTCGGTGAGCTTCACAATTGTTCTAAGAGGGCTAGATAATATTGTCACATAGTGTATGGAATATAGAAACATGTCTTTATTCCATTACCGATGCAAGATGTTGCCTATCTTAGATAACTTCTCATAAACATGTACAGTCAAACCTGTCTGTAAAGACCACCCATGGGAACAGCAAAATGTGGTCTTTGTTTACAGGTGGTCTCTATTAACAGATTAAATGGTCTGATGGGAGATAAAATTAGTGGTCTTTGCAGACAGGTTTTGCAATAGTGGTCTTTGTTCGCAGGTGGTCTTTAACACAGGTTTGACTGTACATTGTATATTTCAGCAATAATGTTTAATGGTAAGATGATTCTCAGAAATAATGAAATAATGCGATGAGGTAGCCATGATGTTTTTCACAACACCTGCAAGCGTACTGCTTAGGCATCTGTAACAAGTTCTGATATTCACTTCATCTTCATTTAATCAACACATATAACAAACTTCATAATATCATCAAATGAGATATATGCCATTGTTGTCATACCAACTCAGTGCACTTAAATTGACCGACAGCGCACCACAAGATCATAGCAAGTAACTTAATAAATCAGAAGATAATTAAACAAACATCACATGTTGTAGTGCTGTTAGATTGACCGCAAACAGGTGTAAGAACTTTCAGGACTTAAACATGTAAATTTGGGTAAAAAATGCGCACATGCGTAAAACTTAGTAACAACCGTTTGCTTTACTTTTCTATTAAAACACAGTCACAGCTTTTTCACAGTCATGTACACGGAAAAGCACAAACTATCTGTACACCAGGTTCGCAGTTAATTAAACAGCACTAAACAACAAACAGTTATATACAAATATAGAAGTGTTTTACCGGCGTTTGACAATGGTCTCCTTGGTAACCAGCATTACAATTACATTTTCCCGTTACCGGATCACAGATTCCATGCTGACAACTTAATGAAAATATATATGTATGAGATATAACACTATATTTTTTTAAACAACACAAGTATACTAAAATATAACCAACAGTTGCTCTGTTAGGTGAAGAATCTAATATAATTTATGCCCACAAATACATTTTAGGCCAAACAAAAAAATAGTTCAGTTTCTGGTCTCCTGTCAAAAAGAAAGAGGGTAGGTAGGTAGGAAAGTTTTGTTGTTGTTCTTTTTGGTTACTGAAGCTGTTGCTGTCATTAAAGCCCCTAAAATTTGACTATCTTCTATATATTTTTTAAAAAATGGAAAGGAGGAAAATTATCCCCGGTTTAGGGTCGGAGAGTAAACAAAAGGGTAGGTCGGGAGCGGAACTCTTTTTTTTGGCTTTACCCATACAGTGAAACCTCAGTTAAAGAACATTGAATTGAAGACCACCTCATTAATAAGACTGTATTTTCATGGGCAAGTTTTTAATTTCTCATATTTTAACTCAATAATCCTGCAGACCACCACACAACTAAAACCTGCCTTCTCCTAAACTAATTATGGTTTTATCATCGAGGTTTCACTGTAAAATTAAGCCATAACATAATGAACGAATCATGACTTAAACTAAGAGGAAATTTCCTTAGATAGCATACAGATATTACTGACAGTCGTAAATTAGAAATGTGGACTTATTGGGGGGCACATTGGGAGCATAAAATCCATGAAAATCAACTTTAAACTACATTTTTTAAGGAACCATACAGAAGCCAAGTAACCAACTGGCAGGCAGGTACAGTGGATGAAGAGTATACCACCTATCTCCTCATCTGAAGGTAGCAAGTTCAAATTCCACCCCAGGAGCTTGAAATATGAATTTCACCTTCCCTGAATAAGTCAAGAGCACATCAGGTATTCACTGAGAGTGACTTAAATAAGTTGTGATAACTTGTTTAATAATAAATATAAAATATTAAACTAGATGCATCCATAGGACATGGATGTCCCCACAACGGGCTTTTCAGTAGAAAGCAAAAGGGCCATAACTCCTCCAAAACTTAGTAAATTATTACTGAAATCTAACTTGACCTGTGTTTTATTATCCTATGCTTATATGCCCGAGAGTTAATGATTGGAACCAGTTTATGCATAGATGGGTGCACAAACTGCAAGGGTAACACTGTGACCCTTTGCCATTCCTTGAATGGTGGCGGCATTAAAAAATCCACAAAACCAACCTGCAAGTACTTGCACAGTTTATATTCCATGTTCCCGTCGGACATGTTTTATCACATAGAGGTCCAGTGTACCCAGCACTACATCTACACGCTCCAGTTGACATGTTACAGCTGGGGTAGGAATACTGCCCGCAATCTGGACAATGTAACGTACAGTTGGGTCCAAACGTATCACCCTGTATGAATATAATTAACTGTATTATAATTTTATATTGCAAACATCAAACTAAGTTAAAAGTAAACCGTCATCATTTAAGTTTTATTTAAAACATACTGACCCTGACCTTTATCAATGCATTCAATATATTGTATATACCTGACATGGTTGAGAACATGACCTTGACCTTCAAACAATGTTTATTCAATATACTGTTTAAACCTGACATGGTTGAGAACATGACCTTGACCTTTAAACGATGTTAATTCAATATATTGTATATACCTGACATGGTTGAGAACATGACCTTGACCTTTATGCAATGCTATACAATATACTGTTTATACCTGACATGGTTGAGAACATGACCTTGACCTTTAAACGATGTTAATTCAATATATTGTATATACCTGACATGGTTGAGAACATGACCTTGACCTTTATGCAATGCTATACAATATACTGTTTATACCTGACATGGTTGAGAACATGACCTTGACATTTAAACAATGTTAATTCAATATATTGTATATACCTGACATGGTTGAGAACATGAACTTGACCTTTATGCAATGCTATACAATATACTGTTTATACCGGACATGGTTGAGAACATGACATTGACCTTTTAACAATGTATATTCAATATATTGTGTATATATATATATATACCTGACATTGTTGAGAACATGACATTGACCTTTAAACAATGTTAATTCAATATATTGTATATACCGGACATGGTTGAGAACGTGACATTGACCTTTAAACAATGTTAATTCAATATATTGTATATACCTGACATGGTTGAGAACAGTCACTGCCAGTATAACCGTTATAACAGTCACATCTACCAGTAGCGGTATCACAGTCACCATGAACACAGTTACACGCACTCTGACATGCCGCTCCATACATACCTGATATAGAAAACATGTAATTATGCATAATAATGTAATGTAATGGGGCCACTTTTGATAAAGACTTATTTATCATGTGCATTGACCATGAAGATATGCAAATTTTTATCAATAAAATTATACAATAACTCTGCAATAATGTATGTTTTACATATTATGTATAGTGCTGTATTATTAACCGTGAACGCATGAATATATTACCTGGTTCAATTCTTTTCAAAATGGGCGTACACAGTTGTTCGAGCTTTTCAGTGCGCTTAACGGAATAAGTCGCAATAGTGTTTTGATAGAAAAGAAAATCAAACATATGTTAATACTTTACGCACGGGTGTACTTTCTTACATAAATGGACATGGATCGATCCTGAAAGTTCATATGCCAATTCGCAGTCAATCTAACAGCACTATACATTATTTGTAAAATTCCTAGTAATACTGTAAACCCAGAAATGTTTGCGATGACAATATTTCCATTGATAGACTATTTCGCGACTATAAAATGTAATGTTCCTGTTTCTATTAGAATCTAGATTAATGACCCTGCGAAAATCGCTGATAATAAAGAGCAAAGTATTTTTATTATCATTGTTATAAAAATATAAAATGGATAAGGAGATTGCTAGTTTTTCGGATTCGATAGGTGAAAGTGGGCTCAACTTATTTCTCGTTCACAACAGTAGTTGAATTACTGCTAATCCTTCGTACGATGTCATCAAGTAACGAAGGTGAGTTGAAATCAGATGAGAGTTAAACACATTTGTATGAGTCTACTAGTATTCATTCTAAAGTAAGATTTTGAAATGTCAATACAGACTTTTATCACTCCAAAAAGAAAAGTTTGGATAATGAAGGTAAAGACAGGGATCCTCTTACATAGAGCAAAATGGCAATTGACAATAGTTAGAAACTGTTATTGACGATTTCATGATTACTTAAGTTCGCGGAATGACTATCGTCGCAAACTTCGCAAACTTAAAACATGCGAAATAATTTCTAGGTTTACAGTACCAAATACTATATTACTGTCATGTGTCCATCTTAGAATAGATCTACCAGGTAATTACATTTTGAAGAAAACTCAAAACAGAAATCATGGTTCAGCTTATTTATTTTACATCGATAATGAAATAAATTCTTACAATTAATAGCAATCACTCTATATGTCTTCTTCCTGGGTTACTAACCAGCGACCTTACTCAGAAACATTTTAAGACTGAAACTCAGACTTAAGACCTTAAATTTGCAAAAATTAAATTCACCACCATTTCGTTTTCATCACATCTAAACTGACAACATTTTCTCTGAATATTTCTTATTGCTCACTCTACGCTTTTCCCAAGTTTGAACATTTTCCATTTTCAAGTCGAAGTCTGAGATTCTGAGTCTTAAAATGTTTGTGAATAAGGCGCCAGTACTGGTGCCAAATTCAGGTATTGTAAAGTTTGTGATTAAAACCTGCTGACAATGCTGCATGAACCCTGACCTGATCAGGAGTCAGGCCCTTTACCCCTTGACCCCTTGCTACCAGAAAGCATAGACAACAATTGGCAAAACTCAGTCTGACAATTTCTCCTAAGTCTTTGCAATCAAGGATTCACTAAACAGCGTTCGGAGGGGGAGCAAATTTGGAATGAGATCATAACAACAGGTTTCTATCATTCTTTTTGGTGGAAAACATTAAAATAAATACTGTTAATACCACAAATAAACAATGACTAGGATCTGAGGTTTTGAGCAAATTATAAAATTCGAGCATCTGATTGGTTGCTTTTGAGTACAGTCTTAAAATTGACCAATTACAAGGCTGCATTCTGAAATTGGTCTGCTACAGAAGATTTATAACCTAAGCTTAAAGACAGACTCAACTGCAAACACTGGGCTCTTACTTTAACATATAATCATATGTTTCTGCATGGATGTGTTTGTACAACAATTCAGGATGCTTTGGGGATTGGGTTTTAAATGTTTGTGGTATTTGGCAGTATGAATGTTTGTTTGTTTCATCGGGTTTAACGCCGTTTCTCAACGATATTTCAGTTATATACGGCGGCCGGTTCACCTAACCAGTTTTTCCTGGACTGAATTCTTACCAGTACTAACTTACCCTTCCACAAGGAGCCGGCAACTTCTCCACATGTGGAGGAAAACTGACATTTTGTCAATTTTTCATGGAAGGGCATGACCTGCCGCGACCGGGAATCGAACCCGGATCGCCGGGTTACAAGTCCAGCGCACTAACCACTGGACCACGGCCGCGGCTTGGCAGTATGAATTAAACAAAGGTAGTCAAATCATACAATAACATATTTTTTTTAGTATTGTTTGAATATGCATGTTTTATTTATCAGATAACACTGTGGCCACCATCTACAGAAAAGTATGGCATTTAGTATTTATAGATATTTATAGACAAATGACCGAGTGTACTAAGAAAACCTGTTACCTTTATTGAAAATAGTGATGTAGCCCGTATGAGCGCCAGATCATTGAAGTTTCCCATAGTCATGTTATTTTGGTAAATAATTCTAAAATTTCTTCAAATATTCGAAAAGAACAAAGGATAGGTGATATCAAAATTCAAAAAGAACATTTATTCTAAAATGATTGGAAAAACTGTATTTCAGGGCAAAATCTTTGCAACAAGATACTGCAATGATCTGATGCTTGTACAGGCTACATCGGTATTTTATGTAAATAAAATTTCATTACAAATAAACAAGTTTTCTGAATATACTCTATTGATTCTTTTCAAAATAACTGCATTAATTGCTGTAAATATTGTACTTGTCCGTAGATTGTGGCCACTGGGGATTAACAAAGTTAAGTACTTACCATCTGAACAAGGAGTGTCACAAAGTGCACCTATCCAGCCAGGCAGACACACGCAAACACCACTATTCAAACAATTGCCATTCACACAGTTACACGCTTTGTTACATCCAGTAGCTGAACCCGCTGTATTCTTCGGACAAGTAGGACAGTTGGCACTCTACAGACAATGTGTTAGAAATTCAATTATCTTACATCTCATTTAGTAGTCAGTCAGTTGGTATTGGTAACTGTATGTCATACTATCGTAGTCAGTCTGTATTGGTAACTGTATGTCAAACTATCGTAGTCAGCCTGTATTGGTAACTGTATGTCAAACTATCCTAGTCAGTCTCTGTGTTGTGGAACTGTTCTGTGTTGTAGAACGTGGAGTTCTGTGTTGTGAAACTGTTTTGTGTTGTTGAACTGTTCTGTGTTGTGAAACTGTTCTGTGTTGTGAAACTGTTCTGTGTTGTGAAACTGTTTTGTGTTGTGGAACTGTTCTGTGTTGTGGAACATGGAGTTCTGTGTTGTTGAACTGTTCTGTGTTGTGGAACTGTTCTGTATTGTGGAACTGTTCTGTTTTGTGAAACTGTTCTGTGTTGTGGAACATGGAGTTCTGTGTTGTTGAACTGTTTTGTGTTGTGGAACTGTTCTGTATTGTGGAACTGTTCTGTGTTGTGAAACTGTTCTGTGTTGTGAAACTGTTATGTGTTGTGGAACATGGAGTTCTGTGTTGTTGAACTGTTCTGTGTTGTGAAACTGTTCTGTGTTGTGAAACTGTTCTGTGTTGTGGAACTGTTCTGTGTTGTGAAACTGTTCTGTGTTGTGAAACTGTTCTGTGTTGTGGAACATGGAGTTCTGTGTAGTTGAACTGTTCTGTGTTGTTGAACTGTTCTGTGTTGTGAAACTGTTCTGTGTTGTTGAACTGTTCTGTGTTGTGAAACTGTTCTGTGTTGTGGAACATGGAGTTCTGTGTTGTGGAACTGTTCTGTGTTGTTGAA
The DNA here is from genome assembly GCA_032209605.1 of Mactromeris polynyma. Taxonomy (NCBI): domain Eukaryota; kingdom Metazoa; phylum Mollusca; class Bivalvia; order Venerida; family Mactridae; genus Mactromeris; species Mactromeris polynyma. The sequence continues at coordinate 5,582,851 of JASFXZ010000030.1, read as the reverse complement.
CTGTTCTGTGTTGTGAAACTGTTCTGTGTTGTGAAACTGTTCTGTGTTGTGGAACATGGAGTTCTGTGTTGTTGAACTGTTCTGTGTTGTGAAACTGTTCTGTGTTGTGAAACTGTTCTGTGTTGTGAAACTGTTCTGTGTTGTGGAACTGTTCTGTGTTGTGGAACTGTTCTGTGTTGTAGAACTGTTCTGTGTTGTAGAACTGTTTTGTGTTGTGGAACTGTTTTGTGTTGTAGAACTGTTTTGTGTTGTGGAACTGTTTTGTGTTGTAGAACTGTTTTGAGTTGTAGAACTGTTTTGTGTTGTAGAACTGTTTTGTGTTGTGGAACTGTTTTGTGTTGTAGAACTGTTTTGTGTTGTGGAACTGTTTTGTGTTGTGGAACTGTTTTGTGTTGTGGAACTGTTTTGTGTTGTGGAACTGTTCTGTGTTGTGGAACTGTTTTGTGTTGTAGAACTGTTTTGTGTTGTGGAACTGTTCTGTGTTGTAGAACTGTTTTGTGTTGTGGAACTGTTTTGTGTTGTGGAACTGTTTTGTGTTGTAGAACTGTTTTGTGTTGTGGAACTAGATTGTGTTGTAGAACTGTTTTGTGTTGTGGAACTGTTCTGTGTTGTAGAACTGTTTTGTGTTGTGGAACTAGATTGTGTTGTAGAACTGTTTTGTGTTGTAGAACTGTTTTGTGTTGTGGAACTGTTTTGTGTTGTAGAACTGTTTTGTGTTGTGGAACTGTTTTGTGTTGTGGAACTAGATTGTGTTGTAGAACTGTTTTGTGTTGTAGAACTGTTTCCACAGAAAATCAAACAAATAAATATCATAAAACATTGTAAAAATTACTCTTTTTTTTCCATAATGGGTCAGCATAATGAACAACCTTTCAAGAAAACAAACCATATATTAAAGAAATCAGTCTTTATTCTATGGTGTCCATCAATGGTGAAGTTTCTAGCGCCAAATTGAGATTTTAGTGTAAATTTTTGTTTCTGAATATACTAAAATCTATGACCAGTATTACTTACATTACAGCAAACACCATTCACAGCATTGCATGAACCATCAGAACAAGTCGACGTACATCGGGTTGAGCAACCATTTCCATAGTTACCTCGTGGACAAATGTTTTCACAACTTTTTCCAGTAAAACCCGGAGCGCATGAGCACTTTCCTGTTGCCTGAAAGCATATGTACACAACATTTTAAAGAATGTTAATCCATCATCACTTCACATATCAGAGCTCCAGGTTATAATACTGAGTTTGGAAACCAGTCCAGATTGCAGTCTTCTGATTGGTAAATACTAAGTCTGTGCTCAGGAACAACCAATCAGACGCTTGAGTCACAAGCTGAGTTTTATGACCACTGACTGTAGCAAATATTATTTTCTATGAGACATAATACAACACACAAAGCAAGTTTAAATGAATTTTATTATTTTTCATAAAAAGCAACCTTACTTGTTCATCATTTAAAAGCACCAGTCAATGGCATACATTTATTTGTCAAGTTTGAGTCATATGCCAGACCAGAATACCTCGAATGAGGAGCCATGTCAAACAGTGAATATTGTTCATCAACTGATTACCAACAATCAATGAAATCTGATTCAAATGAATGAGTGGCACTGGAGAATAAAGCCTTAACACTTGGGGATAATGAAAAATACTGCCACTGATCCATATCTCCATCAGTATGTTGTCCAGTCAAACTTGACATTTATACAACAGTAAATAAAACTCCCCATGTCATTCCCATTCTCAGTTCGCTCTCTATTGTGCGTCGCCATGTTTCTTTTGGTCTTCCTCTCTTTCTTTTCCCATCTGGTGTCCAACGAAGCGCTGTCTTTACTAAATCATTTTTGTCTTTCCGTAACACATGGCCAATCCATTTCCAACGCCTTTCTTTAATTTCTACTCTAATGTCTCTTTGTGATGTTAACTTATATAGGTCTTTATTGCTGATGGTTTTCGGCCAGAAGATCTTGCAGGAATGACATGGGGAGAGGCAGAAAGAAAGGCACAAGATAGGCAACAGTGGAGGATTTTGGTGATGGCCTCATGTGCAAGTATGCACTAAGAGGACTAAGTAACTAAGTAAGTAAATAAAACTCAGTACATTTTAAAAACCCACAATGGTTTACCAACCATTCTTCATTAAATTTCATTTTATAACTTTTGAAACACATTTTTTATGAAAATACCTGTCGATTGTCATGAAATTAAGCATACATGTTGCGTACACATGCAATAATATCGTTTCAAATTGTTTTCTTGTATCCTAAAAGGATTTTATTGAAAATTTAGAAATCCCACATTATGCGTTATTGAATGTACTCAGTATGTATTACTCTAAACAAGACATTTCTGTAATGAAAACGTTGTATAAGTCATGTAAATTAAAAAAAATAAAAAAATACGTACATCAGCTGATTAATAAATTAAGTTAATACATCATTTATACGAGACTTTTAGTGACAAAACACATTTCGAAGCAATAAACAGAATGGCAAATACTTATTTACAAGGTCACAAGTCCCTCCATTTTGGCAAGTACACAGCTGTCCGCACATATCACCATAGAAACCTTGGTCACACGGTAACTCGCAGGAAGCACCACGGTAACCAGGTTTACAGGTACATTTCCCGAACAACTTATCGCATGATACCGTATGATTGGAAACACACGAACATGTGTACATACATTCAAGTCCAAACCTAAAACAAATGAAAAATATGCGTGAAACGAGTTAAAAAATAATGCGAGTTATGATTTTTTCGAGTTTTAAAATGGCTGTAACGATTTTGTAGATATTATATCAATTAAACAAACAATATTACAATCAAAGGGAGATAATTCATTGAAATTTAGAGAACGATATTTCAAGGAACGTCTGAACATCATCAAGGCCCCGAATGGACGTGAACAAACGCTATAGTTTTACATTAACACCGAGTGAGTTTGATATGAGATAATTACTAATCACATATGATACATCAAACAAAATCTGACTCCTTTACTACTTTAATATCTCGTTTGTACGTCCGAATATTCGAATAATGATTTGGCATTTGAATATTCGATAAAATGTATATTTTCAATATTAAAGCTGAATGCAAGTGTCTTTAATTTCAATGATGGGCATTATCGCAGTGAATGACATTGTACGTGTGAAAATAATATCTACATGTGGTAATTGACATGTCATGTTATATATTTGGGGGCAAGAGAGATATAACACTCTGGTGATGACACTTAGGCCCTGATATGATAAGTAATCACGGGGATTTTTACAACTTGAGTGATCAGTTAAAACCACAAAATTGATAAACATAAAGTTAAACTCAAAATTTCAAATCTATTATTATTAAATAAGAAGGTCGAATATTCGAATACCAAAATTGGCATTCGTTGACATCCCTACTTACTGCCCATCTGAACAACTTTGTTGACAGGTCTCTCCAACAAATCCTGGTCCACAGTTACATTCCCCTGTGACGGCATCACAAGTGAAACCTTTCAGACAGCCACAAGTTCGAGCACATTTCTGTCCCCATGTTCCGTAAGGACAAGACTATAAAATTAGAATATTTCTATCACAAACAATATGTCCAAAACAATGTGGGACTTAGAATAACATATACATTAACATATGAATATTTATCAAAGTGTGAAAGCTGAATAAGTCTGTCTCTTTCCTTGCTTTTACATAGACAAGAGCAGTTTTGTTTTCAACCCTTGATATCACGGACATATAAACCATGGATTGGAAATGGGACGATATCGGTGAAACAATTACATGAAATAATTTACCCACAATCCTTAGCACGCTAGGTAGGTATCATGAATTTCCATCACTTTATCGATCGGTGATAGTACGTTCAATTCGGTCTGTTCCTGGCTCTGTTGATTTAAGCGCTTAAATTATGTTAATTACCCGTTGATCTGTGTAATTCTTAATTGTCTAAATACAGTGATTTAAAAATGTATTATTTAAGACTTCAGAAATCATTAAATATTATGATTACAGGAGATCAAATTGTCAACTTTTCTTGATTCAGAAACAAGATAGCAGTCGTCGCAAAAATCTCGCCAGTCGGGAGAGTTCAAACAAATCTAAACACACATAGTAGGACGTTTCCAATCCATGGTTTATATGTCTGTTTCCAATCCATGGTTTGTATGTCTGTTTCCAATCCATGGTTTGTATGTCTGTTTCCAATCCATGGTTTATATGTCTGTTTCCAATCCATGGTTTATATTTATGTCTGTTTCCAATCCATGGTTTGTATGTCTGTTTCCAATCCATGGTTTATATGTCTGTTTCCAATCCATGGTTTATATGTCTGTTTCCAATCCATGGTTTGTATGTCTGTTTCCAATCCATGGTTTATATGTCTGTTTCCAATCCATGGTTTATATGTCTGTTTCCAATCCATGGTTTATATGTCCGTGTTGAAATTCAGTGCAAGTAACATAATTATTTGTCGCAATGTTGACACATGATGTTTAGATGATGTAATTGTGAACTTTGACTGTTTTGAGTATATTTTTTTATCCAGGAATGCTCCGAGAAACTTTGATATTGTGACAAGTTGAGTCGCACTATAAACTTGTATGTAGACTTTAAGTTTTTATTTGTTCTCAGAGACAACTGGTCTTGCTATTGTTACACAATATTGGTAAAAGGGAGAGAACAAGTTGCTACAGGGAACACCACATACATAAGACAGTGTCTCCCCACACAGACCTCCGGGAAAACAACAATCCATAAAACATAAGGCATTTGAGGAGGCTCAATGGTAAATACGCAAGGGAACAGGGTAGCAAGGAATGGCCTGGTCGACCATAAGGAATAACTAGGAGAATCACAGAGGACAACTTGGGGAGGGGGGGGGGATTTAATGAATGGAAAAGATCACAGGATAAGTCAAGACAGCTAGCAACAATAAGCCAAAACCGGGGAGAAAATAACATGAACACTATATAAAGTGAAAGAATTGCACAGGGGGAAGGGAAATATAACATACATTTAAAACACAAAAAGAAATAATAATCTTAAAGGGATATACAGTCTTGGAACTGTCAAAGTTAAAGAAAAGTTTTGGTCTAAATGCATGATCACATAGTTCTTTTTCAAAGAGAAGTAAGAACTGTCTTTGGGTCTGAGTCTACAGAGCTTGGTATCAGACTCCATTCTTGAAACTGATTGCCATTCACAACTAATTTACATAAATGTATATACAGTAAAACCTCACCTAACAGCCACCTCAAAGAACACAATTTTCAAGTCCATTTTCACGATTTTGCTCATTATTCAACCTAAATATTAAGACCACTTCAATAATGCGACCAGTGTTCAAGGGTCACATGGGTGGTCGCACGCATTATTGAGGTGTTACGGTACTTTGAATAAATTTTGAATTTATAAATTTCAGAAAATGGAAAAAAAAGCCTAAGTCTTGTTTTTATCAATTTCAGAAAATTCATTGAATGAATTCTGTACCATAAGAACAGTGAAACCTCAATAATAAGACCACCCTTGGGAACCTTGAACACTGGTTCTCCTATTGAGGTGACATCTTAATATGAGGTGAAGTAAAAAGCAAAACAGTGAAAATGGACGGGAAAATTGTGCTCTTAATTTTGACGTGATGTTAATATTGAGGTGGTCTTTAAGTGAGGTTTTACTGTATATGTCCATAAATCACCTGTGCACATTCATTCCCTAAGTAACCAGGACCACACTGACAGCTTCCAGTTACAGGATCACATCGTTGTCCATTACAATCACACAACTGCTCACAATTAGGACCATAGTTGTAAGGGTCACACTTTTCCGTACAGAATGCTGGGGATAGAATATACCACAACAATACAAGTACAAGCAAGAAATACATCGACACAACCGCTCCAGTATACATTGTATCAGTCTTCAAGGTAACCCACTAGCCCGAAGCCAGGGCTAGCAACTTTGAGCAATACCTACTGAGTGCTTATGACCGAATGAGCAAGAGCTTAATTTTTAAAGGATATACTTTTCTCGGAAATAGAGAAAATTAAAATTCAACAATGGTTTTGGCAAACTGTACAGACATAATTTTGACTTCTGCTTTTCATAAATTTGTGTTATGTAAGTTTGGGCTAGCAAGAATGAATTCGAGCTAGTGGTTTCACTGAGCAACTCGCCCATACTGTCTAGTGCTCTGAAAAAAGTACGGCAAAGCTTGTTGTATACTGAAATGTTAGTGCAGGATTATTGTAAATATTTCTTTGCCATAATTATCTTACAACCAGGATTTTCCCTAGGATTTTTCAGCTAGGGGTCCTTGGACCCTCGTGTTTGACAAATTGGGGGTTCTAAGTAAATTTGCAGGGTCCCAGATATGCAGTTTATACTTGACAAAAGTTTATTTTAGGGGTCCCAGGGATGCACAGTAAGTGGGAAATGGGAGACGCTAGAAAGGAAAGGGAGTCAGGGACTCAAGATTTCTGCGTCAGAGAAATCCCTGTACAACAGTATTGGAATGAACCTGCTTAAAGGAAATCCCTGTACAACAGTATTGGAATGAACCTGCTTCAAGGAAATCCCTGTACAACAGTATTGGAATGAACCTGTTTCAAGGAAATCCCTGTACAACAGTATTGGAATGAACCTGTTTCAAGGAAATCCCTGTACAACAGTATTGGAATGAACCTGTTTCAAGGAAATCCCTGTACAACAGTATTGGAATGAACCTGTTTCAAGGAAATCCCTGTACAACAGTATTGGAATGAACCTGTTTCAAGGAAATCCCTGTACAACAGTATTGGAATGAACCTGTTTCAAGGAAATCCCTGTACAACAGCATTGGAATGAACCTGTGATAAAATTAAGAATGAAAGCCATTGCACTTTTCATCTTCCATAAGAAAAACATTACGAAAATATGATTTCAATTATGGTTGGACCTCAGTCCTTCGAATTCATCAGGTCCAAAATTTTATATCGAAATTATTCATGGTTTCTAATAGCCCATTTCAATTTGACGACCCTAAGAAGATACATCTGGCCTTGATATTTATTTCAGATTATACCAAGTATTTGGATAGAAGGTTGTTGACTAAACGAGGTCCAACTGTTCGTTAGATTGCAACCAATTGTTCTGGTTTTCCATTGAAAGCCTAAAAACACTGAAGAATACAGTCAAACTGTCTATAAAGACCACCCATGGGAACAGCAAAATGTGGTCTTTGTTTACAGGTGGTCTCATATTAACAGATTAAATATCATTGAAAATGGTTTGATTGGAGATAAAATTGGTGGTCTTTGCAGACAGGTCTTGCAATAGTGGTCTTTGTTCGGAGGTGGTCTTTAACACAGGTTTGACTGTATGTAATAACTTACGTAGTTTGTAACCAGGGTAGCAGTTACATTTTCCATCATTAGTGGGGTCACATGTTCCATGAGAACAACTGCACTGTTGAGTACAATTCACACCATATGTATTTTTCGGACATGGAAAATTGCAGTTTGGACCCATCCATCCACTTCGACAACTGAAATAATACAAATTTATGTCATGTATTTTACATTAAAGTATTTGCTTCAACATTATTACACTAATGCAATTGTGTTAAATTTGTTTATATTTCCACTTTTTCATTGAAACATGGCTTTGTTTAGAGATCCCCTATGTAAGTACATAAGGCTATAATACTGGCAATCACCCTGAAGGAAAAAAAATACAGTAAAACCTCAATAATAAGACCATCCTTGGGACTCTAAACAAATGGTATTCTTATCAAGGTGGTCTTAATATTGAGGTCGAATAAAGAGCGGAACAGTGAAAATGGACTTGAAAATTGTGTTCTTAATTTTGAGGTGGTCTTCTTATTAAGGTGGTCTTTAATTGAGGTTTTACTGTAATATACCATAAAGGGCACTGGACAGCTTTTTGGGGACTGATACCCACACCAATAAATAGGGGATTTATGCATCTTTCAAAGATGAAAAGTGGAGTTTTGAGCCAAACTGATACGATCAATATTTAACTCAATTATGCTGTTTCAAGCATGTATGGCAAATATGTAACATTTTCTGAAAAATGTCCTAATGTGTTCACAGAAAGGTGAATTAACCCCAACTTATCTTTCAAAATTTTCCATTTCATGTGACCGAAATTTTAAATGGAAAAAGGGGAAATATCATGACTTTTTAGTAGGGGAATGGTACCCGTAAATGACCTAAAAATGTCCAAAAAAAATCCCAGACCTATATTACTTTGCATGAATGGTGTATCAATCTTTTCATATAAAATGTAAGGACTTGAGTTATTACTGAAGTTTGGCACTAATAAGGGGTTATATAAGGGGTTACAACAGTCTGACACTGAACCTTTAACTGTGAACATATCAGTACTGGTATATAAGGTGTTACAACAGTTTGACACTGAAGCTTTATCTGTGAACATATCAGTACTGGTATATAAGGGGTTACAACAGTTTGACACTGAACCTTTAACTGTGTACATATCAGTACTGGTATATAAGGGGTTACAACAGTTTGGCACTGAACCTTTAACAGTGAACATATCAGTATATCAGTACTGGTATATAAGGTGTTACAACAGTCTGACACTGAACCTTTAACTGTGAACATATCAGTACTGGTATATAAGGTGTTACAACAGTTTGGCACTGAACCTTTAAATGTGTACATATCAGTACTGGTATATAAGGTGTTACAACAGTTTGACACTGAACCTTTAACTGTGTACATATCAGTACTGGTATATAAGGTGTTACAACAGTTTGGCACTGAACCTTTAACTGTGTACATATCAGTACTGGTATATAAGGTGTTACAACAGTTTGACACTGAACCTTTAACTGTGAACATATCAGTACTGGTATATAAGGTGTTACACCAGTTTGGCACAGAACCTTTAACTGTGAACATATCAGTACTGGTATATAAGGGGTTACAACAGTTTGACACTGAAGCTTTATCTGTGAACATATCAGTACTGGTATATAAGGGGTTACAACAGTTTGACACTGAACCTTTAACTGTGTACATATCAGTACTGGTATATAAGGGGTCACAACAGTTTGACACTGAACCTTTAACTGTGAACATATCAGTACTGGTATATAAGGTGTTACAACAGTTTGACACTGAACCTTTAACTGTGAACATATCAGTACTGGTATATAAGGGGTTACAACAGTTTGACACTGAATATCTACTTACATACATTCTCCAGTCTGTGGGTTACATGTTGATAATGATACACAGTTACATTTCCCTGAAATAGTGATAAAATGGTGGTTTTAGATTTTAACCTTTTACAATGATTGTGTAAATAGATTTTACAACTTGTAAACATCCCTCCCAATAACTGCTTCTTGGGTTGCAGATGCCTGGTCACAGAACAAAGTTGTACAATTACGATTTATTATAAAATCAAAGCACTGAAAGTGCTGACAGCAAGGGGCTCTCTGCAGATCACAGACGTCACTTTGACATAGATTTACCTATCACAATAGTCTATCAAGAACACTTTGTTACGTCAGTATATTAAATAACAAAGGAGTTGACAGACAGAAGGATGGATCATCATCGTGTTAAACTCAACAATCTGTCCCAGAAATGGCAGGATTACGCAGATGACAATTGTCACCTTGTTGCCCTTTCTGTACATTGAAGTTACAGGAATCATTAATGCATTATTTTTCATTACAAAATGAAATACCAATACAACAGTGCGCTGTTTCTATGGGACTCTTCAAACACATCTTATCTGTCATGCGTTTTTGTGGATGACGCCATTTTGTTCACTACATGGGAAATATTATTTTATCCTTTTGTCTTTCTTAAACTTTACTGTTTTACCTGTCTTTATTAATATTTCAATCGTTAATATTTAACAGTCGACAATAAAATAAAAAGTATGTGAATTTATTCAATTTAGAACAGTTTCCTTAAATCCTCGATTTTCAATGGAAAGATGACTGAAAATTGCATTTCCCATGATTTCAATATACATATAATTATTCTTTTGATATATTATATGTTGCACCGCTTTCTTGTATACGTATCTCTGCCTTCTGTTCACTAACTAAGACTATCATCCGCAGAGTTAACTTCAGTGCACTTCACTTGTGAGGGTACGGCTGCGGCGTAGGCAGACATTTTTTTTCTGTAATTTGCAATATCAGCAAGTTTCTTTGGGCTTCTTTCTTTTGCGTAACTGATGTCAGCTAAAATCCGTTTCTAGCTGATATTGCAAATGCTTACCCTTTTTTTGTAAGACAAGGACAACTTTTTCAAGAGTATGTAGGCTTTGGCGGTTCAGAATTACGGACTTGGGATGACTCATCCAATGAGTGTCCGCAGATTTCACCTACTATAGAGCCCCTTGCTAATGAGTCAATTTTTTGTCAGCAATGTTTGCAATTTGACTTATGAGGTATTAATCAGATATTAGAAGTTTTCCTCTATCAAATGCTGTAAAAGTATTAAAACTTTCTAAAAGTAGAGTAGTTTTGCAGAAATACATTGATGCTTTAACTTAACCTGCTCTATTGCTATGGATGTATATAAGGTCAATGCATATACAGTCAAACCTGTGTTAAAGACCACCTGCGAACAAAAACCACTATTGCAAAACATGTCTGCAAAGACCACCAATTTAATCTCCCATCAGACCATTTTCAATTATATAAATTTTAATCTGTTAATAGAGACCACATGTAAACAAAGACCACATTTTGCTGTTCCCATGGGTGGTCTTTACAGACAGGTTTGACTGTATTGAAATCAGATGACTTACACTGAAAAGATTTCTGAAAACTAGAAAACTAAGCCAGTGTGAATAATAAGCCCTCAGAATTCTAAACAATATGTCCACAATTAAAAAATTGCCTGTTTGGCACAAACCCTACCTACCCATGAAATGGCCCATATTAAAAATATTGAGTGGTTTAAAAAAATACTTTAGCAGAGTGACTATCAATAGTAAACACCAGTATGACCATAACATAAATAAAACAAGAGATGTTTGCAAAACATTATGCCCCCCTCATGGTTTTTTGTCCGAGTTGTATTTTTTCGAGGTTAAAATGGTTAAAAAAGGGTTTCGTTGATGCATAGTTTCATTAGTGCCATATTGGAAACAGTAACAGTAACAACAGGTTGTTTGTTAACTGCAGGTAATGAAAGAGTTCATCTCATGTATGCAATGAACTGACCTTAAATTTATATAGATATATACATGTACAATAGAAGTCCACACTTTTGTCAACTGAACATTCCAATTAATGGTGCTTTAAATACAATTGACCTATGACCTTGACCCTTCATCCTGTGACCCCAAAATCATTGGGGTTTCTCTGCTACCAAAGATGAATGTGTGGACTAAGCTCGAGGATGATAGGTCAAGGGGTTCTCAAGTTATTGATAGGAAACGGTTTATGTATAATTGACCCCTGTGACCTTTGACCCTGCAACCCCAAACTCAATAGGGTTCCTCTGCTACCCAAGATGAATGTGCAGACCAAGTTTGAGGATGATAGGTAAAGGGTTTCTCAAGATATTGACTAGAAACTGTTTGTGAACAACTGGCCCCTGTGACCCAATAATCGATAGGGTTCCTCTGCTACCCGATATGTCCTCTCTTCCTCGAAGGAGGGCATAAAAATAATTACCTACCTACCTAGTACCTACCCACCCAAATTTTGCTTGGTAGGTTTATGTCAAACAGACATGTTTTTAAAGGATGTCCTAGATCGCAAGAAATCACAATTATATTGAGGTTTTAGGGTATACCACTAATCTATGATGTATAAAGTAGGTCATACTTGCACATCCTTCTCCAAAATAACCACTGATGCACGAGCCTTCACAGTTTTTCCCCTGATACCCTGGTTTACAAGCACAACTTCCGTTGCTCGGATCACAGGTGGCAGTGTTGTTCTGGTTACAGGTACAGTTACGTCGACAACCGCTACCATACTTCCACGCTTGACACCCCTGAAACACATTTCATTTCTTATTTGATGAAGTTCAATTATCTGACTGTATTCAATATGAAAATATTCATTCATCATAATGAAATAATCAGAGTACATACTGCACAAACATGTAATAATATTGAAGTGGTGTGGGGTTAGACGACCGCCAGGTTAGCTCAGTCAGTAGAGCGCTGTACTAGTGTTTAGGGGGTCGTGGGTTCAAGCCCCACATCGGGTGCACTTTTTACCATTGATTTACTTCAATATTATCCTTTTTCTAGTATTCCTATGTAAGTCCACGAAACCTGAGGGAAAATCTTTATTGTGCGTTTTTATAAGTACCGAGTACATGTACACTATGACGAAACCTGAGAGAAAATCTTTATTGTGCGTTTTTATGAGTACCGAGTGCATGTAAACTATGACGAAACTTGAGAGAAAATCTTTATTGTGCATTTTTATGAGTACCGAGTACATGTAAACTATGACGAAACTTGAGAGAAAATCTTTATTGTGCGTTTTTATAAGTACCGAGTGCATGTATACTATGACGAAACCTGAGAGAAAATCTTTATTGTGCGTTTTTATAAGTACCGAGTGCATGTATACTATGACGAAACCTGAGAGAAAATCTTTATTGTGCGTTTTTATAAGTACCGAGTGCATGTACACTATGACGAAACCTGAGAGAAAATCTTTATTGTGCGTTTTTATAAGTACCGAGTGCATGTATACTATGACGAAACCTGAGAGAAAATCTTTATTGTGCGTTTTTATAAGTACCGAGTGCATGTATACTATGACGAAACCTGAGAGAAAATCTTTATTGTGCGTTTTTATAAGTACCGAGTGCATGTATACTATGACGAAACCTGAGAGAAAATCTTTATTGTGCGTTTTTATAAGTACCGAGTGCATGTATACTATGACGAAACCTGAGAGAAAATCTTTATTGTGCGTTTTTATAAGTACCGAGTGCATGTATACTATGACGAAACCTGAGAGAAAATCTTTATTGTGCGTTTTTATAAGTACCGAGTGCATGTATACTATGACGAAACCTGAGAGAAAATCTTTATTGTGCGTTTTTATAAGTACCGAGTGCATGTATACTATGACGAAACCTGAGAGAAAATCTTTATTGTGCGTTTTTATAAGTACCGAGTGCATGTATACTATGACGAAACCTGAGAGAAAATCTTTATTGTGCGTTTTTATAAGTACCGAGTGCATGTATACTATGACGAAACCTGAGAGAAAATCTTTATTGTGCGTTTTTATAAGTACCGAGTGCATGTATACTATGACGAAACCTGAGAGAAAATCTTTATTGTGCGTTTTTATAAGTACCGAGTGCATGTATACTATGACGAAACCTGAGAGAAAATCTTTATTGTGCGTTTTTATAAGTACCGAGTGCATGTATACTATGACGAAACCTGAGAGAAAATCTTTATTGTGCGTTTTTATAAGTACCGAGTGCATGTACACTATGACGAAACCTGAGAGAAAATCTTTATTGTGTGTTTTTATAAGTACCGAGTGCATGTACACTATGACGAAACCTGAGAGAAAATCTTTATTGTGCGTTTTTATAAGAACCGAGTACATATACACTATGACGAAACCTGAGAGAAAATCTTTATTGTGCGTTTTTATAAGTACCGAGTGCATGTATACTATGACGAAACCTGAGAGAAAATCTTTATTGTGCGTTTTTATAAGTACCGAGTACATGTACACTATGACGAAACCTGAGAGAAAATCTTTATTGTGCGTTATTATAAGTACCGAGTGCATGTACACTATGACGAAACCTGAGAGAAAATCTTTATTGTGCATTATTATAAGTACCGAGTACATGTAAACTATGAGGAAACCTGAGAGAAAATCTTTATTGTGCGTTTTTATAAGTACCGAGTGCATGTACACTATGACGAAACCTGAGAGAAAATCTTTATTGTGCGTTTTTATAAGAACCGAGTACATATACACTATGACGAAACCTACCTGATCACAAGATTGCCCGGTAGTGCCGGGTCTGCATTGACACTGTACATCCCAGTCTACAACTGATGGTGTAGATAAACATTGTCCCCACTTCGGCTATACACACATGAAATACATATAATAAGGTAAAAGATGGAGCAGAGTACAGTAAAACCTCAATAATACGACCACCCTTGGGACCCTTAAAAAGTGGTCTTAATATTGAGGGGATCTTAATAACAAGGTTGAATAAAGAGCGGAACAGTCAAAATGGACTTGAAAAGTGTGGTCTTAATTTTGAGGTGGTCTTATTATTGAGGTGGCCTTCAAGTGAGGTTTCACACTATTAGAATTTAATAGTTTGTCATCATATGTCGGAATGTGTACAAATTATACAACTAGAAGCAACAAGAGCTATCACTGAAGGTGATTAATACCCCACAATACTGCTTTGTTAGACATGCTTTTGAGAAAATCCAAGATGGCTGCTAAATAGTCTTCTTGAATGTGATCGAAAAAATTATTTCATGCTCTCAAACTTATCATATATTATTTGAGTGTCATGAAAATCATCCAACAGACACAAGTTTTTGAGAAAATTCTTGTAATCATCCCAGTGGTTCAGGACGGTAAGGACTAGACATGACATGAAGTGATGCGACATCATGACATGACAGACAACATGCGTAATTCCTATAAAGTTACATTGTGAAGCAGGGGGTATAAAAACCGATGTTTTTCATTTCAAAATATTGGGTACAGTATTATAGAATAAATTGACAATAAGATGCAATATACATTGTCCGATCTAATTAATATCTTAAATATATATATAGGTTTCATGAAACATTTTACATAAATGACATCACAGACACATTGTAATGCCAAACAAAGATTGCTGCTTTAATTATGTGCGAAAAAGTTATTTTTTACAATAAAATTGATAATATATTTTTAATTCACAATATAATTAACTTATTCCATTTGTGTCCATAAGTAACCAAATTCATCAAACAAAATTTCAGAAAATGATAAAAACCTAGCTACAGGCTCTCATTTTCAGAAAAAACTTGTTCAATGAATTCCATCCTTTATGATCAGACATGAAACATCCCATATAAATCATAATGACAGTAAAGCACATACATTATCAGTGTGAGCATCGGCTGTGACACACCACGGTAAACATGAAGGTACAACATTAACTCCCTTTGCTGGGCTTGACGGCGGAGGCCCAAATATCTGTATCTTTGAATCACCACCACAGGTCCACAGTGGATCTCCAATACATGATGAATTACACAGGCTGTGGAATACAAAGTAAGTATTGACAAGATTACCTACTACACACTAATTATTATCCTCTGTCACAGCCACTATTACCTACTACACACTAATTATCATCCTCTGCCACAGCCACTATTACCTACTACACACTAATTATCATCCTCTGCCACAGCCACTATTACCTACTACACACTAATTATCATCCTCTGCCACAGCTACTATTACCTACTACACACTAATTATCATCCTCTGTCACAGACACTATTACCTACTACACACTAATTATCATCCTCTGCCACAGCCACTATTACCTACTACACACTAATTATCATCCTCTGCCACAGTCACTATTACCTACTACACACTAATTATCATCCTCTGCCACAGACACTATTACCTACTACACACTAATTATCATCCTCTGCCACAGCCACTATTATCTACTACACACTAATTATCATCCTCTGCCACAGTCACTATTACCTAATAAACACTAATTATCATCCTCTGCCACAGCTACTATTACCTACTACACACTAATTATCATCCTCTGCCACAGCCACTATTACCTACTACACACTAATTATCATCCTCTGCCACAGACACTATTACCTACTACACACTAATTATTATCCTCTGTCACAGCCACTATTACCTACTACACACTAATTATCATCCTCTGCCACAGTCACTATTACCTACTACACACTAATTATCATCCTCTGCCACAGCCACTATTACCTACTACACACTAATTATCATCCTCTACCACAGCCACTATTACCTACTACACACTAATTATCATCCTCTGCCACAGACACTATTACCTACTACACACTAATTATCATCCTCTGTCACAGCCACAATTAACTACTACACACTAAATATCATCCTCTGCCACAGCCACTATTACCTACTACACACTAATTATCATCCTCTGCCACAGCCACTATTACCTACTACACACTAATTATCATCCTCTGCCACAGCCACTATTACCTACTACACACTAATTATCATCCTCTGCCACAGCCACTATTACCTACTACACACTAATTATTATCCTCTGCCACAGCCATTATTACCTACTACACACTAATTATCATCCTCTGCCACAGCCACTATTACCTACTACACACTAATTATCATCCTCTGCCACAGCCACTATTACCTACTACACACTAATTATTATACTCTGCCACAGCCACTATTACCTACTACACACTAATTATCATCCTCTGTCACAGCCACTATTACCTACTACACACTAATTATTATCCTCTGTCACAGCCACTATTACCTACTTCACACTAATTATCATCCTCTGCCACAGCTACTATAAACTACTACACACTAATTATCATCCTCTGTCACAGCCACTATTACCTACTACACACTAATTATCATCCTCTGTCACAGCTACTATTACCTACTACACACTAATTATCATCCTCTGTCACAGCCACTATTACCTACTACACACTAATTATCATCCTCTGTCACAGCTACTATTACCTACTACACACTAATTATCATCCTCTGTCACAGCCACTATTACCTACTACACACTAATTATCATCCTCTGCCACAGCTACTATTACCTACTACACACTAATTATCATCCTCTGCCACAGCTACTATTACCTACTACACACTAATTATCATCCTCTGCCACAGCCACTATTACTTACTACACACTAATTATCATCCTCTGCCACAGCTACTTTTACCTAATAAACACTAATTATCATCCTCTGGCACAGCTACTAGTTCTAATACACACTAATTACCATCCTCTGTCACAGCTACTAGTTCTAATACACACTAATTATCATCTTCTGTCACAGCTACTATTACCTAATAAACACTGATTATCATCCTCTGGCACAGCTACTAGTTCTAATACACACTAATTATCATCCCTTGTCACAGCTACTATTACCTACTAAACACTAATTATCATCGTCTGTCACAGATACTGTTACCTACTACACACTAATTATTATTCTCTGCCACAGCTACTAGTTCTACTACACACTAATTATCATCCTCTGTCACAACATCTGTTACCTACTACATACTAATTATCATCCTCTGTCACAACTACTGTTACCTACTACACACTAATTATCATCCTCTGTCACAGCTACTATTACCTACTAAACACTAATTATCATATTCTGTCACAGCCACTATTACCTACTAAACACTAATTATCATCCTCTACCACAGCTACTAGTTCTAATACACACTAATTATCATCCTCTGTCACAGCTGCTCTTATCTACGACACACATTATTTAGATATTTGTGCGAGTCAAGAAGTTTGTGAATCAACAATTTCAAATGTTACAAGTGCAGAAATGTTTGCCAATAACATGAAATCAATATTGTTACATTTAATACACCAGTATGTACAAGTCTACTTGTGTGATGGAGAAAATTTATACTGCTTGAGATTTCCACTACCCTTTTGAATAAGCACATTTCGCAATTTCTAAATTGCGAACTATACCACCTATACTGTATGCTACAAGGAATAATTAAACAAACTTAACTCCGTCTTAGAATTTCATTCATGGATTGTAATTTTATAAAGAAGTAATTATGTAACATTTTACAATTAAACTAGATGCGTCCACAGGACACGGATGCCCTAGCTATCGGCTTTTCAGAAGAATGCAAATACTTTGTTTGTAAATAAACTACAATGCGTCCATAGGACACAGATGCCCTCACTTGCAGCCTTTGTCACAAAAGCAAATGCTATTATTCTGCTCATAGTTTGTGATGGATATCAAAATTACCAAGTGAACAACTGTACTGATTATGATGATAAGTCAAGGGCCATAACTTTGCACTTACTGGACACAGGCAAACACGAAACCCCAGGTGCACAACTATACAGGTTGGTGAACATTCCTGTACAGTTTGGTGAGTGTAGCTGATATACTGTTGGAGATATGCCCGACACAAAATTGCACGCTCTGTATGCTATATTTTCAATAAATCAAGGGCCATAACTTTGCACTTACTGGGCTCACCGAATTATGAATCCCCAGGTGCAATAAAACACATGCATGTGAACATTTCTGTAAAGTCTTATAACGCTGGCTCATATACTTTTGGAGATATGTGCGACACAAGATTTTGTGACGGACGGAAGGATGGACGGACAAGGGAAAATCTATATGCCCCCCCTTTTCAGAGTGGGGGCATAAAAAGACCTGTATTTTTTAGCCTATATGCCTAATAATTATGAATTTAATCCACACATCCTTTCAAGAGTTATTGATTGGGAACCAATTTTTGCACGGACGGACAGGAGTAACACTATGCTCCTTTACCATTCTTCAAATGGTGCAGGCATAAAAAGTTCAAATAAAATACTCACTAATCTTTAATTTTTTGGGTCATATCCAATCCATTGCCACAAAGACACTGGTCCGAATCACTTGTCCCAGAAAACTTGTAATTCTTTTGTCTGAAATAAACATTTCAAGTAATACACTCCATCTGCAAGTTGGCCACCTCATTGTAAAGACTACATATGAGACACTTCAGAGTTTCTGAACATGTTTACTGAGTCTTCAAGTCTACTAAGACAATAATTTGAATACTGTTTGCTTGTATTTTCACTGTACAATTTATTAAAATTGTAAAGAGAGGGCCACTCTGAAAAGATTCTTGCTCAATAGAGTGCCGCTTATGAGAGGTTATTGCTCAAAAGAGGGCTAGTCTGGAGAGGTTGTTGCTCAAAAGCGGGAAGCTTTGGAGGGGTTGTTGCTTAAATAAGGGCTGCTCTGGAGAGGTTGTTGCTCATAAGAGGGCTGCTCTGGAGACGTTGTTGCTCAAAAAAGGGCTGCTCTGGAGACGTTGTTGCTCAAAAAAGGGCTGCTCTGGAGACATTGTTGCTAAAAAAAAGGGCTGCTCTGGAGACGTTGTTGCTCAAAAGAGGGCTGCTCTGGAGACGTTGTTGCTCAAAAGAGGGCTGCTCTGGAGACGTTGTTGCTCAAAAAAGGGCTGCTATGGAGAGGTTGTTGCTCAATAGAAGGCTGCTCTGGAGAGGCTGTTGCTCAAAAGAGGGCTGCTCTGGAGAGGTTGTTGCTCAAAAGAGGGCTGCTCTGGAGAGGTTGTTGCTCAAAAGAGGGCTGCTCTGGAGACGTTGTTGCTAAAAAGAGGACTGCTCTGGAGACGTTGTTGCTCAAAAGAGGGCTGCTCTGGAGAGGTTGTTGCTCAAAAGAGGGCATCTCTGGAGACGTTGTTGCTCAAAAGAGGACTGCTCTGGAGACGTTGCTCAAAAGAGGGCTGCTCTGGAGACGTTGTTGCTCAAAAGAGGGCTGCTCTGTAGAGGCTGTTGCTCAAAAGAGGGCTGCTCTGGAGACGTTGTTGCTCAAAAGAGGGCTGCTCTGGAGAGGTTGTTGCTCAAAAGAGGGCTGCTCTGGAGACATTGTTGCTAAAAAAAAGGGCTGCTCTGGAGACGTTGTTGCTCAAAAGAGGGCTGCTCTGGAGACGTTGTTGCTCAAAAGAGGGCTGCTCTGGAGACGTTGTTGCTCAAAAAAGGGCTGCTATGGAGAGGTTGTTGCTCAATAGAAGGCTGCTCTGGAGAGGCTGTTGCTCAAAAGAGGGCTGCTCTGGAGAGGTTGTTGCTCAAAAGAGGGCTGCTCTGGAGAGGTTGTTGCTCAAAAGAGGGCTGCTCTGGAGACGTTGTTGCTAAAAAGAGGACTGCTCTGGAGACGTTGTTGCTCAAAAGAGGGCTGCTCTGGAGAGGTTGTTGCTCAAAAGAGGGCATCTCTGGAGACGTTGTTGCTCAAAAGAGGACTGCTCTGGAGACGTTGCTCAAAAGAGGGCTGCTCTGGAGACGTTGTTGCTCAAAAGAGGGCTGCTCTGTAGAGGCTGTTGCTCAAAAGAGGGCTGCTCTGGAGACGTTGTTGCTCAAAAGAGGGCTGCTCTGGAGAGGTTGTTGCTCAAAAGAGGGCTGCTCTGGAGACGTTGTTGCTCAAAAGAGGGCTGCTCTGTAGAGGCTGTTGCTCAAAAGAGGGCTGCTCTGGAGAGGTTGTTGCTCAAAAGAGGGCTGCTCTGGAGACGTTGTTGCTCAAAAGAGGGCTGCTCTGGAGAGGTTGTTGCTCAAAAGAGGGCTGCTCTGGAGACGTTGTTGCTCAAAAGAGGGCTGCTCTGGAGACGTTGTTGCTCAAAAGAGGGCTGCTCTGGAGACGTTGTTGCTAAAAAGAGGACTGCTCTGGAGACGTTGTTGCTCAAAAGAGGGCTGCTATGTAGAGGTTGTTGCTCAAAAGAGGGCTGCTCTGTAAAGGCTGTTGCTCAAAAGAGGGCTGCTCTGGAGACGTTGTTGCTCAAAAGAGGGCTGCTCTGGAGACGTTGTTGCTCAAAAGAGGGCTGCTCTATAGAGGTTGTTGCTCAAAAGAGGGCTGCTCTGGAGACGTTGTTGCTCAAAAGAGGGCTGCTCTGGAGACATTGTTGCTCAAAAGAGGGCTGCTCTGTAGAGGTTGTTGCTCAAAAGAGGGCTGCTCTGGAGACGTTGTTGCTCAAAAGAGGGCTGCTCTGGAGACGTTGTTGCTCAAAAGAGGGCTGCTCTGTAGAGGTTGTTGCTCAAAAGAGGTTGTTACTCAAAAGAAGGCTGCTCTGGAGAGGTTGTTGCTCAATAAAGGGCTGCTCTGGATAGACTGTTGCTCAACGGAGGGCTGCTCTAAAAAAGTTT
Organism: Mactromeris polynyma; assembly: GCA_032209605.1. Lineage (NCBI taxonomy): Eukaryota > Metazoa > Mollusca > Bivalvia > Venerida > Mactridae > Mactromeris > Mactromeris polynyma. The sequence goes on along the minus strand of JASFXZ010000030.1, from coordinate 5,561,874 downwards.
CTCAATAAAGGGCCGCTCTGATGAGGTTCCTTTTCAATAAAGGGCTGCTCTGATGAGGTTGTTGCTCAATAAAGGGCCGCTCTGGAGAAGTAAATGCTCAATAAAGGGCCATTCAGGAGAGGTTGTTTCTCAAAAGAGGGCTACTCTGCATAGGTTGTTGCTCAATAGAGGGCTGTTCTTGAGAGGTTGATGCTCAATAGAGGGCTGTTCTTGAGAGGTTGATGCTCAATAGAGGGCTGTTCTTGAGAGGTTGATGCTCAATAGAGGGCTGTTCTTGAGAGGTTGTGCTCAAGACAGGGCTGGTCTTGAGAGGTTGTGCTCAAGACAGGTCTGGTCTTGAGAGGTTGATGCTCAAGAGAGGGCTATTCTTGAGAGGTTGTTGCTCAAAAGAGGGCTGTATTTGAGAGGTTGTTGCTCAATAAAGGGCTGTTCTTGAGAGTTTGTTGCTCAATACAGGGCTGTTCTTGAGAGTTTGTTGCTCAATAGAGGGCTGTTCTTGAGAGATTGTTGCTCAAAAGAGGGCTGTTCTTGAGAGATTGTTGGTCAAAAGAGGGCTGATCTTGAGAGGTTGTTGCTCGATAGAGGGCTGTTCTTGAGAGATTGTTGCTCAAAAGAGGGCTGTTCTTGAGAGATTGTTGGTCAAAAGAGGGCTGATCTTGAGAGGTTGTTGCTCAATAGAGGACTGTTCTTGAGAGGCTGTTGCTCAATAGAGGGCCGTTCTGGAGAGGTTGTTGCTCAAGAGAGGGCTGTTCTTGAGAGGTTGTTGCTCAATAGAGGGCTGTTCTTGAAAGGTTGTTGCTCCAGAGAGGGCCAATCTGGAGGTTGTTGCTCAAGACTAGAATCTTTTTCTAAATGTGGTTATATAATAAGGTTTATTGCCATGGTAGTAATGCTCAATTATTTTTGGCAGATTTTGATATTTCAGGTTGAATTAAATTGAGTATTAAACTACTTTTGTTATTTCCCTTGGCATCACATGTTTAACTCTGTTGTCTCCCTTTAAATTCATGTCAACAATGTAGCCTGTGCAGATTTTAGTTGATAAAGAGTGAAACCTCAATAAAATGACCACCCTTGAGACCTTTGAAAACTTGTCTTGTTATTGAGGTGGTATTTATATTGAGGTTGAATAAAGAGCAAAACAGTGAAAAGTGTGTTCTTAATTTTGAGGTGGTCTTACTACTGAGGTGTTCTTCAAGTCAGGGTTTACTGTACATGTATAATAACTTACCTGCAAAGTTGTTGACAAAAATCTGGAGTCAGTTGTGATAATTGTCTATTTGACAGTGTAAACTGATATTCAAGAGTCTTGTTATCTGGCTCATTTTTGAAACATCCCCTGTATACTTCATTACCATATTTGGTTGTGGTGTAATCAATTTGCTTCTGGCCTGCCTGACTGTGGTCCTTAAATCAAAACCAGATAGGCAGGTAAAAACCAATAAATATTTTAGAAATATTTCAAAGCTAATTATTTTTTAAATTTTATTGCAGTTAAGGGATTTCCCTGACGCAGAAATCTTAAGTCCTTGAATCCCTTTTTCTTTCTACGGACTCCCATTTTCAACTTCATGTGAATGCCCGAGACCCCTAAAATAAACTTTTATCAATTATAAACTGCATATATGGGACCCTACAAATTTACTATCAGGAATTCCTAATTTGTCAAACATGAGGGTCCAAGGACCCCTAGCAGAAAAATCCTAGGGAAACCCTGGCAGTTTGCTAAATGTGTACATTTGGTCAGGTAAAATAAGAAACTTTTACAATAGACAATGAAAGAACATGTACAGTCAAACCTGTCTGTAACGACCACCCATGGGAACAGCAAAATGTGGTCTTTGTTTACAGGTGGTCTCTATTAACAGATTAAATATCATTGAAAATGGTCTAATGGGAGATAAAATTGGTGGTATTTGCAGACAGGTTTTGCAATAGTGGTCTTTGTTCACAGGTGGTCTTTAACACAGGTTTGACTGTAGTGGTTACACAACACACATAGAGAACAAAAGGCCAACTGGACAGGTGTTTAAATCCATGATGAGAGCCATCCAGTTGACTAGGGAGAGACTAGAGACGCATCTATCTTTTAGAGGTAGGAAAAAAGAATTCTACCTAGCGCTACGTAGGGAAAGTAGTGGTGCCGTTTCTTAAATGTAGGAAAAGTAGCCCCCATCTTTATATAGGTAGCGTGATCTGACAGTGCTAGCTTTGCTAAACAAAATGGCGTCCATGCGAAACAGTGTCATCTGGTCTGGCATGCACCATTTTGTAGCTAGGGAAGTGTTCAAACGTTTTTAGACAGCTACCTGTACCTTTCTCGCTTACTTCCACGCACCTCAGTAGTTCTACTAGCATACATTTTGTCTTAATTTAGCCATTATGACTTTAAACTCAGCATAACTTACAAAATTATGAATTGAAAATTCATTCATTTAGGAGAAATATAATTGAAAGCAAACTCAAGATAACATGATGACCATGATCACTCACATTATACAGATTATCCAATTTCACGGATTTCAAAGTTCCATGAGCCTTAGAGACAATTCCTTGAAAAATAAGGGAGTCAATCCTGATACGCCCCGAACCACCAGCTCCTCCACAACAGTGGCTGCCTCCAGCCCCTCCGTCACCACCCATAGCCCATAGTTTCTGGTAGCCTACAACACGCCAATAAATCAGCTTAAGTATAAAATACAGTAAAACCCCAATAATAAGACCATCCTTGGAACCCTAGAAAAGTGGTCTTCTTATTGAGGTGGTCTTAAATTTGATGTTGAATAAAGAACAGAACAGTGAAAATGGACTTGAAAATTGAGTTCTTTATTAAAATTTTGGAGGTGGTCTCATTATTGAGGTTGTCTTTAAGTGAGGTTTTACTGTAATTAACGACTAAATATTCAAGTCCAGCAACACACAGTCATAAACGTACACTTTGAGTCCATTGCTCTTTAAATATAACTAGTTACTATTATATCACCATATTTGTAAAAATGGACGATAAAACCACAGACATATAGTACATGGTTTGGAAACTTCCTAGATCAAATAACCAACTATTGTCTGAATCAGGAGACTAAATTGACGTTGTGATCTGCGGTAATTGTAATATTTACAACAGCTATATATTTCTTGGTTGTTGTTTATATTATCAGCGCAGCCATACTAACATGGTTTTGCTATTTGCATATCAGTGTTGTGTACAGCAATCAAATCTTACGTTAACCACTAAAGCAATTTCTTTTCAACCAAAGAACGTTTGTAACCTTCACGCGGATTGGTTAACCTTTCGATAAAGGATACGTAACCATACCGAAATCCACTGAATTTCGGTGAATTTACCGAAATCCATTTTGGATCTGGAGCGACCAGCAATCGTCACACAGAATCATATCATGTCATAATCTTTAAAGCACAAATGTTCTAATGTACTGCAGCATAAAATTTAACTTGTAATGGTTTGGTGAATAGATAGTTCCCACTTTACAATATTTCCCTCCCTTGTTCTGAACAGTTGGCCAAATTTCCTTAACGTTTATAATGTTTGTTTCATCGGGTTTAACGCCGTTTCTCAACGATATTTCAGTTATATACGGCGGCCGGTTCACCTAACCAGTTTTTCCTGGACTGAATTCTTACCAGTACTAACTTACCCTTCCTAAAGGAGCCGGCAACTTCTCCACATGTGAAGGAAAATCAACATTTTTGTCAAATTTTCGAGGAAGGGTATGACCTGCCGCGACCGGGAATCAAACCCAGATCGCCGGGTTACAAGTCCAGCACACTTACCACTGGACCACGGCCGCGGCTTTAACGTTTATAAGGTATATAATGTAAACAATGATAAAATAAAAACAGATATATAAAAATAACATTTTTATTATACTCATATGGGTACATAGCTCAGAAAGTTGTAGAAAAATTCTCTTGATATTTCCTCAATTATCACATTTTTGGGAATTACTCCTATAAGTGCTTATCAGTTTTGCCTATCAAAATGGCCGATGATTAAGAACAAGGGAGGTAAATATTGTAGATGTGGGAACTATCTGTACAAAATTTCTTTGTTACATTTATATAGTTACATAGTGTGACCAATTAGGGAAGTGTATCAATTTTACAGACTAAAAAGCATTTATTGAAGAAAAAAACAAGACCCAGCTTCAACTGTATTCAGATCATAAGAGAACAAAATTGAACTCACCAACATTGACTACTTTAGCAGATAAATATATGGTGCCACCGCTACCACCTCCTCCAGGGCCTGATTTATCCCAACATGCAACAGTACTGTTACCAAGGCAACGGACAGGACTTCTTAATTCACATGAATCTGGACATCCCATACATCTATACAAAGAAAACATATCAATATCTTTCGAAGTATAAACAAAAATGGACCATTCATTGATTTCAGCAGGTCAGTATAAAGTGCAACTAGAGTTATCACTGTACATGATTTAAATACCCCCAAAATACTGCTTTATCACACATATTTTTGAAAAAAATCCAAGATGGCCACCCATCAGCCATTTTGAATGTGATAAAATATGTCATACACAATAACTCATTATGTTGATTATTTGTGTGATGTTTCATTAATTTACTCCAAAAACTTTATAAGTAGTTTGCTCCACAAGTTTTTGTTAACAGGCCAATCAACATAGCAATGCTAGAATGATCTCTTCAAACTTAGTTAATATAGCTGTATAGATTGGCCACCACCAAAATACAAAATGGAGGTGTATTGGTTGAGAGGTTACAAGAGTCTTGATCTTAAGGTCACTAGTTCAAGCCTCACTTTTAGGAGCATTTAATCGCAAACTTCCAATCCCCAAATTTGACATGTGCAAATAAATACGTTCAAAGTAAACTAAAATACAATATCAGTCTAATGAAACATATTTTTGACAACTGAGCCAATCCAAGAATGATTCAGAAACAGTTTTCCAACATGAAATACATAAAAAAAAGTCATGTTTTGAAGAACACGAAAAATCAGTTAATGGCACTACCAGGACTCGAACCCGGGTCTACGAATTGCCAGTCTGTTATGATAACCACTACACCACAGCGACCTAACGTCTAAATTTAACTTATATAAAGTTGATTAAGGTTAACTTCACTTTGAAAAAGTACGGGGCATACTTATTATACTTATTGAAGGACATATTATTTCCTTCCATATGGATAGGAGAGCAGATATTTATATACAAAATGATGCCAAAAGTATGATGGCATATTTCTGCCACCAGTTAACTACATAATTAACTAGAAAATTATGTGGTTATCACATTAAAGAAACTAGATAATTACTTAACTAGAAACTTATATGGTTAACTAGACAAGTATTGTAACATATTTTCATACCAGATAAATATCTTAACACAAAAAAATGTCTGATAGTGCCCACAACTGCCACCACTTAACCCCCAAGGTTTTCAGAAGGGACAATCTTTTTAAGATAAGTGTTAGATAGTTAACAATATAGATATCTAGTTAACTGCATAATTAAGTAGTTATCTAGTTTCTGTAACGTGATAACTACATAATTTTCTAGTTAATTATGTAGTTATCTGGTGGCAGTAGTATGCCACCAGTCATGGCGAATACCCATCGGACAGTCGGACCTGACCAATAAAATACTGCCAGGTCCAATGCAGAAGGCCTGTGTGTCGGTCCGTATGTCCTATACGGTACGGATCAGACGGGCTTTAACACATCCGATATTGTTTACACAATGCGATCTCCTTACACGCACCGATTGTCTGCACATTCGCTTGTCTTTCGGACATTTAAACTTTGATTGTGTCGTCAAAAAGTCATTTCAGGAGTGAATGTTAAAGTTAATCATCATGTTTAAATGTTATTGATTGAAATATGCCAAATATTTGCCCATTTCTGTTTGATTTGTTAACTTTCACTTTGAAACGAGCGGTCCTATAGCCACACGAAATCCTGTCAGAAATGGAAAAACAGTTCTTTTCTTGGGAAACTCGCACAATTTTGCGTCGTAGACAATTGGTAGAGTGGTCAAAATGGACATTTCTGGGAAAAAATATTTTTTGAGATTAATGCGGTACGATTCAACTCAATATCCTAATGTTTCGAGAGTTGTCAATGGAATTATTTTGACAACCCCCCCAAGTCTTATCTTATTTATGAATGCATGTATGCTAAATGTGATAGGTAATTACTGTATTTTTACTTTACCTAACAAATGTAGTTTTTAACAACATGTTTTCAGTCTGGCAATTTAACATTTGGTCTGACAGACGGAATGTCTGACAAGTCTTGGAAGTCATTTGCCAAGACTGTGCCACTATACAGAAGGAGTGTGATATGAACAGGTATCTCTACAACATACATAGTTACCTACCCTGCTCCAGATGCTATGTCACCTTGTCCATTCTCACCAGCCACAGAAATTACTCCTGTGATATGAATTGATTTTTCAGCGAGTATCTTCACAGCACCTCCTCCATTACCTCCACTCCCACCTAGAGTAAACAACAAACTCTGATTGGTTCATTCCAAGCACAATTAAAATTGACCAATGGCAATGCTGCATTCTGATGTTTATGATAATGACCTTGTCAGAAGCTACCAATGAGATACAAGATAACATTCTAATGCAGAAAACTGGTCAAATTTCGAACAATCTTCATCGTCAAACCTCATTTCCATTTTCAAAACATTTTGCACACACTTTTGTTATAAGCTTCAGTAAGAATATGTCTTAAACGTTATACTGCATACTGCTTAACCCTACCACAATTAATTTACAAATACAATCAGACCTCGTTTGATCGACAGTTACCTTCTATCCGAATATTTAGTATCATCTGAAATGAAGATCAGGACCCGATGTATCTTCTTACGCACGTTGAATATAAATGGACTATTTGAAACGATATATAAAATAAAATTTCGGAACCAATGAATTCGTATTAACGACGTCTGACTGTATTTAAACACTGACAGAAGTTGTAAACTTGGACATCGACCTAACATATAATAACTTCCGACTCATACAGGCAAATGACATTTGAGACAATCACAACATTGTAACATTGCCAGAGGTCTTAAATCTAATTTATAAGTACCAGTAATGGAATTCCTAATTTATACAATATGAGAAAGGTGTCAGGGGCTAGCACTGACAACATATTAAACATAAAATATCATTTCATATCAACATACAAATCACAACCACTCCATGGGCCCGTATTCACAAACGTTTTAAGACTGAATCTCAGACTTAGACTTTAAAATGGTAAATTTTCATTTTGTTCCAATGTTATTGTTACACAATATATTTTGATAAAACATGGCAAAAGTGTAGACTAGGTAACAAGAAATATTCAGGCCAAAATGTATCCGTTTAAATATAATGAAAAATGCTTGTAAATTTAATTTTTGACATTTTAAAGTCTAAGTCTGAGATTCAGTCTTTAAACGTTTGTGAATACGGGCCCTGCAGAGCAGCACCCAATGGCAGATGCTGTTGTTGAGAGGTATTTGCACCAAAGTTCAATTGTTAGTAGAATTTCACCACTGGTTATTAATATTGTTGTGAGGTCGTTGCTTAACAGACGCTTGCCAAAGCACTGTCCAAATCGAGGGTTCAGCGCAAGACTATACTAACTCCTATGTATTTATTTATATAGGAGTTAGTATAGTCTTGCACTGAACCCTCAAAATACTAGGATAGTTTGGATAGCATTTTAGTAGTTTGACTTGTTGCAGCCCTAAGGAGGTATGGCAATACGTATAATACGTAAAATCACAGGGCTTTTTTTCCTTATAAAGTCAGGTCTGGTTAGGAACCCGTTCCCGGTCCTGACCAACGTGCAAAGTTAGTGCTAGCATAGGAAATACCTGAATAAGACATGTGTTTTACAGTACCAAGAAACGTGTAAAAAAAGTTGCAATGTTTTAGATTATGTCTGTACGAAGGCATTTAAATGCCATTTTCTAAAAATTGTGTGTTTTTTTCCAAACCAAACCTGAAAAGTTCTCAAAATCCTTAAGCGCTTAAAAGAGAACTTCAGCATTGGTTATTGATAGTTATAGCAAAAACCAGTCATGACTCATGGAAATATTTTGTTCAATAAATGTTACCTAAATTTGTTCTCAATTTTAACAGTCGCAACACTAATTTTCCCAATCACACCAGACGTGTACCAAGTCCCAAAAATGAATCATAAAATGAGCCATGCTGATAAGACAAACGAGAAAGGCCAGTTCCCTCAGAAGATGCAGTTTATATGTATTCAATGTACCAACCTTTAGGATTGGTTGTCATATCACGAGCATTGCCTCCACTTCCGCCTCCAGAGCCCATATATAATGTACTTATCATCTCATCTCCGTACATTTGTCCACCAGACCCCAAGCCATTACGATCGCCCACAGCCTTCACACCAGACATCCTGTAAATGATTCACCATACAGACTAATTTAAGTAAACTTGATTGTGATGAAAGTATTATGCTTATCTGGATCACTCTAGAGTCCATGCACAGGCGATTGTCATGAGTTCTCTCCCTGTATCCCTTTTAGAGTTTGCTCCCTTTATCCATGCTCACTCTCTGTCCCCCCCTCCCCCTTTCCGTGTGTCGACATGATCTGTTGCTCATACTTATTCATCTTGTCATACCAATTTTCTGAAGATTCTTCAAAAAGAGGGCCATAATTGGCCCTATATCGCTCACCTGAGTACATGGCCATGTTGGGCTCAAGAGAGTCCAAGAGGATTTTTTACCAATTTAACCTTGTGACCTACTTTTGACACAACATGACCAAGAACCACACTGGACTTGCATGTTATTAAGGCAAACATTCTGATCAAGTTATATGTAGTCCCAGTAGAAAATGCAGCCTCCAAAGAATCCACAAGGATTTTCCATCATTTGAGCCTGTGACCTAGGTTTTGACCTCAGATGACCCTGTTTCAATTTTGACCTAAATTTTATTAATGCAAACATTTTGACCAAGTCTCATATACATTGTAGATAAAGTTAAAAATGTGACCTCTGTAGTGATAACAAGGTTTTACTATAATTAGACCTAGTGACCTAGTTTTTGACACCAGATGACCTAGTTTCGAACTAGGCCTAGATTTAGACCTAAACAGACACATTTTGTTTTTTGTGTCAGATAAATTTACACCTCTCTATAGATTGTCACAAAACTGTCCTTTTTAGGACAAAAACTGTCATTTTAAGGACAACTTCTCGATTGTGAAAAAACTGTTACTTTAAGGACGCTTCTCAATTGTCAAAAAAAATGTCCTTTTAAGGACACGACTCCATTGTCGACCAACTGTCCTTTTCAGGACAACCTCTCTATAGATTGGCTAAATTACAAAGTTAATAGAAACTACAACCATTTTTGATCTCATTGATCTCGGTGTGTAGCTATCTTTGGATTCAAAATTGACATATATTGGGTATAAGCTTGTAGATAACAAGGCAAATCTACCCTTTTAGATTCTAAACAACATGAGGGGTACATGTCGGGGTCAACAAAAATGCCTATAAGTACCTAGTGTAAATGGTGACTGATGACCTGATAAACAAAATATAGATAGATAGATGGTTCATAAAAATCATGTCAAAATTGTGACCTCTGGAGTGTTAATGATGTTTTGCTATAATTGACCCTATTGACCCATTTTATTACCTCAGATGACCCAGTTTCGAACTTTACCTAGATTTTATTAAGGCAAACATTTTGACCATGTCTCATAAAAGTCCAGTAAAAAATGTGACCTCTGGAGTGTTAACAAGGTTTTACTATAACTGGACCTAGTGACATAGTTTATTTCATTGAGACAAACATTCTGACCAAGGGTCATGCAGATCAGGTAAAATATGTTATCTCTAGAGTATTAACAGTCTAACACAGGGCGATCCCAATAGCTTACCTTGAGCACTTCATGCTCAGGTGAGCTAAGAATGTCTCTTGTGAAAAATACTGAACTAAAAAGACAAGTTATTGCCAATCCAGGGTCATATGATAAAATGCTTAGAGTAAATAGATGTGTTAGTAACAAAAACTGCAAATTTACCCAGCGGTTCCATATCCGCCCCCACCTCCTGACCGTCCTGTACTATCTGAGATATGGTTACCCCCTGATCCAGCACCTCCACCCCCAAGATTCTGCATAAGTGAAGATGATCCTTTCCCAGTATAACTTTCTCCACTTATTCCCCAACTACCAGAAGTGTCTGATGTCACCCCACCTCGGTACCCAGCAGCAACACCATCCAAATATCCATCAATTTGAACTTCCTGATATAGACAAACAACATAGTACAATGCAGTGTTGATTAACGGTTCAATGCAGTGTTGATTAACGGTTCAATGCAGTGTTGATTAACAGTTCAATGCAGTGTTGATTAACGGTTCATTGCAGTGTTGATTAACGGTTCATTGCAGTGTTGATTAACAGTTCAATGCAGTGTTGATTAACAGTTCAATGCAGTGTTGATTAACGGTTCATTGCAGTGTTGATTAACAGTTCAATGCAGTGTTGATTAACAGTTCAATGCAGTGTTGATTAACGGTTCAATGCAGTGTTGATTAACGGTTCATTGCAGTGTTGATTAACAGTTCAATGCAGTGTTGATTAACAGTTCATTGCAGTGTTGATTAACAGTTCAGTGTAGTGTTGATCAACAGTTCATTGCAGTGTTGATTAACAGTTCATAGCAGTGTTGATTACCTCAGTGACATCAGGTTGGTTTATTGAACTATCAGAATTAACATTTCAGTATTTTGATTAGGCAACAACATTCTTAATTTACGGAAATGTACGGATTTGGATTTCAAAGGTGCATCCAAATAGGGTTTTAAAGGTACATAGTCTGATTGTTTGGACAAATTCTCCTTCATTATAATTATGTGAAAATTGGTGCTTTTGCCTTTATTCATACTGATGTTTTCTACAACACTACATTGTTACTTTTCCTAAAACCACAAATACAAGCGTCCGATTTTCTGTCCTGACCTACGCACTGAGTTAGTGCTAGCATAGGAAATACCTGAATTAGACGTGTGTTTAGCAGTTCCAGGAAACGCTTAAGAAAAGCTACAATGTTTTAGAGTATGTCTGTATGAAAGCATTAAAATGCCATTTTCTAAAAATTACAACTAAAGCATATTTTGATAGAAAATAAAATTATCTTCCATTAACAACGTAAGTATTCAGTAAGTATGGTTAAGTTTAACTGTGTTACATCACATCAAATTTCAGGCAACAGTATGACAAACCTGAGCCGTTATGTCCAGGGACCCACCAGATGTACCATCATATCTTTTTACAAGAACAGTCATGCCCTTTGGAATCACGAAACGAGAAATGTTGCAATGAATTCCTGAAACAAAATCAACCGAGTATATTGACAAATGTATGCCACATGACTTCCAGTCCATATTTGTCTTGTTCTTATCCATCGGTATGAAATAATCAAGACACACGAAGAATGCTTTTGGTGACAAATCAGAACTGAAATGATTTCATTCTAAGTTTTGTGCTACAACATTGGCAGCGTATTAAAAGGATTATACTCTTCAAGAATGTTCAATTTCATACAACTTTAGATAACTACAAATCTACATTAATCCATCCTTGAGACACAAGAGATGTTTATACCCCCTGTGACCTTGACCTTTGACCCCAAAATCAATAGGGTTCCTTTGCTACCCAAGATGAATGTGTGGACCAAGTTTGAGGATGATGGTCAAGGGGTTCTCGAGTTATTGATCGGAAACGAAAAGGTTACCGACAGACCGACCAACCGACATGTGCAAACCAATATGCCCCCTTTTCTTCGAAGAGGGGGCATAAAATGTTTTCATTAGGTACAACAAACATCAAATTTTGTGGAGGATCAGTTAATGTTGCAAATTTTTTTCATAGTTTTTTAGATTCAATGCGTTCATTTCAGACATGAGAAAATGGCTTAAAGAGAGCCAAATAATTCAATCACGGCCAATTAAATTGGGACTGTAAAAGAACAACTAGAGCTATAAACACTGAAAACACCCGCCCCCAAAATCCCACCATTAATGACAAAGATATGGACCGGAAAGAATTAAGACTGGATTTACAGCTATGCTGCTAAAATCTAGTACACAGTTGGGAACTTAGGAGATTGTTATAAATTCTTTCCCTTAATCCCTTTATAGAGTTAAAAGGAGAGAACTCTGCGTTGATTGGAAACACCCAAGTATGCCCATTATAATTATGAAAATTATACTCTCTTTCAGCATCGGGCACTGAATCCTATGCCTTTTTAATACCTGTGAAAGTTACAACAGTGGAATCCAAGCACTGTGAGCTCTGTAAAACAGTGTACAATTATTGTTGTCATTGTTAATGACTTTAAACTGACCAGATAAAATTTGTCCGTCCTTCAGAATCCAATCTTCTCCTCCATGGTCCATTGCATTACCACCTGAACATGCAGGTAAAATGGTGTCCCCTAGTTCCCAGTGTCCCACCAATCCATCATGTATTGCTTCTGTCTGCATCATATACAGTAAAACCTCAATTAATGACCACCTCAATAATAAGACCACCTCACTAATAAGACCACCTCAAAGTTAAGAACACAATTTTCAAGTCCATTTTTACTGTTTTGCTCTTTATTCAACCTCAATATTAAGACCACCTCGATAAGAAGACCAGTTTTCATAGGTCCCAATAGTGGTCTTATTATTGAGGTTTTACTATAGATGACAAATGGATTTTCAATATTTTATTTACAGTCGGACCTCGTTCATTCAAAGTCATCAAGTCTGAAATTTTATTTCTAATAATACATGGTTGCGAAAAGCTCATTTAATTTGACGTGCCTAAGAAGACACATCAGGACCCGATATATATTTCAGATGATACCAAGTCATACGTGTTAACCTTTTCTGAAGGCAAATCGGGAGATTGCACCTCGAAAATTGAATGAACAACATGACAAGCGAGGGTCGCGTTGTATTTTGATCAGTGTCACCAAGCGCTTGATTCTATGGTTTATCTAGAGCGTCTATTTAACCCTAAAAACGTGGTTTTGGACTGGAATCCCGTTTTTACACTTTTTATCAGTTTGAAAAATAATTTCAGCCAACCAGTCGGGAATGAACTAAAAAATACCCCATAATAAAAATTCACGATGTTTACTTTGAAAATCGGCTGTCAAAACCGGGAGTCTCCCGCGGAAATCGGGAGACTTCACATGTATGGACCAAGTATTAGGATAGAAGGTTGTCTACAGTTTCATGATTTTGATAAAGCCTTTTTAGGTGAAATAATAATTAATAAAGAGTTAAAACAGAGTACCTATTATTTGTCCCTAATATGGACTTTTATCTGAGACAAGACGGTATGATTAAAGAAGAAAAATAGGATCATGAGTAACTGACCGTTGAATTTTTGGTTCCAAAGTTGTACATAGATCTGGTAATTTCTTCATTTGCAAGTTCTCTATTCCATACTTTAACGTTCTGAAAACAGGGAACAGAATATTCATACACATTACTAATAAATAACAAATTGTAAAAATATATTAATGTAAGCAGTAAGCTTTTATTGTTGAAAGACAATAATGGAATACATTTAACTTACCATCTCACTTACACCGACGTAGGTTATATACTCATGGCACTGAATAACGGTGCGCATTGAACACCGGTGGAAACCAAAATGTCCGATTACTATGCTAGTTTTCGTTGCAAACTTGATAACGTCGTAGTGTTAAGCATTTTTTAGTTCTTCAAGAAGAAAAGGTCGTTTTTGTAGGCAAAATATATTAGAAAACAATATACAAGTTCAGTATACCTCTTTTTCTGTGATATACATTTGTTAGTTATTTAAGCCCCATCACTAAAATTGCGGATATGGGCATCGATGCTCCTGGATTTTCGATGACCAGGTTTTATGCTATTAAAAACTATTTCTAACAAACAAAAAACTGCCAAAATTTGTACTGTTTTGTGATTGGCTGCCAGCTTTTCGTGTCGCATAGTAAACAAAAAAGTCACGTGTTCACCCACCCTGGAACAGCGAAACATGGAACACTATATCATGGGTTTGGCACAAGACTACTGTAACTCAGGTAAACAAGCAGGTACAACTGTTTTGAATCAAACCTTTGAAATCTGTAATACATATTACCTTAATCATGCCTCGGAAGTAATCCATCCTGCAACAGTAAGCCGCTCCAATCCAAAACCCATCAGTAGTGGGTAAATGGTTCATTAATAACTAAAAATGTTAGAGAAACACTGTTTCAAATCATATTTCATCAAAATTTGGTTAATTATGATATTTATTGTCCAGTTTTTTATACAGCCCAGCCTTCTCATAGCAACATCCTTTGGAAGACACATACTGTGATTGTTGTTGAGAGGTTGTTGCTCTAGAGAGATTTTATTGGTAGTAAATTCTTATAACTGGAAAAACTGAAAAATGTTATTGTAGAGAGGTTGTGACTCACGAAAGGGCCACTCTAGACAGGTTGTCACTCAAGAGATGGCCACTCTAGACAGGTTGTCACTCATGAGATGGCCACACTAGACAGGTTGTCACTCAATAGATGACCACACTAGACAGGTTGTCACTCATGAGATGGCCACACTAGACAGGTTGTCACTCATGAGATGGCCACACTAGACAGGTTGTCACTCAAGAGATGGCCACACTAGACAGGTTGTCACTCAAGAGATGGCCACACTAGACAGGTTGTCACTCAAGAGATGGCCACACTAGACAGGTTGTCACTCATGAGATGGCCACACTAGACAGGTTGTCACTCAAGAGATGGCCACTCTAGACAGGTTGTAACTCATGAGATGGCCAAACTAGACAGGTTGTCACTCAATAGATGGCCACACTAGACAGGTTGTCACTCATGAGATGGCCACACTAGACAGGTTGTCACTCGAGAGATGGCCACTCTAGACAGGTTGTCACTCAAGAGATGGCCACTCTAGACAGGTTGTCACTCACGAAAGGGCCACTCTAGATAGGTTGTCACTCAAGAGAGGGCCACTCTAGACAGGTTGTCACTCAAGAGAGGGCCACTCTAGAGAGGTTGTGACTCACGAAAGGGCCACTTTAGACAGGTTGTCACTCAAGAGAGGGCCACTCTAGAGGTTGTGACTCACGAAATGGCCACTCTAGAGGTTGTGACTCACGAAAGGGCCACTCTAGAGAGGTTGTGACTCAAGAAAGGGCAACTATAGAGAGGTTGCACTCTAGTATAGACTGCAATTAATGTTGATATAATTGCATTTGTGTGACGTAAGTTGTAGCAATGAATGAGTTGGCACAGTTGTCATCAAAGTCACTATTGACAACGGAGATTGTCACAAGTTCTCTCCCTCCATATACTATATAACAGTTGACATAAGAGCCTTACTGGCGATGTTTCGTAAAAAAGACAAGTTTGTGAAAAAACAACTTTCTCTTTGAACTCCCAATTTACATTATCATGTACTGTACATGTGTCAAAACGATGCTGCTTGAGGGACGATCAACGTAATATGAAGGGATAAATTGATTGAATTTTATCTTTCAGATAATACAATGTATACATTTTAAAGCAGGAAATTGCTGAATTCGCCATTTTTTATTGCCACTTCGATCGCTTATTCGCCAATTGGCTCCAATGGCGATCTGAGACATAACAACAATTGTTGAAGAAGACATGTTCTACTAAATTGGTTAGATCGCAGTTCTGAACAATTTGACATGTTTGCATTAATAGTCAAACTTTTTTTTTTGCAAACATGTACAAATCCTTTCATTGTGTAATTAAATGTGCGAAAATACAGGTAAATAATCTCAGTGATGTGCGAAAACATTCGTCGCCAGCCGGATACGATCCGACTTTGTGTTAAACAATAGATTAAGGTGCAAACTTGTTAAGCGGGACTTCGAAAAAACTTCGACATAATGAAAAACTTCGAGACAAAATTCATTTTAAGCCAGTTCGTCATAAGGAGAGTCATGTGTAGTTCTATATATACTACAGAATGCATAAGGGAGAAAACTCTTGAAGGAATAAAGGGAGATAACTCATGACATGCTCCTATGCTAATGACATACCTATGATGATATTGGACCATGGGCCATATTGTACATACCTTACTATCTTTGGCAAGAACATTATAATACAGATAAAGAAGTTCCAGTCAAGATAAATGAAATAACTATACATGTATTACTATTGTAAATTTACATTCTTGAGCAACATATGATTGAGAAAGGTACATGTGTTTGTTGTAGAGAGGGAGTTGTTGTTTCGGGAGTCTCTCAAGAAAGGTGTTGTTTCGGGAGTCTCTTAAGAAAGGTGTTGTTTCGGGAGTCTCTCAAGAAAGGTGTTGTTTCGGGAGTCCCTCAAGAAAGGTGTTGTTTCGGGAGTCTCTTAAGAAAGGTGTTGTTTCGGGAGTCTCTCAAGAAAGGTGTTGTTTCGGGAGTCTCTTAAGAAAGGTGTTGTTTCGGGAAAGAATACTGTACCGAGTTAATGCCCAAATGTACTCCATCAACATATATTTTGGCGAAAGTAGCATTGCTGGTTACAGCCACCAAGTACCATTGACCAATTTTGGCTTGCATCTTTTTAGCTTCAATGTCGCGTGTACATTCTGTAGACATCTTTAGGTAACCTCGGAAGGTTCCGGAGTTAAAGTTGAACCCGAAGTCATTACATGCCGATACACCACCCACGATAGTCTGTCACACACAATAAAAAAAGAAGAAGATAACTTTAGTTCATTAAATGCATAATTTTGTAAAACAATGTATTGCAGTTAGCATCAACAATCATGAATAACCACCAAAAGGCCATCCTTAACAATTCATGGTACCCAGACTGACTCAGAAAATTTGGCACTGGCTCAAATATTTGGTCACTCACTCATACATGTTTGTGACACACAGATTCTAAATAATGACATATTTACCAATGACATATTTTAATACCAACAACAAATAATTGACATATTTACTAACAACAAATAATTGACATATTTACTAACAACAAATAATTGACATATTTACTAACAACAAATAATTGACATATTTACCAACAACAAATAATTAGCATATTTACTAACAACAAATAATTGACATATTTACTAACAACAAATAATTGACATATTTACTAACAACAAATAATTAGCATATTTACTAACAACAAATAATTAGCATATTTACCAACAACAAATAATTAGCATATTTACTAACAACAAATAATTAGCATATTTACCAACAACAAATAATTAGCATATTTACTAACAACTTTTCATACCACCAAACATCTTATATGTTTGAAATTAAGATATATGACTATAAAATTGTCAACAAAAATTAAATAAATGAAAAATATATTTCTTCAAAAATCTTGACGAAAAGTTTGTGATGGCAGAGATCTCCGTTAACTTTAACGGGAGATCACTGCGTAGGAGATTGGATCGGACAGTGCTAGCTTTGCTAAACAAAATGGTGTCCATGCATAACAATGTCGTTATCTAGTGAATGCCATTTTGCAGCTAGAGAAGCATTCAAGCGTTTTTAGACAGCTACCTTTTCTACATTAGCGAACTTTCCTCACTAATTTCCCCTACCTCTAAAAAATGCACCTCTGAACTTTGTAAAAGAAATGTGCTGGCATTTGTTCATTGCTTGCAGAAAAGCACATGATTTAATAATTAGCAGTCTGAAATTTTGTATAAGCACCCTACGTTTTATAAACAGTGA
Source organism: Mactromeris polynyma (assembly GCA_032209605.1). NCBI lineage: Eukaryota > Metazoa > Mollusca > Bivalvia > Venerida > Mactridae > Mactromeris > Mactromeris polynyma. The sequence continues at coordinate 5,544,104 of JASFXZ010000030.1, read as the reverse complement.
CCTACAAATACTCTTATGAGCTATTTATTAGTAAAATGAGTCACTAGATTTTGAATTTTCTTGAACATGTAACAAGTGATCTGCCCAGTAATCTCAGTTCACTGTTTGAGTCTTAGTTTGATTCCAGGTCAGGGCATGTCATGTCCTTGTATGACATTTGGCTACAGTCTTTGTAAATTTTGCCCACCTCTGATTCATGTGGAGGAATTGTCGGCTACTGGCAGAAGGGCTATTAAGTACTGGATGATATTCCATTCCAAGAAAAACTGCCACATTTAACTGATAACATATTGAAAATACAGTCAAACCTGTCTGTAAAGACCACCCATGGGAACAGCAAAATGTGGTCTTTGTTTACAGGTGGTCTTTAACACAGGTTTGACTGTAGTGTTAAATCAATTAAATCAAGTGGCTGAAATTAGAACTCACATTTTTTTCAAAACCAACTTGCATTACGAGGGTTCAGCGCAAGTCTATACTAACTCCTATGTATTTATATTGGAGTAAGTATAGTCTTGCACTGAACCCGAGTTAGCGAGTGCTTAGTTTGCACCCTCTTACCGAACATAACTTCCAAATGCGAAGGGAGGTAACTGCTGCAAAAGCAGTTTCGTGATGACCACTACTGGTTTAAGTAGATCTGTTCAGGGATTAGCTATTTTTAGCACAGGTTTTAAATCGAGAGAAAAATAACATAAAAATTACATTTTTACTGAAATGAACATGTGATCATAATAAATTTGGTAGCGTTTATTCTGTAAAACTTCGCAATTAAAATGTTTTAACATCACTTAAACAGTATTACCGCTTCTCCCATGGAGAAAAAGGAATAAAAATAGAGTTCCGACTTCCATCCGGCGACTAAAAATACCAGATACAAATTCTCACTCGACTTTATACAGAAAAAGTGAACAATTAGTGTTTTAATTGGATATTCTAGATGTTTCATCGACAGAAATTGTTACTGTTAATAGTATGGCATTAAAAGAAAACATTGAATGGACTGAGATAATTACTTTGGCTGATACTTTTGTACAACTATAATTTGCGAACATTTTCACTTCTTAAACTAAAATGACCATTCATACGGTTGTAGAACATTTTTTATTACCTGTCTCATGGTAGTAATTTTTGCAGGTTTTACCCAAGCAGCGACAGTGTACCGAGGTCCGGGATTCCAGGTGCCAAGATCAATGTATGCTCGCTGACCAATCTCTGCTGATGAAAACTGGCCAGCACAAGCAAATGGTGGACCAACCTGAATGCCAAACAATCATAGAAGATCGTAGCCATATACATGTAGATAGTTCCCACATTTACAATATTTACCTCCCTTGTTCTGAATAGTCAGCCATATAGATAGTTCCCAAATTAACAATATTTACCTCCCTTGTTCTGAATAGTCAGCCATATAGATAGTTCCCAAATTAACAATATTTACCTCCCTTGTTCTGAATAGTCAGCCATATAGATAGTTCCCACATTAACAATATCTACCTCCCTTGTTCTGAATAGTCAGCCATATAGATAGTTCCTAAATTAACAATATTTACCTCCCTTGTTCTGAATAGTCAGCCATATACATAGTTCCAACATTAACAATATTTACCTCCCTTGTTCTGAATAGTCAGCCATATAGATAGTTCCTAAATTAACAATATCTACCTCCCTTGTTCTGAATAGTCAGCCAAATAGATAGTTCCCACATTAACAATATTTACCTCCCTTGTTCTGAATAGTCAGCCATATACATAGTTCCCACATTAACAATATTTACCTCCCTTGTTCTGAATAGTCAGCCATATAGATAGTTCCCACATTAACAATATTTACCTCCCTTGTTCTGAATAGTCAGCCATATAGATAGTTCCTAAATTAACAATATTTACCTCCCTTGTTCTGAATAGTCAGCCATATAGATAGTTCCCACATTAACAATATTTACCTCCCTTGTTCTGAATAGTCAGCCATATAGATAGTTCCTAAATTAACAATATTTACCTCCCTTGTTCTGAATAGTCAGCCATATAGATAGTTCCAACATTAACAATATTTACCTCCCTTGTTCTGAATAGTCAGCCATATAGATAGTTCCCACATTAACAATATTTACCTCCCTTGTTCTGAATAGTCAGCCATATAGATAGTTCCCACATTTACAATATTTACCTCCCTTGTTCTGAATAGTCAGCCATATACATAGTTCCCACATTAACAATATTTACCTCCCTTGTTCTGAATAGTCAGCCATATAGATTGTTCCCACATTAACAATATTTACCTCCCTTGATTAATATATTATTCTAACTTATATTAATCACTTTCATCGACTACTTCCAGCTATGATTAACCAGTACTCATGCGTATTTCAGGAACTATGAAGTTCGCATTTCACTTATGCCAAAGATAGCATTCAAGAAATGAACGGTACATTTAAATATTTTATATATTCGCTAGAAAACTGTATAAATACCATGCTGTTGTCTTCTACACATGTATTAAATGTGTAGTCTCCATAGTCAAATGGAAAGATGCACGTGTCCCCTGCCATATCTCCACCGATCGCCGATATTGTCCTTTCATAAGAAGGTGTACAAATACCTTAAATTAGAAATGTGGAAATATATACAGTCAGACAAGTTCAATAACCTTCTATCCGAATACCCGGTATCATCCAAAATAAATAAAAGGTGCCTATCTTTTTCCTCTGTATTTCTATATAAATCAAAGGACTGAAGGTCCATAGAGGCGCTTCTTAGACTGGACATTTTCCATACTATCGTATTCAGGTAAAGTCATTCGCCAAAAATGACACAAATAATCCAGGAAAGTCGTTTATATCAAGACTCCAGTCATTCCAAAATTGATATATATCCCTGACAAATCAGCCATTATACTCATCAAATCTATGATAAAATCAGAGGACTTTACATGCACTATTTTCTTGAGACGATGAATATGGCCGCACTTCGAGTAGACCATCCAGTTGACGATGATAGCAATGAGACGCTAAAGTGCCTCAAAAATGTGGGTCATACAAAATGGTGTTTGGTCACTGGTGTTAACATTTAAAGCCAGCCACAGATACGAATTCAAGTATTCTCATAATATGTCAACATATTGACTTAAATTTAATGACAGACAAGTATATTACATTACCATAATATTATACTTAAAGACTGAATTATCTTAAAATTTAAAACAATTCGTTTCACGATGTTTCAGTATGTTACAGCAAAACCTCAGATAAAAACCTCTACAAAATAAAGATCACCATATCAAAAAGACTGGTTTTCAATCATTCTCCTAATTTCAACTCAAAAATCAGACATAAGCTCTTACAGACACAATGATGGTCTTATGATTGAGGCTTCCATAGACCAAAGCATCACAGTTAAAACAAGAAATATCTTGAAAAAATATGGTAGCCGCAATTTGAAGGTTAAGATTTGTTGTGCAACATACAAAAATGCCGAGATGTTCTGATTGCTGTTCACTCCAGATCCAAAATGGATTTCGGTAAATTCATCGAAATTCAGTGGATTTCGGTAAGGTAACATACCCTTTATCGAAAGGTTAACCAATCGGCATCAATGTTACAAACTTTGTTCGGTTGAATAGAAGTTGGTTTAGTGGTTAACCTAAGATTTGATTGTTTTACACAACACTGATATGCAAAAAGCACAACCATGCTAGTACGGCTGCGCAAGTATTCATTTATTTGAAGAATAAACTAATATTCAATTTGCATGAATGAACTTACCACCAGATTTACATGCTGTTGTGTTGAATTTATTTTCATAATATGAGCAGAAATCAAAGGTCTCACACTTGGCACCGAGATAGGAGGGTGGACATTCACAATCACCAGTCACCTCATTACAGTGTCCACCATTTTTACATCCACACACAAATTCTGAAAAAAATATAATACAGGATGGAAGGAGAAATGTTTGCAAATTTGCGCACGTTTCATAACATAAATTCCAGGATGCAAAATAGGGTTAAGATTTGTGAGGCAGCTTAAGAGAAAAATATCAAACTAGATGTGTTCATAGGTCACAGATGCCCCCATGCCATTGGCTTCTCAATAGAATGTAAATACAGTGGAATACACTATAACATACTCGGTTATAACGAAAAATCGGATTGAACGTAGAGATTTTTATTTCCAGACCAAATTTGTGGGTTCCAAAATGCATATTTTAATGCATACGTGCTTGGTTATAACGTATTTCACAATTTCGATTGGATTCGGTGTGATAAGCTAGAACGCTTGAAACAAAATACAATTTGTTTGTACTTTTTCTTGAATATACGTACAAGTGTTTTTCAGTATGTTCCAATCAATTGTTGTATATATATAAATATATGTTAATGCAACAACATACAATCCATAGATAAACTAATACAATACATGTTCTGTATCACTACACACCCATCTAGTTCAGGTGTAAACAAGAAACAAGTCGACAGTAAGGGACTTAATAACAAAATTTGTTATATCCAAAGAATTATAAGGAAATTTGTTTTATGGATATAGCAAAGTTTGGATGTAATGAAGTAAATCTCCAGGTCCCAAGAAATTCGTTACAAGTGTGTATCAATGTATTTTGTTTGTAAAAGCTGAATAATTTTGAAGCAATATAAATTGAATCCATCCACTCTTCAAACATGACTTCATTATCCTACGCTTATGTGCATTCATCCTCTCAAGAGTAATTGATAGGAACCCAATTTGTATGTCATAAAAGGGCCATAACTCCTCCAAATATTGGTGAATTGTATCCGTTATCAACCTTTACCTGTATTTTATTACCCTTTACATATGTGCCTAATATGAAATAAATCAACTTATCCTTTCAAGTCAGTTATTGATCGGAAACCAGTTTTTTAAGTAAAAAAAAGCTATAACTCCTTACAAAATTGGTGGAATATAGACGAAAATCAAACTTGACTTTATTATACTATGCTCATTCACCCAAAATGAATTGAATACATCCATCTTTCAAGAGATACAGTCAAACCTGTGGTCTTTGTTTACAGGTGGTCTCTATTGACAGATTAAATATCATTGAAAATGGTCTGATGGGAGATAAAATTGGTGGTCTTTGCAGACAGGTTTTGCAATAGTGGTCTTTGTTCCCAGGTGGTCTTTAACACAGGTTTGACTGTATCGATCAGAAACAAATTTTTCGAACACATAGATGGTTGGAAAGATGGATGGACTGGGATATCACTTTATTCCTCATAAAAGAAACTAAGTAATGCAAACAATGACACAACGAATGACTTACTAAGCCGTGGAATTACAACAAATACTCGCTGTTCTGCACTGCAATGTCCAAATTTTATCTGCTTAATCTCAGTTTGGAGATTCGAGTGAGAAAACTTAATTGCTCCCTTAGTATTTAGTGCTTTGACTTAGTGCTTCAGATCCGGAGTTTGAATACAATTATAGATTTTAGTACTGTATAAGTGGTAAAGTTTGCAAGGTGGAAAAGTTTGCGAATTTTTGTTTACAGTAAACAATCCCTTCATCAATAATCTAATAGCAATTTTTACGATGTGTAGATATTATGAACATAGGGATTTCGGCGATTCGCAAACATTTCCACACACGAAACGTCTGGAATCGGCAATTTGCTAACTTTTCGACAGTATTATCTACTTATACAGAACTGATCTTATATTGAATGTACGTTATTTATGCTTAGTGTTGAGAACAATTGTCACTCAAATCTCAAAGAAAATGGATATAAAGAATACTCTGCACTGAGTAGGCAAAATTACTCCCCATGGACACATATATATTAGGGACGTCAAAGAATATTCGAAAACATTAGAATATTCGTTTGAACGTCAAAAAATTCGAATACAGTCAACTCTCGTTAAGAGGAATTTTTCGGGACCGTCGGAAATAGTTCGTCTTAACGAAAATTTGACCTAAGTCGGGGGCCATTTTGGTGGTGTCACGTAAGAAAGTCTAGTTTGTGGCGGCTGAAATACAAGTTTATGAATATTACTTTAGTTGCAATTTATGTTCTACTCATTAAGAACTTCTAGACGTTATTTTGCAGATTTGTATTGATATGTTGATCATTCATTTTGAATTGAGATAGAATGCTATAAGTTCATAATATTTATACAGTTTTAAGAATTCACTCATTTTGACATGTTATAACAACAAACGCGGTTTGATCACCATTTGCATAAAACAAATGTTAAAGATGACGTGTTTTAATTAAAGTACAAGCTTAATTAAATCACTCATTTTTGCATGTTTTACAAACTATCAGTTTGATCGCAGTGTTCAACAATTCGACAAGGTTGCATTCATACAATGTAGTCTAACATTTTGCAAACATGTACAAATCCTTCAATTATGTAAACAATCGATAATTAAATGTGCGAAAATACAAATATAAAATCTGAATGCATATGTATCAAATTTTAAAGATGGGCATTATCACATTGAATGACATTTCATGCGTGACAATAATATCTACAGGTGTTAATTGACATGTCATGTTGTATATTTTGGGGCAAGAGAGATATAACACCAAGGCCCTTAAATTATTAGTAATCGCGGACAAATTGAGTGATCAGTTTTAAACACAAAATTGATAAGCATAAGGTAAACTTCGAATTTCAAATGTATTATTAAATAAGGTCGAATGTTCGAATATTTGAATATTTGTTCGGAAGCTTGACCGAATATTCAAATATCAAAATTGCCATTCGTCGACATCCCTAATAAATATCCAACCTGAGATTTAGCAGAGTAAATTGTAACAACATCTGAGTGCTGCATGTGCAGTGTTTTGCTACAGTTATTATTCTTGGCCCAAATGCTGTTACTAATGTAAACAGTCACATGGTCTCTCAGAACAAATCGAGGGTTCAGCGCAAGACTATACTAATTGTTATGTATTTATATAGGAGTTAGTATAGTCTTGCACTGAACCCTCGAAATGCTATACAAAGCACTTACGTTTACACCTTACTTGCACATCTACTCCGTAGCTGTACACTCGACAATTCTTATTTGAAACTCTTCCTTGACCATGCACATTTCCTTGAGGAGATCTGATATGAAGGAAATAAAATAACGTTCTGTCAGACAAGCTTAACATGGTTTCTGAAGACATGAGTCACTTCCTTATCAGTTTTACAGACACAAATTGCATGTTTATCAGTTATACAGAAACAAATTGCCAGTTTATCAGACTTACAGGTGTAAGTTGCCTGTTTATCAGTTTTACAGACCCAAATTGCCTGTTAATCAGTTTTACAGAAACAAATTGCCTGTTTACCAGTTGTACAGACACAAATTGCCTGTTTATCAGTTTTACAGACACAAGTTGCATGTTTATCAGTTTTACAGACACAAATTGCCTGTTTATCAGTTTTACAGACACAAGTTGCCTGTTTATCAGTTTTACAGACACAAGTTGCCTGTTTATCAGTTTTACAGACACAAATTGCCTGTTTATCAGTTTTACAGACACAAGTTGCCAGTTTATCAGTTTTACAGACACAAGTTGCATGTTTATCAGTTTTACAGAAACAAATTGCCTGTTTATCAGTTTTACAGACACAAGTTGCATGTTTATCAGTTTTACAGACACAATTTGCCTGTTTATCAGTTTTACAGAAACAAATTGCCTGTTTATCAGTTATACAGACACAAGTTGCAAGTTTATCAGTTTTACAGAAACAAATTGCCTGTTTATCAGTTTTACAGACACAAGTTGCATGTTTATCAGTTTTACAGACACAAGTTGCATGTTTATCAGTTTTACAGAAACAAGTTGCATGTTTATCAGTTATACAGAAACAAATTGCCTGTTTATCAGTCTTACAGAATGATGTAAGTTGCCTGTTTATCAGTCTTACAGAAGTTGCCTGTTTATCAGTGTTGCAGACACAAATTGCCAGTTTAGCAGCTTTACAGACACAAGTTGCCTGTTTATCAGCTTTACAGAAACAAGTTGCCTGTTTAGCAGCTTTACAGACACAAGTTGCCTGTTTAGCAGCTTTACAGTCACTAATTACTTGTTTATCAGTTTTACAAACAAGAGTTGGCTATTTTATCAGTGATAAGCGGCTGTCACAATCAGAAGAGGGACATAAACTTGATTCTTACGTGGACCAGTAGCTACAGCCAACAATTGTTGCTCCAGGTGGACACCTAACTCTATATTCACCATTTATGTTGAACAATTTCACATGACCTGGATCACCCGGTCTACATATAATCTGGGCCTAAAATTATATAATTGATATATGCAAATGTAGTGATACTTCAATAAAATGACCATCATCAGTTCTGAGAAGAAAACTAATGGGCCATGAAAACACAGTGTAATCTGAGACAACAAGATTCTGAGAAAAATTCTGTCCAAACCCAACTAATGTTTTGGTCCCAAAAATACCCTTTTTTCAATGTACCTAATTTGGACAATACCGGAATGCAAGAATTCCAAATGATACTTTCTTTTAGACTTTTTTGATAACAAGCCTTTGTATTAACATTAAACTAACACAAGCATATGTGTAAATGTTTTTAAGTAATGTATGAATTGTACGAAACAATTAAAAATATAATAATTTTCTTAAGTAACATAATCAATGAATGATAACGAGGCAGAACGCACGTTTCCTGTAGCAGCGATACAAGTGTCTCCTTCAAATTTCGCACCATTGCACTTGGATTCGGCACACATACACGTCTCGGCTTGGTAACCACTTGGGCACGTTTGTGCATTGTCTATAATTGTGGCTGTAATGGAAGAAATACTTACGATACATCCAGCAAAGTAAAAGAGAGAGAATACGTAACTACAGTAAGTCTATATGCTTCTTTACATATCGAGGGCTCACCGCAACACTGTCGTAAATCCTATATAAATACATAGGAGTTACGACAGTGTTGCGTTTAGCCCTCAATATACAGTCTGACCTCATTTATTTGACAATATTCTATCCAAATACTTTGTTTTATCCGGGAAAAAAAATAGATTGCCCCGCTATGGGCTTTACAGTAGAATGTAAATACTGTTTTTGTAAAGGCCAAATAATTTTGAAGCAATATATATTGGAAATCCAATTTTTTAAGTACAAAAAGAGCCCTAACACCTCCAAAAATAGGCAGTTACTGAAATCAAACTTGACCTGTATTTTATTATCGTATGCTTATATGTGCCCAATTTGAATTGAATACATCCATCCTAGTTATTGATTTGAAACCAATTTTTCAAGTAAAAAAAGAATAGCCATATTGTAACCATTATCAAACTTGACCTACATTTTACTATCCTATGCTTATGTGCCTTATATGAATTGAATTCATTCATCCTCTTAAGAGTTATTGATCGGAAACCAATTGTTTATGTCAGAAAAGGGCCATAACTCCTTCAAAGATTGGTGAATTGTAACCGTTATCAAACTTGACCTGTATTTTACTTCCCTATACATATGTGCCCAATATGAATTGAATCCACCCATCCTTTCAAGATTTATTGATCGGAAAGCAAGGTTCGCAGGTATGGATAGACCGACAGACAGAAGGACAGACAGGGGTAACACTTTATGCCCCTTCATCATCCTTTGAATATCGTATATGTTGCACAAACGTGAAATAATACAATCTACAGATGTTTTCTAGTATCCCCATGTAAGTCCAAAAAAATTGAGAAAATCTGTTTTGTGCTTTTTTATATATAAATTTAAATTAAGTCATTATCTCTATAACAGCATATTTTTATTATATTAATAACGCTTTTGAGCGTTTTTCTACATTTTTACTGGCTACTCTCGAGTGTATTTAAATTTTGCTCTAAATAAAAATCTGGAGTAAAGCAAAGTTGATTGAGATAGTTTGAACAACACCATATTACTTACAGTTCACTACATCGCAATTAGATCCAGTGTAACCTTTATGACATACACATTTAAATGCTGTCGCAGCGATCGCAACACAACGTCCTTCATGCAGACAGGGATTACTGAAATCAAGTAAAATCTGTGTATATTTATTGTCTTACAATTAAAAGAAACTGTGAGTATTTTTTAATAACAGTTATATTCATGGAACACAGTGCCTGAGTGGATTAAAGGAACCCTCCTTAGGAGCAGTAGGTCAAATCCTGTAAGGGGTCGGTTCCAATACAGCTGGTCGATGAGCCACAGCTAGTTGTAAAATGGTTACCACTTGCCTACCTGTCTGGAATCTGGAGCTAAATGTTCTCTGAAAGAAGGTGTCATATAAATCGTACTGTGTAAGTGGATAATATCACATGTTAAAATTTTTGCGAATTGCTGATTCCAGACTTTTTTAGCACTTATACAGTAAATCCCATACAAAATAGCTGGCATTTTAAATAATGGTGACACTAATAAATTAACTCTTAACCTTTTGCAATCATTATTGATCATTGTCCATACTTTGTCAATTCTTTCCAACAACTAGATGCCCAATGGCAGTATGTGGAGCCCTTCAATTGTCAAGAGATTAAGAGAATTTATATAATGCTATACAACTTGCATATCTATTATACCCATTTTTTACTTTTGACTTTTAAGTGTGATCTTGACCATTGAGTTAATGTACTGGTAGGGTACAGGTCTTGCGTGTGACACACCATCTCATCATGGGGAACATTTATACTAAGTAATTTAAATAATCCTGCAATTAATTTCAGTGTCATATTCTGGAAAAGACGTTTTATACCCGTTTTTGACCTCTAAATATGACCTTGACCTTTGAGCTACTTACACGTTCTTGTGCGCAACACACCATTGTTTCATAGTGAACATTTGTATCTAGTTATTTGATATTATCTCCCAATAAATGACACTGTAATATTCCAGTCCAGATGTTGAGATCTATTTTTGACCTGTAAGTGTGACCTTGACCTTTTTGCTACAGACACGGGTCTTGCACGACACATAAGGTCACAATGGTGAACAGTTGAGCCAAGTAATTTGAAAATCCCTGAATAAATGACAATGCAATATGCCAGAAAAGAAGTTTTACTCATTTTTTTATGTTTGACCTCCAAGTGTGACCTTGACCTTTGAGCTACAGACATGGGTCCTGCACACAACAAGCTGTCTAATCATGGTGAATATTTGTGCCAAGTAATTTGAAAATTCCCTTATAAATAACCAATTGTTAAGGTCTGGACAAGATGTTTTAGACTCTTTTTTTAAATTTGACCTCCAAGTGTGACCTTGACCTTTGAGATACAGACTAGGGTCTTACTCACAACACTCCTTCTCATCATGGTGAATATTTGTTCCAAGGTTATTTAGAAAATCCTTCAATAAGTGACAGAGTAATGGTCTGGACAAATCAAATCTGGATGGACGCACCTATGCATACACAGACATACACCGGACCGCCATTGTGGCGACTATGTCGAGCTCGACAAAAATGGTTCCCAATTCCATTTTTCCTTTTCATGGTTATTCAAAGCTTCAGCTAGACATCTGTTATTTCAACAGCCAATAAATAGCATGAATTAATTTGTGGTTTACCATGGAATAACGGTGAATTATTATCTCATTATTATCAAAGTGATAATGACATCATTAAATACGTCATGTATAAATGAGGTCATATAAAATGTTGAGGCATTCAATGGGGGAATTTGATGTAATTAACAAGTAAAAATAAGAAGACCAAAATGAATAGGATGTGTGTATGTTTAGGTGTAAGACTGAGTTACTTCACCTCGTGGGCATCGGACATAAATTTTTATTTTTATGTATTTGTATTACTGTGTTTATGAGGTCGCCTGTCGCCGCGCACATTTTATAATGCACTTTATGGTATTTTGGTCGACCCGGTATCTCCCCTGCACACCATAAATAGACTTTTTGAAACCGAAGGGGGAAATTTACCTGCCAGTAATTAGCAGTATAGATCAAACAGACAATTTTTGAAGCCAAAGACGGTCACTGCACAGTGCCAATGAGACCTATCATACAGTTACCATTTTCCTGGCACCTAACCAGTACTTTCCTGGAATCTACCCAGTACTTTCCTGGTTACATGCCAGTACTATGTTAGGTGGGAAACACTGAAAAGCATTTCTGTTTTATCCGGCGAGACGAGGGATCGAACCCACAACCTTAGGATTCGTCAGCAGCGTTAACCACTGAGCCACAGGGCCACCTCAAAATGAAATGGATGTGTGTATGTTTAGGTGTAAGACTGAGTTACTTCACCTCCTGGGCATCGGACATAAATTTTTACTTGCAACTATGCAACTCATGAAAACATTCCGTACGCGCTGCTCACTTTGTGAAATAACTTCATGTTTCACCAAAAACACAGACGTCTCATTGTAACATTCACTTACTTTTTCATACAAACATGTTCACCGTGCATTAAATCCAACCCCAAGTTTTCCTCCTTGAAGTTATATGTTGTTGCCGGGAAACATGACCCGGGGTAACCACCACAGTGTCCTGTTATCTTTTGAGGGATGGCTGAAACAAGAAATCAACTTGTGATGCAGGAATCTTTTTTTTTTTTGGTTACTGCAGTTGTTGCTGTCATTAAAGCCCCTAAAATTTGACTTTCTTCTATATATTTTTTAAAAAACGGAAAGGAGGAAAATCATCCCCAATAAAAAGTTTAGTGTCGGAGAGTAAACAAGAGGGTAGGTCGGGAGACCGGAAACAGAATATTTTGTTTTGGCCCAAGACAGTAAAATCATTAACGAACATAGAATTCTGATATGCATTCGTAATTGAGCACTTCTATGACAAAACCTGTATTAGCGACTGAGGTTACGACATCAAGTATTTCACTATGACAATTTGATGTCAAAAACGAAGTGCTTCCACGGAAGTGTTTTGTAGCTTAATTGTGATTTATTGAGTTAAATGAACATGAAAATATTAATATGTTTATAAGTGTTGTTTTTTTTTTGTTTTTTTTTCATGTGTCAGAAAAACAGAAGAATTATTGTACATTTTAATAAAGCGTTTCTGACGCGACATCATCAACTTATAGTTTACTTAAATTGCTTTTAGTTCTCAATACTGGAATCGCTATAAAACGAAAAGCAGAAGTCGGATTTTTATGTTTTTTGGTATTAAATGAAAGTTGAAAATCTGTTAGAAAAATGTAAAAATCCTGAAAATGGATGTCTTGGTCACTAATACAGGTTAAACTAATTATATTGTTGCCGTTTGTTGCTCTAGAGTCTAAGGTTCTTAATTACAAAAAAACTTTGAGTACAGGAAACATTGATACTGTTGTAGAAAAGGTTATTGCTCAAAAAAACTTTATTGCAGCTGTCCTTGAGAGTTTAATATATTGTATTCTTACTGGACACAACTCTTGACATTGTATATTGTTGCACATGAATTTATTGTTGTGTATTTTGGGCCGGTGGCCTATATTACTTAAAATAAACTTTGAATAGGGCTGCTGTAGACAGGCTGCAATGTATAAGAAAGTAAAGTAAGCAAACAAGGCATATATTTATATTTACCAAGTATACATTTTTAGCCCTCTAATCATATTCGCACATTAGCCTCAAATTCTCATATAAAGTCAGCCAACAGAGACTAACTGTCAAATGTTGGGGGAGTCCGGAGTTATGCTCTCCCCACAAAATGAATGGTGAAATGTCATCTGAATGGCAAGGATTTAAGTCTAACATGAGTCTATGATTAAATGTTTTGCATTTGATGTAGACACTTACTAGCTGGTGTTATATTGATATTGTGTTATAACAGTATTCAGTGCTCTAGAGAATTTAGGCCAACTTTGCCCGAAATATTGAGATAAAGTGATCTCCTCTCTGGGATATGTCAACAACTAGATGGAAGAATGACTTTGGCAAATGTAAATATATCACCACAAACCTGTAGCGTAGACACTGACAAACCATGTTCCCCCACATATCTCACTGGAGTTACCACTGCATGGTTTATTGCAAGTGCTTTCAGCAACTGGAGTACTCCCATATTTTTTATAATCATTTCCACAGTGACATTCCACACCATACTGCAATAGATAGTTCCAACATTTCCAATATTTAACTCCCTTGTTCTGAATAGTCAGCCATAGAGATAGTTCCCACATTAACAATATTTACCTCCCTTGTTCTGAATAGTCAGCCATATAGATAGTTCCGACATTAACAATATTTACCTCCCTTGTTCTGAATAGTCAGCCATATAGATAGTTCCCACATTTACAATATTTACCTCCCTTGTTCTGAATAGTCAGCCATATAGATAGTTCCCACATTAACAATATTTACCTCCCTTGTTCTGAATAGTCAGCCATAGAGATAGTTCCCACATTTACAATATTTACCTCCCTTGTTCTGAATAGTCAGCCATATAGATAGTTCCCACATTAACAATATTTAACTCCCTTGTTCTGAATAGTCAACCATAGAGATAGTTCCCACATTTACAATATTTACCTCCCTTGTTCTGAATAGTCAGCCATATAGATAGTTCCCACATTTACAATATTTACCTCCCTTGTTCTGAATAGTCAGCCATATAGATAGTTCCCACATTAACAATATTTACCTCCCTTGTTCTGAATAGTCAGCCATAGAGATAGTTCCCACATTTACAATATTTACCTCCCTTGTTCTGAATAGTCAGCCATATAGATAGTTCCCACATTAACAATATTTACCTCCCTTGTTCTGAACAGTCAGCCATATAGATAGTTCCCACATTTCCAATATTTAACTCCCTTGTTCTGAATAGTCAGCCATATAGATAGTTCCCACATTAACAATATTTACCTCCCTTGTTCTGAACAGTCAGCCATATAGATAGTTCCCACATTAACAATATTTACCTCCCTTGTTCTGAATAGTCAGCCATATAGATAGTTCCCACATTTCCAATATTTAACTCCCTTGTTCTGAACAGTCAGCCATATAGATAGTTCCCACATTAACAATATTTACCTCCCTTGTTCTGAATAGTCAGCCATATAGATAGTTCCCACATTAACAATATTTACCTCCCTTGTTCTGAATAGTCAGCCATATAGATAGTTCCCACATTAACAATATTTACCTCCCTTGTTCTGAATAGTCAGCCATATAGATAGTTCCCACATTAACAATATTTACCTCCCTTGTTCTGAATAGTCAGCCATATAGATAGTTCCCACATTTCCAATATTTACCTCCCTTGTTCTGAATAGTCAGCCATATAGATAGTTCCCACATTTCCAATATTTAACTCCCTTGTTCTGAATAGTCAGCCATATAGATAGTTCCCACATTTCCAATATTTACCTCCCTTGTTCTGAATAGTCAGCCATATAGATAGTTCCAACATTTCCAATATTTACCTCCCTTGTTCTGAATAGTCAGCCATATAGATAGATCCAACATTTACAATATTTACCTCCCTTGTTCTGAATAGTCAGCCATAGAGATAGTTCCCACAATGGCCAAAAATGGTACACAACTCAGAGGGTAAGGGGTCGAGCTTTAAAGGTTTCAGCATGACAAAAGCTTAACTTTTTCAATAATCAATAATGGCCCAGCTACACTCTTGCTAATTACCTCAACTCCAGCATAGTCAAACTTTTTTGACCTGCAAAATTGTATACAATTTGATGAAGTCTGGTTTCTTGAGTCGTCTTTCCGAGCAGCAGGAAGCAGTCTATCCAGTTTGTCAGCAAAACATCCCAAGTAAGCTGGAACCAAAATACAACTCGGTGTAAGCACAATCTCATTGAAATCAGCCCCCAACTTTAGCTCCATTACTTTCCACTGTTAGCGTATAGTATAGGAGCGTGCGACTGGAGCTGATTTTAATGAGATTGGTGTAAACATAGACTTAGTTTAGTCAATGGATTTTTTAAATGGATACTAAATCTTCTAATTAATCGTACAAAACTACAAAAAAATCGGTCTTCTATTAATTACCATTTACCAAAATAATGAATCGCGTATTTCAGTCAGAGCATATAGATCTATTAATACAAAACCAGTACAAACTGGCACATTGTATCCGAATGTTCGTGTCCGACTTTTCGTGCACATCCGTCTGCATATCGTTCACTGAATATCACACCATCAACGATTTATTAGACAATTTTACAGGTAACTACATGATTGTATTACTTGACACATAGTACAGAAATAACTATGTAGTAGGTTACGCTCTCTGTCGGGTTTAGTGTTGTTCACACGCACTTAATAGAAAACTCGTAAAACAAAATTTAGAATTTCAAGAAAGGCAGGGTGGGTGAACACGTGACTTTTTTGTTTACTACGCGACACGAAAAGCTGGCGGCCGATCTTAAAACGGTACGTATTTCGGCAGTTTTTGTTTGTTGGAATTTAAATAGCCTAAAACATGGTCATCTAACATCCTGTTGCCCATATCGACACATAGATCTCTGTAGATTTGCAGGAATGCGTGCCACAAAAAAATCGGAGAACATTTCGCCTCGCTTAAATTTTGTGGCACGCATTCCGGCAAATCTACAGAGACCTGTGTGTCGATATGTGCATCGATAATGCATACTTACCGGCGCCCTACGCTGGCCTATAAGGTTATAAATATGCAACTGCTAAATAAATTTCGATCGACTTTGAAGGAATTGACTCATCAATATCACAGTGAATCGTGAGTTCAGAAATTTCAATTTAGCAGTTTATGCGTGAATTCTCATATTATGCGTGAATTTTACAACACAATTTCAAAATTTCATGACAACAGATTGTATAATGAAATAGATATAGGCAACAAATATCCTATCTAAGTTTGTATTTTATCTCCCCTTTGTAAATATGTGTAACCCCGGGGCATATTACGCAAATAACTAACATTATTTATGAATGTCTAGTTTCCTGCGAAATCGCCATGACATGAATAATGAGGAAAAACTAAGCGACACACAGACTATGAGGAATATGAATACTAGGAGTTGACTGTTTCTTTTTATGTTCGTATTAAAAGCAAAAACGACACAAATGGCAATGTAGCCTAAAACAGCATGACAACATGTCAAGAGTGTAACCGTATATGGTTTGACCCTTGGTCCAATAGGTTCGGATTTATTGTGGAAACAGTATAACTATGTCATGCACAGGGGCGTACCTGGACGGTTTTGAAGTGTACGCCAAGTGTGAGCATCGTAGGTGCGAAACAAGCAGCAAGACTGCGAATGAGGGGGGGTGGGGGTAGGTGTGGGAGGGGGGCCCCAATTTCTTTTTGAAAATTAGGAGGCAAATCGTGCGTTTTCATGCTATATTTCAGTTTTTAAATGGCCATTTCTTTGTCATTAGCATACTACTTAAACTACATTGTTGTAATATACTGTACTACCAGTTTCGTTCATTTCGTTACTATGTATCATTTCATTACATTGTACCATTTCGTATAATACTCTTTAGTAAGGAAGTTAATAAATGTTGTAGTTCCGCCATGGTTGTCTTTGTTTATCATAATATTACATGGTGTCAGAATCTGACGACTCCAAGCCCATCTGATGAAAAGGAGATGTAAGAATTAATGAAGATTGAAGTATAAACATTAATTTACGGATTTGTGTTATTAGTTAGATGGCGTCGTACGGAATAAGACCGCTTCAACAGTTTAATCCGACAGAATCTGGTGCGCCCGAATGGGAATTGTACAAGAGGGATTTTCTGATACATATCGATGCTCTGGGGCTGGACGATAAGCCAGGTAGGAGGAAAGTTGGTGTATTATTGTCGAATCTTGGAAGAGACTGTGTTAAGATATATGATGCTTTCGAGTGGGAAGCCGCAGTTGACGCAGACGAGGAACACGGAATCGTTGGACGTCTGGCTGAAAACAAATATGATTTGGAGACTGTATTCAAAAAGTTTGATAGACATTTCGGGGTGCATAACTATAGAAACATTAAGCGTCAAGAGTTCTTAAATACGAAACGTAGTAATATGTCAATTATGGACTATATCTCGGAACTGAAACGAAAGGCAGAATACTGCCAGTACGGTGAACAGAAAGAAGGTCTTATCTGTGACATGATAATAAATGGAATTAATGACAAGAAATGTTCAGAGAAATTAATGGAAATTCCCGCCGACCAATTAACTCTGGATAGAGTTATCAGTTTGTGCCGTCAAGTTGAGCTTACGTCAGCTCATTTAAAGACTTTGGGTGCAGAGTGTGCAGATGTGAATGTTGCACGTAACCATGGCAACAATTATAATAACCGACAGAGGTTCACAGGAAATCGTGACACGCCACCGTGTAGGAAGTGTTGTCGTCGTCACTCTCCTAGAAACTGCCGAGCTTACAACAGACAGTGTGATGCATGTGGTCTCCGTGGACATTTTAAGGCATCGACCCTATGCAGGTTAAATAACACCTACAGTAATCGTGGATCTCGTGCTCGAGGAAGACCCAATTATAATCGCGGACGTGGTAGTTACCGTGGTAGGAACTATAATTATAATAATAGACAAGTACATTATACGGATATGGATGGTGAGTCGGTTGAAAATGAGAATTTAGGTGAAATGTTTGAACAGTGCGTCAATGTACAGGATGTATTTTCAACTAAGACTAGTGGTAGAAATGATCCAGACTGGAATGTTAACTTTGAGGTAGGCAGTGCGAAATTGGTTCTAGAAATTGACAGTGGTGCTATGTGTAACGTGTTGTCGATGGAAACCGCTAAACGGTTTGAGAAGTTATCCAGGATTTCCAGTAGTGACTTGATCATAAATGGTGTTAGTGGAAAACAAATTAAATCATCAGGTAAAATTACGTTACCATGCAACTACAAAGGCCTGAAACGAGACATTAAGTTTCAAGTGATAGACACTCCCAGAAATGTAAACTTACTTGGTCGTGAAGATTCGGTGAACTTTGGGCTTATAGCAAGAGTAAATGCTGTTGAGATCAGTACAGAGAACCTACTTAGTAATTTCAATGACGTAGTTAATGATGAAATTGGGTGTTTACCAGGGGAATATGAAATTAAGGTAGATAGTACAGTATCACATGTAGTTCATGCACCAAGGCCAGTGCCAGTTGCTATTCGTGAACAGTTGAAAAGCGAGCTTTCGCAGTTGGAACGCAGTGGTATTATTGTGAAGGTTACAGAACCTACCGAATGGGTGAACAGTATGGTATGTGTTAGGAAGAAAAGTGGCCGAATTCGTGTATGTATTGATCCGAGAGATCTAAATAAAGCAATCATGCGTGAACACTATCCAATGAACAGTATTGATGATGTGGCTACTCGTTTACATGGTAGCAAATTCTTTACAACATTAGATGCGAACATGGGATACTATCAAATTAAGTTGACAGAGAAAAGCTCAAACTTAACTACATTCAATACGCCATTTGGCAGATATAAATACCTACGTATGCCAATGGGGATCAAATGTGCTAGTGAGATTTTCCAGCGGGAAATGCAAACATGCTTCGGGATTATGGAAGGTGCTGAAGTCATTGTAGATGACATATTGGTCCATGGGAAAACGTTGGATGAACATAACGCAAGACTAAAGAGGGTTCTTCAGAAAGCAAGGGAGATAAATCTGAAACTGAACAAGGGAAAGTGCATATTTGCGAAGCCGGAAGTTAATTATGTAGGTCACAAGTTAACCGGTGAAGGAG
The DNA here is from genome assembly GCA_032209605.1 of Mactromeris polynyma. Lineage (NCBI taxonomy): Eukaryota > Metazoa > Mollusca > Bivalvia > Venerida > Mactridae > Mactromeris > Mactromeris polynyma. The sequence continues at coordinate 5,524,463 of JASFXZ010000030.1, read as the reverse complement.
TTATGCCTACGGATCAGAGAATATCCGCGATAGTGAACATGAGAGATCCTGAAAATCACAGTGAATTAGAAACAGTTTTGGGTATGTTATCATACGTGTCGAAATTTATACCAGGACTCAGTGAACTGAATGCTCCGTTGCGTGATTTACGGAAAGATGATCAGTGGAATTGGAATGCCGATGAAAAACAAGCATTCGCGAATATTAAAAATGTGCTAACTTCTAACAAAGTGTTGAAATACTATGATGTTCATAAACCAGTGAAACTAACAGTAGATGCGTCGATGAGAGGACTTGGGGCCGCGATTATTCAGAAAAATGGTGTAGTGGCGTATGCTTCACGCGCATTGACACCAGCCGAACAAAGATACGCGCAAATCGAAAAAGAAATGTTAGCAGTAGTATTTGGATGTGAACGGTTTCACAAACTGATCTATGGGAAAGATGATGTGACAGTCGAGTCAGACCATAAGCCACTAGAGAGTATCATGAAGAAACCAATCCGCACAGCTCCTATGCGTATACAGCGAATGATGCTCAAATTACAGCCGTATGAATTAACGCTTGTTCATAGTAAAGGTAAAGACGTTGGTTTAGCGGACTGTCTTAGTAGACTGCCGTTAGAAGGGACAATTAATCAGTCCATTGACGATGAACTAATGGTGCTTACAGTCGACACCTTGTCCTGCAGTAATCACGAGAAAATTGCGCAAGCTACGATGAAAGATGATCAGTTTCAAATTCTAAAGCAAGTGATCAGTGCAGGATGGCCGGAGATGAAAGGTGGATTGCCAGTAGAGGTAATGCCATTTTGGGACTACCGAGATGAGTTGTCAGTGTATAATGGAGTAATTTACCGGGGTGAGAAAGTGTGTATTCCTGTTGACTTGCGTTCTGAAACACTGAAAGTTATTCACAATTCACATTTGGGTGTAGTGAATTGCAGGAAACGTGCTAGAGAATTAGTATTTTGGCCAGGTATGAGTAAACAGATTGAAGATGTAGTCAGCAAGTGCAGTGCATGTTTGACATATAGAAACAAACCAGCTAAAGAGCCAATGATCATGCATGAAGTACCACAGCTTCCGTGGAGTAAGGTTGGAACCGATTTGTTCGAATTAGAAGGCAATCATTATTTGATTATGGTAGACTATTATTCTAACTTCATAGAAGTCGCTCCTCTACAACGTGACACGCGTACAAGTGTTGTAATCAATCAAATGAAGCAGAACATTGCTAGGTATGGAATTATGGACACGCTAATAAGTGACAATGGTCCACAGTTTACCAGCGCAGAATTTAAAGATTTTGCTATGAAATATAACATCAATCATATTACGTCGTCACCATTACATCAACAAAGTAACGGTTTGGCTGAAAAAGCAGTACAAACTGTGAAAGACATGATAAGAAAGTGCAGAGACTCAGGTGATGATATCTATCTCAGCTTATTAGAGTTACGGAATACACCGAGGGACACTGAAATAGGGTCGCCAATGCAAAGGTTAATGGGACGTCGTGGGAAGACACTCATTCCAATCACACAAATATTGAGAAAACCTATGTCTTCAGACACAGAAAAAGTTCAGTCACGCCTGACTGAATTTCGTGAGAAGCAGAAATTTTATTATGATAAGAATACCAAAGTGAGACATGATTTAAAGCCGGATGATGCTGTCAGGATTCACACTCCAAAAGGATGGAAACCAGCCGAATATGTGGAGAAATCGACATATCCTCGTTCATATATAGTCAAAGCCGGGGATAGTGGTCGAGAGTACAGACGAAATTCCAAAATGCTGATAAGTACAAGGGAGAAACCTCATATTATAACAGCTAGAGACATTCCATCTACTCAGCTGATACGGTCTGATATGTCTGAACATGTTAAACTCGACAAGAATGTGTTACCATCAAGGGAAGTAACTCCTCAAGATAAACCAAATCAACCACCAGTGGTTCAAGAATCCACAAGTCAGTCATGTGTTAGTAAATCGAGGTTCGGTAGAGAAATCAGAAGACCAAAACACCTGCAAGATTTCGTGTAAAATCCAGTGTTAAGTGCATGGGCATAATAATCCCTATATGCATAATGTTAATTGGCTAAGAAGTCATACTGTATATAGTTATTCATCCATAACAGAATTTGAACACTTAAGACATTTCCGTGTATTCAAGTTGCAGAACAAACCAAATAGACATTTCCGTGTATTCAAGTTACAGAACAAACCAAATAGACATTTCCGTATATTCAAGTTGAAGAACAAACAGACACTTATATATATTCATGTACTTGAACTGTTTAAAATATTGAATTGTATGACACTCAAATTATAGGACAATGTGTTCATTTTTTTTATGACAATATATGAAGACAAATATGCTAAGCTTTAAACTTGTGTTTAACATATTTTCAGGAACAGTTCACAAGAATGTACAGACATTGTTTAATTGATTGTTGAATTATCAGGACAGTGCTTATTTGCTTGTTAAATCATTCAGTTTAAGAAGTGTTGTGATTTATCTAGTCATGTGTTTAAACTTCAGTATTATTAATGTAAACCATACATTGTTTGAAATATGTTTTTTTTAAAGAAAAGAGGATGTAATATACTGTACTACCAGTTTCGTTCATTTCGTTACTATGTATCATTTCATTACATTGTACCATTTCGTATAATACTCTTTAGTAAGGAAGTTAATAAATGTTGTAGTTCCGCCATGGTTGTCTTTGTTTATCATAATATTACAATTGTCAAACAACTGATATATTCGGGCGAATTTGCCCAAAACCCCATCTCCTCAGCCTTCAGTTTTTCACTTTTTTCTGACGAATTGTACGCATTGCCGTACGCGCGTATGCATGGACACGCGTCTGATGCAGAATGATATAGTTGCGTATGCATAAATTTCATGACCGTCAATCCCTAATTAAGATCATACCAATATGGAGCTGTGTTTCGCGTCTTTAGGCGGGCAGGTTTTCGACAGATCTAGACTGACAGACAAAAATAAATCTGAAAATGTCAAAAATCCTCAGTATTGATGTTAAAACATAACGACATTGGCCAATTTAATCGACAACAATGTGTCAGGTAGCCAATGACCAAGTTCAAAAGTTAAAAAAACTACATTTAATATTTTCATTACTTGGTACATAATTTGTTTTGGTTTTTGGAAACTATAGTTGTTTGTATTTTATGTATTATTGCATTATGTCTTTGATTGTGGGAAAAAGATGCTGTAGTCACAAAATACTTTTATCGACCCTTTCTTTGTTCTTTTCCCGACTGGAGGTTGGTTTCGAAAAATATCTGACGCTAAACATAGATATAATTTGTTATAGGGTTCACAGTAGCCCCGCATACGTGTCTCTGTACTCCGACTTTTACACGCGTCTTCGTAACAGATGCGCAGCGACGGTATAGAGATGTGACGTCCGTGGCTGGACTATCTATCTATCTTCCGATAATGTCAAACCCCTCCTGGGGACTTAGACATTTGACTAGGTCCACAGCTACATATAAAACGGTACATAGTTGGCGGAACGAAAAAACTGCTCAAATCTAAGTTTAAAATCTGATCATATTCAAACAAATCCTGCTCAGACTACGTTCATTTAATTCAAACAGCTAAAATCGTAGCGTGTCGGTAAATTCTACCCGAACCATTTATTAAAGATGTATCTGACTTATCTGAACCTAAAATGTTTAATGGGCTTCATACTGTATTGTTGCATTACATAGTCTAACACGTCATTAATAAGAACCATGCCATGTATAACCGTTTAAAACAATCTTATTTGATCATATTAAACTAACAGACAAAACTAGTAAAAAACACCCGCTTGTTCCATTTTTTTTTTAAATTATGATGAAACAAACTTCTTGTTCGACAAATACTGGGAAATACATTATAAATGTAGTCAGTGATAATGCATATTTATTGAGGTTTTAACTAGATAAAGTATATTGTTCATGTTTGTTTAGGTAAACAAATGAACAAAAAATGAGCATATTAATTATATCTTTAACTAAATTGAAGGAGATTTAAGTACACGTGGAGTAAATTTGGACGGATTTGAGTACAATTGGGTTTTCCCCGTGACCTATAAATAGCACTCCGTAGTGTGATTAGTCATAGAGTTATTGCACGAACACACTAATATATCAATAAATAAAGATACACTCAAAGATTTAAATTCTGCTTCCGTTCATTTATTTGAACTTAGTATTATATTAAACAATAATAGCATGGATGGAACAAATAGTTTCTTACACGTTTAATAAAATTGAATAAAGCTTACGCACCGCAGTGACTCATGCAGCAAAGACGGACACAGTATGGATGAAAAAATGAGCCACTGAACGAATAAGTGAATATCATGGGGAGGGTCGGGAAAGCGTAATTCCGAAGAAAGAAACATTTTTCACTGAAGGTGTCATTACCACCATTTTTCGGATATATTCTAGATATTCAAGACAGTTTGAATCAGTGTTGATACGCGAGAATTATGAATCAATGTTTTGTCACAACGAAAGAGCGCGGAAGGCATGTAGGGGACGCAGCAAGACAATGGCGCGCGGTTTCGGACTATTCCTTTGAGAACGCAATTCAGGATAAGACTTTTACTAAGTTTGTATCGATGATTTTTAAAAATGGCATCGACACCTCCAACACTAACCCTCTCTACCTCAGAGGAAGTAGGCAATATAGTTTGCCGCTTGTCTATGCCCCCCGTATGTGTCCGTCACTTTTCTTAATCGTCGCCAGTTTTAAGTTGTGGGTGCATTCCTGGCGTATGAAAAACCAGTATTATGAAAAAACAATATAATATATAATACATACTATTATAATTAATGTTAGCTTTTCCACCAGTTGCATTTACTTGATTATATAAACCAGTCCACGGCCATATAGCATCCTTTGTAACAGTGAAAGGTGTACCAGTCAGATCTATCTGAAATTCACCCATTGGGGAACATGTTGCCGAGGAAGACCATTTATCCCCAGCTGATCCGTACCTGCAGAAATAAAATCATCGTCTAAAGTCATTACAGTGAAAGAAGGCATATACCGCTTATCAGTTATTTCATATTTTGAGTATCTTCACTATACATGTATTATGAAAAAGTGATTTGAAACGATAAACATGAATTTGACAGGTTTTTGGATTGTACGATTCATTTGAATCATAAATATTATAGCTTAGTGCTATCAAATGAACAGATTTATCCAGTAGCTTTTGGAAACTATGTTGCATATTACAGTAAAACCTCACTTCAATACCAACTTAATAATAAGACCACCTCAAAATTCAGGACACAGTTTTCAAGTTCGTTGTCACAGTTTTGATCTTTGTTCAACCTCAATATTAAGACCGCCTCAATATTAAGACCAGTTTTCAAGGGTTCCAATGGTGGTCTTATTATTCAGGTTTCACTGTACAAAACTATCCTGGTTCCCCTGTGCACTATCTTGCGTAATAGTGACTAAGTGGTAGGGGCAGGTAATCCAGACCAAGTACTGACGGGTAAGCAGTTTGACTATCATAAATAGAAATGCTCCATTACATCAGTTCACAGAGGTACCCAGTCATAAGCATAAACAAATTTACAAAAATATTACCTGCATGTAAAGAACATGCTATTCAGGGTTTGCCCACATCGGCGGTAGACCATTTATTTATGCGCTTGCTGAGGCAAATTGAGTCGACAAGTTACTGCTTAGAAAACGAGACCGGAGCGCTTGAATTGCTAACACATTTATTTTAAAGATGCACCAGACTCATCTGCGAATAATATGTTTGAATGTGCTTCACCTAATAGTGTCGTTACATTGGCTCAGGCCCCGCATACGTGTCTCTGTACTCCGACTTTTACACGCGTCGTTGTACAGCGACAGTATAGAGATGTGACGTCCGTGGCTGCATGGACTACATTGGCTCAAACACTTATTATAAGAACGAATCATCGCAATGTACGATTACTGATTAAAACAATCTTGTTGTATCATATTACGAACAGACAAAACTCGTAAAGAAATTCCCGCTTGTTAAAAAAACAGAAAGTTTTAATCTTATTACAATGCAAAGTATTTTTCAACAAAAACGGATGAATACATGATGCATTGTTAATATAAATGTATTGATGTTTTAACCAAATGAAATACATGTATGTTTCATTAGATAAACTAATGAACAAAAATGAGAATAAATATACTTTAATAAAAACATCTCGGTATGCAGTAAAACTTCCTCATACAGAACACTGTTATATAGATATAAGGAACACAGTTTTCATTCAGATCATTATGAATATAGTGAGCGTCTGATATATACTTAACGCCATTAAAAAGCAACTATTTGATATAGGCGCCATTTTGTAGTACCAACTGTCAAGAGCGTGTTGCAGTCATCTGTGTGATAATTCTTGTTCAAAACCTTTATTAAACTCTAGACCAATTGTTTTTTATTCTATTATTGATTAATTTTATGAAGTTATGTTTGAGAAATAAAGAATAATTTTACCTTTGTTGTATCACTTTATCTATATGCACACTTTTTGGTTGCGTTTTAAAGGCGTTAAGTATATACATGTATAACAGTTTTTTCAATGTCCTAACGATGTTCCATACATATACGCTATATTGTATACTTAATGCGGTATATACCTTATCTGATTTGTTCCTGAAGAGTTAGCGAAGGTAAAGTCGCCAGCTTTAACAGCTAAACCATAGAGTTCAATTCCAATCTTTGAAAATTCAGTCCTTCCTCTAGCCGAATACAGTTGTATTGGACTCGCATCCGCGCATTGGTTTGGAGTCCCTAGATGGTCAAGAATCAACATGGATTGGAAAGTCATCGTAATGTCCAGTTTATGAATGAATTAACGTGACCAGAGTATATTCCATTGGTTGCTTATCTTTCAAAACATTCAATCAACTTTACATGAAACCATTTTACAAAGTATTCTTAAACAGCCTTTGCTATGTCAATGATATTGCCAGTCGCCAAATTATAAGTGTTTGCATAAAGCGGCTGCTGCTTAAAATTCACGAACCAAACGGTACTTATTCTTCATTAAGGTAAGCCATCCATCATTGGCATAATGTCTGCAATAAGTGAAACAGTTGTTTCAATCTATATAATAATGCGGATAAAATCTAAAACTTTTATAATTTTTTGTACCGTTCCACAAAATATATAATGGCCCGTTTTCTTCTCTGAAAAAACTTACCCTATAAAAATAAACCGATAAATGAAAAATGACATTTATTTTCTTATTTCTTCCTATTTTTATATAGTGAAACCACCTATGTACTAAACAGACTTGCAAATTTAAGAAAAGTCAGAAATAATCGGAAAAAAAAATATTAAACATTAATTTTGTGTCATAAAATATTTATAATATGGAATATTTCATAGAACATAAAAATATTGACTATGTTAGAAAACCCAAATATCGACTGGGCGTCATATCGTCTGCAATGAAAATTATTCGTAACATATAACATCAACTATATCCAAATTTCAGAGACATTTACCGTCTGTTTTTTGCAAAATTTCATTTTTAACAGAATGCTGCCTAAATTTTACATTCGCATAATGAAATTGGAATTTGCAATTTTGCTTATTTCTTTCAAAAGTATAATTTATATATGCCAAATGAAGTTTCTTCTCGTTGTAAAACATCAGAAAATTGACATTGTTGCCAAATTATGTCACTCCCAAGACTTAAACTTACATTTATTAAATATTTTGAAGTATTTAAGTAAATTACCTCCCCTTATCAATAATTACATAGTCTATTTTTTTTTTCAAATAAAAGCACCATTTAAAATTTATATTGAAGGACAACATAGAATATTATAACTTGCAACTGCTGTGAAATTAAATTTAACATACATTATACAATTTAGAAATTTATTTTAATTGTGTTTAGTTACCATATATATAGAAGGGAAATTACCCAACGTTATGGACGGAATACTTTATCCAATGATGGACGGCTTACCTTAAAACAAATCCTATTATGATATGTACATACATTACGTAACCTAGTGGACCAAGTAGCAAATGACACTAAATCTGTCATAATTAACACGGCGATAAATGCGTGAAATAATGTCACATACAGCGGGTTTGTTCCTATGCTTCATAGTTAAAATGTTTTCCCAAATCTACATTATACGAATCAGTTCATTTCCTGAGCATAGCATAACTAGAACCAAAGACTTCCGCGTTTAATCTGGTCGATTTTGAACATAGAAGTGTGTATCTACAATACTTACCTCCCTTGTTTTTAACTGTCGGCCATTTTGATAGACAAAACTGATAAGCTCTTATTGGAGTAATTTCCAAATATGTGATAATAGGGAAAATAGCAAGGGAATTTGCATGTGACAACCACTTTTTCTTCAACTTACTGAGCCAAATGCCCACATGAGCATAAAGAATAAGTTATTTGTTTATATATCGGATAAGTTTATCATCGATTAGCTTATATTCAAAATGGCCGACAATTTAGAACAAGGGAGGTAAATATTGTAGATGTGAGAACTATGTATTCAAAGGGATTTCAATGTAACAGCATAATTGATACAACATTTACTTAAATACCGTACATGTAGTTTATAAACACACAAACATCACCTCATTTGTTTCTAACTTGATCAGATGTATGTATGGGTCCTAAGGCTTAGACAATTTTTGTAATTTATGTCTTGCTTTAATTAAAATACGCACATTACATCGTAATTAATTGCACTGCATCACGTGCTAACAACTAGACGTTATTTTACTCCGGTGTTAAGTGTTTCACGGCTCAGTTCATGCTTTTATTTCCTATCAACGACATGGCAACTAATGTGAAGTAAAAGTACTGCTTACGACCTGATATACGAACGATTGTGATTGCTGTCATCTGACAAAATGATAGTCATCATTTGTCTTTGTGCCGAAGAAAGCTCATCTTAGACAACACTTTCGGATTGCAGCTTTAAATCACATAAACAGCCAGCAGGGTGGTTGAACACATGACTTTTTGTTTTCTACGCGGCACGAAAAGCTGGTGGCGGATCACAAAACGGTACGTTTTTTGGCAGTTTTTGTTTTTAGAAGTAGTTTTTAATAGCCTTAAACCTGGACACCCAAAATCCGGTTGCATCGATGCCCATATCCGACACATAGATCTCAGTAGATTTGCCGGAATGCGTGCCACAAAAAATCGGAGAACATTTGTGTTCCGCCGCCAGCTTTTCGTGCCGCGTAGTAAACAAAACGTCACGTGTTCAACCACCCTGGCCAAGGTCATGTAGGGACCTTTTCAGCTATCATTGTGGATGAAGACACCAGGCGCCCCTTCTAGCATTATTTAGGGATCATTAGGGCACCTGTCTTCAAAGTATAACGTTTCATTTGTATCTTGTATAACGTGTTGTAATATAGATACACCGTTTACTGATTACATCCATAATGGACAATCGCTATTTGTGTTAATATTGATTCTGACATCGTAATAAACTTACCAACGTTTTCATAATAAGTGGCAAAGTTGGCATAGCTACCAGCACGGAGAGAGATAAATGGCTGGGGCCCAACGTCTGATTGCATACCTGAAAATTAATTAACTTTCAATTTGGTAAAAAAAATTAATTAAATTTGGTGTAACATGGAAGTGCAGATTAGAGGTTAATGTGTATCTGACTGGGCCTCTAGGCGGCAAACATGACCTTTGATAGATTCAATGCCAGTAATACAGATTTTCGACAGAACGGTGTCCCGAAGTATTCAGAATTGAAGTGTGTACATGTAACTTAAAAAGTAACATATACTACAGAAGCAAGATTGCGAATACTTTTTACAGTTTTAATAGCTGACATTCAAAGAAATTCAACAGAACAAGGGTAAATATTTTCAATCTGATATATTGCTCGATAATATTAAGATTTTCAAATTATAAGAATGGTTTGAACGGTGAAGAGTGGTATATCGCAAGTCAATATTATGCTGGGATCGTATGTCTTGTGTCAACAGTATGTGCGATATGTAACATACATGTCTATTGTGAGACACGTACACACTCTGTAGGAGGATATGTAACATGTTTGTCTATTGTGTGACAAGTCAGCAGTCTGTGCGATATGTAACATGTTTGTCTATTGTATGACAAGTCAGCAGTCTGTGGGAGGATATGTAACATGTATGTCTATTGTATGACAAGTCAGCAGTCTGTGCGATATGAAACATACATGTCTATTGTATGACAAGTCAGCAGTCTGTGCGATATGTAACATGTTTGTCTATTGTATGACAAGTCAGCAGTCTGTGCGATATGTAACATGTTTGTCTATTGTATGACAAGTCAGCAGTCTGTGCGATATGTAACATACATGTCTATTGTATGACAAGTCAGCAATTGTAGTATGTATTTCTTTAATAAAAATAATTAATCTACTTAAGTTGTTATTTTTAAAATTAGACATAAAATTTGAATCGGAACGTAATTTGAACTGTCTCAAACTGTCATTTTGATATCCAGTAAGCTACTTATACATGCTCTGTAGAGAGCCCTGTGTCTATTTTATGACTAGTCAGCAGTCTGTGGGAGGATATGTAACATGTTTGTCTATTGTATGACAAGTCAGCAGTCTGTGGGAGGATATGTAGCATGTATGTCTATTATGTGACAAGTCAGCAGTCTATTGTATAACAAGTCAGCAGTCTGTGGGAGGATATGTAACATGTTTGTCTATTGTATGACAAGTCAGCAGTCTGTGGGAGGATATGTAACATGTATGTCTGTTGTATGACAAGTCAGCAGTCTGTGGGATATGTTACATGTATGTCTATTGTATGACAAGTCAGCAGTCTGTGGGAGGATATGTAACATGTTTGTCTATTGTATGACAAGTCAGCAGTCTGTGGGAGGATATGTAACATGTTTGTCTATTGTATGACTAGTCAGCAGTCTGTGGGAGGATATGTAACATGTATGTCTATTTTATGACAAGTCAGTAGTCTGTGGGAGGATATGTAACATGTATGTATATTGTATGACAAGTCAGCAGTCTATTGTATGACTAGTCAGCAGTCTGTGGGAGGATATGTAACATGTTTGTCTATTGAGTGACAAGTCAGCAGTCTATGGGAGGATATGTAACATGTATGTCTATTGTGTGACAAGTCAGCGGTCTGTGGGAGGATATGTAACATGTATGTCTATTGTGTGACTAGTCAGCAGTCTGTGGGAGGATATGTAACATGTATGTATATTGTATGACAAGTCAGCAGTCTGTGGGATATGAACATGTCTATTGTATAACAAGTCAGCAGTCTGTCGGGGGGATATGTTACATGTATGTCTTTTGTGTGACAAGTCAGCAGTCTGTGGGATATGTAACATGTATGTCTATTGTATGACAAGTCAGCAGTCTGTGGGAGGATATGTAACATGTATGTCTATTGTATGACAAGTCAGCAGTCTGTGGTGGGATATGTAACATGTATGTCTTTTGTGTGACAAGTCAGCAGTCTGTGCGATATGTAACATACATGTCTATTGTATGACAAGTCAGCAGTCTGTGGGATATGTTACATGTATGTCTATTGTGTGACAAGTCAGCAGTCTGTGGGAGGATATGTAACATGTATGTCTATTGTATGACAAGTCAGCAGTCTGTGGGAGGATATGTAACATGTATGTCTATTGTATGACAAGTCAGCAGTCTGTGGGATATGTAACATGTATGTCTATTGTATGACAAGTCAGCAGTCTGTGGGATATGTAACATGTATGTCTATTGTATGACAAGTCAGCAGTCTGTGGAGGGATATGTAACATGTAGGTATATTGTATGACAAGTCAGCAGTCTGTGGAGGGATATGTAACATGTATGTCTATTGTATGACAAGTCAGCAGCCTGTGGAGGGATATGTAACATGTATGTCTATTGTATGAGAAGACAGCAATCTGTGGAGGGATATGTAACATGTTTGTCTATTGTATGACAAGTCAGCAGTCTGTGGGAGGATATGTAACATGGTTGTCTATTGTGTGACAAGTCAGCAGTCTGTGGGAGGATATGTAACATGTATGTCTATTGTATGACAAGTCAGCAGTCTGTGGGAGGATATGTTACATGTATGTCTATTGTATGACAAGTGAGCAGTCTGTGGGAGGATATGTAACATACATGTCTATTGTATGACAAGTCAGCAGTCTGTGGAAGGATATGTAACATGTATGTCTATTGTATGACAACTCAGCAGTCTGTAGAGGGATATGTAACATGTATGTATATTGTATGAGAAGACAGCAGTCTGTGGAGGGATATGTAACATGTATGTCTATTATGTGACAAGTCAGCAGTCTGTGGTGGGATATGTAACATGTATGTCTATTGTATGACAAGTCAGCAGTCTGTGGAGGGATATGTAACATGTATGTCTGTTGTGTGAGAAGACAGCAGTCTGTGGAGGGATATGTAACATGTATGTATTTTGTGTGACAAGTCAGCAGTCTGTGGGAGGATATGTAACATGTATGTCTATTGTATGACAAGTCAGCAGTCTGTGGTGGGATATGTAACATGTATGTCTATTGTATGACTAGTCAGCAGTCTGTGGGAGGATATGTAACATGTTTGTCTATTGTATGACAAGTCAGCAGTCTGTGGGAGGATATGTAACATGTTTGTCTATTGTATGACTAGTCAGCAGTCTGTGGGAGGATATGTAACATGTTTGTCTATTGTATGACAAGTCAGCAGTCTGTGGGAGGATATGTAACATGTTTGTCTATTGTATGACAAGTCAGCAGTCTTTGTGAGGATATGTAACATGTATGTATATTGTATGACAAGTCAGCAGTCTATGGTGCGATATGTAACATACATGTCTATTGTATGACAAGTCAGCAGCCTGTGCGATATGTTACATGTATGTCTATTGTGTGGCAAGTCAGCAGTCTGTGGGAGGATATGTAACATGTATGTCTTTTGTGTGACAAGTCAGCTGTCTGTGCGATATGTTACATGTATGTCTATTGTGTGGCAAGTCAGCAGCCTGTGCGATATGTAACATGTATGTCTATTGTGTGGCAAGTCAGCTGTCTGTGCGATATGTAACATGTATGTCTATTGTGTGGCAAGTCAGCTGTCTGTGCGATATGTAACATGTATGTCTATTGTGTGGCAAGTCAGCTGTCTGTGCGATATGTAACATGTATGTCTATTGTGTGACAAAACAGCAGCCTGTGCGATATGTAACATGTATGTCTATTGTGTGGCAAGTCAGCAGCCTGTGCGATATGTAACATGTATGTCTATTGTGTGGCAAGTCAGCTGTCTGTGCGATATGTAACATGTATGTCTATTGTGTGACAAGTCAGCAGCCTGTGCGATATGTAACATGTATGTCTATTGTGTGGCAAGTCAGCAGTCTGTGGGAGGATATGTAACATGTATGTCTTTTGTGTGACAAGTCAGCTGTCTGTGCGATATGTAACATGTATGTCTATTGTGTGACAAGTCAGCTGTCTGTGCGATATGTAACATGTATGTCTATTGTGTGACAAGTCAGCAGCCTGTGCGATATGTAACAGTTATGTCTATTGTGTGGCAAGTCAGCAGTCTGTGGGAGGATATGTAACATGTATGTCTTTTGTGTGACAAGTCAGCTGTCTGTCCGATATGTAACATGTATGTCTATTGTGTGACAAGTCAGCTGTCTGTGCGATATGTTACATGTATGTCTATTGTGTGACAAGTCAGCAGTCTGTGGGAGGATATGTAACATGTATGTCTATTGTGTGACAAGTCAGCAGTCTGTGGGAGGATATGTAACATGTATGTCTTTTGTGTGACAAGTCAGCTGTCTGTGCGATATGTAACATGTATGTCTATTGTGTGACAAGTCAGCAGTCTGTGGGAGGATATGTAACATGTATGTCTTTTGTGTGACAAGTCAGCTGTCTGTGCGATATGTAACATGTATGTCTATTGTGTGACAAGTCAGCTGTCTGTGCGATATGTTACATGTATGTCTATTGTGTGACAAGTCAGCAGTCTGTGGGAGGATATATAACATGTATGTCTATTGTGTGACAAGTCAGCAGTCTGTGGGAGGATATGTAACATGTTTGTCTATTGTATGACAAGTCAGCTGTCTGTGCGATATGTAACATACATGTCTATTGTATGACAAGTCAGCAGTCTGTGGGATATGTTACATGTATGTCTATTGTGTGACAAGTCAGCAGTCTGTGGGAGGATATGTAACATGTGTGTCTATTGTATGACAAGTCAGCTGTCTGTGCGATATGTAACATGTATGTCTATTGTGTGGCAAGTCAGCAGTCTGTGGGAGGATATGTAACATGTTTGTCTATTATGTGACAAGTCAGCAGTCTGTGGTGGGATATGTAACATACATGTCTAGTATGTGACAATACAGCAGTCTGTGGGAGGATATGTAACATGTATGTCTATTTTGTGACATGCAAGGATACTGAGAGGAGATATGTAACATATATTGTCATAGCAGGTAACTCACGTAAATGACTTAATAGACAGGAGTTATGACTTACCTTGACAGTATACACTAATTCCAACATTTTTCACCTCTGATAGATATATAATATACTCTCCATCAATAGCTGAGCTACCAAGGTCTTTCTTCACGTCATCACATGAATGATAATCTTTAAATCCATTAACTGATTGTAAAACTAAGCATAAATGCAGTAAATGTATAAACACACGGTATCCCATCGGGTTCATTCTGTTTTGAGGTCCACCTTGGTGAATTCTATCCATGTTTATGATATTTCCGTAAATCATTGTATTTCACAAGTGACACTGTCGCGTTCACGACGTGATGTTAATATCAGTGTTTACTTTTTTTTCATTTAGCTTTATGCAAATGTGGTAACGTTATAAATTTTAAGCGCACTTGTAACCGCTGATTACGTGTGTAACGTCTGTATACAATTAGACTAATCATACATTACAAATGACGCTTAAAGTCGTTTGATAATTTTTGCATAACTTAATGGATGAAATCGTTTAAATATGTTCACATAGACGCTTGCACATTATGGTTTACATAATGATTGATGGACACCGGCGTTAGACTGGCAAAAAATCTAGCTTAATTGTTTATGTGTTTGTTTCGGGATGTTACGATGTCTAGATTAAAGATTTTTTCATCAAAATTAAGTCTTATGTAAACATCATAAAACTGAAATTATGTTTTGAAGTAAACAACTAAATGATACGGTGAATTGAAGCGAGCATGTTGTTAAAAACCGAATCAATTACATCTGGAATTCTTGGTAAAACCAATATTAATACCGAGAACTGACGTGATAGGTCGAGGGAAAACTGACAAGAAAGTATGAATAAATTATGACGCTGTTATGGGCTGCCGACCCGACCCTTCATAAAAGTACATTCGATTTAAAATACTACATACCAATAGAAATATTCTTTGAATCCAAACAGAAAGATTGCCTTGAATCGAGAAACGTTAGAAAAGATTGGTCCGGTGTGGAAGAAAATGTAATACCATTGTCTGGTCCGGTGTGGAAGATAATGTAAGACCATAGTCTGGTCCGGTTTGGATGATAATGTAAGACCATAGTCTGGTCCGGTGTGGATGATAATGTAAGACCATAGTCTGATCCGGTGTGGATGATAATGTAAGACCATAGTCTGGTCCGGTGTGGATGATAATGTAAGACCATAGTCTGGTCCGGTGTAGATGATAATGTAAGACCATAGTCTGATCCGGTGTGGATGATAATGTAAGACCATAGTCTGGTCCGGTGTGGATGATAATGTAAGACCATAGTCCGGTCCGGTGTGGATGATAATGTAAGACCATAGTCTGGTCCGGTGTGGATGATAATGTAAGACCATAGTCTGGTCCGGTGTGGATGATAATGTAAGACCATAGTCTGGTCTGGGGTGGAATATAATGTAAGACCATAGTCCGGTCCGGTGTGGATGATAATGTAAGACCATAGTCTGGTCCGGTGTGGATGATAATGTAAGACCATAGTCTGATCCGGTGTGTAAGAAAATATTAGACCATAGTCTGGTCCGGTGTGGAAGAAAATGCAACACCATAGTCTGGTCCGGTGTGGAAGATAATGTAAGACCATAGTCTGGTCCGGTGTGGAAGATAATGTAATACTATTGTGTGGTCCGGTGTAAAATATAATGTATGACCACAGTTTGGTTCGGTGTGGAATAAAATGTAATACCATAGTTTGGTTCGGTGTAGAAGAAAATATAATACCATAGTCTGGTCCGGTGTAGAAGAAAATGTTAGACCATAGTTCGGTCCGGTGTAGAAGATAATGTAAAACCATAGTTTAGTCCGGTGCAGGAGATTATAAAAGTCCATCGTTCGATTCGGTGTTGGAGATATTATAAGACCATAGTTCGGTCCGGTGCACGGGATGATACTAGTCATACAACCACACGGTCGGTGACAATACTGCAAGACATTGATTTGGTTCTTTGTGGAGATCTAACACCATATTGTGGTATATTTGGAGACGATAATAAAAGACATACAATGGTGAATGTCAAAGAAGTTCGGTTCGGATTTCCGACACGTAATAAATGAGTTTGAATACATTGGACTGCTCAATCGGTTATTATCTTAGTTGCATGACTGAGTACACTGTATCGGTCTAGTGGTGGAGTGCAGAGAGTTGTTCATTGTCAGAGAGTGAGAATTATCCGCTGCAGTTTATGAGATGACCATGATTTATATACACTCATTGTCATATTTTTATCAACCAACGTTGTTCGAGTTAGACTATTAAATATCTGTAATCTTATCGAGATGATATGCTATAAACGTATCACAATGATACAGGTTTGATATCGATCAAAACTACTCACACAGTGAAGATTACCGACTGACCCTGAGTCTGTATTTAAGTCGGTTGAACTAATATTTGACACCGGGTTCATCGAACAGTCTAATTGTTGTACACTCTAGCCTCGATATAAAATACACGTATCATCATTTTTGTTTAGTTTGCAACAATTTACATTTATTTTATAAAATGTATACAATAATTAATTTATTCCATTTCAACCAACATGTACAGGTTTTTTGGCTGCGTTTATATCTGTTTATCTATGTATACAATTATCTACTGTAAAATCAGTGTGATTAATTTTCGCTATTTTCACGCGATCATTATACATGTATTCGCAAAATTAAATGGTCGCTAATTATTTACTTTTTTACATATTGCTAACATACTAAATCTGAAAGTAAACACTCGCGAACAGTTTTGTTCCTGTGAAATAATTCGTGAAATATTGGTCTCACGAAAGCTCCTGATTTTACCGTATGCAATTTAGATTATTGTGTCATTAACTGGATTCTCAATAGATGAAATCCGGAATTCGCTGAAAATGGGTTTTTACCAACTGTACAACAAAATCATAGTTTAGGTCTATGGAAGTTCAGTCAGACGTAGTCCAGCCACGGACGTCACATCTCTATACTGTTGCTGCATGTGCATCTTTTACGAAGACGCGTGTAAAAGTCGGAGTACAGAGACACGTATGCGGGGCTAAGTCAGACGTAAAATAATGTCTTTGTTTTCATTGCGGTTCGAGTATGATTTCAACGGTATATTTTTGTTTGTACCGCAGTATTGGAGGGAAAACTACCCCATACAAATCCCGAGTATATCTACTAATGTTGAAAATATTTAGTATGTTTTTAAATAGAAAACGACGAGAAAAAATAGCATAGATCAACGTCTAGGACGCGGTACAAAGTGAATAATGTTTTAGATTTAAGGTTGTAAAATGGAGTGAAATAGCTCTCTAATGCATTCTGGGTAGTTAAACTCATATTCTTATACTCGCTTCATACGCTTTTATAGCATAAAGTACTGCAGCGAATGGTTCGGTGTAATTTTATGGATATTGTTTTCAAATATTGCAAATGACATGTAGTCACTATTTGTTTAACAGATGGTCATGACGAATCTACAATTTACTAGATCACGTGTATTTATTTATCAGACATGCAACCTCTGAAGCCGAGCACCACCTTTCGCGACATGCACATTTCGGTTGTTGCTGAGAGGTTGTTAAACTTCTATCCGTATTTAACAAATCTGGTTTCTGTGAGAGGACATCCTATCCCACACAATCACCCCTCCCCCCTCGCATGAAAGCTAGTGTCGGCCCAAAGAAGCGATGTACAGTTGGCCCTCGCTTATTCGACCACCTTTTATCCGAATACACGGCATCATCCGAAACAAATATCAGGACTGATATATCTTCCTATTCAATTATGGGTTATTCGAAACCATGTATTATTCGAAACATTATTCGGACCCGATGAATTCGTATGAACGAGGTACGAAAGTATATACATATTTACATATCTATTTCTATACTAGTTTTACGTGACTCTTCATCTGTCATGATAAAAAGTCATGGAAATAATTGTAGCATGTTTCCCCTGGTTCAATTTTAGTATAAAATAAATAACCCCGTCGACACGTCATACTAATCAAAAGATTTTAAATTGTGGAAATCATCCCAAAACAAAACCGAACATTCATACGTGCAATACTGAGACATTGTTTACAATATCGTTGTTGATCTGAAAATTAGTGGTGCTTTAAATGGGTTAATAATGTAATATTCACCGTATTTGACTTTCTAAGAAAGAAAAATCTTTAAGTAGAATTTACTAAGACGCAAGAAAAAAACATATCATTGTGTATCTGTCATGTTCAGGTAAATGAGCCATTATAATTAATGTATCTTTATTGTGCAAAACGAATGCATTCAACCATCTTGTTGGTAGATAATGCGCGCAATATGCAATAAATCTTACAGAAATACGTAAATTGTTTTGATAAAATGTCAACTAGAAAAGTGTTAATTTGTTATAGTGTCACCCCTATTTAAAGGGCCAGCCATTTCTGACTTCTGAGACACCTACTTTCTGAGCAGATTTACTTCCTGATTCATATCATTTAATGCCAGGCACCAGACAGGTAGGCACACGGTAACCATTATTTAACTAGCTGGCGGCTCACCAACCGGTCATATCAGAACGGACCCCTACCGATTCGAACCTTCGACCATCCGGTCCCAAGGCGGATGTCTTAACCACTCGGCCACGTGAGACGGTTAATATGATACTGTGTTTCCAGAATGAACGTTGTAAAAGGTGACATGAGGGTATAGGGGTTAAGTACTGGGGTTTTAGCTGTGACCAATACAGTATCTAGGTACGGGATTGGAGAGAATGTGTGCATTGCTGAGGAGATATTAAGGAAATGGGGCGGCCTTAGTTTTGGAAATATACGCCACTAAATATTTTCCCTTCCGTAACTAAATAGTTTGCAGTCTGTCACTGCATTGATGCGGATTGGTTAACCTTTCGATAAAGGGTACATTACCTTACCGAAATCCACTGAATTTCGGTGAATTTAACGAAATCCATTATGGATCTGGAGTGACAAGCGATCGTAACATCTCGGCATTTTTTTATGTAGCCCAACAAATCTAAACATTCAAATTGCGCCGACCATCTTTTTTCAAGATATTTCTTGTTTGGGTAGTTTGTACTTTTGAAGGGATTTGAGTTTTAATTATATTCGGGGAAATTGAACTGTCAAGTGATATTTGTTTTACCAACCAGCATCACCATATTCTTCCATAAGCAACTGACAATTCCTTATGCTTATGAAACAATACGATTTTTTTCTTTTGTCAAAAGTGTGCACCTCATCAGGCGTTCAAAGCTGCTACATCCATACTCATTCTCGACAGCTCTCGGGCATTTCCGTACCACTTCGTTACTCGGATAACACCCTCTAGTGTATGTAAGGCGGAGCACTATGTAGCAAAACTCAACATTTTGTGCGGTCAAGAAATAGTTCTCGTAAAACGGATTTATAATTTCAATAACTTCGATAAATTCACGTAAGAGATGTATTATCGTTGTCATTTCTAGTTAAAACCTCACATATTACAGTCTTCATATAGCTTAAATATTAGATCCATCAGCACTTCAGCGTTCACGCCGCCATCTTGTTTTCATGACGCTCGAATGGTATTTCCGAAAGTAGTGTCTAACGTACATCCGAGGCACTTGACGTAGTTGGCCGAGGATTTCCGAATGATCCATACTGTCTAAGTGGTAGCATCAGTCTTACAGGATGGACCTGCACCTTCCTGACATTAATTAAACCTTTCATTATTCAAATAATGCCTTTTTAAATCGTTGACTTTTCGAAATACATTTCATTGTACATGTATATCTACATTATGTTAATATGACAATAATGTTCATTTTCTAACACAATATGTCGCCATACAGATGTTTCTTGTTGATTGCAATCTCTTGAATAGTCTATATTCATTTATTCTACTTCAAATGTGTTCTAAAAAAATGAGATATGTCACATTTTTGTTCAATATTATCAAACAAGACTGCAATTTTCTCTTCAATTTCGGATACCTTTTGACGTTTGAATTAACACCACCGACATACGACAAAGATATCCAAACATAGATATCTCTTTTTATGCTCGTGAGGTATGGAACTCTATTCTACTACAGTTAAATCTAAAAATAATCATACGAAATATTTAATGCTGAATCCATAATATTTCATTCTTGCATACATGTGTCTTGTGTGAGGTGTCTGTGGTTGTTTTATTTTCAGATCATCGTAACTTTTGTCGCTTTTGATTATCTCATTTATCATTTTAATTATGTTGTATGTATGAACATGTGTAGATGCGTAGATATTGTTTAATGTTGATTTCTCACATTGTTGTTGTTTAAGGACCACATTGTAAACAAGAGATGGTTGTTTAACATTATGCCCCCCTTGAGACCTTGACCTTTGACCCCGTGACCCTAAAATTAATAGGGTTCATCTGATACCCGAGATAAATGCGTGTACCAAGTTTGAGAAAGAATGGTCAAGGGGTTCTCGAGTTATGGATCGGAAACGAAAAGGTTACGGTCCGACCGACGGACATACCGACCGACCAAAGCATTATGCCCTCTCTTATTCGAAAGGGGGCATAAAAAGTTACACCTGTAGCTTATTGTGATTTAGAATACAACCTACATTTTTAGCCAATGAAATGACAGAACGGCTCCCGTTAAGTACTACGCTTATTCATTAAGAATTTCGACTTTTCGCGGGCTTTTTAAGCTCCACCTACTACGGATCTGTGCGAGCGTTACACACATGTTCCAGATTGCGCGTTGTAATGTACATGCGTAACAGCCAATCAAAATGTAGGTTACATTCTAAGTCAGTTAGTAGATATTAAGTAAAATCTTATTGGTTAAGAAGAGCTCGCTCCGCCCCTTCTTAATCAATAAGATTTTACTTAAAATCTACTAACTATTACATCTTCATGAATTAACGGTATTATACTCTTATTATCTCTGACGTCATAAGTGACAGTGTGCCGATACCGCATTGTGACACAACACATTTTTTGCTTGCGGTACAATTCGGTACAAACTGTATGGCTCTGTATTTAAACCGTACTGTGGGGTCTTATTATCCAATATATGAAATCCGGAATTCTCTAAAGAATGGGTTTTTTTCAAGCGGTAGAAACAAAACAGTATTTTAGATCTATTGAAGTTCAGTCCGAGGTTAAATCCGATTTTGTTTTCATTGCTATTCGAGCTCGACGTTAACGGTATATATTGCTGTTTGTACCGCATGATTAGATGGAAATATCCATATCTATACTAATCCGGAGAACAGACAGAGGTGCGTTTTTTAGAGGTAGGAGAAATAAGCAAAACAAGTTAGCCAATGTAGAAAGGTAGCCGTCTAAAAAACGCTTGAACGATTCGCTAGCTACAAAATGGCGCGCGCCAGACCACACGACACTGTTCTGCATGGACGCCATTTTGTTTAGCAAAGCTAGCACTGTCAAAACACGCTACCTATCTAAAGATAGGTGCTACTTTCCCTACGTTTAAGAAACGGCAGCGCTACTTTCCCTACCTAGCGCTAGGTAGAATTCTACTTTTCCTACCTCTAAAAAACGCACCTCTGGAAACCGGTCAATCTGTCTTGTCCCTAGGCATGGAACTATCACTTATAATAAAATAAAAGTGATCATTTTGTATCAAAGCGTTTTACTTAAACACATACGTGAATCTAAATACAGACAATGGTACTCACATATGAATCTAGCAAATCGACTGCATTACATAAAGAGACCGCTATTTATATCAACATAAAAACGAAATTTATTTTATCATGATCCAAAATATTATGAAATTGGCCAGCAGAACTGAGATAATGGAAAGTAAACTTACGTATTTGAAGTACAGTTAAACCTCAATAATAAGACCACCATTGGGACCCTTGAAAACTGGTCTTCTTATTAAGGTGGTTTTAATAATGAGGTTGTATAAAGAGCAAAACAGTAAAAATGGACTTGAACATCGTGTTCTTAATATTGAGGTGGTCTTATTATTGAAGTTGTCTTAATATTGATGTTGTCTTATTATTGAGGTGGTCTTATTATTGAGATTGTCTTATTATTGAGGTGCTCTTTAAGTGAGGTTTTACTGTAGTTTAATCATACATTTAATGTTTATTTTACATTTCATATGGTAAATTTACTTTTTAATGACCACCCAACCTGTTGATTCAAGTTTATAGATAAGAAATATATCGTGATAAAACATTTACATATTCTCTCAATATGTTGCAATAAAAATTTCCATACCACGTAGCTGGTAACTGGCTATATATAGTCCACGGTGTTGATACAAGAGCTCTCTTTATAGCCTACATCTTACCTAGAACTAACATTTCTGTTGCTAAAACGTATGCGATTACAATTAAGGTAAGCATTACATCATTTTATTTCATCTCGTCTATATAACCTTATACCATTACCAACTCATATTACATGTATGTTGTTATTTCGTCTATTTTGCGAGAACCGGATGTATTTTTCATTGGTCACAATACATAAGAAGAAACGGCAAACATTTTATTGTTATACTATATTTCGTCTATTGCACTACATAGCGAGAACCGCTTTTTAATAAGGTAGTGGATCTGTAGTCCAGTGGTAACGCGCTTGACTAGTAATCCAGGGATCGCAGGTTCGATTCCCCGCTCCATCACTGACAGTACTAACAGTCTTTCGGACGAGACTTAAAAAACCGAGGTCCCGTGTATGATGCTTTACATCGAGCACGTAAAAGAACCAGGGGTGCTTCTGGAACTGGGGCATCTCCTGTATCATGCACTATCCTCCAAATATCTAAAATGACTAAACATTCTTCCGGAGGCGTCGCCCATATGGGGAACCGGTGGCGACGATAAATAAACGCAAATACAAACAATAAGGGTCATTATTGAATGATGAGTGAAGATAAGAGGACCACCTTGGAACGGTCAATGGCAAACATGTTTAAACCTGGTTTAATGGTGTGCACAACCTTACACTATACCTACCATCACCCAAGTAAAACAAACAGTGGAAATAGGACAATCAAATCCTGGACAACTGCTCAACATAAGAGACGTCGAACACAGGGTAATGCATGTACAACATTGATATATAAGACAATTAACCAGTCAACTATGTTTCTGCTCGCCGCTGAATCAAACATATTTTACTGAAATGTTTCAACTAGCTGTTGCAATTAATGTGAAAACATGACGTGATCTTTATTGCGTTTTCTCAGAAACGAGACTCCGTGCATTTGGGCAAAGATTTCAGAGACTGCCACATATAATGTTTACATGTACTTCTGTTACAGACAATGAAGGATATTGTAATAGCTTTGATCATCGTTGGATGTCTAGCATACTTCACGGAATCAATGAGTACGACATCATGTGAAGACATTCAGTGTATTACACCCGACTGTGACAATCCAGGCAAAAAGCCGTTCGAATGCTGTCTCGTTTGTCCAAGTAAACGTTTCTCCTTTTCGAGTAATTTAAAGTTAAACCCTAAAATGAAAACATAATGTATCTACTTCATTTTTTTTTTTTTTTTTACAATTTATTTCTTTATTTTTTTAACATCGCAAATAAACAATACATATTAAACATTTTGCAACAATAAATTCATTAAATTCAATAAATTTCAACATTTCTCACATTTCATAAATATTCTATAAACTCACATTTTCTAAAATAAAAACACATAACATAATACATTACATAAATAATTTCCTCACATGACACAAATGCTTTAAATAGTTTATAAATTTTCATTACATAAGCAGTAAAAAAAAACAATTTCAGTATTTCACACACTCACATAAACTTATTGCATCTTGCATTCGTCTTTTAAGAGAGGTAAGCAAAAAAGAAGAGAATAGGATAATGTTGTACGATTTTATATATCTTTAATGATGTAAGTATGAAACTTTTGTATAGTAGTGGACGCCTTCATTTTCTATCGTATAGAAGGCACGTGCATAACAAAAGACTCAGTTAATATTATGATTAACAATAAACTTGACATTTAACACTATTATCTGACCTGATGTCCTCTTGTCATCTGCAAATGGGAAATTTGTATCATCAGCAATGGCATTTACTGAAATTGCCAAAATTCGTACACTATGCATATGTAAAACCAACCAGTCTTCATTGTTCACTACATATGAAACATACACGGTATATTTGAACAAAAAACATCGAAAAATGAACTATTGCATACCTCGCCAGAATGAGACTTTGTTGCATAGCTGACGCCATTAAGAATTACATACCTTTGCATTGTCGCATGCTAGTGAAAGTACACTGGGACATGTCGATAGTACATGGACCCCGAAAGCTCAGTTAGTAGAAATACATACTCAAGACCGTAATATACTTTCATCTTAAAAATTAATGTTTAGGTCGAAAACTTGAAATTTATTTTCGTTGCAACCCATATGCAAGACTGTATGTTAGAACATACGCTGCAATTGCATTTTATGTTTCGTTATGTTTCAATATATATTACACATGTCTCTATTGTGTGATGTCAAGGTAAATACAAAACAAGCAGTGAGTGAAGGTAGAGGTAACTACGATATTATAGAGAGCAGTTTATAAACCAAGTTGTCTTGTGTTATTTAAAAAAAACTTTTGTGATGATTTGTAATGACACATTTTTCGTAAATATCAAAAAATGTATCGGTATCTTATAGGTACGACCAGAAGAATTTAAAGATGTACCTGGCTCATCTGAACACTACATATTTGAATTGGCTTCATCCAGTATTGTTGTTACATTGGCTAAAGCATCTCTAATACGGACCATTGCAATCTATAACCGATTGAGAATATCTTTTTAACCTTATTACTAACAGACAAAAATTGTAAAATAGCCTGTTAATTTTATGATGTACAAACTTCTGTCTTCAACAAATACGCATCAATACATTATGAGTTCATACTTTGTAGATGCATTTTATTGATGTTTTAACTATAGGAAATATATTTTCATGTTTGTTTAGGTAAACAAATGAACAACACATGAGCATACTATTATTTTAAAAGGTTCTGTTCTGTTCTGTCACGATACTAGGTACCTTTGTTCAAGCCCAGGTGAGGTGCAGTTTGAAAGTCAATCGGTAACACATCAGCCACATTTAAAACAACAAGTGTAGCTTTCTCTTACATCATTTAAGATATCTTGTACGTATAACTGGTACCGTCTCCCTTGGCCGAGTGGTTGATGCATCCGCTTTGGGAGCGGGAGGTCGAAGGTTCGAATCCCGACAGGGGTCCGTTCTGATATGGCCGGTTGGTGGGCCGCCAGCTAGTTAAATAATGTGTTACCGTGTGCCTACCTGCCTGGTGCCTGGCATTAAAAGGATAGGAACCGGGAAGTGAATGTGCTCAGAAAGTAGGTGTCTCATAAGTCAGAATTGGCTGGCCCTTTGAATAGGGATGACACTATAATAAATAAACACTTTTATATATTTTACTGCGGTTCAATAGGTTTTAAGTAATAAGTATGGCTTATTTTATGTTGGAATAGGTGTGAGGAAAGGAAAACGTTGCGTGGGCGACGACCGTCGGTATAAAAGTGGTGAATATTTTATGGATGACTGTAATTCATGCTTCTGCAACGATGGTAGTACACAATGTACGGGGTTTGATTGTTCTGGTAAGTAATTAACGGAAGTGAACATTTCTCTCTGTTTCCTGTGACATTTAATTACATCAGTTTATTCTTTCTTGACTTGGATAAAAATATGTAGACGTTTGGTAAATTCCCTTTTGATTCCGATTCTTCAGAATATACTTGCTCGAACGCAAGACTTAAGGCTTTGAGCAGCTTCAACCATTCCACTATCATTGACAACACTTCATCCGGCACACTATCCTTGACAACCTATTTTAATAAATTACAAATCTGTTAGTCAGTTAGTTCAGTTTTCAAAGTCGAATTATAGAAAATCATATCAAAAGGAAATAGAGACTTCAGTAGTGAACAACAAATTGAAAGTACAGGTACAAATAACCCTGTTACTATCGCGCACACAATTAGTATTTTGTTATTCAAAATTTTGATATAATACACCAAAATGACACACACCTCATGCGATACGGAAATTGCCGAGGAATAACGGATGAAATCGCGGTTATTTCAGGAAATATGTATATATGCATAGAAAAAAGAAAATGATATGAAAACCGTAGAAAACCTTATAAATAAGATGTAAATAATATTACTTCGTATAAGTTCTGTCTGATATTTTCCACTCGGCAATAAAATTGCTTTATCATTATGTATAATTTACGACTCACAGTTTGGGCAGTTATTTTCTCTCCATATGTCAACGCGATATGCTCTCTCGTCATACAAAGTAAAACATAAATCCATCTTGTAGCAAAGGACGCAAGTAAATGTCGAAATATATATTTAATCTCCATTCTCTAACCCTTCAAGCCTCATTCCATCATTTTGCTTTCCTATCTTGGGTAGCAGAAAATAATGTCTCTGACGGAACATTCAAATATTTTTTTATATTACACACAACTCGTCGCCTTATTTCCAGAACTCATATTGTTCTGGAATAAACATAACTTGAATAGAATGCAATTCAATAACCCCATAGTGTTTCCTGCTTGCAAATAGCGACATCACATGTTGCGTTTTCTTGAAATGACGTCACTTACAGAGGAGGTTGAAAATCCCATTGCAGCGTTCATATGTAACAAAACTACAGAAGGGTAAAACTTTAAAGTTTTTTTTCTCAAAAAGATAAAAAATAAGACATGGGGTTCTGGAAATAATGCGACGAACTGTCTACACTTGCTGACTGCTTGTTTTCTGTCGCCAGCCCCATCCGAAGATGAATAATTTCCATTTTCAGATTCTCATGCTGCCCGTATACATTTATATGGAATGCAAATTTGACACTATGTTTATAAATGATAACAGACGCAATAAAACATGTTTCAGTGACCTGTGTTGATGATGGCCAGACTTACTACGGTGGTGAAACAATTCCTGAAGATGATCCGTGCCTACTAAACTGTGAGTGTTATGAAGGGACAAAACTGTGTGCAAGTCTATCCTGCCTTGCACCATCGTGCGATGAGCCCCTTATCTACACCCCTGTCGGGGAATGCTGCCCAAAATGTAGGTTCGGCATGACTAAATCGTTCTATTTCATAAACATGTTGAAAACATTGAAAAAATTTATTTCGCCTACAATAACTCTGATTCTCTTTGGAATAGCTGGAAGTAAGAGGCACCAATGTTTCGTCTTGTTTTAAGTGTAAGGTTACAGCACACCTAATGTATCTATAGGTCGTTTTTTTTCTCTTTTTTTAGCAATTCTCTTAAATATAAATACTTCAATATTTTTTGTTTTTTTTAGATTAAATCATGGCATTTCTTAACAATCCAGTAAATTGTATTGATCTCATAGTTGCCGATAACCTCATTTGTCTGTGGTATATATTTATTATTATTTATTTCATGTCATGTCTTCTTATGTCACTAGATCTATATGTAACATTGTAAAATACCACAAAGGAAATAAGGGAATTATTATCCCTTTTTGGGTTATCCTTTTCATATAATGTATATGACATGGTTTTATGTTTTTTATATTGTAATGCCATGTGTTTTGTGCCTTTTATGATAAATATATCTGAAACAAATTCTTATGTTTTTCTATAAAGAAACATTTGATTTTGCTATTATAACAAGCATTTGTCATATTTGATATTTGTTGGGATTCGAAATAAACATTTGTTCACAATAGTTGTCCAAATCACATTAATTTATAACATTTCCTTTATAAGTCAAAATGCATCACTACATCAATTTGTCAGAGTTTGGTCTATTCATATTAAAGAAACTTTAGGTTACCTGTTCATTCTCCGAGTACTGCTGAAAACTCAATACCGAAGAGCATGTGGTGTACGTTTTACGTAAACATATTGGACATATGCAGCATTAATAAAATTCATCATTTCTGGCTGTTTCAGGTCGATGCGTTCTTGGGAACCAGACTTTTAATGACGGAGACATTATGCCCGACATTGAAACATGCACTGACTGCGTCTGCGATAATGGGGCACCACATTGTGCTGTTATGGACTGCAGTCCTACTGAATGCGACGCGTCCTTGGTCTACACACCCGATGGAAAATGCTGTCCAAAATGTTCGTTAATTGTACATCTTTATGTCCATTTTGTTGTGAGCTGATTGATAGACCTTTCACATGCTGAAAAATATTTTATTTGTGATATCGTAGATGCGTGATGGCTATTTCACAAAATATTTGTCGTGTACAGGTTATTTAAAAAAAACACATAAATTTTGAATAATTTTCTGAGTCGCACGACTTTGTTTCAGGCCGCTGCGATGACGGTGCGGTCATACCTGACGATGACCCTTGCTCGACATGCACATGTGCTAATGGAACAACGATTTGTGCAGTTATTGATTGCGCTCCACTCATGTGCAATGCCTCTCACAGCTACGTACCTGCAGGAGATTGCTGCCCAAAATGTTCGTATACTAACCATCTGTTTTATGCGAATACATGTTTACGAACTTTTCCTTTTGCAGTTTTAAATGTAAACATTATGATTCTTCTAGAGCTGAAAAGAGTGTTATTGAGGAATATCATTTTAAAACCATATACATGTATTTACAATAAGTCGCGAAATAAAAGCCGTTCGAAGAAATATTACACAGGTTCCTGATAAACACCGCGAAACATTAGGGATTGAGGAGGCGTAAGGGCAAATATCTATGGGAATTGGGACCGTATGCAATTGTCTGACCGACTATCAAAACAAGTATGGAGGGTGTAAGGGAACGACAAGGGGGCAAAAGGATTAAATTGATGGAATACACTAAATGTCAAGCATGCAGTGCCTACGGGGCCAATACAGGGGGAGAAAAGAACACGAATGTTATGCCAAGTCAGTCAATGAACTGCATGTGTGCAAGGGGAACGTCACATTCATCTAAAAAACATAAATGGACATATTTAACACAAAGCGATGTACAGCCATGACCTGTCGGTAAAAATACTTGGTGTTTAAATGAATTTAATACTCAAAATATATTGTTGTTGGAGAGTGTTTGATAACATGATATACTGTCACTCTATAAATGATTCGTTGACATTTTAATATAATTAACACATGCTATTTGTTCAGTCCTGGTGCATCCCACAACACGCATCAATAATTATGTGTTGAGTATTGTCTTAGTAAAACTACACGTGTATTGAAACAAAAAACGGCTGAAATCAAATGATATGAGCTACGTCTGCTTGTTTCAGGTCGCTGTGTGTCTGGAGACCAAACTTACGATGACGGTGAAGACATACCTGATGATGATCCGTGCTCGACATGCTCATGTGACAACGGAACACCAATTTGTGCAATCATGGCTTGCCTTCCACCCCCGTGTGATGTATCAGACAGATACGTACCCAGTGACGAATGCTGCGAAAAATGTTTGTAAACAGTACATACATCATTATGTCGATCCATATACATGTGCAAGTTTAAATATAGTTTGATAAACCTTTGACATTTGTAACGGTTATGTCACAAAACAACTGTGATTTTCATTCGTTGATCAATTTTTGAAAATGTTTATATACAATAATTCTTCAAACCACGTGGATTTAATATATTACCTTTAGCGGGAAAATACTTAATGATATTATTATAAATAAAAAAAGCTCGAGTTTATGATTGTGTCTTCTATTTTAGGTCGCTGTGTTTCAGGGAATCAGACTTATGATGACGGTGAGGTCATACCTGACGGTGACCCTTGCTCGACATGTACATGTGATAATGGAACACCGATTTGTGCAGTTATTGATTGTCTTCCACCCCCGTGCGATGAACCCTACCGCTACGTACCCGCTGGAGATTGCTGTCAAACATGTTCGTATTCTAAACATCTGTTCCATGCGAATACATGTATATACTATTATCATTTTGGAGTTTTAAACATTACGATTCTTCTAGAGCTAAAAAAGAATGTTATTGAGGTTTCCCAAAAGTGATTTCCATACATAATATCGTTTTAAAACCATATATTTACAATATATCGCGTAATTTAACGTACACCGTAAATCAATGTGAACATCAGCACCATCTGCACTCGAAACACAATATAATGCTTTATAATGATCCTTTACACGAAATTTGGATACATTTTATGTATTCCTTCATATATATTAAGAATATGTATTTATAATAATAATCAATATTAAGGATTTTGTTATATGTTGAAGCCAATATTTGATAAACTGATATGCATTGCTTTATACAATTTTTTAAACATATCTTTTTGTATTTTGCAAGGTGTCTTTTTTTCCTAATGTTTTTAATGTTACCTGTTTATTCTCGCTCGCTTTGCACTTCGGGTGAAGTGTTTGTGCTTTGTGACTCTTTACTGAAAGTAATCCATTCAAAGGTATTTGGCCTTGACGTGGGAAAGTTGTCAGTTGTTTGTGGTCAGGTTAGTACCGGTTGTTTATCCAGGATCAGTGATTAAGTCCACAGACAACCGTAAATAGCTGAAATTCTGCTGAAAATGGCGTTTCTCTCCAACATAATAATTAGAAGTAATTTGTCATGCCTTCTATTCTGCAGAACTCTCAGTAAAGAATTGAGCGTTGTGCATGAATTAGGTAAAACACACATTTGAACAAATACCGTTTTGGTAAAATGCATGATGTCTGCTTGTTTTAGGCCGCTGTGAGTGGTTGGGCTGGGTTTACGACCATGGCGAGACCATACCAGACCTGTGCGAGGATTGCACGTGCGATAATGGAGAACGAGTATGTGTTCCTCAGACTTGTGTTTCTCGACCGTGCCGAGGTCCGCCCATACCGATAGGCGTATGCTGTCGTCCACAGTGTCAGTGAACTGTGCATCGCGTCGTCTAATAGCATTTGTAGGGTATATGAATTGTCTTTATTTTTGAAATTGCAAACCATTTCTTGTGATAAACTTGATTCATTTGCGTGATTTCTAAAGGAACTTACACAATAAATATAAATTACTTTATGTTCTTGACATGTTGGTAATGCATTCAAACACAATGCAATGTATCACAAGTACTTGAAGAAACTATATATTAGTAATATTATAGTAAATAGGCCGTAGAACATTAAAACAGTTTGTTTCAAGTACATGTGCGTTGTTGTATCGTAGATGTTTTATATAAGAATACCTTCTTTGTTTCACACAACCATATAACCACATCTTTGTAGCATTGATGTATCTTTTAACGAAATGATTATAAATAATTTGTACAGGGTTTAATTTCTTGTAGTAAAGCAATTCATATATTGCTGCTTTATTTGATTAAATGTGCGATTAAATATTTTATGTTCATAGGTAGTATTGCAATAGCATTTAATCAACAACTTTAGCTAACGTTTTTATTGGCATTAGCGTGACTATGCAACAACTAATATGGCACTGTCATGGAAATAAATACAAGCTACCCGTATTCAATACCATTTTATTTGTTACCACAGAGGTCAATTTCTAAAAACAATTTGTCAGCATTGAAATAGAGTGTATATGGTATGCAAGCCATTGGCAATTTGTTAAACCGAGTATTAATTCAGATGTGTTTAAGTATACCAACGGTTGTTAATCCTTTATATGTGGTTACCCATAATGACAAAAACGTCTTGTTGTAGATTTGAGAGAAGTTAATATACGTGTTGTTATAGTATTAATTAACTCTTTAAATTAATAACAAACGAAATATTCAAGTGTTGTCTCTCTTGTATTATCATCATGTTTAAATATATAGTGCTTGTATTAAATATAAATACATGCCACTTTGATACTTAGTTGCTGTATAACTACCATACTGATAAGTACACAATAAATTATACTACAGTGCGAATCCTGGTTATTTTTATTATATACTGAGCAAATGTAGCAACGTCCCACCATATTCAAAGAAAGATTGCCGGAAATCTATAAGGTTGGTGGTACTAAGACATATACAGAAAATGAAGTTTGTGAATCCATATTAGTTGACCTAATTTTGCTGGGATGAAAAGTTTTCGAGTGAGATAATGGCGAAGTCGGTAGGGGTCAAAATAAAAAATCTGAAGAAAATTTGTTTTTTTTAAGAATGTTTAGGGATTAAAGTCCAAGTTGTATCCAGTATGATTAATATCGTGTGTGGCCACCATTTGCACGAATACACGACATAATTCTACGGCGCATGGTCGTGACGTAACGCACATTAGTGCGTTAGGCAGATTCCTCCACTCTTGCTGTAAAGCCTGTGTCAGATCTCGAATGTTGTCAATTTGGTGGTTGGCCCTCGCCTTACGACCGAGCTCATCCCAGATGTGCTCTATCGGGTTGAGATCAGGGGAAACCGCAGGCCATGGAAGTACGGCGACATTGTTTCGAGCCAGGTATTGAGTTGTGAGTATGGCTGTGTGCGGGCGAGCATTGTCTTGTTGCAGTGTTACACCAGGGCCGTGGCGGCGAATGAAAGGCATTGCATGAGGAGTTAGCACATCAGTAATGTAACACTGTGTATTGAGGTTGCCCTGTATGACTACTAGCTCAGTCTTACGGTTACCCATGATCCCACCCCATACTATTACACTCCCACCACCGAACCTGTCCCTCTCACCAACACAACAATCTGCGAATCTACGCCTGTAGATGCGTAGCCTACCATCTAATATTGCAGCTCACCAACCTGAACCGGACTAACACAGAACCGGACATATTGAATGATCCCACAGTGTTTTGAACATTAACAACATCGTGCTAAATAGTAAGATGGATGTAACGAGATAGTGTTTGGAGCAAACCTGATCAATCAATGAAGACATTGGACGATGGTGTCTTTATAACAAATGCTTGTTTTCTTCCATTGGCGGACTCTTCTTTGTCGGACATGGATACAAACACAAATATTAAGTATATATTCAGTTTAAACAGAATTCATTTTTTGATTAATTTCAAGAATGTACAATCTCCATAATGAACGCAGTTAGAATAAATGCAATTTATGTACAGTAAAACATCAGTAATAAGACCACCCTTTGGACCCTTGAAAATTGGTCTGATATTGGAGAGGTCTTAATATTGAGGTTGAATAAGGAGCAAAGCCGAAACATGTGGTCTTAATTTTAAGGTGGTCTTATTATTGAGGTGGTCGTTAGGTGTGGTTTTACTGTACAAACAAAATATGCCATATTTACAAAAAGCTATGAAAAAAAGTCATCTAAAGATCTCATGAAGGTAGAACTAAGGTATTTATTCAAGACGCATCTTTGTACATTCAGCATAAATTGTTTATTATACATATCTGTTTATTATACATATCTGTTTATTATACATATCTGTTTATTATACATATCTGTTTATTATACATATCTGTTTATTATACATATCTGTTTGTTATACATATCTGTTTATTATACATATCATGGACGCGATAATTGTTAGATGCACTTTTTTATGAGACTATACGTCGCCTAAACAGATAGGGTCATGTGGTGACTATTCCAACTATTAGTGCGGTGAAGATTTCCTGGGTAGATCCACCAATTTTCCATAAGCCGTTTGGATGGCTTCCTTACTACAAACTCTAGCTGCTGGGTTGGATTCGAATCCGCATAAACGAAGAAACATATCAAGTCGTTTTGAAAAAAAACGCGAGGCTATATAATAGACGATGTATCATTTCACATGTTTTAATTAGGTAAACATGATAAAAATATAACTCAACAAATTGTTTCTTTATAAACCATTAGAAGTTTAACATAAAAAACTGACGAATTTTCACTCACTATTTTCAAACATGCAAGTTAACAAAATATTTACAAAAAAACATACGTAGGCCTAAATACGACACAGCGGTTACTTCACTTGGCGATTTTTTAAATTTACGAAAATGTTGTTTTTTGGCTCAAAGAGCTCAAAAACCTAGGCGCACGCGGACGCTTAACAAAACTATTAAACGGCATTGCCTAACAGTTAGACATAATAACGTTTTTCATACATTTGTGGACGTGTTTTGTCATTGATTACTACGAGTCCAAGTAGTGCCATAAGAACAGACAATTTATACTGACAGACGTTTCTGGCGACCTGTAATCTTCAATGTTGTTTTAGTATCAGAGCGACCGAAACACCATGAGTGAAGGTAGGTGAATTACTCAATTTATGACCGCCTTTTAAACAATCGCAGTTGTTTAAACATTGAACTAAATATGTTATTAATTATTTTGCCGAACTTTTGTTGACGTTCCTTTTTCTCTCTTTCCGCAGTCTTTGCCTTCTTTACAAACAAGCTGTATATGTGCACGAATGTGTGTAAAGCATTTTGTGCTTGCTGGTCACTGTATTGCCTCACAGGTGTTCCTGTCAGAGCTGCTATGCTATTAAAACCACTTGGATTTCCACTTATGTTTGATTGCTCCTAAAATGATGAACAAACATAAAACTAACTTGGTTCAGTTTATTCCAAAAAATACCAACGTATTACAGTTTGTTTTAACATTATAATGAAGTTAAATGTGTCAATTTATAACAAATGTCATATTATTGAATGGAAATTCATTTTAAAGGGATGGGTTGTGTATTGGAGAAGGCTCTGATCGCAAAGCATGCAGGATGTTAGTTTGTACCCCACAAAGGTCACAACTACCCTTCCTCATATGATACCAGTTCTGTTTTTTCCGGAAGCGGACTCCAGAGATATTCAATTGAGCACAATGCTTTCACCACAAACACACAGAATTGGGTATACATACTTAGTACATTTAAAAACGCACAAGGCGGGATTTCTGAGTTTATATATAAAAAGCCGCGGCCGTGGTGCAGTGGTTAGTGCGCTGGACTTGTAACCAGGCGATCTGGGTTCAATTCCCGGTCGCGGCAGGTCATACCCTTCCATGAAAATTTGACAAAAATGTTGATTTTCCTCCACATGTGGAGAAGTTGCCGGCTCCTTGTGGAAGGGTAAGTTAGTACTGGTAAGAATTCAGTCCAGGAAAAACTGGTTAGGTGAACCGGCCGCCGTATATAACTGAAATATCGTTGAGAAACGGCTTTAAACCCGATGAAACAAACATTATATATAAAAATTGGTTTAAATTATATTCCTTCTACTTCTGAAAGACGATTTAACGGGTGCACAGCTGAAGTGCGATGTCTTCCGACTGTTTGTAAGTAAGTGATAACAAGCAATATCTTGAAAAAGATGGTCGGCACAATTTGAAGGTAAAGATTTGTTGTGCAGCATAAAAATTGCCGAGATGTTTCGATTGCTGGTCACTCCAGATCCAAAATGGATTTTGATAAATTCTGCGAAATTCAGTGGAAAGTTTAACCCATTCAAGATTACAAACGTTGTTCGGTTGAAGATAATTTGATTTAGTGGTTAACGTAAACTTTGATTGGCTTACGCAGCATTGATATGCAAATAGCAAAGCCATGTTAGTACAGCTTCGCCGAAAAATAACGTAATATACATGTATGTCTAACCAACCTGTGTGACCTTTTTACAAGTTTGACAACATAATGTGTCTCTTGATTTACACAGTATCTTTCTTCTACTATACGCATGTGACGAAGGATTCTGTAATACACTACAATCGAGTGAATATTTGTCTACCATCAAATGTTTATCCACACACGCTGAAAATAGAAGACATAAAATGCATTGGTTATGACGGAATTGTTTTCACTTTTCCTGTCCCAGATTAAAAAATATGTTTTGTTTGATTAAATGACATTTTTCATATTAATTTAGTTATCCACGGCAGTCAGTTGAATTTACCAGTTTTCCTGGAATGAATTATCAACCAGTACCAACTTGGCCTTTCCCTAAGCAGCTTACAATTACCTTAGAGGTAAAGACTCATCACAGAAGCCCATTGCCAGAAATATTTGAGAATTTTACTTGATAGTCTCCCTTGATTATCCCTGATTCTCCAAGGTGCGAGACTAATTGAATTGTCTCCCTTAGACATCGATCGCGGGGAATGCGTCACGGATAAAAAAAATCGATACAGGGTCGATATTCGTTCGCGCCTTGATTAGACACCCCGCTGTGTTTAATCAGCATATTGAAATTGCCCCGGGCTGTACTAATTTATCAGAATGTATTATACATTATGACACTTATATTGTAGCCTCTTTCGAAACAAATAATTTAAAATTGAATTATGCACCATAAGGTTTTGTCTTGTTTTTTGCAGATGGTAGCTACTTAGCTTTCTAGCATCGCAAAGCTACATTTGTCTTTTTTCAACACAAATTATAAGGACACAGAAAAAATACAACTACTTATTTTGTATGTTACATTTAAAAACATGATCTCGTTTTTTGACGATGGAATGCAATTATTAATACCGTCATCATCTGTGCATTGGTGATAATATATAATTGAAATAATTGTGATATATTATGTACAAGTGTGTACGCCGGACAATATGTATAACATTCACGCCTGTAGTTTGAATAAAGTATAAGCAAAGACCTAAATAAATGGTATTTAGGTCTTTGGTATAAGTGATAAGTTTTATTATTTTTTCAAAAAACATCAAGCTACGTTGTCTTACTATTGAAGTGAAATTATGCATACGAAAAGTATTTAGTGTATATTATTCATTGAATGATCTCTCTTTTGTCTCTTTTCTCGAAAAACGCTATACAACTTATAAAACGAATATCAAACCTAGTGGTTTTAAATTTACATTACGTAGTTATGCAGGCTATTTGTCTAAATAACTGTAACATCTGTATTACAATATTAATATCATATTTTCACTTTTAAATATCAAGATAAACAATATCATCATAAAAAAATGTATTTATTGTAATCGTGTTTTAAATTTTACACCTTTACAGATTAAAAAGTCAATTTATAATTAACCCCTCCAATATTTTATTTCAAGGCTATTCTATAAAATGCCACATTTCCCCCCAAATTTTTCCCTATAAAGAGCACTAATTGTTAATTAATATCTTGTATAATCGCTGCATCCGGCTTGATCACTTCAGTTAGATGTCATGCTGTACACGCACTGTTGGATACCGATCACGCGTACACCGCAATATATTGTGTATTCAAAATTATTGGAAAAAAATTGTATTTTCAGTTTTTTTTCAAATAAATTGCTAATTTGAATCAAACAGGGAAGCATGAAGATCAAATTTAATTCGCATTTTAAAAACACCATTAAAATATTTATATGTTGTAGTTTATGCACATATGTGAATAAATATTGTACTTTAAATATAAATACTTTAAATATGTATCTAAAAATGGGATATTTTATGAAATTACAGTTTTTCGTGTGTTTTTCAGTTAAAGATATAAGGATCAATAAGGATCAATAATAACAATTTTAAATCAAACAGGGAAGCATGAAGATTATAATCAATCATAAAATAATTTATATCATTTTAAAAAGGAAACATTGAAGTTTGTGCTCATATGTGAATTAAATAACAAAAACATTATGATAATTTAAAAAACTGTTTACTCTATATTTCAATAGCCACAAATTGAGCGAACTGACAAATCGATACCGCCGATAGCGTATTTTCAAGGGAGACAATTTCATCAATAAGCCAGCGATTTGCTTGGGATTTCTGGCAATGCAAATATCACAGAAAGACATGACCTTGCCCCGCCCGAGAATCAAAGCAGCACCTGCTGGGCGATAACCCAACGATCTACAAGGTAAGGTTACTGACTGAGCTTAAAAAAGGAAACGTTTGTATGAAAAGATAATCGCTCCATCATGGCACATAATCTTAACACCGCTTGGAAAATTCAGACAATATTGACCGGGGCCTCATGAATATTCGTGCTACTCCGTATAGCTGAAAAGCGACTTTTAATGTTTCTGTTACATGGAGAGTAGATAAGACTAACTGTCTGAGCATCAGTTTAATGTTACCGGATAACAATAATTCGAATGGAAATAATTTGAGACGAAACTATTACTAGGTAAATGCATTGTCAAGTTATGAATAAGAGTCCCATTGATTCGCCAACTTTCTGGAAAGCAAAATTGTTTGTATCATTTGTTATACCAAAATATATAAATCAGTTAAACGTCTTTAATCTTACCGTTCAATGCATATTTGTATACCTTAATCTAGGGAAATATTTCATACCTGGTGTTGATGTGTTGACAGTTTGGCGATTCGTCTTTGATTCCTAAAACGAACAAACAAAAATACTTATACCGTGTCAGTGCCGTACGGCAACGGTATGGTATTTTTGGCATTTAATGCAGATTTTTTAAAACAAACTATAGAGTGCGTATCGTAGTTCATCTTACGAAGTTTACGGTGACTTAACAGCAATGAAACATATTCACCATTTGTCAGAAAACATTTACCATCATACATTGATATTTACGGTGGCATAGAGGTGACATGTGAGAAATTATTTTTAGCCACGACTTTGTATGTCGTGGGAACGAGTTAGTAAG
Organism: Mactromeris polynyma; assembly: GCA_032209605.1. Taxonomy (NCBI): domain Eukaryota; kingdom Metazoa; phylum Mollusca; class Bivalvia; order Venerida; family Mactridae; genus Mactromeris; species Mactromeris polynyma. The sequence goes on along the minus strand of JASFXZ010000030.1, from coordinate 5,485,444 downwards.
TCGAGGCCACGAGATAAATATGTCGTGGGAACGTGATAGTTAAGTCGTGGCCATGATATACTAAGTCGTGGGAACTAGTAAGTAAGTCGTGGGAACGAATAAGTAAGTCGTGGGAACGAATAAGTAAGTCGTGGGAACGAATAAGTAAGTCGTGGGAACGAATAAGTAAGTCATGGGAACGAATAAGTAAGTCGTGGGAACGAATAAGTTAGTCTTGGGAACGAGATAAAAATAACTTCACACATGTCACCTCTATGCCACCGTAGATATTTGATTTAAACTTTAGTTTTCATATTTAATGACTTATTTCTGTTTTGGTTATAACTAATAAAATACCAAAAATACTATATATTTATCTTGTATTTAAAAGATTAATTCTCCACGATTAATCACGCTGATTCAAGTGAAATAAAACAAAACCAGACAATTACCATAATTAGATAATGACATGTTCGTTTACAGCCAGGTGCAAATCCTTGGCGACATATGTTGAGCCTATTGTTATAAACACCGAAAGATGAATTTGTAAGCCAGTCACATGACCCAGACAATCCATCAGCAATCCATAGACAGTCACTGGTACACGTATCTAGGGAAATAAACGTAATGTAAACCATTAAATGCATGATTCGTTTAGGGTTAATTTTTAAATATGGTTCTCCAATATTTATTATATATAATATTTAGTTATTATTATTTCTTTTCCCTAATAAAAAAGATAAGGAAATCCTTAAGTTAAGAATTTGAATCAGTGCCATTTAAGGATTTCCTTAGCAAAGAAAAGTCTTAACTTTAAAGAAAATATAAATTTCAACTAAGGAAAATAGACGCTGCCTTATATGTTAAGGAAAATATGCCCTATATAAGGAAAATCTTAAGATAAGACATTTAGTGAAAGAGAGAGAATAAATAGCTGAAGGGAACGCCACATACATAAGACAATGCCTCCCCACATAGACCTCCGGAACAACAATCCATAAAACTTAAGGCACTTAAGGAGGTTAAGTATACATACGTTAAGGAACTGAGGCGCAAGGAATGGCTTGGCAGACCATTTTCTAAAAATTTAAGGAAATCTTGTGGATATTAAGGAAAATATTACTTTTAAAGAAAATCTTAACCTTAAGATGTTTCGTGAATACCACTCAGATAATTGCCTGGCTGTTTACATGTAATATTTCATAGTTTACTGTCGATTCAAAATTAACCGAGAATACCGGTATAGTGTACATTATGTATATTGGTCAATATTTTCAAAAATCATTGGTTGATCACTTCACGGTTTACAATCATTTTCAAATAAATAATACAAGAGAAAGTTGATGCAAGGCATCAAAGTCGCCGGGAAAATGTTAAGCAAATAATTATTGTGAAATATTTGAAGGGTATAATTATGTAGACAAAATTAAAACAAAAGTGACGTATTAACACTAACTGAATTTTGCAAATATTGAACATGCAATAATTTTGTGTAATAATTGCATATATACATTATTGATGTAAATGACAACAAAGGGCAAAATCATCTTTTTCCTTGGAAAAAATAATCAGCCTTCAATAAAAATACAGTACACATAAGATGAAACTACAGTTTACATTAGAAAATTATCCGCTAGGTGAATTATCGGTGTTCCGCAATATTAACGCATGCGCAAAACGGGCAGATGTTAATGGAAAGGATTATCAGAAAAGAGATGAAAACAATCGAAAGGATTTTTTAAATCCGAGCCCCGTGAACAACAAAAAACGGTATTTACCTTCATATACTTTTGGTGGTGCTGGGCTTTGTGTTTTCACGGAAGTACGTTGTGTGGTTGAAGGAGACTTTGTGGTAGATTCCACATTCTGCAAAATTTATAAAAACAATGCGTTAAAATTTAAGACAAGGTTTTTCAGAGCTTAAATTAATGAACTATTTTAACTAACGAACTATCGTCCGTTATGGTCTACGTAATGTAGTTCATGTACTTAGCTGGTACTCAATCACGTTTAGATTAAACACTTAAAATACGAGACGAGCTTGTGGTTTCCGATATGAAAGAGCAACAAAGTGAAACGAATCAGTTTTGTCATTAATTATTGGCAATTAATTCATCAAATGTCTAGTTTCAAACGATGGAGGAAGGTTAATGTCCGTATGATGTACATCTAACGTGTTTTGTATATCTTACGCTCAAGGACGATTTGCCGTGTTTGCACCAGGTTATTTGGGAAAGACCCATGTCTACCCATGCCAACCCCGCCTGTCCTTGTCTGCCCCTGCCAACCCAGATCTGTCCCTGTCTACCCTGCCGACCCCGACATGTCATTGTCCCTGTCTGTCCTAGCTTGCTCATGCATGTCCCTGCCTGGCCTAACCTGACCCTGCTAACCCCGCATGTCCTTGTCTGCCCCAGCTACCCCCGGTCTGCCCCTGCCAACCCAGGTCTGTCCCTGTCTACCATGCCAACCCCGACATGTCATTGTCCCTGTCTGTCCTAGCTTGCTCATGCATGTCCCTGTCTGGTCTAACCTGACTCTGCCAAGCCCTGTCAGCCCCGGCCTGCCTCTGTTTATCCAGGTCTTCCCTTGCCTGTCTGCCCGGGCCTGCCTCTGTTTATCCAGGCCTTCCCTTGCCTGTCAGCCCCGGCCTGCCTCTGTTTATCCAGGTCTTCCCTTGCCTGTCTGCCCCGGCCTGCCTCTGCTTATCCAGGCCTTCCCTTGCCTGTCAGCCCCGGCCTGCCTCTGTTTATTCTGGCATTCCCTTGCCTGTCTGCCCCGGCCTGCCTCTGTTTATCTATGCATTACCTTGCCTGTCTGCCCCGGTCTGCCTCTGTTTATCTATGCATTCCCTTGCCTGTCAGCCCCGGCCTGCCTCTGTTTATCCAGGCATTCCCTTGCCTGTCAGCCCCGGCCTGCCTCTGTTATCCTGGCATTCCCTTGCCTGTCTGCCCCGGCCTGCCTCTGTTTATCCTGGCATTCCATTGCCTGTCTGCCCAGTCAATCCACTTGGTTATCCTCTTTTGTAAACATTTTGTGGCATCGGATTTATGTGTCATAGGGAATGACACTCCCAATGATGACTGTTTTGCTAAGTAAAATATTCCTTGCTATTTGTACGAGGCAATGGAGTTCGAATGTGTTTAAGCTTCAGTTATCTAGCCCTTCGTCATGTCGTGCAGGATTGTAAGTGACCGACTTCGGTTGTACGGCACGACGACATAAATTAGGTCATATATAGCGCCAATGGGTAAGTTTTTATGGAACGCCAAATCGACATAAACTCAAATATTTGAAGAGCTCTTACATAATATACGGTGTAGAGTGATACAAACACCCATTTATTTCATGCTTTCTGGTGGTTTAACACGAAATGATCGGTGGATAATTTTTCGATAAACTCACAGAGAAAACAAAAACGATAATTTCACTGAAATGAATTTAACGATACTTAACACAACATTAAGATTCAGAGTGAGAAATAATACATCGTGATCACAATAAATTACAAACATAAATTTCGTTTCACACGTAGTTTGTTATTTGTTTGTGATTGTGGCATTTTTCTTGTCCACGATGAATACAGAATATATTTTCCTATCGGACATATAATAATATATCATTTCATTTGTTTGCTAACTTCATAATTAAATATTTAATAACACACAATGTCATGTGTACGGTCGGTTAGATATTTTATTGAACTACTTGATGTCAGACAAGCGCCCAACGGCAAATGACGTCATATAAAATATTGAGGCCCTAAACGGGGAAATTAAATGTAACAAGCGAGTAAACTTAATATTGAGGCCCTAAACGGGGGAATTAAATGTAACAAGCGAGTAAACTTTTTTAAAAGTACCAAAATGAAGCATGAAGTAGATAAAATATTTACCGAAACAACCAAAGTTATTTCACATCGTGAGCGTCTTACTTAAATTTGTTTTCGAGTCTACGTCACTCGCGAAAATGTTGCGTCCGCTGCTCACTCGGTGAAATAACCCTGTATTACACCGAAACATGCAAATATTCCCTATGTATTATTTTCGATAATTCACTTGCGAAAAAAAACCTCATGTGCGTGACGTCTCAACAAAACATGCGTGACGAATATGCGCTCAAATGATGTTGACATTTTTAAATATTCATTTTGTACGAAATAAATGTATGACATTTAATTGTCTTGTTAATTTGAATATAATCTATTATATAATCATTTGATCGCGTATCTTGTGGTTGAAAACTGAATTTTAATGTCGGAACTTTTTTTTAACAGAAAATCTTGCATATTAACTACATATTAATAAGTACAAACAAGCCAAAACTTTCTTTGTTAGCTTTTGTTTACCTAAGGCCGAACAACACATGTCATGCTTTGCTTGCAAATAGGAGGTTAAGGTTATGTTTGACGTAAATTAGCTGTAACAGTTTCTGCTAATATGTCATAAATAGAATCTTACATTCGTGGTCATTTTTTATTGCATTCAAAGAGAGAGAATAAGTTGCTTCAGGGAACGCCACTTACATAAGACAGTGCCTCCCAACACAGACCTCCAGGAAAACAACAATCCATAAAACATAAGGCACTTGGTGAGGTTAAAGGGTACATACGTTAGGGAACAGAGGCGCAAGGAATGGCCTGGCAGAACATGATGAACTCGTTATCTTAAACCAAAAATAAACCTCTGCAAAGCCTCCTCTTCATCGTTTTCGGAAGACCCGTTTAATAAATTTGATAGTATATATATAAATAATTTCGCCCATATGCTTTCTTAATACGCTATTCAGTACTTCGACTTCACACATCTATTTAGTGAATCGATGATAGTGTTGTTCAAATTTATTCACAGCTCTATTGCTATCGTAAACGAGCGTAGAGCCATATTGTAATCGTAAACGAGCAAAGAGTTATATTGTAATCGTAAACGAGCGTAGAGCCATATTGTAATCGTAAACGAGCAAAGAGTTATATTGTAATCGTAAACGAGCGTAGAGCCATATTGTTATCGTAAACGAGCAAAGAGCTGTATTGTAATCGTAAACGAACGTAGAGCCATATTGTAATCGTAAACGAGCGTTATGCTATATTGTAATCGTAAACGAGCAAAGAGCCATATTGTAATCGTAAACGAGCAAATAGCCATATTGTAATCGTAAACGAGCGTAGAGCCACATTGTAATCGTAAACGAGCAAAGAGCCATATTGTAATCGTAAACGAGCAAAGAGCCATATTGTAATCGTAAACATGCAAAGAGCCATATTGTAATCGTAAACGAACAAATAGCCATATTGTAATCGTAAATGAGCAAATAGCCATATTGTAATCGTAAACGAGCACAGAGCCATATTGTAATCGTAAACGAGCAAAGAGCCATATTGTAATCGTAAACGAGCGTAGAGCCATATTGTAATCGTAAACGAGCGTAGAGCCATATTGTAATCGTAAACGAGCGTAGAGGCATATTATAATCGTAAACGAGCGTAGAGCCATATTGTAATCGTAAACGAGCAAAGAGCCTTATTGTAATCGTAAACGAGCGCTGAGCCACATTGTAATCGTAAACGAGCGTAGAGCCATATTGTAATCGTAAACCAGCGTAGAGCCACATTATAATCGTAAACCAGCGTAGAGCCACATTATAATCGTAAACCAGCGTAGAGCCATATTGTAATCGTAAACGAGCGTAGAGCCATATTGTAATCGTAAACCAGCGTAGAGCCATATTGTAATCGTAAACCAGCGTAGAGCCACATTATAAACGTAAACCAGCGTAGAGCCACATTATAATCGTAAACGAGCGTAGAGCCACATTATAAACGTAAACGAGCGTAGAGCCATATTGTAATCGTAAACGAGCGTAGAGCCATATTGTAATCGTAAACGAGCGTAGAGCCATATTGTAATCGTGAACGAGCGTAGAGCCATATTGTAATCGTAAACGAGCGTAGAGCCATATTGTAATCGTAAACGAGCGTAGAGCCACATTGTAATCGTAAACGAGCGTAGAGCCATATTGTAATCGTAAACGAGCGTAGAGCCATATTGTAATCGTAAACGAGCGTAGAGCCATATTGTAATCGTAAACGAGCGTAGAGCCACATTGTAATCGTAAACGAGCGTAGAGCCATATTGTAATCGTAAACGAGCGTAGAGTCATATTGTAATCGTAAACGAGCGTAGAGCCATATTGTAATCGTAAACGAGCGTAGAGCCATATTGTAATCGTAAACGAGCGTAGAGCCATATTGTAATTGTAAACGAGCGTAGAGCCACATTGTAATCGTAAACGCGTTGAGTCATATTGTAATCGTAAACGGTATTGAACAACTGCATTGGTACCACAGCTATAGACGAGACGTCACGAAAGGCATTGGTTCAAGCAGACGAACTTTATGGAGGGGTTAAATATCTAACATACCTCATTTGCAACAATTTTACAGCTTTCACAGCACTGCACGCTAGGCATTTTACAAAAGCGATGTCTGTTGTCGTAGATACCAACTCGCTTGTCTTGTCTATATCTTTTTCGTAGAAATTTACAATCATAATATTTCTCTGCTAAATATAACCGTTGATCTTGACACCTGAAATATATCATCAACTGTTTAAAATAAATATTATTAATTATCCTGTAAAAAACAACATTGATGAGTAATTTATACATAGGTAGAAAAATACAGGTAATTATCTTTATAAAAAATATTTTTTGGCAAAACGGCAAAATACGATTTTTTATGTAAATCCTATTTATTTGCATGGTTACATGGGACGCGAAACAACTTATTATCACGTATATTAATCACTCTCGATGACTGCTTCCAGCGATACACACCTGTACTCTCGCCTATTTCAGGGACTGTGAATTTCGCAGTTCCAACTCGCACGATGCAGGATTCGAACTCACGACATTCGCACCAGGAATTAAGTGACGTCATTTCCAGAAAACGACACATGTGACGTCACCATGTACTGACAGTAAGCAATAGTGTCCCCATATGGCAATATGAAAACGAAGTGACCATATGGAGTACATATTGTCTCCTGCTTTCAAACAGTGACATCAAATGTAGCGTTTTCTTGAAATGACGTCACTTACAGAAGAGATTGTAAATCCCATAGCAGCGCTGAAATGCACATATACAAATAAGTATAATATTGTAAAACAACTTTGTTCATACGTTAGAATATCTTCACATGTTTTACAACAGTCCGTTGTTGGCTGTTTACAAATCTGGACTCTGCTTGTATAAACATCATGGATATCATCAGGCAGTTGTTGTAGTAGATATTTGCATGCAATTACTTCCCCGGAGATTTCTACACCAACACCGTCCGTTTGTGTGCCGTCATTTGGGCAAGCTCCTGAAATTAGTTAAACTATCATTAGCGTATGTTAAAATCGATCTGGTGATTCTCCTAAACTGTATTTGAAGGTGCAGTACGACATTGGCAAAAGTTTTACCAACGTTTGTTTTCATTTTATATACTCAATAACATACGGCGTAGAGTGGCATTAACACCCATAATTTATTTTTGATAATTCATCAGGGAAATAACAACTCACGTGCTTGCGATGTCAAAACAAGCGTGACGTAAACACGCTCAAATGATATCGACATAGTGTTTTCAGCGAAAGTTAGAATTGTATTTTCTCTTTAAGATTGAACGATTTACCACATTTATAAAATCGTTAAATTTCGTTTTAGTTTAAACTTATTCATTTATCTAGAACCCCCACCCCTTCCACACCCAGCATACAACGAATCGAACAATTTACACAATAAATGAAGACAAGGTTATCGGAAGCTTCAGCGTTTTGAAATTCACAGTTCGTTTAAGGTTAAAATGAGCGTCGCTGTACGATTTCCAACTTCTTCTTTAAGTGACGTCATTTCCATGAAACGTAAAATTTGACGTCACCATGTACTGACAGTAAGCAATATTTGTCCAATATAGCAGTATGAAAACGAAGTGACCATATAGAGTAAATAGTGTTTCCTACTTGCAAGTAGTGTCATTACATGTTGCGTTTTCTTGAAATGACGTCACTAACAGAAGAGGTTACAAATCCCACAGCAGCGCTCGTTTTGTGTAATCTACGCACGTAGCAAGCTCATTTAGTTGCACAGATGAGTGCATTCATTAAGGATGGCCTTGTGTTTTACAAAATTTATATCGTCTCTATTCATTTCAATGGTATAACTTGCTAAATGCTTACGCAGTGATTTAATCCAAGGTTTTGCGCAATTAGTTTTTATCATAGTTTATCGCATGAATAGAAACGTGGTAATTTTGTGAATTTAGTTCAAGTTTATAATGATTGATATTTTCAAACGATACAAGGACTTTATAGGCGCCAATGTGGTAAAATAAAAAAACAGAATTTTATGGCGACTGAAAAAACCCGGATTCCAGAACCCGGCACGGGATAAAAGTCACGAGCGAAAAACATATTTCGTCCACTCTAATTACGTCGATTTCGAATACGTATTATTTTGCAACCAAGCCGTAGACAATGTGCCGGAAAGATTACACGAGGAACATTTATTAAGGGTTTAAATGTATTTTACATCTAGTAATCACTACAATATGACATCCTACAGTACTTTCAACTGTTTCTACGTCAATAACTTATATAATTCACGGATTCGAAAATATTCGAAAATGCAACATCATATTGCATAGGGCCCGTGTAGACGATACATGCAAAATGTAAAATAACATTGATTGATGGGGGCAGATTTATTGTTTTGGTGGTTTGATGGAGTGTTTACAAGAAATATCTTGAAAAAAAGATGGTCGGCGCAATTTGAAGGGGTTAAGATTAGTTGTGCAACATAAACCTTGCCGAGAAGTTACGATTGCTGGTCACTCCATCATGGATTTTGGTAAATTCACCGAAATTTAGTGGAATTTGGTAGGGTTACAAACCCTTTATCGAAAGGTTGACTTATCCTTGTCAAGGCTACAAACGTTGTTTGGTTGAAGAGAAATTGTCTCGGTGGTTAAAGGCTGCATTTCACCAAGGATTGTTTTTTCCAATCGGCCCGATCTGGACCAGATTGTCCCCGATGAATCAATTTTTTGATCGGCCCGATTGTCGTCCTGAATCGCCTCCAATCGTCCCCTTTTTTTACCCGATTGAGTCCCGACCAATGGACCATGGCGGGGGGACGAATCACTGACGTTCCTCGCGCGATCGACACGTTTCCGGGGCGCAAGTATGCGAAAGTACGCGCAAGTACACGGCAAAGCTCCAGAGGTCGGGCGAGACAAGGGGACCTTCAGGGGACCCTCGGACGACCAAGACGACCACGGGCCGACGGCTTTTGATCGGCTACTGTTTTTCAACATGTTTAAAAACAGTAGCCGATCACTTTTTCGGTACCCGACCCTCGGAGGACTGAGGCGATCGCGCCAGATCTTCCCCCGACGGTATAGGATAGTGCTCGACAGTGCTCGCAGGTTCCCGACTATTTTCGCCGATCGACTAAAAAAAGGATCGGTTACTATCGGGACCAAAACAATCCTTGGTGAAATGGTGGCTTAACGTAAGATTTACCTGGTCTACATAACAATGATAGACAAATTGCAAAACCATGTTAGTACGGCTGCGCCGAAAAACAGCTGAGCATTTAGATTGAATAACAAGCAAATATGTAATCAGACAGGTCTTTCATCAGCTCTTATATAACTCCAGTACCGTACATGTGACTTAATACATGGACTGCGTTCCCAACGGTCTGATTATGTTTATATTTAGTCAAGTTAACGCAACATGTGATGTCACCATTTGCAAGCAGGAAACAATAGTTACCCCATATGGTCACTTCGTTTTCGTATTGCCATATGGGGCAAATATTGCTTACTGTCGGTACATGGTAACATCACATGTTACGTTTTCTGGAAATGACGTCACTTAAAGAAGAGGTTGGAAATCGTACAGCGACGCTCAATTATGTTGATGGATTGATGTGTTCTGTCTTATCAAAATTACTTATACATGTATTATGTATTAGGCTCTAAGTCCCTTTCTTATCCTTCAGTTAGTTTCGGTAGGCCAGATTCATAAGGGGCTTTAGTTTGCCAGTTCATGTTGACTTACATGATCAGTCATGAGGTAAAGTAGCATAACGTCTACACTACTGATCGACTGATTATAAATTCGGACATATAGCCTAACCATGAACAAATGCGTATGAATGGTGTGTTTTATCCGTATACATAAAGTGAATAAATTGAAACAAGATAGCAAAATCGACGATTGTACATAATTTTATCCGCTATAAATATATTTAACATTAACATATTACCTAACACCTGAAATGTATTCGTATATATCAGAATGTATTTTTGTTATACATAGAGATAGATACTTTTATCAGAATTTGAGGCATTACGCCAATGAGTCTCGATTACAAGATATATAAATACATACGTTAAATCATGCAATACGATGTGTTAGACATCTATACAATAATATTTTAAACAAAGCATGAATACATGTTTAAATTAAACATCTATCTTATAATGCCTCTGTACATTTTATCTACCACATTCAATGTTACGCTTAACCATGTATTACTAAAGTAAGGAAAAACAACATATAAACATATGCAACACATTGTATCAAGCATATAAAGTACATAGGTTATCATGATATAGGAATAAGTGATGTGAGAGAGAAAAGAATGCACATCAAACAACATTTAATCTATAGCATACATAAGTACTCAGAATGACTGAGGTCTATAATGTAATATAGACTAAAATACAAAAAAAAAGAAATCAATACTTTGAGATATAAGTTCATTTAGTTTGCTTTTACAAGAATTGTTCTCTCATTTCAAAGCTCTTAAATAAATAGACTGATAAGTTTTTCACGACCTTTATACAAAAAGGCGTTGATACCTATTTTAAAGATTAACAAAGCCATCTCTTCTGGAAACAGTTGAAACCATTTATGTTTGGATTTAGCAATTACTTGTTTGTATCTGCGTTTATTTATCGTCGCCACAGGTTTCCCACATGGGCGACGCCTCCGGAAGAATGTTAGTCATATTAGATTTTTGGAGGATAGTGCATGATACAGAAGATGCCCCAGTTCCAGAAGCACCCCTGGTTCTTTTACGTGCTCGATGTAAAGCATCATTCACGGGACATCGGTTTTGAAAGTCTCGTCCGAAAGACTGTTAATACAGTCAGTGATGAGCGGGGAATCGAACCTGCGATCCCAGGATTACAAGTCCAAGCGCGTTACCACTGGACTACGGATCCGCTACATAGCAATTAACAGTACATCAGTCAATATTAGTATATTTTTATGAGTGCAACATTTCAAGTAATTCATTTGCATAAAATACTGAAAAATTAATCACAATAATGAAAATTATCAGTTTTAACTCTTTATTAAATATATCGCCTAAAATGACTTTATCAAATTATGAAACTTTCTTCACAAACTACAATATGATCCTCTTAACACAATGCACAAACTATTGTTTTAAACCTATCAGTTAAAGAAAAGATGGTCGTAAATCGGATGATTTGAGCTGACCAATTACACAATTATGAAGCTAGTTGTACAAAAGACGTTTACTGTCATTGTTTTATTTGAAGTATTGCACATATTTCTCGAATCAAATAATAATATATAATTTTTTTTCTCGATTTCTAGCTATGCCAATATATTTCACAATAAGCTCTGCAAACAAAGTAAGAATTAGTTATATTAAACAGGTTGCACGCAAGATATCAAATATGTTAATTGTTGTTAAAATACAAATTAAAAACAAACCTTTTCCATCAATTGGAAATTATGCACAACTAACCTGTCACAATATATACACATTCCAAAGTCAATATGATGAGTTTAACTAACAGCATTTTCCGACTTCCTAAGTTTTAACTGATAAACAAATATATCAATTAGTTCGGCAAAGATGATTCCGTGACTGCTACACACTATTGTGGATGAAAATCTTCAGCTGGCTTTTATATGAACAGAACAGAACTACTTTTTGTGCATTTAACTGAAACACAGTCGTAGATTAACATTTTATGTAACGGTTGTGATTAATTTGTCATTGTTTGTGCATTTTGAAACATCAGCACGGTGTCTTTAGAAATGATTTACGTAGTTAACAAATGTTTTTACTAGTTGCTTAAAAGTTCATGGTAAAATTTGATGTACATAGATTGATTTATGATCGACTTTAATAGGCCGATCATGTGAGACAAATAGGGATTTGTTGACAACGTAGTGAAAGCCTAGCGAATACCACAGTATTCAAATAAATGGAGTTTAACACAGTACAATTCATTAAATCCGATTTATAACAATTCAATTCAGAAATAATAGACACAATACATTGAATGAACTACCAAATTTACTGAACCTTATAAAGAACTATGTGTGCTGTTGTTTCCTAAGTCCATGTAATCATACGGAAGTCAATTTGGTTATATTACCATGGATCCCCGAAACCCCGATTTAAGCAGTCGATCGTGGTCTACGGCGAGGGGCAGTCATTTAGGAGTCGATCATGGTTTATGACGAGAGGCGGTCAGTGTCTATCTGGATAACCCTCGTGGCCTTGTTATGGAACCAAGATATTGGCCTATGTCGAAGGTACTAATTTATAGCCCCAATCAATGCATCTATGTTGGCATATTCTTTCCAGCAAACAGCATTTCTTCAATTACTTGGATCAAGGTGAGGACTGTAGGGAGGGTGTTGTAGAGTTCTCCATTGGTAGGTCTTCAACAAGTCCTTTGTTTTGGTGACGGTGTGTGCTGGAGCAATATCGTGCAGAAGAACCACATTCTTCATCCGAATTATTGGCCTTAGTTTACGCACATCAGCATTCTAGTTCAACAAAACAACGGTAGAATAATAATTTGCAGGCACGGCGCGACACTTTCGAACAAATTGGGTCAATACAATGAAATCCAAAGAAATCCATCCCCTCTCTCTTAAATGTAGGTCAAAATCAATATAATGCAGCTAGGCCGAATAAATCTCCGATTTAACCTTAACTTATTCTTAACGGCGTTTTTTATGGTTCGTGATTAAAAATGGTCAATGCTCCATCATTCGCATGTATCTGTACTATAAATCATTTAAATATTCACAGTAACCCGTCGTTCATTGTTATTGATGAGAATAACTTGACTTATATACTCACCCATGTATACAATGTATATTCAACTTCTCATTACAATTAATTGATGTTAAAATTCACTCAAGGAAGCGTCCATATACTTATTAAATTGCTGAGTTTAAGCAATCAATTTGATCCATCATGAACATTAAATGATTTATGTAATGTAGACCCTGACATAAATGTTTCACTGCACGCATTAGTGTGCAGTGACAGGGAAAACCTACGACAAATAAATTACATTTTCATTGTAATTACAAAATAAATGTTTGCATTTAAACATTACTGTTCAAATTAAAATCTAGCCCAAGTCATGCATTGAATAAATAATACACGCATTATGAAAGATTCAGCACAATATAGTCCGTTTTTATTTACTCGCTGTACACGAATGTGCAATGAATATATTTAGCCGATGAAATGCAAAACGTCATTTTCGTATTGGCCCTGCGTTCTCAGCCAATCAAACGGCTCAAATTTATATTGGCCCTGTTTTTTGTATTGGCTCTGTTTCTCAGCCAATCAAATGGCTTGACTCTCATACAGACCCTGTTTCCCGTGTTGGCCCTGAATATTCCCCAGCTAGAGGGGGGCTAGAATTCCCCAGCTGTCGCACTACAGAGGGGTACGACCCCCCACTGTGCCTGCCCGTTTGCCGTGGGCTGCTACCTGTGTCGCCTGATAAGAGGATCCTGGTAGTTGAGCGGGTTCTGAGTTGGCAATCTATACTTGGTTCTCTCAATACACTGCTTTGGCCTTTAGTTGGGCTAAACGGGAGGTCTGGAAGGCCCGTCCAGATCAATCGGCTAGTCATGCCAAGCCCCACGATATATTGTACCCCCATGTCTATTTATATTTGTTTATTTTATAAATACATACATTATCTCGTTGACGACTTTCACGATTTACCTTTTACTTATTTGTATCTTGGAAGGCGGTGGCCCATGGGCCAATCGGATACTTGTTTGGCCTTTAACTGACATTCGAAATCTCCCAATGTATGTTTAAGCTTGAAAAATGTTCTGAGGGAACTCATTTGTCCAGTTTAACCCTTTTATCACGAGTATATCATTGATGTATCCTTGTCATGACCAGTGTTGGATGTCCCCTGGTCATGTCCCCTTGTTGGACTCCGTGGCGGGTGGGGAGCAGTAGTGCTAGCTATGCCAACAAAGCTGCCCCTTTGGCGAACATCCCTCCTTGTCACTCTTGTAATGAACTGATCAAAATTTTGATAGAAAAGTATCCTCAGATTGCAGAGGACCTTAAAGGTCTGGCCCCCTCATCTGTACAGACACAGAGACAGCCTGCCCCAAAGGTTCCTCCCCCTGCACCAAAAACATCCAATCAGCCAAAAAAACCTGTTATGCCCGAAAAACCAAAATCCATTCCTCCAAAAACCAAATCACCAGCCCCTCCTACTACCAAGAAACCAATACCCACTCCATCTAAGGCCACATCGCCTGCCCCTACTACTACCAAACCTAAGGTGAAATCTGCACCAGCAAACAAAAATAACAGCAAACACACTTCCCAACCTCCTAAAGAAAAACCTGCAGGTCACAAACCTTCACCACCATCACCCACACCAAAACCATGTAAAAAACCATGTAAAACAAAAAGTTATGAAACCCCCCTCAACAACAAGTTTGAATGTCTTAGTGACATGGAGGATGACAGTGATGGAATCTCTGTCTCAGGGGATGAGAGCATGCTCTCTGATGAAGAAATTTAGTCTTTTATTTTTAACTTATTTTTAATAAATCTGGACTGTATTCCATGAAATACGCCTTTCACAGTACATTTTTTCTCGTTGGCTGTGTTGACCTTCAACCAGTCCGCTAACTAGTTAACATTTACAAGTATATCACGTTACCTTTTTTAGTTTCACATAATTTCACATTTCTTGCGCGCTAAATGACCAAAGCTGTCAATGCGCCATAAAACCACATGATAATAATTAAAAGTCTCATTGAGACTATACAAGTTGGAAAATTCATAAGCTACATTATAGAGATGGGCTTTTACAACAAACTATGATATTTATAATCTAAAATCTCATATTATACTATATTTACCCCAATTTAACATATACAAGTATATCACGTACCTTTTTTAGTTTCACATATTTTTTAACATTTCTTGCGCGCTAAATGACCAAAGCTGTCGATGCGCCATAAAACAACATGATAATAATAATTGGCCCTGAATATGTCATTTATTAGCCTTGTTTATCTAAATATTGCCCAATTTTGTCTCATATCAGCTGAGACAATGGATAAATATTAAAGCCAATATTGGATAGCTGATTAATAATCCTTGGTACGAACATGATCTAAATGATTTGATCATATCGACGGGGTGGATAAAAATGCTAATTATTGAGTGTGGACCATTGATTGCATGATTATCTAACATTCGAAAAATATGAAGCAATGTTGATTTTTCCAAGGATACGCATTAAACTGTTGTTCTATTAGATGAATTTAGATCTTATTCTGTGATAAATCTATGAATCATGCAGACCTGTTTGGAAGCATAATTGTATAGAATCAAGAGTGCATTCGAAGTTTATTTAGTTTTATCTTCACTTGATTTTGTCAGAGAAAATGTTTATGATGCAGGTGGTGTTTAAACTGACGAGATGTATCATTGGCACTGAATGACACAATGCCCGATTTAAATTTCTACTTTTATTTTGCTCCTTAGATTGCTCCATTGTGAAACAATGATGCAGGTACCTGATCCTCATTTCTAATTACTCCCATAGCTTGACGAGCTAATGTGATACTTGGCAATTATTTGAAACCATTGTAAGAAAATTAAGTTATAAATATCAAATATACGGAATTGGAAGCTATTCTCGAACTGCAAAACCAATAATTTAATGTTAATTACACTGCTTGAATGGTTGTTGGTGTTGTTGCTACCGTTACGGTTCCTGCTGGTGTAGTTTTTATGTTAGTTTGATGTTTAACGTTTTCATTTATATCTTTTGATTTTGTTGTTTTCAGTTTATGCATGGAAAATGTATATAGATAAACATAAAAAAGCGAATGAGGGAGGTTATCTGCATTGTAAGGGGTAGCTTGAAATCACATTCAAAATGAACCACCTCGGTTAATTTGAAATCGATTTCATCATACCTCCCGGTAATCTGAACGTTGATTTTGTATTAGGCAGACTATCATTGGCTGCAACACACTAGAAGATTATCACCAGTACATTTAATTCAAACATTTGTATCCGAACATGGACAATATTGTAGAGAAATCCGTGTTACAACAGTAAAATCGTTGCTGTACGTCCGTTTTGTGTGTTCCTTATCTTCTAATGTGTCGCAACTTGACTTGCACAGAAACTTTTCCATTTCATTTTTCTGATATTTGATGATTACTTCTTATGCAATACCGATGCAACTTATCATTTCAATTACATTTGTTACAAAATGAAAAAAGGAGTATCGAATGGTCATGTGTGAAATGTGCAGACGGAAACGAAGGTGACTCGCTTCAACTTTTGCTACCTTTATGATCGGTGATTCGTATTTCCGTCGAACTAATTTTAGAAACAACCTGGAGCTAATTACAGAATTGCCCTTTCGACAAAGTACTGTTATTATTAACTGATTTTATCACAATTTCGAACTTGCCTGCTCGAGTTCTTCATTTATGTTTCCATACGAATAGCAAAACTTCGCAAAATACCTAAGACAATCGTAATTTCATGGTCGTGTTTTTAATTGTTCTACAGTATTTTAATTTGATAATCCGAAGCCATCACAATGAAACTGTCTTTCTTCGGAACTAATGGTGGCCTTATTTTTGAAATATCACAAATGATGTTTTAATTAAGTGGTATTTTACAGGCCGTTGCTTTAATGAAAACTGATTCGATTCTTAAATCGATCAAACTTATTTGAATATCAACTCCGGAATGATTGAAAAAATTGTGGTACGTTTGATGGAAAATTAAGTATTAGCAAACATTTCTCACAATAGGAATATGATGTAAAATCCATTTTGGATTATTCAAGAATTACCGAGGATTATTGGGTAATTCCAGAGTCCAGATTTTGTCAATACCATTCAACTAATGCATGGCTCAGTGTTGTTTTGTAGTGAACAAAAAGCAGATAATTGGTACCTCAATACGGCATGAACATAATGTATTCCGAGAAAGCACACACTTAATCCTCAAATATACCGTTTTTATCATTGGCATATATTATATGCCGCATATTCGTAAATTAAATGAAACACATACACCAGAATACGAAACTGTCTCTTCATTCCAAGAAACATTCCTTTCTGAAGGGATACCACTCCTTTATAAAGACTGCAGTAGACCTCATTTACAGACGACTTCAAAATTAAGACCGTATTTTCGTGGACCATATGGATTATTTTTCTTCCATATTTTAACTCGATAACCAGACTACCTTTAGACAAAGACAGACTTTCTTCATAGCCAATGGTGGTCTTATTATTTAGATTTTTAGGAGCTTGTGTTTAGTACACAGCAGAATATCAGTTGTACAATTGTGCTTTACTGTATAGTTTCAGAAAGTATTCATAGACATGGGAGTCACAATACGCCAGAAGTGTCCCTAAAAATGGATAGTATTTTCACATCCTTTATTGTAAAATCTACTCTTTTAATCTTCTGATATAAGTCAGTATTTTGAGTTTCTTTAAAAGATGTTACGACACCTGATTATTCGCTGTAGTGAGTATTCATTGTTTCTAGAAACACTTGTTTGTTCTCAGTAATTTCTTGGTTAAAATATTTCACCAGTTTATTTACTTCAGATATAGATAAGTCCTAATTGTCACTTCTTTCTGCAGCAGTGGTTTTTCAAGTTTTGATTTGTATTCAGCAAATCTAGCTCAACATTGATTCAAAACGTCAACATTCTGTTTATCTATGTCAGCTTTAAGCTGATCGATTTCTTCCTTTGTCTCAAATGTGTGTGCATTTTTTAATCTTTTGTTTCGTTTCATTTCACTTGTCTTTAAGATATTCTTGCTAATCATAGCATCTTTTACTTCCTTTATCTCTTCAAGAACTTTATTTATATTTGATTTGGATTATCATTTAGTTCCTCGTCAGTTTTGCAGAAATTTTGTTGCCTCAGAAATTATTTCTAACACTTCGTCAAATTGTTCATGTAACACAATTCTTTTTTGTTGTACATGTATTTCATGTCACCCATAAATTGTTTTGTCTTATCACTTTTAGTATGCCTTTAATACTTTCAATGTCATTAAGTTTGTAATCTTGTTTCAAACTTTGGACTTTTCTAAAAATGAATCTTCTTGGAACTCAATCGTTTGGTTTATCTTGGTTTCCTGGGTTAATTCTTCTATTGCGATTTATGTCTACTGGTTTGTATATCCTATTGTTTAGTTCTAAGTTATGAAGATACGAAGTCACGCTTAAATAAATTTAAAATGATAAAATATTATTTACCATTACTAAAGCTGTTTATCAAAGTTGACGAATTATACTTGACGTCTAGCATTTTTTTGGAAGCCTGACAAAAAACCGTCCAGTCACTTTTACAAAGATAAAACCCATTCCATTAAACTCTCAGGGTGGACAAAACGTCCAATACCAACCTGATACGAAATGCTATTTAAGTGATACTATTATATTTTTTAAGTATGTACAAATATAAAAGCATATATGTAACGTCATATTGTTTAAGCATGTTTTTTTAACCACAGTTACAATTACGGGATGTGTTTGTTATTGGCGAGTGTTTAATTATGAGTTCTTCTCTGAACATTTAAATATTAAATAAATTTATTGATTTTCGATGCTAACCGGTCTACTGTTTGGTTGATGGGATGTGAGTTGGTTAGGTGATTGCAGTGCGGACAGAACATTTTTCTGCGTTCCTGTTTTGTCACAAATTGTATAAAAGAATACTGACTCTTCTTGGATAATAGTAAATGTCCTTGTTAAAGGGTATTACAAAAAGCATAACATTTAATTATACAGTATAAATTCGTAAGTAAATGAGGTTCGGAGCGGTATTTTAAGAAGATGACTTTTTTAATACTCAAGGATTATTTTGTTGTGTTTACAGGTGAATATTGGATTTTTTTTAAATAAATCTATCAATTGCGTCGATTATTTGATTTAGTATTTGATTCAACAGTTTTAATATCATTGGGGAAATTTGTTACATAATGTCAAATTACAATGCGGATCTGTTTGTGCTAAAACATGTACACAAATTCGTATATGTTTCTTTGTTGCTAAAAATATGACAAGGAAACAAAAACCATAACAGTTTTTAATAAACTTTAATTAATTTTTAAAAGAATTGAAATAAACGAAATATATAAACAATATTTTTGGAGTTGTAACAACTAAATATTTCAAAAAACGTTATGTCGATAATATAAAATTATGACAAGGAAACAAAAACCATAACAGTTTTTAATAAACTTTAATTAATTTTTAAAAGAATTGAAATAAACGAAATATATAAACAATATTTTTGGAGTTGTAACAACTAAATATTTCAAAAAACGTTATGTCGATAATATAAAATCAAGACAGTAAGTTAATGTTGACTGGCTAGATATATTGTATTTTTGTCAACACATCTGTATGTACCACATTTATACAAATCTTATTTACAAAATTATAGGCATGTTTATTGAAGTCTTATACATGTACAGGATTTGTTTCCATGAGCTATGAGTACGTTATAGAAAGATTATGTAACATGTAGTCTCTCCTAAATAACGGAATTATAATGATCTTTTTTCTTACAGTGATTTTACAAGTCTGCAGCATTGGTAAGTAAATTCAGAGATGTTGTCTAAATCTTATATCATGTCCAACGTAAACGGGCGTTTGTCTTGAACACAACGAGGCTTGTTGGCGAATTATTGAGACAACATTAATTATAAGGGCAATACAAGAGATGCTGAATTGAATATTTAAACTTATTTGCTTCCCCAATACAAACTATAAATTTGTTGGCATGACTAGATTGCTGCCAGTGGATCCGTCCGTAAGACCCGGAGCACGCCGACGTCATGACCGTGACATCATGCGAATGTCAATGAATATTAGACGTATGTATCCATGCATTCACCCAAAGAAAAAATCATCTAGCCGAATGAACTCTTTCGCTGGATTTCTAACCAGTATGTCATTTGAAGGAGTCGACCGTTTTTCATTCGAGCCATTGTTGAAAGACAAATTGGACAAACTTATGATGCGAGATTTTGCGTTGTTTTCAACAATCCCTGAATTGTACACGAGTATTGGTTAGAAATCCAGCTAGCAGTTACCGAAAGTGATTAATATGTTTTGAGCATAACTTCTGAGACAAGATATTCTTTTTATGTTTTACATGATAGGATATTCATAACATAATTCCAACTATCACTTTTTAATAAAACAATTGGGACATTTTACCAATTCTTTGTAAAAAATGAGACCACGGGAAATTTATCAGAACGTACTTTCTAAAAATGACATTCTGAAGTTTAATGGTGTTTTAGCCTTCGAATCCCGGTAGCGCCATTGACCGATTTTTCGTGTTCCTTTAAGCATGACTAATTTAATTATATTGTTTAGACCTTGTGCATTAACGGTCATGGACGTTTCTCAAATGATGCTATAGAACTTGGTCTTGAAGTATTAGTTGAAAGGTATCTCAATTGAGTTTTTAACTACACGCGTCTATGCAATCGCTTTAAGAGTGGTTTAAAATTATTTCGTTTCCGAAGTAAATGGGCAGCAATGTGAAGATCTGATACCGAGTAACGATATGGTGTTGTCAGAAACAGCCGGTTGGGTCGGAGATCCTCCTATTGTTATCACGTGCACTGAGGGATATGTGCTGGATACCGGAAGCACACAGAAAGACATCACGTGTAACCTAACATCTGGACATGCCACTTGGAGTGATGTGGTTGGTGTCTGTGAAAGTAAGTTTGTGATCATTGTGTAACTTTATGGTGGCATAGGCATTCACTAAAACATTATAGCCTTTTTCATCACTTCTTAAAATAATCCCCTATCGTATTGTTAATGTTTCTACGCTGAATGGTGTTTACATATTGAGAAGCCGCCAAAAGGTACATGTGTCTATTATTGAATTTGTGACATGCAAATTTAAAGTGCAGTTTAATGTGATTCAACAAACATTAAGATGGAAACTTTTGTGTGAATATTGGATGGTTTTGCATTTCAATTGTCTCCATACTCCATATCGTAAGCTGTATACATATAGGGGGTTTAGGTAATGTTTTGGCGAAAATTAGTCGTTTCTGCTGTTATGTCATAAATAGAATCTTACATTTGTGTTCGTTCTTAATTGAATTTATCAAACTCGTCATCTAAAACCGATAAAAACGAGGCTTTGCCGAGTTTTTATCGTTTTTAGATGACGAGTTTGATAAATTCAATAAATATTGACCACTTGTGTGAGATCGACTATTTATACACAAAACATTAGTGAATATAATATTTACCTCGCCAACTTCCACCTCTGATTCATAAGAGGAAGTTGTTAATTGTTTGTGTAAAAAGGCGATTGTTGGTACCCAGGAACAGTATTTATTCATGTGAATTAACTCACAACTGTATATAACTGATATATAGAGTACATGTATATATAATTTTGAAAAACGGCGCAAACCTCATCAAACCAGCGGCTAAGTACCCATGTCGCTTTAAGAAGACGGACTAAAAAACTCTAGCGATCATCTTTTATATACAACTTTGTGGTCTTGCTTTTTATTTCTGAGTTCTAAGCCTATATGTTGAATGACATTTTATATCTGATAACCTCAATTTCACAGGATGCCAACATGTCAGAATATCTGTAGCCAACATTCAATTTGTTCTACATTATTTCGAAATTCATATTTAGTAGATAGCCTATATTACTGAATAACTTGAACCCCTTAAATCCGGAAATCCCTTTTGCTCAGGAAACAGGACAAGATCTTTGGTCTCAGATATGAATTTCATATATAAAAATTACCCCTTTCATACGGACAAACTAACAAAACTGTACCCTAAAAAATTTAAAGTTCGGATTAAAAAATACTACTGTGTATTAGTGAAAACCGATACTTAAAACAAAAATAGCCACCCGGGTAATCAAATTGCCTCAGCGTCAGTGAAATTTAATTAAATTAAATACAGAAAAAGTTCATCTAATTGATAGCAATTTTAAATTATATTCAAGTCCCATGCTTTGATAAGACTCAGAACTGATTACTTTGAACGTGATCGATTAAAATTACAAATTACAATGACTTTTGAAATGTAATTGATTACGTTTGATGGTATTTTCTGTTTATAATTAAAATATAATTTGTTTTCCCATTTGTAAACAGAGAATTAATATGTTGTCTGTGAGCTATTGTTGCATAAATAATATATTAAATCAATATGAAGTATAATGCATTATTTATTTACAACAGCTTCAATTAATGCCATGTTAAAGTGAACAATTGCATTTAATCATAATCAGTTTTCACATATGGGGTCTAAATATTTTGCCAGCCACACTGAAAAGCCTTTCAACTGGTGCATAGAAGGCAGGGACGATTGTAGGACAAAATCCCCTCCGGACAAAATCTCCTTCGCTCATTGTGTACAAGGTGGACAAAATCCCCTTCGTGAATTTTACAAGGCGAACAAAACCCTCTTCATGAATTTTACAAGTAGGACAAAATCGCCTTCATGAATTTGACAAGTAGGACAAAACACCCTCTGATGTTTTTTTCCACAGTGGTCATAACATCCCTTAAGTATTTCATCTATGCCTTTGTTATTGTTGCAAAATAGCTTCTTGTAGCTTGGATCCAATTAAGAGTTTTTGATATTTTTTGGTTTAAAAACAGCAACATATTTTCTGGCTAGAAACTTTTCATGCAGTGTCGTTGGGAACATCAAAATGCTTCAGTACATGTGATGACATTTTGATCTAAACAACAGCTTAAGCTAAACATATTACAATGTTGCTACCACTGTATATGTGTTCATTCCATATGGGTCTTATGTTCACACTTGGTAATGGGGGTGTTTGTACTGTTGATTAAGAACAATTTGCATGCCCTAGTGTCATTAAATATCCATTCATGAAAAAGAATACCATGAAGAATTAAAGTGAACTTATGTTTCTATTCTAATATGCAGGATAGAATGTAAGTGTAACACGTTCTTTAAAATATTTAAAAACATTAATGTAATCATAAAGTAATCAAAATGTAACCATGGTTACATTACAATTACATAGAATCAAAACTATTCTTGATTACTGATTACATCTGATTACTTATTTTTTTGTAATCGATTATAGCTGATTACGATTACTGATTATGATTATGGTAAGACTAAAGCTTCGTTCGATTTAATTTACTCTCACTGGTGTGCCGCTGAAGTGTCGCAGCGACGTCATAAAAAGAAATGTTGATTTAAGAGTTATAGTGCGTTTTCCCTGTGATCTTTGTAAACTCACTATGAATTAAATGTTTACGGAATTTTACCGGAAGAAGGAAATTAATAAACAAGGACAACTTGCGTTTCTAACAACAAGTTATGTGTTTGAGTGGTGATACATCGTTTATTTATTCTCTTCTATGATAGGTTTGGAATAAACACATTAGCACATGCGTGTTAAAGTCGATTAACAGGTACAGCTAAATCAGTTTTAATGTTTGCGGAAATACGATATTGGTATCACTTAATTTTTGTTTATTCCACGATGAACGCAATTAAATATGCGTCCAATAAAATACTTCAATAATACTTCAAAATACATCTGATTATGCTTACTTTTTTTGTAGAGAAACTTTGTCCCGACATAACGTCTATGTTAGATTCAAACATGAATCTTCATGAAAACTCGCCAACTGTTAGTTACTATGGTGACAGAGTTAATGTCACGTGTGATGAAGGCTACGCGTTCGAAATCGACCAATCGTTGCCTGTTTTAGACAGAGTGACGTCACGAAAAGAAATCAATTGTATCGATGAGAATGACTCTCCAAACGCACAATGGGAAGACCCTGGGCATTGTCAACGTAAGTTCTTTTTGCGTGTTTTTGGTCAATCACAATAAATTATTGGGTAACATAATTTATCTCCTCCGTCTAATGGTGAGTATGCGTCGCGGAACAAAACCACATTGACCTTACAATATACATACATTAAACATTATATCAGAGCTCTAGAAATCCACAATCTAATTGCCGATTCGGGTTTCCAACAAGTGCGTTGGACTTGGTCCGGTACACGTCTGTTATGCACGCCTACTTAACTGTTTATCCATACCCTATTCTATGCTTGTTGAACTAGCTACCCATGTCGAAAAAGTCAAAATTAACATATAACTAGTCCGAGACAACTGTATTTAAAGATATTCTCTAGAGCTCTGAATATAATAACATATATAATGACGAAAAGATACCTCGATATTTTACTTAAACATGTAGAAAAAATGTGTAGTGACATCTTCCTGTTATATCCTCATGGATCATACGATATGATATACGATGGATTTGATGACGTTTTTAGACTGGGGCGTTGGTCCCCATATCTTTAGTTACCGTACTTTTGAAAACAGTCATCGCAGAGTTCGTGCCTTTTGTAACCTCCCGATGTATCACTGCGCATGATTTGCATACGACCAATCAATAAGTCGAATTAATCGTGACATCACTAACCGCTGTACTACTTTCCTTTGTATTTGATGAATTGTTCGGAAGGTAAAAAATAGATCTTCATTTCCGAATAATTACCATCGTGAGAATTTCATTTTCAAGTGAAATTTCTTGTTCCAGAAGTATTGTTGAATTATTGTTTAAGTGTTTGTGGTTACGATTCCTTTGGTAAGAGCTGCTTTCTTTTTGGTACGTAAAAAGAGAAATCAATGAATTGAGGGAGGACAATTTTTATTTTATCGGAAACAAGTGCTCCATTCGGATACATTTCTTGTTTCAATATGTTTTCAGCGATTACTTGTTCTAAGCCACCCGCAGTACCAAACTCGCTGAGAGAATACAGCAACATGGCGATAAACTCTACAGTAGTATATAAATGTTTGTCGGGTACCTCATTCATTGGAAACCAGTTCACTCTCATCGCTTCGTGTAACGGATCGGCTGAATGGTCCAACGACGGTCAAACGAGCGTGCAAGGACGCAGGTGTACACGTATGTTGCATTATTGTATAACATCTCATTTTGGTTAGCTCAGTGGGTAGAGCATTGACCGTCACCCGGGAAGTGCTAGGGCGCCTTGTTTAACTGAAAAAATGGTTGAAAATGGCGTTAAACCATAGAAAATCTGATTTTTTGCGGGGTTTCGTTTTGACGGTCAATGAGATTTCCGCCATTTTTAGCCACCGCTAATATAAACCAGGGATATAGCAAGAACTGG
The DNA here is from genome assembly GCA_032209605.1 of Mactromeris polynyma. Taxonomy (NCBI): domain Eukaryota; kingdom Metazoa; phylum Mollusca; class Bivalvia; order Venerida; family Mactridae; genus Mactromeris; species Mactromeris polynyma. Next base: position 5,459,874 of record JASFXZ010000030.1, on the reverse strand, counting down.
TAGAATGTGTACGCAAACAATCTAGGGGGCCTAGAGGACATAATACCCCTGAAAACCCCGTTTTTTAGGACGTTCGTGATGCAATCTAGTAACATTTTCACAAGCAATGCAGTGAAGCGTTATATACATGTATTCCGAAAAGTTATATCCCATACTGCATACAAATGCTCAACTGTTGGTTATTGCACATTTTCTAGTTGTGTACGCAACGGCGTATTTTGCGTACAGGTAACTACGACTCTGTTGACACATTAAAATCGCCATTATATGGTATCGCAGGTTGAAAACACTATACAATATTGTAGATTATGATGTACTTGATATGCATGACAGTAAGTTGTAAACATGTTGTTAGATCCTGTATAATTACGTAACCGTTCCTGGAAATGTGGACCCAAGTTGGTTAGCTTGTAGTTCTCATAGATTGACCTTATACTATCAATAATGATTTTGGAATAACTAAACACTATCGAAAATTTATTGAGTCTGTCATATTACTACCTGTCAGATATAATCCTTCAATCATATGTCGTATTTGCAGAACTTAAGTTCTCTGTTGGTTGCTTGCCTGCCGGAAGTCTGATATCACCAATAGAAACGGTTGCCATGGACAACGGAGTAACGTTCTGTGTACAGTACTGTAAAGGTCAAAACAAAGGGTAAAACCTTAAAATATTTTCTTGAATAATTGTTGCCATTAGTTCTAATGATGATTAAAGGTATACATGTTTACATACGGTTTGAGTTTGTTGTATCAATATATTGACAGATTGTAGCAAGTGTCACCTGAGCAATAATTTTAAGTTGGTTGCTAGGGAACACGTTGATCAAATGGAGTTTTAAGCCTGTCGCTTATGAATTCCTGCAATGTTGTCATAGAGCGTTATTCGTCTCAAACAAATGTTATAATTCTCCACTGTTCTCTGTCGTCTGCTCTTCAATAGATATGCAAAAAATGGCTCATAGTGATACTTGGTCTTGCAAGGAAACATAGCAACTCCTAAATCCTGCATCGAAACATCCAAAATTTACTTTTAATCATGTAAGTAAAGCATTACCTTAACATCCTATATGCAAGCGAAGTACGGCGTGTGTAATTCGGTCTTCATGCGCAACAAAAAGTAGTTCCAACAAATACCGCATGTTGTGTTATAATTCTGTTTCGTATATGCCTAGCTAGGTAACCAATGAAATAGCCCTTTATCCGTATAGGGCTATAGTTAATTCTGTATAGAGCTAGTAAACATAACGATTTACTACTACAGAGTCATATAGAACCGGGGCTTAATTCACAATGGTTTTAAGACTGAAACTCAGACTTAGACTTTAAATTTGCAAAGATGGTATTTACCAGCATTTCGTTTTCATTAAATCTAAACGAACGAAATTTGGTCTTAATAAGTGTTGTTACCCACTCTAAATGTTTGCCAAAGTTGATTAAAATCTATTCTACTATAACAAATGAAGATTTGATATTTTAAAGTCTGAAGTCTGAGTTTCAGAGTGTTTGTGAATAAGACCCCCAGACATTTATGCTGTTATTAGGCACAATATTGTATTAACAATTATACTTACAGACTAGCAGGTGTGCATAATGACACATGCTGGTGTGCTGATACCCTGGATGAAAACTACGTAGTGGAAACTATAGATAAATGCGATGTGTTTTGTCCGGGATATGATGGTGGAAATTTACAACAACAAGTTTTCTGTGGAGGATCGGCCGGACAGACTGCTGTTTATGCGACATTACGTATGTATGCACGCCCATATTAGAGATTACAAGATAGAGCCTGTCATTATCGAAAAATATATTGCCTTCTTTATTTATTGTAAGAAATGCATTTTCTTTTACAAAAATGAATAGAATGAAGTTTTACTAGACTTGTCAGGCGGTAAAGCTTATTTGGCAAACTCTGATATACAGGACACAGATACTTTCTCGCCGCTGTTTCTTCTTATCGTTTCTCCAACACCTATCTGGACAATTATTTCATACTTTTTTCGGCGCAGTCGTACTAACATGCATTTGCTATTTGCATAACAATGGTGAGTAAACCATCAAATCTTACGTAAACCACTAAACCAAGCTCGCTTGAACCGAACAACGTTTGTAACCTTGATGCGGATTGGTTAACCTTTCGATACGGGGTTCGAACTCCATTTTAGGATCTGGACTGACCAGTAAGCATGCACAACAAGTTCTTAACCTTCAAATTATATTTTACTTGTGGGTAGCAATAATGATAATTTCCAAATATCGATGCAATATGATGCCAACCGGCCTGTTCATATCATTGATAAGAGTAACCGACGATTGACCTACCCGTCGTTGCGGTGGGTGAGACAGATGAACAGGGTGGTGACATTTGTTTGCCGAAGAACAAGTAAGCACTGGTTGGTAAGCCAGGAACATTGGTTCGGTCATCTGTATGACGTACATACGAGAAAGTCTCTTAGCGTGAAACACAAAATGTGATAGAAGGCATTGTCAACAATGTAAATGCAAGTGTTGAATCAGGATTTTCGGCGCAGTCGTACAAACATGGCTTTGCTGTTTGCATATTAGTGTTGCGTAAACCAATCAGGTCAAACGTTAAGCACTAAACCAACTTCGCATCAACCGAACAGCGCGGATTGGTTATTTTGTCACATCAGAGAATGTTGACAAGCGACAAGCCGCCTAATTCGTCTAAGACAAGATTGGCACTGCATTAGAAGACAATGTGCACCCCCCCCCCCATCACAAGAAATATTAACTATGAATTACATTCATGACCATAAACAAAAGCTGCAGTGTCATCATCTATCCACTACGGATTTATCAGAGATAATCCCGAAGTGTCGTGTTTTGTTGTAAGATTCAAACCCATAAGAGTCAAGGTCGTCATTTTCTAACTACAGTAAAACCTCACTTAAAGACCACCTCAATAATAAGACCACCTCAAATTAAGAACACCATTTTCAAGTCCGTTTTTGCTATTTTGATCTTTATTCAACCACAAGCTTAAGTCCACTTCAATATTAAGACCAGTTTTCAAGGGTCCCAATTGTGGTCTTATTATTGAGGTTTAACTGTATGTATATATAATACACACAACTATTTTAACAGATGGCTGCTACGACATAAATTCAATAACCACGGATGTATCTGAGCACGTGATTGGTAGTAAAGAGATCACGTGCAATGAACGATGTCGAGGGAAGGACTTTCTGTACTCGGCCTTGCAGAATCCAAACATATGTCATTGTTTTAATACAACCCAGAACACAGCATTGAAAGCAGCTTATTGTGAAAATGAATCAATTGCGGATGTGGCCAATATTCTGAATCTAGGTAAGTGGATACACAAATATACCTCCGATACATGACCTATATCTGTCACTCGTTATGCCTTAAGTTTCCATGTAATAGTGACCGTATTAGGCAAAGGTCTGTATAGTTTTTACAGACTTGCGTTCGGTTAGGGCTAACACTCGCTCGCGTTACGACACTGTGCGCACGTTTTGCTTCTAAACGCACTGTTTGCCAAAAAGTGTGCGCGCTCTGTGCGCCCAGTCGCTAACGCAACTCCGAGGTAGCAAGCAAATTTGTGAGCCGATCACTGCGTTCAAATACGGCTAACAGTCACTCACGTTTTGTTTTGTATCCCTGGTCCTACGTTTCACATTGGGTGCACTCGTTTGGCCCGTCGGAACTTACGCGGAATAAGATTCCAACAATTACAGTCGTTCTACCGGTAGAATCGAGTGGTTTGTTTGATCAAAACAGTTCCACAACAAATTGGCGCTAGACAGGCAGAATTCTCATCATCCGATAATCGATACCGCGCAAAAATGCCTATATAGAACTATGAAGGATTTTAGCTTTAAATTAGTATAACTTTTATCCGTTAAAAATATCAAATAAATGCAAACGGTTTTATTATGTTTCATTATTCCCCATTCATTCAAATATTTTACCTTTTATTTAAAATAAAAGTGAAATGGTATGTTTTTAACTTTAAAACAGTTACCAGTGATATATAGAATATATATGAGGGAAAAAACTCTGAAATTAACTTAATATCATTTAAAAACGGTTAATGATATTAACAAAATGCAAATTGTCTCATAAACCATAATTATTTCTCTGTCAGTCGGTATTTATTTTGTGAAATTTTTTAAAAGGAAAATGGTATTTTTTACACTTTAAAATTATATAGTGTGTTTTTTACCACGTTCGGAAATGTTCGGAAGACCATCCGAGTATGACCGAGTATGACCGAGTATGACCGAAGTTTTATGGTTTGTCAAACCTTTCATTTGTTTTAACCAACTGGGTTTCAACTAAAATAAGTTTCTGTATTTGTTTATAACAAATCTTAAACTGGTTGATCAAACTGACCGAACTACCTCAAGGTGTGGTTTGTCTTGTTTGATTTATCCGAATAATCGCATACTAGTTGAACAAAATGGTAGACTGACTTTATGCCGGGTGACAGTATACGATTATTCGGACAAGCAGTCACATTATGTATCCGGTATGGCTAATATAGTTTCAACGTTTAAGCTGGGACTAATATATACATGTATATATTGGTCCCAGGTTTAAGTTTCCGTTTGATATATCCATTTACCAATGTTTAATAGGGAGAATTGCATTCATGTTAATCGGACATGTTTATTTCTAACGCGACCTTGACATACTCCGGATTAGTATAAATATGGGCAATTCGCTTTAACCATGCGGTACAAACAAACATATAACATTAGTTAACATCGTGCTCAAATCGCAATGAAAACAAAGACGCATATACAACTATCGCGTTACTGTGGTCCGACCAACTTCCTAAAGAATTATAGAATGAAAATATCTTCACATCGCAATAAATAAAAATCTCTTAAACGGGTATATTATATCGTCTGAACAGATGGTCGGTATTATTCGAAAAAAAAGCAATGAGATTGCAAATCTTTGATCGTTGCGTGCCCAAATGATGCATGTTTTTGTCAATAATTGGTATAAGGCATATCATGTTTCTGAAAGAGATATTTTAATTTGAAACATAACTACTTATTTGTTATTCAGATAGCTAATACAATACCTTAACTTTAATAAAAACGACATCATATAGTTGTATGTGCGTTAAATTATTCATGTAGGAGATTGATATTTTTCCTTTTGTAATGTTACACCACTTGAAACATAAACAGGGAGTGATTATAACCTATGCATTATTTCTCGTATTACACTAGTGGATTATTTATGCAAATTAAGGCCGCATCACATATTAATACGCACAGTCAGAAATCCAAACAAATAGTTGCGATAGCGAATGATAGCGAACGATTTTCGCTAACACACCGGTCAATAGCAAACTCGCACGCTGTTTCGTAACGTTTCCGACCGTTCGCCTTTACTGAACGCAAGACAGTATTTTCTGTCGTCTGTCTCAGTGTGCTCGCATATCATAACGTAGTTATTTCCCCTTTCAGCTCCTAGTCGTACGGAGGCCAAATACTGTGATGATTTGTACACAAAAGGTATCCGAATGAACGGGGAATATTACCTTACAACAGGCAAAGTAAACTGTGTCTTCAGTGGTAAGTAATCACGCATTTAATAACTTAAAATTGTCGCAGTTTAACGACTATCACGAGTATAACATCAAAGGACTGAAGGTCCTGATAGGTGCTTCCAAGACTCACGTTTTCATATTATCGTATTAGAAATTAATACGCGACTATTCGGGTAAACTAATTCGCCAAAAATGATACAAATTATCCAGGAAAGACGTTTATATCGAAACTCCCGCCACTCACGATTGATATATCCCTGAAAATCAGTCATAATTCTCATCAAATCTATAATAAAATCACAGGACTTTACATGCACTATTTTCTTGAGACGATGAAAGCTAAAGCGCCTCAAACATTAATTCTACAGAAATTGTTCACACAACCATCCATCATGATGTTTCCACAGAATACACAATGTGATGCTCACCGTTTCCATTATCCACTGTATGTAGACAAAAAAAAGTAAACCTATAAGAGAATTTCATGGTAAAATCATGATAATGTTAGTCTGGACAAATTGTTCACAAAAACAATCCTACCGTGAATGAGTGTTTTACGATACCCATCAGACAAAATTGCCACGTGTTTTCAACAAATAATTGGTCTAACTGGATAATGAGAAAATGACTTTTGGTTTTTAAGATCAAATGTGTGTCTTTGTTATAAAGAAAATAGCGAACCGCCGCTTTAGAGTTTGAACTCGAATCTACTATATCACTGGCGTGCGGCCGGCATTTTGTCCCCTCGAACGGGCCCCTTTATAAGTGCCAACTGTAGTGATTGTTGTGGCACTGTAGCACTGAAAACTTTGTATCAACCTCAATTTTGGAGAGCAAATCTTACGAAAGTAATCTCCCTTGCTAACACTGATATAAAGCTATTCTCGATTTTGCGATTATTTCCCTTTACGCAAAAAACTGTTTCTTGAGATGCATACTGTATATAGTGTTGTTAGATTGACCGCGAACAGGTGATTGAAATTTCAGGAGCGATCCATGCCTTTTTATGAAAGGAAATGCATTCGTGCGTAAAGCTTTAACTGCTCTTTGGATTACCTTTCTACGAAAACAGAACCATGGCTTTTTCTCCGTCAAACTTTCTGACAAAAACGATCAATACATCAATTTTGAAATGTAATCATCCAAGTAATATATTCATACGTTCGAGGTTAATACCTTATGCCAATCAATAACTCATAATAAAGGGAGATAATTTTATCGATAAACCTGGCAAGTGGATGGGAAAGTTGGCCATTTTTGTCGCTACTTCTTGTTCGATCAATACTGACTCGATTTCAGACGGCACTCTCTGTAAAGATGGTTGGATTGGGTTCAGTGATTACTGTTACTATTTTAACAACACGTTGCTGATGAACTTTCATGATGGTAGAGATTTTTGCACTTCTGTGGGTGCCGATCTGGTTTCCATAACGACAGAGGACGAATATAGCTTCCTAAGTCGAACGAGACACAGTGAGTATAAATTTTGAATTCATAACTAAAAAAGAAAACCCTGTTGAACTGTTGATGTCGCTTTGCTTATTTGCTCTATTTATGAGTTTATTATGACAATAAAATACGTCAGGGTGTAAAACAACAAAATTACTTCAACACGAACAACAATATTTTTAGGCAATTAAGCAATAATTCGTTGAATGATCTTACATTTATTGTACATATAATCAGTTTAAAGACTGTAGGTAAACACTATGAATGATTTGTCTAGATAATAGCCACAAGATGCGTATACCACAATCAATCAACATATGACCTGATTAAGCCCTTTTATGAAAAATTTGTGGCCGGTATTAGGCTCCTTTTTTCCAAAGAAAAAAGTATATATTTCTACTTGGAAAAAAAATTCCCCTTTAGTAAAATTATTTAAACATTTAGCCTTATACATACACAAATTTGGTGATTAATCTCCTTTCAAAAGGACCTGCCATACTTCCCTAAAAACTGAAAGAATAACTATAATATGCATACAGTCAAACCTGTGTTAAAGACCACCTGCGAACAAAGACCACTATTGCAAAACCTGTCTGCAAAGACCACCAATTTTATTTCCCATCAGACCATTTTCAATGATATTTAATCTGTTAATAGAGACCATCTGTAAACAAATACCACATTTTGCTGTTCCCATGGGTGGTCTTTACAGACAGGTTTGACTGTATGTCGTTCCATATTGAGAACATTTAGATTTTTTTTCAATTATTGTCAAACGCAGCTTTGTCAGAAAATAAAAAACACAAAGTGATGTCACATTTATTGGACTAGTTAGCCAAGATATATTACGTCATGATAATGCATCATCTTTTTACGTCATCAAATGGTTTATAAACTAAAACGAGGGGGCTCGAATCTAATGCACCAGTCAATTGTGTTTTTACCTTCCAGGTGGCCCCGCAGTGCGAGTGAATGCGGTGGTTTTGTTTTCGCGCCGAAATACGAACATTATAATAGGCCTTACCTAGGATGTCCCCGGGGTGCGAGGGCATTTGGCGGGGATTTTACCAGCAGTTTGTCCCCGCCTGGGATTGGCTGGACCGAAAGTCAAAGTCCCCGCTATTCCCCGGACCCGAAAGTCAAAGTCCCCGCTATTCCCCGGACCCGGGGGGGGGGCGTGGTTACAATTGACTGGTGCATAATGAGAAAGCTTCCAGACGATACAGATCACACACCTTCAGTTTTAAGCATAAGTTTCATTGCAAAACATAAACACCTTGAAAATGAAAAAATATATGTACGTAAAATGTCCTACTGAATGAACTTGCAATGACTTTTCTGCTTAGTGACTAGAATCTATGAGAAAACAACATATATGAGTAATGATCAAGCGCCCACTCAACTGTTCCCGATTATTATCGCAGTGAGTTGACAACACGAGAACTCAGGTCAATCAGTTGAAATGCTTTTGAACCTTGTGTTCCTAGTTAACATAGCCGACATTATCCCGTAATTTGTCACATATTCTTTCGGTCATTATAAATCATTTGTTTGACCTCGTTTTCGTTTTGATTGACATGTATTGACACTAACGTATACCATGAACTTCATTAGTTAATCTTCACCAAAACATACCATAGTATGATCTCGTAAGTCAGTGACGTGAATAACGGATTTCAAACGCCTTCCATTTAATTCGAAATTCAGGCTAATTAATAATAATGCATCATATCCCGTACACTATGACGTAATCAATCTATCATTGTTTAGTATGACTGAATAGATCTTAAGCAGTTGTATGAAAATCTACAATAATTGTTTTTGTTTCGTGAACCGCACAGGAAGAGTCTCACGTCTGTCTATCCAACGTGTTCGCTAAGTGATGAAAGCGAATTTGCTCATAATATTGAACATAATAAATAATGGCGCGATAATAAATATTAAATCATAGATGATTTTGAAGACAGTTTTATTTTACGCGGACTGGTCGAATGTTAATGTCAGTCAGGGCATGGCTGAGCTGAAATTGATTCATAGGCCTAGTTTTAGGGGGGGGGGGGGTTGGGGGGTCCGGGGCATATTCCCCTCGGAAAATAACTTGTAGCTAGATCGTCAGAGATGAGTTTTGGCGTATATTTCGTGTGAGAAAGTCGTCCTTTGCATACAGATGACCAGCTAAGTACTGATTGGTAACCAAGGAATACATTTAAGGTCATGTGACCTGAAACACTGTTGACAAGCGGCGTGAACTTGTACATATTTTCTTTAAAACTGCGAACGGAAAAAGTGTTCCAAATTATGGTACAGTAAAACCTCACGTAGAGACCACCTCAACCATTTCAAAATTAAGACCACAATTCTCAAGTCCTTTTCACTGTTTTGCTGAATCAACCTCAATATAAAGACCACCTCAATAAGATTTCAATGGTCCCAAAGGTGGTATTATCATAAGGTTTTACTGTAGTAATACAAATAGTGAACACGGGTTCACTTTACTGTAGGTACATTGTACCACCATACGCTTGTATATACTCTATATACATTTAAACACGCACAGTTTAACGACCTGCAAAATCATTTGTTAAGCGTCGTTTTATTGCATTATGAAGCTTAGTTTGTATGAAAATACCCAATGTTTGCAAGGATTTATATTGTATGTGTTGCTTAAACATTAAATACTACAATGTACAGCTCTTTTCTAGTATCCCCATGTAAGTAAAACAACTTTAGAAATTCTGTTTTGTGCGTTTTTAAATGGACTGAGTAAACGAGGGGTGTTCAAAAAGTACAATGTACTGTCCTATTTTTATAAAATATCTCGAATGTGATGAAAATTTACATGTATTCTGACAATGATTTACCCATATTGTTGCAGTTCATAGAGATCTTTGGGCGGACGAAAGCAAAGTGACATGGTGGCTTGGGTTGATTGACAATGCCAACAACTTGTTGTACTCGTGGGTCGACGGTAGCTTGATGACTCTTTTGAAGTACCATACATATCCAGAGAAAGAAATGGTGGCATGTGCGGTAGACAGTTCAAAGCATGATTACCATTGGATTGAGACAGACTGTAACGAGGTGCACAACGTAATGTGCAAGAAACCTGCCGGTAATTACAATTCTAAAAGCTATTCTGATGTATATGACAAGAATGTACGTAAGCCTACTATAGTGGGTATATTATGCAGTGATTTCCCTGACGCAGAAATCTTGAGTCCCTGACTCCTGTCGAGGGACTCCCGTTTTCCATGCATCCCTGGGACCCCTAAAAAAACTTGTGTCAAGTATAAACTGCATATCTGCAACCCTGCACATTAACTTGGGACCCCCAATTTGTCAAACACGAGGGTCCAATGACCCTTAGCTGAAAAATCCTAGGGAAGCCAGTGAATATGGGAGGTGGTATGCTTCACCCTTGACAAAGGTCAAGTGAGTTCGTTTCTCTGAATTCAAATGTAAATTTGTGATGTATGGACAATGAAGTGAATTCTAAATTAGTACTTTATTTTTATGTTCATACAATCCCATGCAAAAAACATGTATAAGAATCTTGAAACAAAAGTAATGTTTTCCAGAACAAAATGATTCTGATTTAAAGTACTTATTCTGAATATGTATCTATTGTATTCTTATTTTCACACCTAAAGTTGGATCAAGATGCATTCAATCGACTTCACTAGACGCTTACGTCACCGATACTCTCAGTTCGATGTCCGTAACATACTGCTCGCAATTCTGCAAAGGGAAGCAACTCAAATACGCAGTGTTCGAAAATACAACATGCCACTGCTTGGATTATCTCCCTTCCCACAACGTAGTCAATGTTAGCGAGTGCAACTTGCCGTGCCCTGGGCATAATTTTCAGTACTGTGGAGGCGATGAAGACACATATTCAGTCATAGATGGTTTGTGTAACTGTTATTTTTGGTTGTAGATTTTAAAAATAAGTTAGTTAAACAGAGACGTATTTTGCAAATCGTGCTGTATGTATAATAAGGAAGAAAACAATGCAACTGAGTAGGAAGATAGTTTAGTGTACGTATATCTATATAAATATAGGAACTAATGTTCACGTAGACGTCAAATTCACCACAAGCACTTACACTTTATGATCAGAAATTATTTCTGATTTATATGTTTGAGATTGGCACCATCTGGCTTCATTGGCTAAATAGTGCACCGATAAAAAGTAAAAAGGCTAGACCGCCATACTGTATTTTAAATTGATTCCTTACTACATTGTGACAAAGCGATCAGCAACGACAAAAGTGACTTTGACGGGCTTACATTGAATTGTTTGACAGTTCAATGCATTTTGATCATACATGTTTTAGCTTACTACAAACCAAAGTTATTTTGTCGCCGACATTTTGTCTTTTTGACATATTAATTGCCAACTAGTAAAAAGCACATTTACTGAAGTACTGGTGTTTATATTTGTGTTCCCCTGTCAATGCAGTACATTTATGTCACAGTAAAGACCCAAACACAAGTGTGGATTGGAAGTGTCTGACGTCTAACCAATGTCAGACGTTTTATTAATATATACACAAATTTAAATAAACACAACAAATTATTAGTATACATGTGACATAAAGTTGGACACAGCAGAGTCCAAAAAAAGCTGGCTGGAATATTGACAGCAAAGGTATGTAAGTGACCAAAAGATAGTGGATATAAGTCCAAAGACTAAAAACTAAGCAAAGTAGCCACTACCTGCCCTCTTAGCTAATTAGTATACAAATAAAGTAAGTAGCTTAACAGCAAATATAAACAACTTTGCACTTATAAATTGTGGTTTTCTGTCACTGACCATTCCAAGTCGGTATCTGTTTTGTCACGCATCATTCATGCGTGTTTCTTATGCCATTATATTGCCAATATATATTTCTTCATGTCTGTTCGTGATTTTGAGTTGGCTGAGCGCTTTATTTCCTGCTCAATTTTTGTAATTATTTCTTGCATGTCAAATTTGTATATTTTCATACCGTTTTTCTTTGGGAAAGGGTTGTTGAGTGAATAAAAAAACAATCGCGTACTTACATAAATTCTTCCGTACGTAGATGTACTATTCATATCAATATAGCAACAAATAACTAGATAGACTACTACATATATGATGTACCAAAATAACTGCGTGAATTTATACTAGTGGGTCAGGAACATTATATATACAAGTACTTTCTTGTTTAATATAGCATCAATGATGTTGTCGGCCGTGTCCTGTGAAGAATTACAACTATACGGAATATACAACAACACTTACCATTTACAGATTAATTCTACAACAGAGATTTATCAGTATTGCGGTGAATCAGGTAAGCAAATATCCAAGACGGTATGCCGTGTATGTGGCTAAACAGATCAGTCACTGTATTAAGTATAACATGTTGATCACTGTAAGGGGCGTAGTAAGAGGTGGTAGAATGTGTACGAAAGCAATCTAGAGGGTCAAGAGGCACGGAAAACACCGTTTTCTAGGGTAAAGGGTCAACTCGGCCCATTTACCATTTCGGCAATTTCCACTGCACCGTGAATCTTCAATGCACTGGATTTCTTTTAAATATTTTTTTCAACTTACAATTAATTGGTTTAAATTTAACGAGTAATGATCAATGTATCAAAAATAGAAAATATTCAACACTTAAAAGCTTAAAACATAACGCCACAATTATTGGACCGAGTTAGATCAGGCCGAGTTGGTAGGTGGGGCGAGTTGGACCTATCCGAGTTGGTACGTGTGGCGAGTTGGACCAGGCCGAGTTGGTAGGTGGGGCGAGTTGAACCAGGCCGAGTTGGTAGGTAGGCCGAGTTGGACCAGGCCGAGTTGGTAGGTGGGGCGAGTTGGACCTAACCGAGTTGGTAGGTGGGGCGAGTTGGACCTAACCGAGTTGGTAGGTGGGGCGAGTTGAACCAGGCCGAGTTGGTAGGTAGGCCGAGTTGAACCAGGCCGAGTTGGTAGGTAGGCCGAGTTGAACCAGGCCGAGTTGGTAGGTGGGGCGAGTTGGACCTAACCGAGTTGGTAGGTGGGGCGAGTTGGACCTAACCGAGTTGGTAGGTGGGGCGAGTTGAACCAGGCCGAGTTGGTAGGTGGGCCGAGTTGGACCAGGTCGAGTTGGTAGGTGGGGCGAGTTGGACCTAGCCGAGTTGGTAGGTGGGGCGAGTTGAACCAGGCCGAGTTGGTAGGTGGGCCGAGTTTGACCAGGCCGATTTGGTAGGTGGGGCGAGTTGGACCTAGCCGAGTTGGTAAGAGTTGACCCTGAATCGTTTTCTAGCACGTTAATGGTGAAATCTGATGACACTTTCACAAGCAATATAGTAAATTCTGAAGCGTTTTATATATCCAAAATATGTACCTTTTATTTTATTCCTTTTCCATATTTTTTTTTGTTCATGGGGCTCGGATTTGAATAAAAACATTTTTTATCTCTTTTCCAATATTCCATTCCATAAACATTTGCCCGTTTTGCGCATGCGTTATATAACAGACAACTTTTCATATAAGGAACAGAAAATAGAAGATCAATCTCCACGATACATGTACAAAGAAAACTAACTCAGATTAAACCTGATTCATGATTGCACTAGTTATCTCCCTTATAAAAATTAAAAGTAAAGAACAACACAGAAATAATGCATTGTAATTGTGTTTATAATCACGTTCAAGACGAATCCAGTGGTTACATTTAAATGCATTAAAAAGTCATTGATTTCCTGGTTTGGTCAAATTAACAGAGTGTTGACCACTGAATCGTGAGACCTCAGTATTAATGGTGATATATTTATTTGCATATTGAACACTGAAAAGGTTTTTTTACAGTGATAAGCGGCGTGACAAATGGCGAGAATTTGGTAATGTAATTTGGGTTTGTGAATTTTAAAAATTTCATTATTTCGAGATATAAATTATATACAAGGGTGGATCCGGGATCTGACGTTAAAGGGGCGCACTTTGTAGGCGCAATTTAGAATTTACGCCCCGTTCCATAACAAAACTGAAAAAGTGCAATGGACGTTTGAGATCGTTCCCAAAACAACGTCCATTTACTCATTTAAATCATGCACTAATTCGTCTAAATCCGCTAGTGCATGGGTAGCTGTAATGGGTATATGGACTATGTACTGAATTTCGTAGTCACTGGCGTGTATATTTGTGCCACAGCTTATCATATAGATAGCAATATATTCTACATAATATTATAGTATCCCCTGTCATATTAAAGGAACTTTATTTTCAGCATGCCTTGGCTCCTGGATTTTATTAAACGGCAACTGTTACAAATACTACCTGCTTCAGAATAAACTGGACGAAGCCATCGAGCTTTGTGCCAGGGAGGATTCATACATGACCACCATCGAAACATCGGAGGAAGTCCATGCATTAATGTATGCCGCAAAACATATAAGTAAGTGCTGGTAACGAAATGTTATATCTTCGGAAGTTTTTTTGTTTTTTTTTAAATCGTTTATTTCAATAAAATCTTATGTACAATACAGAATATTTTGTCTTATCAACAACATATAATGATTTTAACTTTTTTTTCGGAAATATGATCTTTCGTACCATGAAGCTTGTAAGAAGGTAGATGAGATGTTTCATGTAATAACATCGAATCGAATATGTACGAAACGAAAGTAATAGATTAACAAGATGTATTATATATTCGTATATGAGGAAAGTTGAGAAAGTAGTTGGGAAAAAATAGAAAAGTGCACACTAAAAGGTTTTCCATACGCGAAATAATCAACTAAATAGAATAGAAAACACAAGATGTACCTTCCACATTATCGATATATTAATGTATGTATATCAATAACGTATAAGAGCTTCTTTCAGATAAGTGGTAAATTTAGTAAGGATTAAATGCTTCTCCTTTTTATTTTATAATAATGTTGTAATACTAAAAAGTCGTTGTATATTGTTTTGACAACGTTTATTTGTTTTTACTTTAAGGTATACATTTTAAAATATTTGATGCATTGCTTTAGATTCTACTGCTATACAAAACATTGATACACCAAGGCTCTGCTCAAACTTAGACTTCAAGAATAAATTCAATCAGAACAGTTTTATGTTACATGTATTCATTAGAACTGCGACTAGCATATGATCGTTAGCATCAAGTGATTTCCAACCTCAAACGGTGCTGTTCAGCGCATACAATCAGGGATCACCATTTTCAAAACTAAATGTGCTGAGTCTTGGATGATGTCAAATTAAGATTTGGAGTAAAGTTTTTCTACAAATGATTTTCAGTTCAATAGCTGTTGACCCTGATACGTTGAACAGGTGCATGGGGAGGCACTGTCTTATGTATGTGGCGTTCCCTGTTGCTACTTATTCTCTCTCAGTTAGTCAATAAACAGCTATGAATGGTTGCATGCTTTTAGGTCTGTATGCAAATATACAAAACTGGAGGTCAGGTCTGCTGTCTCTTGGAAAAAATGGAGGTTTATATCGATGGTCCAATGGGAAAGCAATAGAACTTGAGTATTGGGATACCGATGTCATAGGCAAGAAATCAATCGTGGGTTTCTCAAGTGCTGATCCGTCCAGTTGGATTGATCTCCCTCGGACTTCAGACCGTACTCAATTTATTTGCGAAAAGGGTGTAGGTAAGTATTCACAGTCGTTACGTGAGATAGCTTAGGGGTAAAACTTTTTTGCGTTAATCGGAAATATCCCAGTGCGCATGTGTTTCCGTTTTTGTTCATTTCGGTGTGAATTTATAAGATAGATATGTCAACAGCTTTTAGAAGAAGTACGTTCCTTGCACTAAGATCAACAATAGATCAATGGTGGCATATTTCTGCAACCAGTTAACTACTTAATTAACTAGAACATTATGTGGTTATCACGATAAAGTAACTAGATAACTACTTAATTAACTGCATACTTAGGCAATTTCCCTTCAACCGAACAACAATGGTAGCATTGACGCGGATTGGTTAAACATTCGATGAAGGGTACCTTATCTTACCGAAATCCACTGAATTTTTGTGAATTTACCGAAATCCATTCTGGATCTGGAGTGACCAGCAATCGTAATAGCTCGGCATTTTCTTATGTTGCACAACAAACCTTAACCTGCAAATTGCGCAGACCATCTATTATCAATATATTTCTTGCTTAATGTCACTTAATTTCCCGTGCACATCGGATATTTTATACATCTTCGCTTCAGAGTATTTGGGTTGCTACACAACTGAAGGATTGACGTCCATTGTATCATATGATGGCTATTCGACAATGACCATACAACAGTGTGTGGAACTATGCAGGGTTAACCTCTCGCGATATGCGTATCTGAACAGTTCAAGCTGTGTCTGTGAAAATGTTCTGACAACGAAGGAATACGGCTCCTGTTTGGCCGTCTGTGATGGACAGAGAAACCAAGCATGTGGTGGCACCGATGTCATGTCAGTTTACGATATAGGTATGTAATAAAAATAAATAAATACATCAAGCTTATGTATGTGTGTCTGTATTACATAAATATGGTGGCATACTTCTGTCATCAGTTAACTACATAATTAGCTAGAAAATCATGTAGTTAACTAGGTACGTATCGCGATAAATTTTCATACCTGATACATATCTTATCACGAAAAATTGTCTGATAGTGCACCACAACTCCCATCACTTAGCCACTTAACCCCCTAGGTTTCAAGAACGGACAATCTATTTTAGATAAGTGTTAAGTGGTTAGCGCGATAACTATCTAGTTAACTACACAATTTTAAGATATTAATGTGGAATGAAAATTTATCACGATACCTATCTAGTTAACCACATACTTTTCTAGTTAAGTAGCTAACTTTTTTCTTTAACGTGATAACCACATACTTTTCTAGTTATTTATGTTTTTAACTGGTGGCAGAGGTATGCAACCATACATATAGAAACAGCAGTTATAATTACTGATGTCGGCTTAGCAACATACGTTTACACTTATAAGTGTGCATATTCTAGTATATAGATATGACCGTATCTTGGTCAATATTAGTCTGATCTTGCTGAAAGTTTCAATAAATATAGCGTAGATACCTGGCATAATATTGTGTTTATTTCATGTCATAAATCCACAAATTGAATAATTTATATCAATAAATGGGATGATGCAATACAATCAGTACTGCAGCTCACACTTAAAGATGGTCTGGTTGATCGGAAAGAGTCTTATAGCGTGTGTGCCCGCCCCGACTGAACGCACCGTGTTTTCTAAACCGAAAAATTCGACCTGAGAATCATGATCTACACGTAGCAAATAGACAAAAAAAAATTGAAGAAATGTTAATTTCTAAAATAGTTATTCGACATTAAAAAAGTGCACATTTATAAGTTTTGTTAAGTGTATATCGGTATGAAGAGAACCGTACGCGACATACGTCTAGCATTGTTCGGAAAATGTCGTGAGATGTAAATAATTGTCCATATTATTTCTACAGATACTTATCCATTGTTCGAGAGCTGTAATGAACTGTACGATGCTGGTATATTTATATCAGGGACCTACAACTTGTCTGGTTCTCTACAAGACTGTATATTCTTAGGTATATGATGTATATTATATACTTCTTAATTCAGAAGGGTTCTTAAATAATCAACTTATTCATATCAAAGCGCTGAAAGCCCTGAAGTTGTTCGGCATTGAACACTGGTTTTATAGTCAACACTTCTAGATTCACAGAAAGTACGAATCATTATGCTCCATTGTTGATCCATTAAATTCAATTGCGCAGTAAAGTCTACTACAGTGTACCAGTATTTAGTATGTTATGCAGGTTACGCTCAGATGTTGAACTATGTTTTAACCGATTCACTTACCTGTTATTATTGCGCCACTTCCAGAAAAAGTAGTTTTCGTATTTTAGGCGATGCGATTGTTGATAATTGTCATAGAACTAGTTGTTCTACCGAACAATTGATAAAACAATGTCTCACAACTCAGAAGTCAGGATAACTACCGTTCGACCACAATGTGTCCCTCCTTAAATTTTCGATTATTGGAGAAAAGCATGTTCAAAAGCTATGATTGTCCATACAATGTTTGAATACATCCTATGTATAATATCTACGTGATTACTTGACAGATAGTGGAAATCAATTCCACAGACATTAGTCAGTAGACTCTTAATTAAGAGTAGGTGTAGTGATAAATAAGTGGTTTATTCCACTCAGAAAAGCTAGATTAGTACAATTGCATTTCTGGTTCGAGTTAATTTTTGGAAGGTTATTTTTCATAATCATCTTCCTATGCCATCCATTCGCTCTCCTTTCGAAATTAGTCCCATCACAGACTCATGCTTCACCGACATATAGTTCCAGGACATTCAATAAAGTCAAACTCGAAAACCTTTTGAACTGTTTTCGAGAATCAGTTTAATATGGACATCTGGGGTTTGAGATATTTAACTGAAAAATGTTAGTAATTTACTGAACAATTTCAGAGATATTAATGCGTTAATAAGTCAATTTATATTGAATTTAACATGTTTTAATTGTTGTTAATTTGAATTGAGGTTGACATCTGTTAAAAATCGCCTTCCAACAGTACTTTCAGTACTTTGATTACATTAACCTTTTGCTCCTAGACGGTACAGTGTGCAATCGCACAGGATGGCTCGGTATTGCTGGCAATTGTTACAAACATTTCCAAAGAGACAATAGCGACTCACACTTTGATATCTGCATGCAGTATGATGCGGTCCAAACATCCTTAACGAGTGAAGAAGAATTTGCAACCTTGTTAAACTATACGAGACGTAAGTTCAGGCATAACATTGTTTTCATTCATTCCTTAAATGTATCATTCTCTGAGATGTTTGGCCCAAATGGCATGTCTGGTCGAAATTGAGTTATTAACATTTCTGAATGCAGGGATATTTGTGGATCACTACTCAATAAATCATTTGCAAAACGGCATTTTTCAGGGAATTACTGCACTTTAAATATGGTCATCATGATCACAAAAAAATCACAAATTAATTAATTACTGCAAATATCTTTTCAGATACAATTATATTTTACAAATACATCTTTATTATTCCTTTCCTTATGAAAAGGGACCGTCTCAATGTTTACCGATAATTGTTTTGCTTCTACTCGCCGCTGAATCATAAATCTTTTGCTGAAATGTTTTAATTATTTGTTGCAACTAATGTGGAAACATGACGTCATAATGTGAAAACATGACGTCGTCTTTATTGCGTTCAGTGCATTTGGGCTAACAATATCAGAGACTGCCACAAATATCATGTTTTTCTATTCTTAGTTTACATCGCAAATTTTGTGCCATTAGATAGGCTGTAAGCTTCAATGTATTATGATAATCTGACAATTTATTTAAGTTAAGTTTCTTTTAAAAGTAGATATGTGTCCTCATTAGAACGTGTAAATGACACAATATTATACCGGAGATAGAAAAAAAAATACATTCGGCTATTATGAACGAAATATATTGGTGAGTGATTTTATATCAAGGGTCACTATATAACGCGTAACTACAATATACAGTCAAACCTGTGTTAAAGACCACCTGCGAACAAAGACCACTATTGCAAAACCTGTCTGCAAAGACCACCAATTTTATCTCCCATCAGACCATTTTCAATGATATTTAATATGTTAATAGAGACCACCTGTAAACAAAGATCACATTTTGCTGTTCCCATGGGTGGTCTTTACAGACAGGTTTGACTGTATTCTTATTTTAACATCATCTCAGGTGTCAACGTACAACGTGACGAAGCTCGTGTTTTCACTGGGATAACGCACGGTGGTTACGGTATGAACGTCTTTATCAGCCAGGATGGATTTCTCACTGACAATTCCCTACTTGGTTCTGATGGGCCCCTACTAAACCAGGATCTCTATGACTCGTTTGGATATATCTCATTCTATGTCGTACATAATGAAAAGTTCCAATATGATGGAGGAATCATTTGCAAAGAAGATAAGTGTAAGTCGGAAACCAATGTTTTGCACGGACGGACAGGGGTAACTATTTTACCATTCTTCATAGGACACAGATGCCCCCGTTATAGACTGTTCAGTAGACTACACATTATGTGTGCTAATTTTGAAGCTAAATGAATTGAATCCACCCATCCTTTCATGAGTTATTGATGAAAACTAGCTATTTAAGTCATGACTCCTCCAAATAATTGGTCGGTTGTAACCGATTTCGAACGTGACCTGTATTTTATTATCCTATACGTATGTGACCAGTATAAATAACTACATGTACTTCATAGCTAACACCTTATACATGTACTTCACAGCTAACACCTTATACATGTACTTCACAGCTAACACCTTATACATGTACTTCACAGCTTACACCTTATACATGTACTTCATAGCTAACACCTTATACATGTACTTCACAGCTAACACCTTATACATGTACTTCACAGCTAACACCTTATACATGTACTTCACAGCTTACACCTTATACATGTACTTCACAGCTAACACCTTATACATGTACTTCACAGCTAACACCTTATACATGTACTTCATAGCTAACACCTTATACATGTACTTCACAGCTAACACCTTATACATGTACTTCATAGCTAACACCTTATACATGTACTTCACAGCTAACACCTTATACATGTACTTCATAGCTAACACCTTATACATGTACTTCACAGCTAACACCTTATACATGCACTTCACAGCTTACACCTTATACATGTACTTCACAGCTTACACCTTATACATGTACTTCATAGCTAACACCTTATACATGTACTTCATAGCTAACACCTTATATATGTACTTCATAGCTAACACCTTTTACATGTACTTCATTGCTAACACCTTTTACATGTACTTCATAGCTAACACCTTATACATGTACTTCACAGCTTACACCTTATACATGTACTTCACAGCTTACACCTTATATATGTACTTCACAGCTAACACCTTTTACATGTACTTCACAGCTAACACCTTATACATGTACTTCACAGCTAACACCTTATACATGTACTTCACAGCTAACACCTTTTACATGTACTTCACAGCTAACAGCTTATACATGTACTTCACAGCTTACACCTTATACATGTACTTCACAGCTTACACCTTATACATGTACTCCACAGGTCGTATCGGTTGCTATGAGAAACCACTTGATATTCAAACGAAGCTTAACTCTTTTGGTTCCATGGAACTTGGAATGTGTCGTCAACTCTGTGTGAAACATGAACTAACTTTGATGGGAAATGACTTCTGCGCATGCGCAACGGAAGCAGAACTGTCCACTTTTTCCATGGCGTCTGGTGCAGCATGTAATGAACGTTGTTCCCTTCATTCAGATCAGCTGTGTGGTAATGGAACAGTCATGTGGGCATATAAAACCAGTGAGTACTAAATCCTCTCTGCACATAAACATATACAGTAAAACCTCGATAATAAGACCACTCTTGGACCTTTGAAAATTGGTCTTAATATTGAAGTGGTCTTAACATTGAGGTTGAATAAAGAGCAAAACAGTGAAAATAGACTTGAAAATTGTGTTTATAATATTGAGATGGTCTTATTATTGAGGTGCTCTTTAAGTGAGGTATTACATTTACAGCTACTGAATGGTGCATATGGTACATCTAGAAGCCAAACTTGCATTTATAAATAAGTGGTAACACGAATCTTAAGTGAAATTCGCGAATTTGAGTTATTAAGTAACATTATAAGTGGTCAACTAGATAAGATTCGTGTTACCACTTAAATCTAGTGTTATACATCATAAAAAGGTAAGAGGTGGCAGTTCTAGGCACTTTCAAGCCTGTTTCTAGTTGTATGATATTTATCTTACCTAAATTTATCACGAATATTAACTAGATAGCTAGATAATTATCGTAATAATTAAGTGGTTAACACGAAACAATTCGCGATCGCTATCATGCTAACTAGTGGCAGTAATATGCCACCATAGATCATAGTCATTGCAGAAAATCGCAAATCGAATAAGACGAACTGGT
The DNA here is from genome assembly GCA_032209605.1 of Mactromeris polynyma. NCBI lineage: Eukaryota > Metazoa > Mollusca > Bivalvia > Venerida > Mactridae > Mactromeris > Mactromeris polynyma. The sequence continues at coordinate 5,437,864 of JASFXZ010000030.1, read as the reverse complement.
TATTTCCAAAAAAAACAGAACAGGACATATATTTTATTTTTCAAATATGATATTAATAAGTGAATGTATATATACTCAATGCCAGTAAAAATGCAACTACAAATTGTTCGCGTCAACACGATGACATTATAAAGAAATAATTATAGTTTAATTCTCAAACATAATTTCATAAACTTAATCAATTATGACAAATGAATAATAGGGCAATAGCTTGGTTTCTTTTTCAAGAATTATTTCCTTATTTGGAACAATAAAACGCGTTTAACACTTGGAACAAAATAAAGGCTAAATAAATAGTTGCGTTTTCAATGGCGTTAATTAAGCCATTTTTCCGTAGGAAAACTTGATGGTCTCAATATTTGAAAGCTTTGAAAGACACAAACATCCAAAGCCGCCATATCATACAACTGACATACATAATGTTTCCTTATCCAGATTTAGACGAGGATATATATTCCAGAAGTTGTGAACATTTATACAAAAATGGCATTTTCTACAACACAACATACATGATACGTTCAGAGAGCGGTACGGTGGAAGAAGAACAATGTGGATTTACCGGTACTTGAAATATTAATCAATGAATTCATTTCTTCGGTTTTCGAAACCAAGTATGATTTCTATGAAATTATGGTTTTAACAAATAATGCAATACATTAAATTGAATCGCGTCACACGTATTGTGCTCTGGACGCAACGGATGAAGGTGTGGTCGCAAAGGACCAGGTATGATAAGAAGTGTTTTTGGCCCCAAAATTTTGGAAAAAATAAAATCTATATTTTTTAAGTTGTTATTGTTGTAATAAACGAATCAATGTTTAAACTGTCATTTAATCATGTGTCCAACAAGCTAAACATGTTCAATGACGTCACGCGCGTCCTCACGTGACTCCCAAAATGACTGAAATTATCAAATTTCGCCATAATATTGTAAAACAATTTTAAAATTCAATACGTGCGCATCGATTCCATTCATATCAAAATCTGGCTTGGGACCAAAAACAACTCTTGCAGTACCTGCTTCTTTGGCAATCTGTTGAATGAATTGAGTTATACTTCACTGTGTCTATGTTATTTTTTCGGCGGAGCCGTACTAACATGGTTTTGCTTTTTGCATATCAGTGTTGTGTAAATCAAATATTACATAACCACTAAACCACCTTCTCTTCAACCGAACAACGTTTGTAACATTAATGCGGACTGTTTAACCTTTCGATAAGGGGTACGTTACCCTACCGACATCCCCTGAATGTCGGTTAATTTACCGATCTGATGTGACCAGCAATCGTAACATTTCGGCAATAGTTTATGTTGCACAACAAATCTTAACCTTCAAAGTGCGCCGACCATCTTTATTCAAGATGTATCTTGTTTGTTTCAGACGATACAAGCTGTAAAGCCACGTGGTTAGGAAAGAACAGATCTTGTTTCAAAGTATTAAAACATCATAATGATTTTAATGAAGCACGTCTCTACTGTGCTTTCAATGACGCCTACTTATTTAACCCCGTCGATAGCTGGCTCATGAGCTTTGTTCAGTCTTTCGTGACTACTTCCGGTTTGCTTGACAATGAAAACCTCTGGATGACTGGGATCACGCCTGTTTTTTACAACATTAGTTATGTGATGTCAAATGGACGTATCATCGAAGATTATCATGTTTTAAACAGTAATATCCCTGCCACAGTTACTGCCCTTGATATAAGTTCCCTGACGTGGATCAACAATGACTTGGCTGCCAAACAACCTACCTTGTGCCAGACGGACTCGGGTATAGATTTATTCACATGCTGAAAGTTTTCAAACTAAAAGTCTATTGTAATATTTAAAATCAAGTTGTTAATATATTACACTAATGATAACGTAATATACTACGTTCTGGTTCTCACTGTCATTTATATACAGTTCTCGAACTTTTACAAAACATATCTAACAATATTCCAATACTGTTCCTAAATTTAAAGTTGATAAATCCCATAGCATTAACGTTATTAGTACATTCCTAAATAAATTTTGTGTTCAGTCACCAAGCAAGACAAGTGTGAATATCACATCGGCAAAATACGAGTAAGCAAATCGAGTGTTTTGCCGTTTTCATATGATACGTATAAATGTACATGTTATGTATGATTATAAGGATTTTCATTTTCACCATTATATCACACACACATATAACATATGAGCACCGCTGTACGCTTTACAACATCTTCTTCAAGTGACGTCATTTCCAGAAAACGTCACATGTGACGTCACCATGTACTGACAGCCCAATACGACAAAATGAAAACGAAGTGACCATATGAAGTAAACAAAACAATATTGTTTACTGCTTGTAAATAGTGACATCACATGTTGCGTTTTCTTGAAATGACGTCATATACAGAAGAGATTGTAAAACCCATAGCAACGCTCACATAATAATTATATACATAAAATACAATTATTTATTTAGACTATCTTGGTTGTAACATCATCGGCAGCGTTCCTGATGCTTCATATGCGGACTCCATTGGCAACTCGTTAACACAATGTATGTATTGGTGTAAAGGTTCCAACTATAGCTACGCCGCTGTACATCAGCACGAGTGTTTGTGTTTCCATGACAACCCGATGATGACGTCATCTTCCGGCAGATGTGACATTGTTTGTGAATCTGTTAAGTCTCAGATGTGTGGAGGAGTCGATGTGAGCTCGAACAAACTTTATACCGTCGTTAATACAAGTAATTCTTTATGTCAATATGCAATAATCTTAATAAAATAAGTATAATTAATAAATATGTCCAGACCCGGATCCAGAAATTTCAGACTGGGACCGGGGGCCAAACATGCGGCCAAAATGCCTCCCATTTGAGTTGCACAGCGCCGAGTGGGGGTAGGTACGAGAGGGGATACCCCCGTCACATAAGAGAGCTCAGGGGTGTCCCTCCCGGAAAATTATAGTTCTGAAATGGTGGCTTCTAGTGCATTTATGGGTGTAACTTTTTAGGACTCATTTATGAGATGTGGAGTGACCAATTCATACCAACATTTTAACAAATTTCCAGGTGACGGCCCCTCTTGTACCAACCCCCAGTCAGCCATAAGTTAATACCCTTGTCATAAGTGAATTAGATGCCATTTCGTCACAAACTCTGTTGATTTAGTTTCAATGATATAATGTTGATATTAAAACTTTCATGCTGATTTGGCAGCAGTTGATCCAAACTGAACATGATCAGAGAGCATAAATCAAAAGTCACAAGACCGCAGACATAAGTCAAAAGGGCCCTCCAGGGCTTCCATAGCATACGTATAAACTGTATTAACTGTTAACCGCCTTTATACTTAAACTACAAACAGGTGTAGGCATACTCCATCAAATACAATAAATGTGTTGGTCATCTCACAAATTATTGTGAAGACAATAACTGAAGTGGTAGAGCATCGGCCTTCAGAATTGAAGGTTATGATTCGACCATTGATATTCAAATTATGTGCGTAATTGTCAAAGTATAACTGTCGGTTGCCGAACGACCTTGCTTTACAGACATGTTTTAATGTCGAGTGCCGACTGTCAAAGCCTGTGTGTTGTTTAAGTTGTATATTTAATTACTCTTCAATTTAATTGAATAGCATTATGTATGTGAAAATGTCAATATGTGAACATTTACCTCTTCTGTTGTACTTTCAGGCAATCTACTCGGGATTGTCGGTTCTTGTCAGGATCTGTTTGAACACGGCGTGTATAAATCTGGGTGGTATCATCTCCGTATTAACGCTGATCTTCACACTGACGTCTCAGTACATTGCTTCAAAAATCGTACGTTGAGTTATACTACACGCACTTTATGACGCCATACACGTACATGGTCACTACATAGCCAGCAAGATCACCTCACCCCGTACACTCGGGAGTTATATCCCTTTCATTGCCAGTTTAAATTCATTAGCCCTGTCTGCTCTCTATCATAGACGGCCCTTGTATTATCTTTGCTATACTTGTATCAATGTTTATGAGCATGTTCAGAAGTTATGGCATTTTCATGTCATATATGTTGCCACATTTACATTGTCCAAACTCTATCTGGGTAAGTCTTTGTCCAACTATCATCAACTTTTGTCACGTTGTTAATTGACGTTATTCAGGTCATTCAACACTTGTTTGTTTGCGGTTACGCGACCCGGAATTTTAACAGAGGGTATGTAGGTAGATTTTTTTAGTTTAATACCGTAATGGCTAAAATACAAAAAAAATCTTCGATGAACTTAAAAAAATAAATAGAGTCGTACCATTTTTCATGAGTCGGTCGCGTTATAAAATAATTTTAAGAATGGCCTTAACAATATGAAATTTTGCTGTGAATGTGGTACTTTATTACAGGTAAATGGCCCTCTTGATTCATGCTGTGTTATTTAAGTATACTTTTCGAAAATAGGAAAACCAGTTGCATTCGAACGAGAGTCTGATTAATATGCTTTCAATGAAGCTAGTGAATTAAATATTGAAATATTGTAAAAGTGATAAAAACAACGTACACTAAATAATAATATGAATATAAAATAAGTTCCAAAGATTTATTACACACATATATTATTTTGTTACACAAAGTAGAAAGCTTCAACTTTCCGTCACACTTTGATATTGCAAACCTCCAAATCAGAGTACTGAATGTCATGTTAAATTCTGAATTATAACGAAACAGCCGTACACAGCACAAGATACTTTAATCGGGCGCAAACTTGTTAATCAACTTCTTTTTTAACAACTGTTTCAGCTCCATTGCTAGAATACCAATTCCTTACACAGGGTACCAAATCAGTTACAGCATCATCAACAATGTCTGGTCAAAGTGTGGATTCTGTCAAGTACGTACATATGGTGTTATTTTGATGTTGTTTTTGTATGACTTAATAAGCCAGATGTTTCTCATCAGTTTATGGTACATTTTCTATGATCTAATTCATGAATATGTCCTTTCATGTATGGTCCCTAATTGACCCCGAAATGTCTACGGTAGAACTTTTAAACCTAGAACAGTTGCGGTTTAAACACATAAAATAACTCGACTTCCTTCCTATTTCATATTACATGTACATGTATCTAACAGTTGATCACTCGAACGAAGATAGGTCGTACACTAGAAGCTGATATAAGGTCCCTGGCTACAATTTCAGTCATTTTTCACCATTAGATAGGCAGAGCAATGAAATATTTTATGGAAATGAATATCTAATGTAGTCATACTCTTGTACCAGGGACAGTCAGGTGGCACTTACACAAGTATACCGTGTAGTTGTACTTTCCCTATCTCACTCCGAAATGTGTACATGTAAAGTGTTTGAAAAAATTAAAGCCTAATTTTTTTAAATAAAAAATCACTAGACTTTGTATCCATTGTAACAATAATAACACTCAAATTATTAAAAGTGTTGACATAATTTATACAATTTCTTGTGAACCTACATTGTTATGTTGTTTGTATTTCCAATGAATACGTTTGTAGTTATTTACTTCTTCAATATTTGCAACCATTGACTTACCCCAGTTATGAGTAATGTCGAATCAGAATCTTACGTACGTTTTGCACATCCCTCGTACCTTTTATATATCTAGGTTTGTGCATCCATATACGTCAGTATGGAAACCAGCTTCTGATGACATCGATCAGTTCATAAAGATCGTCTTGGACTATGAATATATTGTCACCGGTTTCGTGATGTCAGGTATAATGTACTGCTAAACTTTTTTCCGCGAACATCCTTTGAGAGTATCGTATTTCCGCTGTTGTTGAGAGGTTACTGTTCTCGGGGGGTTAATTTGGTTGTAGTGATTAAAGTTTATTTAAGGGAGGTTGTTGCTCATGAGAGGGCCGCTGTAGAAAGGTTGCGCTGTATTTTCATTAACATTTTGATGGAAAAGTCTGAGCTGACACAATGCTGCGCTTTTCAACAGTTTTCGCGACTTTATGACGCAATATATCTCATAAATGTATATAACAATGTGGTCATTTCTAACTTATCTATAACAATAACATATATGTTTATTTACTGTAGGTCATGATAATCGCATCATTAGATATAATAAACTTGCGTTTAGAATCCGACAGAAACTCTTGTTTGCGTCCATTGTCAAATTCATTTGTGTCTGTCTAAGGTTACGTATGATTTAACTTCATGTCTATTGAAAGGTTTGCATACATTAGAGGAACAATCTTACATCACATCGTTCCGTCTACAATACAGAGATGTACTAACAGGCTATCTTGTTGACTACTTCGAGAATTCGGACAATGAGGTTAGAAATTTATGTTCATTTGTTGGCTTAACTGACTATATTTCTCTTTACGTCTTGTTTGCTTAAACATATTTATTTGTCTGAATTGTCATGCAATATACAGGAAATGACAAGATAACAAAGTACATGTAATAGACAAGTGGATAGAATTGGAAGCACACGTTTATCAAAATTATCTTCACTGCATACTAACTATAGGATACGGCGACTTAATTACAGAAATTGACAAGATAAGACTGTATAATTTGTTTCATCGTATTAAAAAGAAAGAAAATTGCAGATATTTCAATGAAATTTGTGTAAACGAATGGAAGATTATATAGGGGTAATAGGTATATGAGGCTGAACAAGATATGTTTTTGCTTAATAGTGTGATCGAGGGAAAAGAATATAAAATAAATGAAATGGGAGCGACTTTGGGGACGGATGCTTTAGTCGATTTTTGATTTTATTTATGCTTTTATTTACATCTTGTTAAGTAAGATATCGATGCAATAAATATACAAACACTTCTTCCACAGAACAGAACAATAACTCGCCCCAGCCCAATGTTTGATGACTATGTTTGCAGACACCTCATCGACGCGATTTGTAAAAGAATTATATCATGTAGTCATTAAGTCATTGGTGTTGATTTGTTTATATGTTTTAAGAATTTATTAAGTGGTGTTTTGTATGTTAGTGTTGGAGAGTCAGTATTCCCTACCCTCATATTACGTAGACACTGCTAATAGCAGGTACTATGGAAGCTTCTGTTACGTTTCAGTTACCAAGCAACTGTGACGCCAGTTCTGTACTGTGTTTCCGATTCCTTGCAAACCCCGTAGTAACCAATGAGATACATCTGTATCCGGTCACGTGGTACAACTATGTGTCACTCCAGGTGGCGTTTGCTGGGCAGCTGTTCTCGGATTTCAATCGTAAGTCACTATAGAATGACAAATTATACTACGCTTAAAATGAAATCAAATTTGTGAAAGACATACACCGAAAACATTTATAAACTGTATAATGGCAGTTTTATTCATTTGTCTACATGTAATTAGTCCTTATTTGGTATACGTATTTGCAAAGCATGCCAAAAATCACGTCTCTGCTACTAGTTATCTATCCCTTGGTCACTTCTAGTTTATAAATACACATTTGCTCGCCGTCCTATCATTTGGTCACTTCTAGTTTATAAATACACATTTGCTCGTCGTCATAATACCCTGAGCTTAATCTACAAAACTGCTTTATTGTCGACCATATACGCTTCTATGGCTTCACCCATGAACCATGCCTCCGTTATCATATCGCACAAAAAAACCACTAAGAATTTAAAATCAGTTTTGTGAAAAAATATTTTGGATTAAATAATGATCTGATGATCTATGATAAATATGTTACCGATTGTTAAACACCGCCTTAAGTCAGCGCTGATTAGTCGTAAACGTTCGAAGAATGACACATAAGTTAATTTTAAGACATACATGTTCATTGTGGACATACCCGAGACATGTTTGTATTACCCTGCATGGAACACATTGTTCACAAACACTTATGATCAAAGACTTATTATTTACAGATTCGGACACATACATAGGATGTATGCTGGACCCGGACAGTACATTCAGTAGCATCAGCTCAGCCAATGATATCCAAGAGTGCAGGACAATTTGTAGGAATGAACTGGTACCATTCGCTGGGATCGGTAAATATTTGATAACAATCATGTCACTCTGAAAAGCAACTTGCCTTAGAGAGCAATTGAGATCTGTATCAAATACAAATTTTCAAGAACTTTTTTATCGAAAGCCGTAGTTAACATTTTCGATGGTTACTATATAACTTTTATGGTCATCAAGGTGTATTGTGAGTATAGAGTTTGCGCAGCTGGTAAAACAATAACAAACATGAGAATGAATTGAAAATGGGCTTTTATTAAAGCCATAATTTTTTCAAACATATACAACAATATGTACAGCAAAGTAAAAAGAGAATTGTATATACCGACGCTTATAGCGAAGTTAACTTACTAAACCCGACGCTTAAATATATGTCGGAAAATTACCGAGCGGTAAATTATGCGTCGGAAATTTATCTGTCGAAAAAATCCGGCCACGAAACTGCCACGCGGAAACTTACCGAGCGGAACATTATGAGTCGGAAAGGAAATAAAAGGTTCCGAAGTTAATTAACTTCAGTTATTAGTCAACGGCCGACGCTTAATAATTTCAAGAAATAACTTGGGCCGAGGTTTAAATACAATACAAAACCCGAAAGTCCGATAGATCTAATATACATGTGGTGCCTTGCATAATGTCAGGACTGATTTTGTAATGGTAATCATTTAATTGATTATTTAATGATAATATCCACCAATGTCACGCGCAATCTTTGCAATTCAAATCCGGTCGTAAATGTCCTGACTTAATTGATTCGATTATTTGCAGACGACAATTCTACGTGCTGGTGTGGGCATGGGAATTTCAAGTACGGCTTTGTTGACGACTATCACTGTCCAATCCAAGACGGTCATCAGGTTGGCATTGGTCACTACAGAGCTATTCATCGAACTTTTTGTACGTACTTAAATTATATTATACCTGTACTCGAAACTGCAAGGACAGAGTACTTAATTGTTCCTCCATTCTAAACTTTACAGATTGATATATTCAGTCTTATCGTTCTGATAAGTTGACTGTATTTTTGTTATTTAGGAGTTGATGTGTTATTTTTAATACAATCGTATACCAAATATGTTACCCCAAATGAAATGTGACATAATATCAATACGGACGATGTTTTAACTGGTCTGTCAAAATTGTAGAAAATAATCGGCGTGTATAGACGCACAATATTTCCTGACACTCAATTATATTCGTACTAACTCGTGAATTATCGTAAGTACAGTAAGACTTTTAGGCGTCCCTAGTAAATAGCCATATTTTCTTTTAAGCAATATTTTGGAAACTACATAATATAGCAAGATGAAATGTATACTGTGTTATCGTTATACAGTCCTTCAACTAATGCTGCTATAATTTTGTAAAAATGTTGAAAAAAATGAAGTTATTTGAACTTTTGGTACTGTCAAATTGTACATGTTGGTCCGGCAAATCAGGCTAATTGCACTCTTGTAAGCGTTAATTTTGCACAAGAAACACATGTATACAAAGATAATAAGCAAATCTACCTCATGCTTTCGAGATTTTATTCCAAAATAACAACAACAGAAACAAGGGGTGAGTACGGAAAATCTAGTTTTTGTTATATTTTTATTGATATAATTTTGAAAAAAAAACTATAGCATAAACTAGTTTACTTTCTCTCCTTTCCAAAAAAACGTTTAATATTAAAAAATACTTAACATAATTGTGTGTGCATTTACCGGAATGTATAGTATAAATTGATTGACCTGTCGATATTTGCATATGGTCAATGCGCACGATGAATTGGTAATCGGGCCACTTTCGATAAAGACGAATTTATCGTGAGCATTGACTATGAAGATATGCAAATTTTGACAGGTCAATAAATCTATACAATAAAACATCCTCAAAAGTCATTCTACATGTATATACAACTTTACTATACAGTGTGTATTGATAAACTTGTCAAAACACATGGTGATTTCACCACCTTAGTATCAATTATCACCGTGTTCCGCGAGAACATCGATTGTGCACGAAGATTGGCGAATACTCTAGAGGGTCAGTTTAATGTTGGCTGATAACATCGCCAACGAAAATTTGGACAAAGTTTAAAATCTTAACAACCTAACTATTTACGATCGATGAACACTACATGTACATGACTCGCTTTAACTAAAGATGCAAACTGTATACCCATTGTTTGTTATCGGGGTATTCAACATGTATCCGTCTTTGATATCGTGATTTCACTGTAATCTATGTGTACGAATGAAAACAATTACATGTTAACAAACGTGTGTACAATTGTGAACGTAAACACCGCGGTTAGTTTGAATTGTGGTTGGGAAGGAAGTGTTTCATTTGTATCGTACTTGATCGTTTCCGTGTGAGGAAACAAACGGAAATAATTGACATTGATAACGACGTGCTAAAAACAGAATATAGATCCACCGACACACGATTTGAACGTGATTTTGAAGAGCGATACGAAGCGGCGCTGATACACTGGTACATTGTGATGTCAACTTAGCGGTGTTTACCTACATGGAACGTGTAACTATAGGCGTCGTCGGGGATCCATGCGTCGGGAAAACTATGCTGAGCGTGTCGTATACAGCTAACTATGTGTTCAAGGAATATATACCGACCGTATTAAACTGCTACGCGACAACAGTGATGTTGGACGGACGTATTATTGATATCATGATATGGGACAATTCAGGATCCGTAAGTAAAGTTATGCACTTGTATAATGTACAGTCAACTGTATAAGGTTAACCAACTTAACAAATTCAGTTTATTCACTAATCAAATAATTCAGTTATCATGCAGTGGTAATAACGTGGATGTGGTTTGTGTACTTTTCAGTGTCAATTTGATACTTATGTCCTGGTATCTATCAGGACCTTTACAAGCATCTCATATTTGAGGGTGACATTGGTATGTGGGGCCATTTTACTCTTGAATATTTGAATAAATGAGTCTAATTACAAATACCTTGAACTATCGAAATATTGATACCCCGGCAATTTGAATGGGTGATATCACTATTCAAAAATAACATACTTTTGTATTAAACACTAAAGCGGCAATCAGTTAATGTACATACCTAGTATTCTTGATTTCAAAGGATATTTAGTAACTAAACGTTGTAAAGTTTGAAAGTCTGAGATAAAAACAGATCTGCATGGAGCTATTTTATGATAGGCGGTGACAGTACGTCCACTGCCTGGGAATGACAGGGGTCTCATAGTAAGCATTATGATGTGGTCACGCTATTCAGCATCATTGCCTATTTTAAAGCAATGATCGTAACGTTTGATAATCAGATAATGTAACATATTTATCAGAGCTGGGCGGCTGTAGGTCGGACATACTAAGTTTATTTTGATATTACTCCTCGCCATCGTCTGTCAGCCTATTTCACGTAAATAATGGCTGAATACATATTGTGGATTAAAATAAGTTAAGACTGCCGTTAGTGTATCCGCTATGTCGATTGGTCAATATTTTCTAAAACATGTTTTCATTGGCTGACCATCCTATAATTGTTATAACTGTTCTCAAGTAAATTAAAAATGGGCTATATGTGTTGATTTAATCGCTAGTTTTCCATTTCAGGACGAATATAACGAGTTAAGACCGCTGTCTTATCCCCAGACTGATGCATTCCTACTTTGCTTTTCTCTCAAGTCGAGAAAATCGCTAGACAATGTGCTGACTAAGTGGCTTCCGGAAATAGACGAGAATGTTCGAGGAAGAGTTCCTATTGTACTTGTCGGATGTAAAAGAGGTAATTACTTATGCACCGCCCGATGTAAAATTTAAAATTCCTCGTAACAGGAGTGGTGAATTTATTAACCCGTTTGTTTATACTTTTTGTCACTTCCTTAGTTTATGCTCTCCATGCCAAGAAGTCATATCCTTGTGCTTTACACATAATGACTATTACACTGCATATGTACATCCGTGAATAGTGTGTGAATAAGGTTTTCTTGTGTGAGCAATTTTACATTCCCTTTAAAAGTTTCTTTCCTTGTGTGGAAGTGAGATTCAAATAACTTTCCGTGATGATGGTATCGAGAATTCAAGTTTCTGTGTCCATTTTGTACACGTTTCACGCACTTTTAAAGGGGCAAATTAACACTCATTCTCAATAACTAAGTACATCGGCTAAACTGTTTCGTGGAAAACTAACTTCAGACAAAGTTGCTATAGATAATTGTTTCAAAATTCCTAATGTATCCTAGATATCAAATTTCAATTGTTGATGCATAACTTCATTAGTTTCCTTGTTTTGTCGGACCATTTGAATAAACTAGAGGAAAATAACTTTGTTTTCGCTTTAAATATCCGATAATCGACCATTATTCTTTATATGAAGTAATACTGCATTGAAGAATAGCCCTGTCACCAAACAATTGTTTATTTTTTAAACAGAAACAATGTCTTTGAGCAAGAAATAAAAGAATCTGTAATATGACCACTAAATTAGCCATGGCTATACATCTAAATTCAATACATTCTTCACAAAACATTCGAACGCAATTATATGAAGATAGGAATTTGTTCAAAGGTTGCTATACCGATACGGGTGATTTCAAGATAAATCAAGTCTTTTTGATGCTATAATAGTTCCCAATTATAAAAAATGTCAAAATTACTGACAAAACAACATTCCTAATTAAAATGCGGATAATTATGAAAAACCTTCCTCAGAAGTATCGGATATTTCATATAGGGTCCATTTACGTAACATACTGAAAATGAAGAAAATATTAATTAAAATAAACTAATTTGTGATCGTATGTTTGCGGTTTATTTGATATGAAACCATATTTAAATATAGAGAAATCAAAGTTATCTATCTTGAGATAGCAGTTATCACGTTTACCACGATACATGTAATTAACAATTGTATTTGCAATGCCTATACACGTCAACATTAAAGATAGAAATATATATGTTGTTTAAGTCTGTAATACAATTTATTGTTTCATCACACAATATCAAAATGTCATCGTCACTAAACAACAACGTAACGAAATATTAAAGGTAACGGATATTTATAGCATAGTATAGTTCGAAGTTAATGTACTCAATAATCTGAACAAACGTGATGATATATCACAAAAGAATGATATATCTTTATCATCAACACAGCAAATCATAAGACCAATCATAATACATGTAACACAAAAACTATGATGAATGATTGATTTTATACCCTTGTTAGTTTCACAGAGTGAAGACCTCAATCGCTGAACCATAGATTGATATCCTTTTCTAAAGTTCCAGTGTACAAATTGTTCATTCTTCTGGAGTTTCGTGTCGCAGTAGGTGCATCCACCTTACAAAATCCACCAGAATTACTTAACCAAAGTATAAAGGCCCTTTTTGGACCCAACAAAATCGACCTGAAATTCTCTCTCGTCCTCATCTACAATCATGCCCAAGTATCACGTTTCTTCACATACTGCAGCAATGAAATATCCGAGTTTGTATTCTTCTTTCATTTGTATTTTATTCTGAGTTGAAGTTGAAACATTGTCAGTACTTGTGGTAAGAGCACTTTTGTCTTGGGTATTCCTATGATAGTTGGTGGTTGTGACAAGGGTCTATGTGATGCAAGGATTTCATACAAGACAAGGAGCACATTAACCCCTTACGTGTATCTGATAAATATTTCTCGATGACCTAACTTCTTAACAGCGTTGAGTTTCATAGTCCCACTTGCTGCTTTGAGTGGTATTTCACAGACTCACTGAATTTTCTCCGAACATTTACTGTCAGACACAAATCGAAAACAGGCCATTTTCGTGTTCGATATTGATGCCCACTCAAAGAAACTTTGCGCATCCCGAATAACAAATTCACCAAATGGCTTCGTACGCGAACCTTATTACAACTCCCACCAAGAAATTCACATGGACTCTTGTCATATCCTCTCTCAAAATAATAACATACTGCGTGTATCTTGCAAATATCATGACTAGCGACCATGTTAAACATGCATTATTTCTGTACTAACTCGATGGCGAGTGATTCCAGTAATGAATTGTATTAACGATTGGCTTTAATTTCTTTCAAAGTTGCAATCACGCCGTATTTAGTTAGCTTATTCAAGACAATCCTCCATCATAACACACTCGGTAATAGCAGAACTAGAGCAGATACAGCGTATTGATTTAATTCAAATTGAAGATAAACTTTACCCATGTAAACTTGTTACAGTAACGGAAGTTTAAAATACGGACATAAAACATAGTTTACAGTTTTGAAGTGGAACATTTGTCACTTTTATAATGTTGCAATGTAAATCTACGGTGTAACAAACGATACACAGAAACGTTTTGTCTTGACGTTTACAGTAATTTACGCAGCTTTTTAGCAAGTGTACTTACTATTGAGAATCAGTGTTTTAATACGCACACGTGAGATAAAATTTGAAATATAATAAGTTACTATATGCACAGAAAAAACATCAATAAAATCAGCATTGATTCTGATAAGAGTGGGTCTATGTTTGCGGTGATCTGATTATCGAGTTAAAATAGGGAAGATAAATGGAAAACAGTATCATGAAAATTCGGTCCGAGTTATTCATCAGGTGGACTTAATTTTTAGTTGGTCTGTAGGTGATTTCACCGTAGTTATCTTTTTTCGGCATAGCTGTATGATATTGATTTTGACCTACATTTTAGACCAATCAAATATTGTATATGAAGCGCGTTGTTTAAGTATGCAAGAAATTAGACAATTTGATTGGTTTATATTTTAAGCGGAGAGGCACCAAACGGGGTGTCTCGAAAAGATAAGTCCCATTCCCGTCGAGTACCCCTCTGGCGAAAAATCAGAGTACCGAAATAGGGCGATTCTTTAGACATCATTCTATTAACGCCGTTCATCTTTTTTAAAAGATATATCTTGTTTCAGATGATTATCGAAAATCAGGTATTGATAGTTTCGACATGGTTAGCACGAAGGAGGGAGAAGACATGGCCAGCTGTATTGGAGCTATAACGTATACAGAGACAAGCGCCATTGAACAGTCGGGCTTTACTTCAGCTTTTCACTCAGCCGTATGTATGTAGTATATACTGGTCGACAGAACGAACCCGACATGTTTTGTATTTTTAGAATGTTCACTGCATTGTGAAGAAGTGAACTGAAACGACGAATGCGATTTTGACAGATTTACATCCACTTTTTTCGAAAGTTTAATTCAACATTTGAATGTAACTGCTAATGTTTAGTGCAAGCAACATTAATAGAATATTTTGGAGTAGAACTTTTGACCAGTATATCTAAAATTAATCCAACCACCTTAATGACGTCATTGTGTAGATACACCTTGTTCGACATTAGTTCAGTTTTTTATGGCAATCAGCTGTTCTAACTATTATCAACCAGTACTAGCATGTTCAAATATTTATTATATGAACCGGAGGTTGGGGATAAAAGTGCATCATCTTCAGTCTAAATGTCCTTCAGTCTAAATGGCATGCATCATATTCAGTCTAAAAGTCCATCGGTCTAAATGTCATTGCATCATCTTCGGTCTAAATGTCATGGACCATCTTTAGTCTAAATGTCTTGCATCATCTTCATACTAAATGTCATACACCATCTTCATTCTCAATTTCATGCACCATCTTCAGTTTAAATGTCATGCACCATCTTCAGTCTAAATGTCATATATCATCTTCAGTCTAAATGTCATGCACCATCTTCAGTCTAAATGTCATGTACCATCTTCAGTCTAATTATCAAGCATCATCTTAAGTATAAATGTCATGGAAACAAACGCTTTACCCTAGGCTCGAACCTACAACCTATAGTTTGACGATCGAGTGCTGTACATACTGCTTACCTAGTGGACTACTTTAATATATCCTGGTTTATCACCATGTCACTACGAATCTCAGACTTAGACTTAAAAATGGTAAATTTCAGAGTGAGTAACAAGCAATATTCAGACATAAAATTTATCTGTTCAAATATAATGAAAACGGAATGTTAGTAAATTCAATTTTTGCAATTTTAAAGTCTAAGTCTGAAATTCAGTCTTAAAACGTTCGTGAATATGGGCCCTGATTAATCACCATTTCACTGCGGGTGTAAATAATTCTAGTATGTGTCTGTGATTTACCTCGAAAGTGATGAAGCCTTCAAAAACACCATTACCATCTTTAGCAGGCCGTGGTTCATGTACACGTATGTTAGTCTCTGCATGCAAATAGAGTAAATAGCTTCCACCTCCAGAAATTACACGCTGCCTATTTTGATTGCAAGTTCATGCAGGTCTATTGTACGAGAATCGTGCATTTCTGTCACTGCAACACACTTTATACTCTATTTTCAGACTATGGCTGGACTGGAGAGAAGAAAGCGATCTACATTGTGATCTCATCATTGTTCGCGAAAACATGTGACAACATATCTGTGCAATGCTATTCTTATTTGTTTTTATTTACATACAATAAACATAAAAATCTTGCTTGTTCAATTCTCGTTCTCTTAAGCCATAATGTACTCGTGTATAACTTGGTTAAGTTTAGCAGCAGTGACAAATTCATTTTCAAGTCTTGTTCTGATATATGAACTATTGATTCAATGACGGCTTCCACTCCTTGATGAACACTAGATAATGTCATGTGACACAAAAAACTTCAAACATGTGCGTGGATTAAACTTACTGTAACACCACCGACGTAATACACTAGTTTGTTTAAGTGTGATCGAAAACGCAAGCATATCCATGGCTTTGTAACATAAACTTTCTGATCTTGGTCTCATTTGGATCAGGAGACTACTGACTTATAAAGTAGTGCATCCCCTCTAGTGCAACATTCTTTGGGGGCGTGACTTGTTGCTGTATCCCCTCTAGTGCAACATCCTTTGGGGGCGTAACTTGTTGCTGTATCCTCTCTAGTGCAACGTCCTTTGGGGCGTAACTTGTTGCTGTATCCTCTCTAGTGCAACATCCTTTGGGGGCGTAACTTGTTGCTGTATCCTCTCTAGTGCAACATCCTTTGGGGGCGTGACTTGTTGCTGTATCCTCTCTAGTGCAACATCCTTTGGGGGCGTAACTTGTTGCTGTTTTTTACCGGTGTGAAGTTAGCAGTAACAGCGGTAGTACGACTGGAAGAGGTTTTGGCAGTAATATTTATGATTCCGGACCCTGGATTCTCTATACCTTGTTGGTACATAATGTACATTTAGATTATTGCTAATTAGCAGTAATATGCCTATGCTGTAATGTTATTACTAGTAATAAAAGCTGTGCTACACTTCAATGCTATTGCTAGCAGCAGTACATCCCTCTTGTAGTATCAACAATGAATCTCAATCTAACAAATCTCTTACTGCAGTGATGCTTATTACTGCTAGTATAATAGATTTACAGCAGTAAAACTGCTGTTACTACTAACTTCTCACCGGTCTGTTTTTGAGAGGTAAAATTGATAGTAAATTATTACTACATGAGCACTTGGCACTGTTGTTAAGGATATATGGCCGCTCTAGAGAGTTTGCACTGAATTAAGCTAGTTTGAAAAGCACATAATAAAGTCAGTCTAACAATGAATGGAATATTCGAATATTTTACTTCAAAAACACCCAACCACACCTTAATTTATTTACATTATGTCTGTTTTTTGTTAAGACAAGCATTGCGGGCCAGCGGACGACTTGATGACGAATGGTCACATGACTAGAGTCAACCCACCTATCAATTCTACCAGCATATATCCGTATATGACGAAGGTACATTATGAGTGTAATCAAGGATACGAACTTGCACCGGATGTTCCGGATGCAGAGATAGAATGCTTACAGTCAAACACGTGGAGTGACTTTACCAACAATTGTACAAGTACGTGATATACGCAAATACAGTGAAACCTCACTTAAAGACCACTTCAATAATAATACCTCCTCAATCATAAGGCCACCTCAAATTAAGAACACAATTTTCAAACCAATTTTCCCCATTTTGCTTTTTATTGAACCTCAATATTATGGCCACCTTAATAATAAGACCACCTCAATAATAAGACCACCTCAATAATAAGACCACCTCAAAATGAAGAACACAAATTTCAAGTCCATTTTCCCTATATTGCTCTTTATTTGACCCCAATATTCAGACCCCCTTAATTTAAAGAGTACCAATGGTGGTCTTATTATAGAGGTTTTACTGTTATTAGACCGTCCTCTGTTCTGGAGAAAGTCAGACTTTGTGAGGTGGGCTAATTATTGGGTTTAACTGGTGCCGAAATTTTGAAAACAGGTCCTTGAGAATACGTCTTAATAAATGAGTTCGTCGTAAATCTAGGCGGTCTTTTAGAGAGGTTTTACTGTATGGTGAAAACTCGTTAAAACAAAATAATTTTCTAAAAATCAGAATCAATATAAGTCGTTACATATGCTAAATATTCATTGGTGTGGCGTGTCACATATTGATGCTCTCTGCCCACAGTAATAATGGATGTATCTACTCAGCAGCTAACATCCTATTGTTCTATGCAGGAATAGTAATTTCCTTTGATAATGAGAATAATTATAGCGTTTTCTATCATTTCCCTCCGCTTTTGGGTTTATGACAAATATATCCGAAATGTAACTACACTGGAACCCCTTTAAACCGGAACCCCTTTAATCCGGGAAACCCATTTAAACCGGACAAATCGTCCGGTCCCAACTTTTTTACTATATAAATCACCCCTTTAATCCGGAAACCCCTTAATTCAGGAAACCGGACAAGAATTTTAGCCCGAAATGGATGTTTCCATTATAAATCACCCCTTTAAACTGGACAAAATAAACTCTCAATATTGATCTTCACATCTTGCGCAAAACCTTTCGACAGAAGAGTTTGATACAGAGCACTTTGAGTATCAGAAGAAATGATTTTCGAATGCTTTAATGATACTTGATAATTGAAGGGTACATTGACTGTAATTTCACAGGTTCTTCTTTGTTTAATTTATGACCAAATATTCTGTAATATTTGACAATGACCTAGTGTCTGTCAGGGGGTCTCCTCCAACCAATTATTGATTTACTATTAAAACGAATCAATTTATGTAAATCACTTTTGCAAACATTGACTTTTTTATTTTGAAATCATATCTCTAAGAGTAAACGTACATATCACATCATTTTATATGTAAAACGATATCTACGCCAATGCAAAATGCAAACATACTGAACTGTCATTAGATGACATAGTTCAACTCATCAAGGTAATTGAATACAGATTATTTAAATGATCAATTTATTCTGCAATTTCGATATTGAAATTTATAGAAGTTTATTAATGTATTTTTGGTCAGATTTTCATATGAAGATTTAATGGTTTTATGGATTTTTGATACAAATCACTACAGTACTAAACAAAGTATAGATCCAAATGTCCCCGTTTGAAACAAAAGTGCCAAATCTTGTCCAGTTCTCAAAACCCCTTTAGTCCGGAAACCCCTTTAAACCGGACATATGGTCCGGTCCCGACTTCGTCCGGTTTAAAGGGGTTCCAGTGCATTTAGTACTTCCATGTTATGCCGTCAACGTTGCTTAAATTTATGTATGATGTTTTAGAAACTTAATCAATTTAGAAACATAGTTCAAGCCAGGTTCTTGTAACGCCAGTAGTGAAAACCATATAATAGCCGTCAGATCGCTGTTTCGGCGAATATTGCTGCTACTGCCACTATTGCTGTTATTGGAGGATGTTTTCATCAGTTGTGAGATTTTAAGACTTCATCAAAATGAGACGTTAAATTTACTTCCTACTTTTGTATTATGTTTTTGGTTTTATAAGAAAACGCTGCAAATTTTAAAACGGCTCTCATTTATTGTTATAATTGTCTCGTGATGATGATTGAAGCCTATTACTAATGTTTCGAAGGTACCGCACATGCATTTTAATTTACTCAAGCCATTTGTTCTGTGAATGCCACGTATGTACGTAATGTTATATATATGCATTGTTCTGTGAATCCCACGTGTGTTTAATGTTATGTATATGCGTTGATCTGTGAACCCCACGTGTGTGCAATGTTATATATATGCGTTGATCTGTGAACCCCACGTGTGTGTAATGTTATATATATGCGTTGTTCTGTGAACCCCACGTGTGTGTAATGTTATATGTATGCGTTGTTTTGTGGAATACGAATTTGTATGCAAGGAAGTGGTCCAGCTGGCCTACGGAAGGCCGGTGGTTCTAACAAGAATCCCACCTGGGCCCACAATGTTGCTCCACCCTAATAGCTGGAAAGTCACGGCATGGTCCAAGCTGAAATGTAATTGAAAGCCCCGTCACAAAAAAGTAAATAAACTTATCGTTATGAGTACAGTATTGGCCAAGTCCATACTATCTGAATATACCACGACGTATTTGATGTAAGTTTAAAGTGTATGTCTTACCGGTCTATTATTTCAGAAATTCGATGTCCAAACTTCACAGTCGAGAATGCCGATGTTACCTTTGACTCATTGGAGTATCAAGGCAAGGCGACAGTGTCCTGTCATACTGGCTATGTGACAGCTACAGATCATACTACAGAACAAGTACACTGCCAGCACGACAAAACATGGTCAGATCAACCACTTTGTGAAGGTGAACTTCTTTTGTCTAAAACCATTATACAATAAAACCTCACTTAAAGACCATCTCTATAATAGGACCACCTCAAAATTAAGAACACAATTTTAAAGTCTATTTTCACTGTTTTGCTCTTTATTAAACCTCAACACTAAGACCACCTCAATAAGAAGATCTGTTTTCAAGGGTCCCAAAGGTGTGTTCCTATCATTAAGGTTTTACTGTAGTCGCTGTTATTTAATTTTGAATACATTTTCGTAAAAATATGACTTCCCACCATAGCAGACTTCTTTTCCATAGCGTTTTCCAATACCACTAAAATACAAGGACGCCGCGTCAGCAACGCTTGGTGAAAATTATTTGGACCGATTTATTTAGAACGAATGGTCAGGTATTTGTTCTCATACCCGTTTATGCATTACAATATTTGATCTTAGATAGCACATGTACGTGCCTGTATGTCATATATGCTATGCACTTCTATTCAGTCGATGCATATTTAAATAGAAATGAAATAATAAAGATTGACATCATCCACGGAAAATGACGACATTGTTGACTGGATGCCTGGAAGCACATGTTTCACTACAAGTGTAATTTTAAATAGGAGGGTAACATTTGTTTAGGTCGTGTTTCATAAAATGCTGTTTGGCGATGTTTACAATGAAAGAAAGTCATGTTTTGAGGAACACGAACAATCGATCAATGAGACTAGTATATTGTTGAACACCAAATTAAAATACAGTTTACATTATTCTTGTATTTGACAGAAATATTCAGCCATTCTCCAAGAAACTGCCAAAACAATGTCACAGCATTATTCTTCATTTTCGGTCTAATAGTAAAATCAGATAAGAAGTAAACCATCTGCTAAGTATAGTACGATTCAATATAAACGTGGGAAACGGCTCTTCAAAATAACACCGTATAAAATACTGACCACCACGATGTCAGAATGATCGTGAAGTTTATGTGACAGCTGTAAGCTCTTCGGTGGAAGAAAACTGTTAAAGTTTTGACGTGTTTGAGGTTTTTCTCTATTAATATCAAATAATTTGGCCACAAAGTATTCGTGTTTTTTTCCAGGTGGGTTCAAAACTAGATAATTGCCTATGGGGATTTTAAAGCGTATCTTTACGTGACGGTAATCTAAAGTAGTATACATGAATTCGAAGAATATAAATGCTTGTTACTCAATTACATGCTTGTTCTAAACAGAATGAGTCAAACATCAGGCTTCACTAAGTCTCCAAACAGAACAAACTTTCATAGCAGTTCCATTGAGATTGTCTGATTGTGCATACTTCCAGCTGTTCTAGTGCTAGAGACATTTATACTTAAATGCCAATAGTCATTGAAAATTGGCTTACTTATTATTTCAGGCAGTCAAAGTAGTCATTACTTTAAGCTACACAGTGGTAAAATGCGAGATTCCCCAGGTACGGATGTGTTAGTAAGGAGTGAAATAGACTGTGCTGTCAAGTGTACGTTTAATAAACTCTGCACAGGAGCCAATTATCAACGTGACCCAACAAAAGAAATGGGCGGAACTTGCAGATTGTTTGAGGGACCGTATGCTGATGGCGAGATACATTCTGATTCTGATTGGAGATATTTGGAGATTTCACAATAGACTTAATGACATGTTGGTCGTCTTGACTTGTCACAGTGACAAAATCATTATGTAAGAGTATAACATAGCATTTTTCTGAAACCTTCGTTTAGCATATTGTCCAGTGGATGTACATGTACCAGCTAATCAACAAAATAAACCATTTATAATAAAGTTGTTTGTAGTTTTAATGTATGATGTTTTTTTTCATATGAGATCTTGCAATAAGTCTTGCATTAGCCGATTCAAAAGAGAAACTGGTTATCCCCCTTGCATTAAAACATTAACGTTTGTGTATGTGCTATTAAAATGAAATTATTGAATGGTAGGACCTTCGAAAATACAGAACTGTTTATCTGCATTTGCTGGTTGCTGGAGTTTTATCGTCACAACAGTATGACAGTTAATATACCGTAATAAAATTCAGACATTTCCACGTAAACTTTCAAGAGTGATGCCCTTTAAACATGGTCCTATCGTTATGAATTGCGCAAGATTTTATCGACGTGTTGGCAATAGCAAATGTTAAATAATAGACAGCCTGCACAGGGGACTTGTGATTGGCGGTGAAAGAAAAAATATCAAATGATGCTATTTCAGACATTTGAATCCTTTATTTTCCAAATATTTGGATTCTGGTATATTCATGTTTTCTCTTTTGATTATCTCCCGTATTATAACTTATGGAATTGGTTATATACTTTAACATATTCAACCTCATTTATGAATAGCTTTGTTCTTTATATAAATGAAGTATGCTGGTCTTTACCAATTTTGTAAAATTATTACTAGATCCGTGAGACAGGGATGTCCCTGCTTAATATAATGAAATTGAAAGTAAGGATTAAAATATAATGTTGAAAACTGGAGTCTAATGCACAGTTAAATCCTGTTCTGAGACTTTGGTATTTTAGATATGGATACCACTGTTGCATGCATCATATCATCTTAAAATGGTGACCATTTTTGTCAAATTATTTCTTAATAACAAAGTTCTGGGCCAGATACAAATTTGACACAGACAATGCAGCGTGACCTTGCCGATGCACCGTGTCCTTTTAGATAGGGGCACCATTGTTGCATGCAACACATCATCTTATGGTAATCATCTTTGCCCAGTTAATAAATCCCACATAAGACAACACAATTCGACCGAGTCGAGTCGTTTTTCGGTCGGTCGAAAAGAATTCGCAGTCACTATCCCGACCGGACGAGTGCTTTTTCAGGTTGAGAGGAAAAATAATTTCATTCAAAAAAGTAGCCTATACAACTGTCATTAGACGCTAATTGAAATACGCGGTCACATTGTCGCTCAACAGAGCTATGTATAGGGCTAATCGCCCTACTATCGTATATTTTCTTTCAAAGAAAAGTACAATTTTGTTCCTCAGATACATATGTACTCAATATACCATGCACATTAAACACGTTTATGAAATAATTTACTGAAGCTATCCCCAAGCTATATATATATACTCAAGGGGTTCCGGTTTAAGGGGTTCCAGTGTATACATACTCAACACCTTTTATATCAGAGAAGTTCTTGTTTCAATATACTGTGGCTATATCCAAGCTTCACATGTACTCATAAGCTACCATATTATACAAGGTTTTATTATATTATACAAGGAGCATCACCACAAAATATACATCTATACATGTTCCAATCCTCTCCGTTCTTGACATCTCATATATTTGCAGGATACAATTTTTTTATTTGATTTGTGATTTTAAATATAGACGCTTCATTGCGTAAATAAATAAACAAATTTGTGGTTCGAAAAAATAAAAGCGACAGTTAACGGTCTTTTTAAGTTATATAGTAGCCTATATCATTTCCGTTTTACATGTGTACAAATAATTAATGTATTAATTACGTTCACTTTGGCTCTTACTCTTTTGTCATGAAATACGTTCATTAATGATATCCATCAATGTTCTCGTTACGTAAAATAATATTGCGTTCACATAAGTTAAATTTAACTATTAAACTTAACTTCGAGGCAAAATAATTACAATTTAAAAATGCTTAATAATCTGCCTTAAAACAAGCCGGATAATTCATACGGACGATACGATCGAACAGAAAAACCGCGCATGCACCGGGTCATTTAGTGTGAGTATACCCGAGTTCTGAAATCGAAAGTAGGGTTCAAACAATCTCCTTTGCAGAGTTATCGTTCCTTACACTCACTCTCATACACTATCGGCTATCATTACATTTACGAGAGTGTAAGGAACGATAACTCTGCAAAGGAGATTGATGTAATGATAGCCGATAGTGTAAGAGAGTGGGGTTCAAAGTCAAACAGAAAATGGCGTTTGGAGGGCGTTCTCAGCTTAAAATGTCGGAGGAAACATTTGATTTTGTGTGTACTACATGTGCACAAAACAACAAGACAGCAGAAGCTGTCAAGTATTGTGTAGAATGCACTGGATATTGTTGTCAGTCATGTACTGACATACACAAAATGTTCCCGATATTGAAGCACCACAATTTGATGGACGTTAGTCAAGGAAGCCAAGCGAGCAGTCCACAACCAAGTTTGTTGGAAATTCCTACAGAAAGGTGTAGCATACATAAAGCTAAAGTCGTTGATATGTACTGTGAAGGTCACGATGTTGTTGGGTGTTCTACATGCTTCGTGAAAGATCACAAGTAAAACTTTATTTACATAAATATAAACTTTAAATATGATGGAATTATTATTACCTCTCCAGAACACTCGAACCCACGACCCACGAAATATTAGACGCCTTTTCTCATTTTATTTAAAGTACACACTCCTTTTCTTAATTTTACATATATATTCGAAGGGAATAATTTAGGTGTTTTCATCATTTATTATGAACCAAAACATGAAGAATCAAGCAATACATACTTTAAGTATGTCAGTGCACACATTTACTTTCAAACACTATAAATAAAATCAATATGCTACTTAAGAACATTGTCGCATTCTCCTAGTGTTTTATGTACACAAATGCAGAATGTAATTATATATCATTCCATTTCAGGTTTTGTCAAGACAGTCACATCCATTCCATACCTGACATGATTGACAACATATTTAAGTTGTTTGACTGCAAACAAACGCACAGTCTTCTTAAAGATATGGTGGTATCCATGGAAACTGTAAATAAATCTAAAGATACACAACTTCAAACTTTGACTAAAGCAAAGGCAGAGGCTTTACGTCAAGTCAATACATTCCAAAAAGCATTAGAAGCCATTCTGAGTAAGACTGCCGAGTCATCACGCAAAGAAATAGAAGTTGTATACAGACAACTAGTAACAGAAATTCTACACGACAAGCAAAGTGTTCATAGCATCTGTAAATATTTGCAGACGACAGACGACAAGCTCAATCAATCACAAGGAAATAGAGCCCAACGGTTTGTTTGCACGAAAATTGCCCAAGAAAAAATGAAAGAAGCAGATGTTGAGAAGATGAAGCAAGGATTACAACATAATACAAACGTACAGATATCATTCATTCCAGACCAATCATTGATGGAATATATCCAAGCTTTACAAGGTATTGGTCAAGTACAGAAACAAGGAAAGCTGAAACACAACCTCTACAAAATCAAAGAAAGTAGAGATATTACCATGAAACTTTCTCATGATACTAAGACATGCTATTCCATTGGATGTTGTCTGACACATGATAACCAACTACTTGTCACAGATTATAACAATATGAAACTAAAACGTATTGATATACTGAAGATGTCAGTTGTTGACTATTGTACTTTAGATTCTGTACCTTTTGGTGTATGTTGTATCAGTAAACATGAAGTTGCTGTTGCATGTCACAGTGACAACACGATCCAATTTGTTTCCATTCATAATAAGATGACTCCTACAAGACAAATGAAAATGTCTCATCTTTGTTATGGTATTGCTTTCAAGGATGATAAGCTTTATGTGACAGATAATGGTGCTTCACTCTATGTTTATGATATGACTGGTACCCTGTTGAAGACAATTACACACGACAATGTCGGGAATAAGCTGTTCAACATTAGTAGACATGTTACATTCAATGAAAGTGGAGACAGAATGTTTGTTGGAGGTGGGAACAATGGGCTAGTATGTTTTGATGGGATGGGAAATTATTTATCCACTATTACAGACACTGACCTGAAGAATGTATATGGTGTATGTGTTGATGGTAGAGGAAACATGTTTGTAGTTGGGTACGGTTCTCATAATGTGGTACAATTCAGTGAGAATGGGGAGAAACTTGGTGAGGTTGTGAAGCCAGGATATGGATTACTATGTCCACCCGCATTGTGTTTTCATCAGGGACTGAATAGAATGTGTGTTACCATGAAGACCAGTGATGTAGTGAAAATGTATGAACTAGAGTAATCAAACATATTGCGAGATAACAGAGTTATCCATCTTGTGTACATATATTATTTATGTATAGATAGCATATTGAAAACCCAAACCGTGTTATACTAAAATGCAAAACTAAAGGGCGGTAATAAAATTATTAAAATGGGCATTTTGAGTGTTAAATTATGTATAATAATAAATTAAATACACACGATTAAACATTGATAAGAGTGTTGCAAACATATATAAGGCATTACAAAATTTAAAAAAAATAAGAAATAACAATATTTTTGGTTTTAATTATTTACCTATAGAGTACACACGGTATTAACTAGTAAAACATTTTAGCAAACTACAAAACGCTGGCACAGTGAAGCATGCATGTCACCGAATGTCAAATCCATGCAGAATGTTCCATATGCTGATGTTTCCTGTTGTCGGTGTATTGTCTTGTGTATGTGGTATTCCCTGTAAAATGTAATCTTTCTTTGACAAGTTGACTTAATGTTGTAACTGTCCCATTTAAATTTTGTATTATTTTGACTATTGGATATGTGTAGATCATGATTCTCGGGTCGAATTTATCGATTTAAAATCAGAGTGGGCACAAATGCTTTTAGACTCTTTCCAATCAATCATATCATCTTTAACCGTTTCACCAAAGATATGGTTTAAGCGAGTATTAGCGATTGTTTTCTGTCTGACTTTTAAACATAGTGAAATATAGTGTAGTTTAATATCACATCTTCTCTCTAACTAATGGGTCAATCCGGCTCAAAGTTCACACACATTATACCGGCATGATACTTTGAAAATTTATTGAATTTAATTACTAGATGCCCACGGGCAACATGTTGACATGGCCCTCTTGTTTCTGTTACTACAGCTTACAAATTGTTGCACCTAGAGTAAAGGCGATTACTATAGTAAACAGAAAGAACAACAGATGGTTATTTTTGAAACTTTAATTTTGATAAATAATAATGCACATTTAACCAAGACTAAACCCTAAGAATATAGCATTTATCTGTATAGTACACAGTTATTATTGTATTATTGAATTTGTAAGTTCCTCTGGAATCATCATTAGATCATTGTGAGATATACAAGAAAACACTGTATGTTCTGAACAAAGTTACATAATAATCATAGCACTAGTTATTGCTTTCTTTGAAAAGCATGGCAAAAACAAAAGAACACAAGATAATATACAGAATGCTGACAATATTTCAAATTGGTTCTGAAGGGAGGTGCAGTGGTCGAGGGATTGCGCGCCCGACTCCTGATCTGAAGGTCGTGAGTTCAAGCCCCGTAATGAGTGGAGTTTGATCATGAACTTCTAAATTTGGCGAAAGTACTGGTTGGTAGCCAGGAAGCAGTCATCAAGAGTGATTAGTATAAGTTGTAAGAACTTGTTTCACAATCGATGTAAAATAAATAAATTTAAACTTAAACTGGTTCTGCATGATGCATTAATTAGAGATATACATGTTTAGCATTCAGAAAACAGGTAAACTGATACAAACTGGTGTCAAGTATTGTAATCAGTAAGTAAAATGATCATCATTATCAACCTATTTCAAGAAACAAATCACTAAAACTAACAAAAGTTTGGTCACGAGGAGAAACGATTTACTGTTAACCTTATAGACATGACAACAAAGTTTCCAACAACACCATTTTTTTCAATCCTGAGATTAGCTCAGATATTCTGGTAAACATTAAAAACAAGAACTATCACAGTAGAAAACTTGATTAATTCAGTGTTGATGGCAACCAAACTTTCTCTAAAAAAATTAACTGAAGTAAATTCAAATTCTGTAAAATCCTGGTTAATACTATCAAAAAGACAGCAACACCTCACATAAAGTCCACCACATTCATATGACTACATTTTCATAGATCAATTTTTAATTGTTCTTATATATTTTTACTTGATAATCAGACAAACTCCCAACTACATGTATATCCAACTCTTCCTAACCAATATGTAACAAAAGGGTAATATCTAAAACATATATCAATATTGCAATGTTTAATCATCATCATCACTTTCAATCAAGTTTTTCTTCTGTATAATTCTTCTCAATGGTACATGATCATCTAGATCGGAGTCTGATTCTGTACCCTGTGTATATAATGTAGCTGGAAACGATTCTGAAATTGAAAATATTGTATGTATATATGTAATAGGCTATACAGTAAGCTTTCATCATCTATACCAGATGTGTATATATGACACGGATGCCACTACTTTCAAGTCGAAAAAGGGCCAAAACTCCTCCAAAAAAATTGTGGATTGAAAATGAAATCCAACTTGACCTGGACCCTTATTCACAAACATTTTAAGACTGAAAGTCGGACTTAGACTAAATAATGTTACAGCCCGGACAAGAATATTCTAATTTGTGTAGCCTTGCGACACATTGTCTTGTTATGCATATCACATGTAATAGCACCTCCTCGATGCCTTATATGATTTCCCAGGAGTCTGTGTGGGGAGACAATGTATTGTGCATGCGGCGTCCCCTGTAATTATTTAATATCTCTTTCATACATATTGTTAATGCAGATTTTTGAAAATGAGTTATGATTTATTGGTTTAGCATTATAAAAATGCTTATATTCTTTGTGTTCTCTTTATATTGTAATAATGTATGTATGTATGTAGGCCTCCTGTTAGATAAGTTTATGTATGTATGTTTTTATGTGTATAGCTTAAGGAGTTACCTTCAATAAATAAAGTTTATTATTATTATTATGTGCCAAATTATTCTGAAATCCCTCCATCCATAATGAAGTTATAGCCAAGACAGGATAGGAGTAACTCTTAATGCCCACCATATATATATATATATATATGGCCGAGGTATAATAACACAGGTTGGGATGATATGCTGAGCAACAGTTTATAACCAATACTTCAAAACTCAAATCTCATAGAAAGTGGATTACAGAAAATACTAAACACTTCCTTAACATTGTAATTGAACTTGTAAACTAATACCTTCACTTAGAGTCAGTAGTCAATTTTCCAAAAATTCAAAATGCAGAGTGGTGGTTATAATGCCTGGCCATGGTTGCTATATGTACATGTGGGATACATATAACCCACGGCCATGGTTGCTATATGTACATGTGGGATACATATAACCCACGGCCATGGTTGCTATATGTACATGTGGGATACATATAACCCACGGTCATGGTTGCTATATGTACATGTGGGATACATATAACCCACGGCCATGGTTGCTATATGTACATGTGGGTTACATATAGCCCACGGCCGTGGTGGCTATATGTACATGTGGGATACATGTAATCCATAGCCATGGTTGCTTTACGTACATACAATATACAGCATAACCATGTACAAGACAGGCAGGGCATATCACTAACAGCCAATTTGAAATTGCATGAAACAGAATTCTTGAAATTTTGATCAGGACAGCCATGAGTCTAAGTGAAAATCAGAAGAATTAAATTCAAGTCTGAGAAGTTGGCATCAATCAACTTCGTAACATGGAGGTTAAGTAAAGTAAGACTGACTCGTAAAGTATAATGGTCATTAAATCATACACACTCATCTCTCCTTTCAACATTTGTCATCAAGTATAAGCTTTAACACTTCACCAAATGAGCTTATGGGACAGGAAATTAATAACAAGCCTAAACATTTCAATCATTCAATATCATTCATTAACCCACCTCCAGGAGCTGCAGAAGCCGGCTTGCTGCTTTCATCAGCCATTCCATTCAGACGTGCTTTCTTGGCCACAGTTTGGCCAGATTCAGAATCGGTTGACCTTGACCTTTTACTAGACTGGCTTACAGATCGTACACTGTTGTCTTCATCCTTATCAACTGTAAATAAAGACACAGTCATAGAGAAAAAGCACATTATGGTCCATAGAATACACAAAATTTCACCTTTATACACTTTAATATTTTATCATAACTAGCCTGCTTCAATCACACTGGAGAACAACTTGGAGAAACATAGTTTTTTATGCTGGTAAAACACCAAGCTTGTGTCAATATACAACATATTTGACCATAACATAAATTATACAAGAACATTAAATATACAACACAAGCTTAATTATGTTGAGAGCTCTTGTTGGAGTTATATGCAGTGGAACACGCTTATAATTATACAGTGGAACACGCATATAAAATACTCAATCGTACAATGGAACATGCTTATAATTATACAGTGGAACACGCTTATAATTATACGGTGGAACACACTTTCAACGTACTCAATCGTACAATGGAACATGCTTATAACATACTTGGTTATAACAAACACTTGGATAGAATGTAGTATTCTTTATTCCCCAATCAAGCGCTTCTATATTTCAATGTGTAACTTCACGTTATAAAAAATTTGGATAAAGCGAAAATTATGAAATTTGTGGGTCCCAAAAGGCATATTTTAACGCAAACAAACTCGGACAATCGGTCGTTAACGCAGGTGTTACCTAATGCAATAATTTATAGCAACAGGCACAGCACATTGTTTGACCAACTCGCTAATTGGTCATGAAATTTTCCCACAATATTTCTGTACTGGCTGAACCAGTATTGACATTGTTTAATTTTTTAAAACATTGCATTATTAATACATCATGTACAATTCATGTGTGACTGTTCATTAGTAAAGATGGAAAAAATAAATGAAAAGCTAAGTTTAGTATTGCATTTGTTCATGTGCTTTTCACAAGCGGTGAATTATTTATATGAACGTCTCATTAACATTTAAATTTATGTTTATCTTAAATGTATGTGTGTGTTTTTCAATGTGTTTCAATAAATTGTATATATGTTGATGCAAAAACATTTTTTATTATTTATTTCATCGATTAATGAACAAAACGCAATGCATGTTCTGTATCAGTACACACACAAATAGATTAAGTGTAAACAAGATACAAGTCAACAGTAATTCAGCATTGCGAACCGCACCTACACATCTTCATGTATTAAAGGCAAGTTTTAGTAGGTATGTCTAGTGACACAAAAATGATCAGGGAGTGGGGCTCGGATCCCCCACACAAAGAAATGAGCTCTTGAAATCTGGTTACCTATACGGACTGCCCAAATAGATGTGGAGCAGTCTTAGGGCCCTCTTGTACATGTATGTACCCATATTCTCAAATATTTACTCCACAAATTGACTCCTCAAAATAAAATGTCATGCCCTCTACTACATTATCACAAAATTTGTTATATCGAAAACTATACTAATCATGTGTCTACATACCAGTGTCCTCATCACTCTCATCACTACTAGACAGGAACAATAATGGAAGACTCTCTGAATCTTGTGACTGGTTCTCTTTATCCGACTGTGTACCAGTTTCTCTGTCAGACTGTGTACCTGATATCAAACCCCTCAGAGGAATATCATCATCACTGAAATATTTCAATAGACACTGTTCTCACAAATGTAAACAATCCACAGCAAACTATTGTATATCAGTTTATGTAAACAATTCACAGCAAACTATCGTAACTCAGTTTATGTAAACAATTCAAAGCAAACTATCCTAACTCAGTTTATGTAAACATACAGATACAACAGCACAGATATAATCAACTATATGTACAATATCATCATCATCTTGAACAATATCCGATGAAAAAAAGGTCAAAGCATCTTTGTAAAATAGATAAAAGATCATAAGAGAAAATATTAAACCCTATTGTGTCATGGAATTGATTATATTTATCATTGTTTCTTATAATACAATAACCCATTATCACAAAGACACAAAACTATAACTAAAAATGACAAATATCAAGAGATGATGTTACAATCCAGTACCGACCCTTCTTCTGAAAGCAACTGACAACATCCACACAGAGGCAAAGGACAAATGACTTTGGATGTATTATCTTAAGCCAAATGTCTGAAGACACATAACTCCCCTAGTGCTCAAACCTACAACTACCAAGTTGGCAGTCGAGCGTTCAATGAATTAGTTACAACAACAAGGAAGGCTTAGCACGATGTATTAACAAGCGGGCCATGATGGCTTTATATTGTTCACCTCACTACAACGCCATTTTGGCTGAAATAGGACCAACTAAGGATTATTCCAGTCAAGTTTAGTCAAAATCCACATAGCAGTTCTAGAAGATGTCATTTTTAGTTTCCACTATATATAACAGTATAAGGAACAAGATCACTCCCCTGGCAGCCATGTTTTTAAACGGAACTGAATAATTTATGCAATTTTAGAACTGGACCACTAGACAATGCTTCCCACCAAATATCAAAGCTCTAGGCCTCATGGTTTTTGTCAAGAAGATTTTCAAAGATTTCAATTTTAAAACGTTTAGCTCCTGTGACCTACTTATGCAGCAGACCGTAATGATTTATGCAACTTTGAAATAGGCCTATCCAAATATAATTCCTATGAAGTTTGAACAAAAGCCATCCAACAGTTTAGGAGATGTTGTTTATAGTTTCTGCTTTATACATATAAGGCATAAGGCCAACTGCCTTAACTATACACAACTGTCAACAAATTAGTAACAAAATTGCAATAATTTACCTATCACTATCAGACGTCAACACTCGCTTTAAACTCCTTTTCTTTGATGAAGTCGAATCTGACTGCTGGGAACCAGCTCTAGCATTACTAGGTGTCGTCTGGTACCCGATTTCAGGTATAATTGGTGAACCAGGATCAGACGAATAATCATAAGATGCCAAACTTTTTGGTTGTAGATTGTCATCACTGTTGGAATAAATAAAGAAATCATGTACTGACAATGCTAATTTACTGAATATACATATAAGGCATCATGGTGGATGGTTGAACTTGATGTAATAATTGTGTACATGTAAATAATACACCCAATCAAGCATTGACCACTGTTCACAATTCAAAATTATGTTTTACCTTCAACGGAGTATATATTCCCAAATTATTGATGGTGATGCTTTTAACGGTCCTATCAAATTTGGTGTTTTGATTTTTATCACTATTTCTGATTTAAGTTGCATAACATACCAATGTATGTAAAACACTTTCTTTCATAATGTGGTAAGGATTGACATACTTGCCAACACTAATATTTGTTTTTTCTTCATTTTACTGAATTTGATAACAACAAATATGACACTGAGGTACAAACTGTTGAATGTGACTATTTCTGACATGATATCATGCATGGAAAACATTTTTAGATGTTTTCTGTAGTTTTGTCTAGATAAATAGCGGAAAAGTCTTTCCACCCCCCTGGCAGCCATGTTTTTGACGAATGGAAATAATTTGAACAATCTTGGTAAAAGATCTCCTAATGAACATTCAGGTGAAATTATATCGAAATTGGGCATGTAGTTTTTGACATAAACATTTTTGAAATTTCAACTATAATACACATATGAAAGGTGGCTCAGCCCCCTGGCAACCATGATTTTTTACTAATCTAAATATTTCTAACAATCTTGAAAAAGGTCACACCAGGACCATCTGTGAGAAGATTTATCAAAGTTGACCCCAGAGTTTTTGAACAAAAGATTTTTTAAGTTTCCACTATATACAAATAGGAAAAATATTAATGCCTTGTTGCCCTGAAACGTTTGATGTGCAATTGACCCCTGTGACCTTGACCCAATGACCCCAAGATCAATAAGGTTCCTTTTCTACTCGCGACCGACCAATGCGAGGACCAAGTCTGAGGAGGGTAGGTCAAGGCATTCGGTGAGTTATTGGCCGGAAACATTTAAGGTCCTATTGACCCCTGTGACCTTGACCTAGGACACAAGGTCAATAGAATCCTCTACTACCCGCGAATGTGCAAAGCAATACGCCCTATGTTCTTCGAAGGGGGGAATAAAAACATATTGATGTCCACAGACACTACACACCTATCACTATCAGACACAGGTTTTACTTGTATTCTATTTTTCTTCTTAGAAGAAGATGGTGTTGACTGGTTTCCTACATTGTTCCTATCAGGTGACACAGGAGTTGTATCATCAGACTCT
This sequence comes from Mactromeris polynyma, assembly GCA_032209605.1. Classification (NCBI taxonomy): domain Eukaryota; kingdom Metazoa; phylum Mollusca; class Bivalvia; order Venerida; family Mactridae; genus Mactromeris; species Mactromeris polynyma. The sequence goes on along the minus strand of JASFXZ010000030.1, from coordinate 5,403,373 downwards.
GATTGGTCGGAAGGAACTTTCTTTCTGATTCTACAATATACACATACATAGATTGCAATACAACAATGAAAACTAATTGTCAACTCGAGAAACTGAATATCATCCAAGGTGAGGCTGACAATATTTATGTCACCCTCACTGTCATGTAATATTAATTTCATTATACCGAAAATGTCTAATAAATATCTATAACATTGTGTACAAGCTTTAAAACCAAAGTTTCAGCTTTCAATCCTCCCAAACAATCAGACAAAACATACAATGTACAATGGAATCAACAAATTTATAAACAAAAACTTCAATGAACAACTCGTACTCTTAGAATCTCTTTCATCGTCTAGATTTCTCAAATCCTCATCAGAAAGTGAAGCAAACACCTTGGATTCAACATTTTAATTTGACAGTTAGGTGTTTAAATCATAACGATCACCTAGAAGCATGTATGGCAGGTAGGCATTTAATAGGGCCACATTGAAAATGTTAGGCGGTCACATGTCGGTTTGTTACATATCACGTTATATTCCCTTAGCCAATCAAAGCAGCTAAATGAACTCATGAATAATAATGAGGTACAGTCGACACTCATTGTGTCGACATCGGTAATATCGACATTCCGATATGTCGACATATTTTATCAGTTCCCTCTAATGTCGACATTACGGGTTTCGACTGTATAATAAAGATTCAAATCAATGTTGACAGTAGCTTGAAGTTGATTCAGCCCAGTTTAAGTAAATTTCTGAACAAGTAGTGTTTGTAGAGCAACCTTTGATCTAGGTCCATGTAGCTGACAAACACAATACTGTTTCAGCAGTGTATGGAAATTATACTCTAAACATGTTAGGGAGACTTCATAAAATTTGTTCTTAACCAACATTGCTATCAGAGCTTTCAAAGAAATGGACATTGAAGAATAAACTTCAGTGTCACAATACATTATTAAGGACATAAAACAAGCAAACATAGAAACTTGTTCTCAATTAATATGCGATGAATATGCACATCTAAGACAAAAACAAGGTTAAATATAACTATATGATAAATGCAGTCAACCTTTTTATTTTCTTTGATTCCTTTTTGCTCTTTATCAATTCCTTTAGAGCAGCTATCTTGCTTGCATTTTTCTTTGGTTGGGTTTTCTTCACTTTCTTCTTTTGTTTCTTTGGCTTCTTTTTTGGCTTATTGTGTTTGATTTGAATTCTATCAGCATGGACTGGTTCATTGTTTTCATCCAGATCCAGGCCGCTGGCAATGTTTCTCAGTTCTTCAGGGCTAACTTCTGCTGGTATTCTCCAAAATGCTTCCTGGGTAACAAACAAAGATGGCACTCAGCAGACTACATTTGCATTTTACTAATCAGAACTTAATTTCTTATTAAAACATGCAACGTGAGTTGTATTTTGGAACATGCATCTGTGTACACTAATCATGTTTTGACAATTTCTGCCTCAATTTTACTCAATTACCAAAATATACTGGCTACTATGGCCATAAAATACTCTTCACAAAGAAGATAAAAAAATCAAAATAAATGCAAAGGTAAGTAACTGTCACAGAACATGATATAGATTCAACTATAACTTTAAAATCAAGCTGACTATATTCATATTCACAGCGAGGGCACTCTGTGATCAAGTGGCTACGGTTGCTGCTTCATTACTGGTTTACTGAAGGTGAGTGGTTCTACACAGGTGACCACCGGAGATCTGCCTCCGCCCTTATAGCTGAAAAGTCATGACTTATGTGACTTAAAGCCCGTAACAAAAAAAACCTAGAAATGTTCCCAGACAAGATGGTTCCAGTCTCGGTCTCAGGATTACTTCAGACATCTCCATATTGTTTGCAATACACAAAGAATGTGCTCAAATTGAGATCATAAAATGCATGGATTGCAAATAATATAAAATATGTACACTGATCAAAAGAGCCACTCCCCCAAGTTTGTATTTTGAGAAACTTCAACATTACTACAAACAGCGATGTGAAACAATAAATGTGACTATGACAGATTTACATTGATTTTTTTAATAGATCAATTCATTTGAATTCACAAGTGTTATAGCTTACTGCCATCAAAGTCAACAGAAGCTGTATCGGATGGCCTTGTAGAAACTATGTGAACTGGCCGAGAAGCACTTCTGTCCAGGGACTTATCAACAAACATTTTACGACTGAAACTCAAGACTAGACTTAAATTTATATTTACCATTCTTTCGTTTTCATTCAATCTAAGCAAATGTAATTTTGTCTGAATAGTTGTTATTACTCGCTCTACGCTTAAACCAGATCTTATTAAAATCTATACAGTAATAACAATGTAAGACCAATAAGAGCATTTAACATTTTAAAGTCTGAGTTTCGGTCTTAAAACGTTTGTGAATAAGGCCCCAGTATAGTATGTTTTATTACCTGTTCACTAGCAGGTGCTGCCAATCCGATCTTGCCTAGAAATGACAGGAACACTTTATCCTCCATTGCCGTCTCATTCTCTTCTGTTAGAGGTACAATTGGTACTCCGACATTTTCATCTAATAACAAATAGTTGTATTAACTTGATATAGTGCAGTTTTAATAACCACGAACATATGAATATATTACCCGGACCATTACATTTCCAAATAGGTGTATTGAAATATTCGTGTTTGTACGTAAGATTGTCGGAGAAAAGTTGCAGTTGTGATTTGATAGAAAAGTAAACCAAACAGCATCTATATGCACAAGAGCATGTTTGACCTAAATTGTCATGGATCAGTCCTGTTCATAGTCAACCTAACAGCACTATAACAATTTTTTCCATATTTGATCACTTCCTCGGGACAGTAACCGACTGTAAGTCAAGAACATATAACACGAGGATATACATAGCTCAATTTGATTACATGAGCACTTTAATCATATTCACACAATTGTATTGAACTAACTGTTGCGAGTCATATATGAATAAGTATGAATATTCAATGTCAAAGTACCTGCCAGAGGTCGTAAAACTCTATTAAACTAAACTGATATAATTATAAGGGAGCTAACCTTCTTCCTCTCTATCTCCAGCAGTCCTGTTTATCCCCCTTTGTATCCAACCAATCTGGTCCTTATAACCTAAAAATACATCCAGAGTAAACAAAAGATTTCGAAAATTCAAATTAATATCAGTATCTACAATCAATTCTAAGTTATATTACAAAACTGCATAAATGAAGTACATTATATGGGGGGGGGAGACATAAATATTTCTAACACCAGCTGTGTTGAAACTAAATGGCAAGTTATGTCAAGTACAGGGTGAACAAACCTCAGCATAGGGGTCAAGTGCCTGTCTCCAGATACAAAGGTCACGAGTTCAAATCCCACCTTGGCAAAGTTGAACTGTGAACTTCATCAATTATTCAGGAAGCAGTCATTGATAGTGATTCTTATAAGTTGCAAACTTGTTTCACAATTGATGTAAAATAATTAAGTTTAAACACACCTCGGTTAACTAATCCTTTCAGTATGTCAGCCATGCTTTCATTAGACTCAGCAGTTTCACCATCGTCAGCACCAGTATCATCCTTATCATCATCATCATCAGAGCTACTGCTTCCATCACTGCTATGTCTCGATTCTGCACCAAACTCTGGCTCGTCAAAATCAGAGGGTAGCTCTCTAGGTCCTGAACAATATAATATTGCAGCTGTACAATTTTCAACATCTTCTTTAAGTGACGTCATTTCAAGATAACGTCACCAAGTACTGACAACAAGCAATGTTTGCCCCATATAGCAATATGAAAGCGAAGCGACCATATGGAGTTAATGCTGTTTCCGGCTTGCACATAGTGACGTCACATGTGACTTTTTCTTGACGTCACTTACAGTAGAGGTTGGAAATCCCACATACACAAATGATGGAAGACAGCTTATGTCTCATAAATTTATAGCATTAGAAATAAGGTATAAAAATCAGTTTCAAGCAGCATACAGCATTAGACGGGTGAGACATATAGGAGTAACAGTATAATCACCTAGAATGTTACAAGTTTCTATTCTGAAGTATTGCTGCTAGCATAATGAATTACAGTAAAACCTCACCTAAAGACCACCTCAAAATGTTCAAGTCCATTTCCACTGTTTTGGTCTTTATTCAACCTCAATATTGAGACTAGTTTTCAAGGGTCCCAAGGATGGTCTTTCTTTTAGTGATGCTTGCTGCCATATATCGATCAATGCAAGTTGTTTAGGAGAATTTTACAGTTGAAGAAAACTAGCAGAATACCAAAGAACAGACAGACAAACGGACAGACCGTGGATGCCATATCACATGTCTCCCATGGCCATTTTAACCAGATGAGCAAGAATTCTACAATACCTTCATTATCACTATCATCGGAACTATTTCTACGACGTGAATGACCCCCAGACTTGCCACGTCTCTTGTACAATTCCTTCCTGTCCGATACCAGACCCATATTCAGTAATTTTTCCATGATTTTAGGACGACTCCGCTTCTTACACATTTCTGACATCATGGAACCAACTGGATCTGTAGTAAGAAACAAATAGCAGACGCAAGGTTATGAAATGATCGTATCGAATAGCCATTCCTGCTATACATTTTTTCTTGTTTAGATGGAATTACAAATGACTAATACAACGCTACAATACAATACTTACCTTCCTTGTTCTTAACCGTCGGCCGTTTTGATAGGCAAAACTGATAAGCCCTTATAGGAGTAATTTCGAAACATGTGATAATTGAGAAAATAGCAAGGGAATTTGCATGAGACAACCACTTTTTCTTCAACTTATTGAGCCAAATATCCACATGAGCATAATGAATAAGTTGCTTTTTATATATCAGATTAGTTTATCATCGTTTACATTGTATTCCCCATAAACTTTAAGGAAATTTGCCAATCAAAATGGCCGACAATTCAGAACAAGGGAGGTAAATATTATAGATGTAGAGAACTATATATAGCAATAGGAACAACTTGTAAACATAATTTCATAATTGTAGAATACAAAAATTTACAATCCCTGTTAAAGAATGACCTATTTCTACAAATTTGCAGCTGATCAATTCATACGTCATTTTATTGGTCATTCGTAAACAACTATCGAGGGTCTATCAAGCATTTTGATTTGTCAAGATGTTAGTCACTAAGCTTATTGTCCCTATATCAACCAGTGAAAGGCTTTGTCATTCATGAAATGGATATCAGATAAAAGCCACATCTGTCCGTTGCCATCCAGAACATCTCTTAACGTACTCGAAATTTTCGACCCAAAAATTATTTTATCCGGCACATTCAAATCCCTAAATTCTGGGAATACATGGAAGACTTACATCTAAGGCAGAGTGGTTTCGGAGATTAAGATTTTCAAGAATTTTCCATTATTAACTCATACTATAGAAAACCTGTGACCACAGGGCGAAGCCAATTTTGATACTTGGGCATAGTTAGAACATATTTGATAGACACCTGTAGAGAATGCTCAGTTTCGGAGATAAAATATTTTCAAAAATGTGACCTTGGGGTTGGAGCTAGTTTTAACCACTGGGGCACAGAGTCTTTGACAAAATTTCTAATGCATTTACTTCAGACATCCCAAATATTACATCAGCGACTTGAAAGGCATTAGGGCTGGAACATCAATGAGCATTTTGTAACTAAGAAAATTTCACATTTGATAGTTAAAATGAAATATAGGAAGTCAATATTCTGAAAGATAATGCATAAATATCAATACCATCCGAGTGTTTAAATCTATCATACAGCTCACGGAGTTCCAGTTCATCTTCCTCTCTCCATGGACCAGCTCTAGATCCACTGAAAATATTCACATGGAGTGTATGACAAAATCCCACCCATCAATCTATCGCTCTAACATGAACATCATTCATGTACATGCAACCATTTTCTACGGATTACTACTATAGAAGTGTTCAAACATGTGTCATGTTGACCACCTGATAGAACTCAGGACACCGGATATCAAAGTTTGAATCCTGTCCTATCTACGATTCTGCTATGTCTTCACAATCCCTAAAGTAGGTACAGGTAAAAAAATAAATAAAATTCAAAAAAAAAAATTCTTTAAATTTAGGTACAGGTTAAAATCCACAAATCAGCCATCAACAGTAACCAATATGAGTTGTAATAATTTGTATTAAATTGAATAAAATAAGTAAGTTTTAATGAAACATTATGACTAAATATTGCTGCTGCTATTCCATGTACGATTAATTCTAAACATTTCTGAACTGATCTCTCTAAACTTAGAGCTTTTAATGAATTACTTGTATTTATTTATGAAAGCTGATAGAGCCATGATCAATTACGACTTAAAGTTACTGAATTTACAGGAAATAAAATAAATTAAGCAACAAACCCTTTTGGCTTCTTTAGATCTTTAGCACTTTCTATGAGTTCTTGTCGTTTCAACTCCCTTATTATCTGGCCCCTAGTCTTTGCAGGGTCAGTAATTCTCTCCATAATACAATCCACAGTGTCCTTATCCTCTGAGACAACGAGATACATGTCAACATGAGAGTTATCATAACACAAGATACATATGACAACATGAAAACAATACTATACAATATGATTCTGAAATTCATTACTTTCAATCAAACAATTTTATTCCCTGCCTTTCTTAGAACAATATTCCCATAACCAAACCAAAATGTACCTGAGAAATTACTCATTTCAATAAGAAAGTTACTATGAATAGGGCTCAACAATCAATGCTGCTACATAGTTAAAAGTATCACAGAACTTTCCCACAAAGCGAGGTGTCTTACCTTCTTCATTGATTTGATATTCTTCAAACAATCTTCTAACTTCAGCCTCAGCATCCTCAGACCATGAAACTTTCCCTTTACTGAAAAATAACCATGAACATATCATTAAAATCTTTTTACCAGTTCCTTATGGTTTGATACAAGTAGAAACAACAATTGGAGGCTTTAAACTGCACAGATTAGCTGAGCCAATGTTACAGGCCATCAATATATACCACCTCGGACCTCTCACACCAAAGGTGAACACTGCAACAGTACAAGCGAGGTCTACAGTTAGACAGTATACACGCTGTGTTCACCTGAGTGTACCTTGGACCTCTCACACCAAGGTGAACACTGCCACAGTACAAGCGAGGTCTACAGTTAGACAGTATACAAGCTGTGTACACCTGAGAGTACCTTGGACCTCTCACACCAAGGTGAACAATGCCACAGTACAAGCGAGGTCTACAGTTAGACAGTATACAAGCTGTGTACACCTGAGAGTACCTTGGACCTCTCACACCAAGGTGAACACAGCCACAGTACAAGCGAGGTCTACAGTTAGACAGTATACAAGCTGTGTACACCTGAGAGTAACTTGGACCTCTCACACCAAGGTGAACAATGCCACAGTACAAGCGAGGTCTACAGTTAGACAGTATACAAGCTGTGTACACCTGAGAGTACCTTGGACCTCTCACACCAAGGTGAACAATGCCACAGTACAAGCGAGGTCTACAGTTAGACAGTATACACGCTGTGTTCACCTGAGTGTACCTTGGACCTCTCACACCAAGGTGAACACTGCCACAGTACAAGCGAGGTCTACAGTTAGACAGTATACAAGCTGTGTACACCTGAGAGTACCTTGGACCTCTCACACCAAGGTGAACACTGCCACAGTACAAGCGAGGTCTACAGTTAGACAGTATACAAGCTGTGTACACCTGAGTGTACCTTGGACCTCTCACACCAAAGGTGAACACTGCAACAGTACAAGCGAGGTCTACAGTTAGACAGTATACAAGCTGTGTACACCTGAGAGTACCTTGGACCTCTCACACCAAGGTGAACAATGCCACAGTACAAGCGAGGTCTACAGTTAGACAGTATACAAGCTGTGTACACCTGAGAGTACCTCGGACCTCTGACACCAAGGTGAACACTGCCACAGTACAAGCAATGTCTATAGTCAGACAGTATACATGCTGTGTTCACCTGAGAGTACCTTGGACCTCTCTAACCAAAGGTGAACACTGCAACAGTACAAGCGAGGTCTTCAGCCAGACAGTATACACGCTGTGTTCACCTGAGAGTACCTTGGACCTCTCACACCAAGGTGAACACTGCCACAGTACAAGTGAGGTCTATAGTCAGACAGTATACACACTGTGTCCACCTGAGAGTACCTTGGACCTCTCACACCAAGGTGAACACTGCCACAGTACAAGTGAGGTCTATAGTCAGACAGTATACAAGCTGTGTACACCTGAGAGTACCTTGGACCTCTCACACCAAGGTGAACACTGCTACAGTACAAGCGAGGTCTACAGTTAGACAGTATACAAGCTGTGTACACCTGAGTGTACCTTGGACCTCTCACACCAAGGTGAACAATGCCACGGTACAAGCAATGTCTATAGTCAGACTGTATACACGCTGTGTTCACCTGAGTGTACCTTGGACCTCTCACACCAAGGTGAACACTGCCACAGTACAAGCGAGGTCTACAGTTAGACAGTATACAAGCTGTGTACACCTGAGAGTACCTTGGACCTCTCACACCAAGGTGAACAATGCCACAGTACAAGCTAGGTCTACAGTTAGACAGTATACAAGCTGTGTACACCTGAGAGTACCTTGGACCTCTCACACCAAGGTGAACACAGCCACAGTACAAGCGAGGTCTACAGTTAGACAGTATACAAGCTGTGTACACCTGAGAGTACCTTGGACCTCTCACACCAAGGTGAACACTGCCACAGTACAAGTGAGGTCTTCAGCCAGACAGTATACACACTGTGTCCACCTGAGAGTAACTTGGACCTCTCACACCAAGGTGAACAATGCCACAGTACAAGCGAGGTCTACAGTTAGACAGTATACAAGCTGTGTACACCTGAGAGTACCTTGGACCTCTCACACCAAGGTGAACAATGCCACAGTACAAGCGAGGTCTACAGTTAGACAGTATACAAGCTGTGTACACCTGAGAGTACCTTGGACCTCTCACACCAAGGTGAACACAGCCACAGTACAAGTGAGGTCTATAGTCAGACAGTATACACACTGTGTCCACCTGAGAGTGCCTCGGACCTCTTGTTATCATTCTGCTCTACATACCAGATCTTGGAGATTTCATATAACAGTCCCAGTCTTACACTTTTTGTTAACCCCAATTTAAAACATTATTACCCAACAATATACATGTAATACTTTTACTACACACATCAGATAATCAGACATATTTGGCAATTTGTTTGAAGTGTCACTGTTAATCTGCCTAAGTACTAGGGATGTCAATGAATATACGTCCGAATATTCTAATACTGATTTGGAATTCAAAAATTCGAGAAAAAATATAAAAGCTGAATGCAAGTTATTTAAATTACAATGAAGGGCCTTATCACATTGATTGACATTTTACGCCGGAAATTAATATCTATGGGTGGTATATGACATGTCATGCTGTATATTTGGAGATATATCACTCTAGTGATGACAGTATGGGGTATGAAAATATTAGTAATCGTTTGGGATTTTTACAACTTAAGTGATCAGTTTAAAACAGGAAATTGTTAAGCATAAAGTTAAACTTCGAATTTCAAATTAATGTATTATTATAAAATAAGAAGGTCGAATGTTTGAATATTCATTCGGAAGGTTGACCAAATATTCGAATACCAAAATTGCCATTCGTTGACATCCCTACTAAATACACGAATATTTTACTCAATAAGAATGATTATTAAAATCCTCAAATAATCAATATAGACATCACCTCTGATAAGAACCATATCCTTCCACAATCTCTATCGCATCTTTGTTAGATTTCCAGAACAGCAATTCCATAAAAACCTTGCTGTTGTTGGTGGCAACTTCAACAAACTTACGCACTATATAAGTAGCGAATTTACCAATTTCCTGAAAATTATATTTTATATATATGTTAAAATAGTGAAATGTCACCACAAATCACAAATGTATACATTTTCAGCCCAAACATTACAAAATGAAGCTCAGTTTGCAATCAAGGTGAAAGAAATGCTGACAATACAAACTAGAGCTGAAGTTGATTCATTCTCCCCGCAATACCGCTTTGTCAGACGTATTTTTTAGAAAATTCAAGATGGTCGACAATCAGCCATCTTGAACGTGATAAAAAAATTATGCCACACACTACAACTCGTCATTCAGAATATTTGTGTTTCATGAAAATCCTTTAAACAAGAGACCCATGAGGGCCTGTGCTCTACTGGCAGGCTAAATTTTGTCTGGCCTTTATACTATTTTTTAACTAAGTCAAGGGCGATAACTGGTTAACATTCCTGTAAAATGTTGTGACTAGCTCATACACTTTTGAAGATATGTGCAACACAAGATTTTGTGACAGACTGAAGGACAGATGGACTGACAAGGGCAAATCCCTCCCCTTTTAGAGTTGAGGCATGAAAAGGAAAAGCAATATGCTGGGGAAAACAGTCCCCCCCCCCTAAATTTCATTTTTTTTACTGTATTCCAATTTTCAAAAACACCCCCATATTTCGGTACTGTAACTATCCACACAGAGCAAGAACCACCTAATTTAACTGGAGGACTTCTTGATTTTGAAATTCACTAGTCCTGCAGATTACGAGGTTGAAGTTAATGTAGAATCCTGACCTACATAAACAGAAGGTGAATTTTAAATGACCAAAGTCTCAGACAAAGAGAAACAAGGCGAAGGGTAACAGGCTTTGAGTCACATAAACAGCAAGATTCACATGATGACTTCCAGCTATTCCAGCCAATGGTGAGAAGGATGACCTCCAAGCCAGACACCAAGGTATTACCACCACCATTCCATACGTCAGCTGGATGGCTTCCTTACAAATTATACATCCCAGGTGGGAATCAGACCCGCAGCGTTGCGGGGCATGTCAGCGACCATTACCACTCAACCACAAAAGCCCCCCTAAAGAGTAACAGAGAACACACAGTGAAAGTCGAATTCAAAGCCAACAGAACGGCAATTGGGGTGCACTACATACTGATTGTTAACAATGTGTGTATACCTTGTATCTTTCTGCTTTCAAAAGAGGACTAAGAAGAATTTTCTGGAAGACACGGAATAAGGAGATTTGAAACATCATTCCTACATAACCAAGGTCAATTGCAATTCTATGTAACATCTTTACACAACAATGATTAGTGTGCATGGAATTCTGCTGAAAGTCTCCAAGAAGTAACACATAAGCCTTCAATATTTCTGGCTTGGCAAACCTGAAAAAAGAAATAAATTATTCAGTTTCAATTTTCATTTTCGACTACCTTAAGCATTTCACACCAATGCAAAAATTTACATTACAGTTAAATCTCACTTAAACATCACCTCTACATAACACTACTTCATGAATAAGACAGCATATTAATGGACTAGTTTTTTATTTCATTCTTCCATATTTTAACTTTCTTAAGTACCATGTACGGTCTTAATGAGATTTCACTGTACTTACAACACATGGAGTTTATAAAGTACTACATTACTCTACAGCAATCAAGTGGCAGTGTTCCAACAGCAACTAGTGATTTCTCACACAACACTAACAGTACAGAAACAATGAATTCCAAACAAAATATTTTTTTCGGCACAGCCGTACTAACATGGTCTTGCTATTTGTATAGCAGTGTTGTGAAGACCTATCAAATCTTACGTTAACCACACCAAGGCAATTTCTCTTCAACCGAACGTTTGTAACCTTGATGCAGATTGGTTAACCATTCGATAAAGGGTACGTTACCATACCGAAATCCATTTTGGATCTGGAGTGACCAGCAATCGTAACATCTCGGCAGTTTTTTATGTTGCACAACCAATCTTAACCTTCAAACTGCACCGACCATCTGTTTTTCAAAGATATTTCTTGTTAATGCTGCATTGACATTGAAAATGAAAGTAATGTAAACCCCATTACATGAACAAGAAGTCCCTTCATTTTTCGGAGTGCTCAATCAGAAAGTATTTTGCATGTCGTTCCCAGCCCCGTTATTTTGTTAAAAGTTCTAAAGAAACATCTGCAACATTTTGTTGCTAGGACAACTCATGACTTACTTGACTGAAAACTCCCTAAAAACAAATTCCTGCTCTGAGGTTTCCACGGTTACCATTTCTTCTTCCATAACTATCAGGTAAGAAAATTATTCAATAACATCAATTGATATTGTCACAAATTAAGCAAAAATTTTGATTTCCAACATATTTAGAGTAATTACTATAATTAAAATGTACATATATCAGGTAGGGACCTCCAACCCCAGACAGCCATGTTTTTAATGAATCAATCTTAACAATCTTGGTAGAGAGTCACCAAAGGTAAATTAGAGTGAAAGTATATCAAAATTAGGCCAGTAGTTTTCGACAAGGACGAATTTTAAAGTTTTTACTTGCCATTGCTATGGCAACCAGAATTCTGCATGGAATGGAATTCTTACAACAATTTTGAAAGGGGACCACATAAGGATTATTTCAGTGAACTTCTGTCAAAGTTGGCCAAGTAGTTGAGGAGGAGAAGTATAAGATAAGTGTGGACGGACGGACGGACAGACAGTGAGTGGTCACAATAACTTATCCAGCAGTTTGCTCACATAGTTTCTAAAATGGCTACTGCATACATTTTTATAACATTCATAATCCAAATGAGACAAACTATCAAAACAAGAGGGTCATGATGGTTCTATATGCTCACAAGAGTACACTGCCATTTTGGCTGAATTGGACTAATTTCTGAATAGGTCTAGATTACTTCCGAACTGTTGTTTGCATGAAGTATATACAGTTTAGATATGACTACCTCAATTGTGACCCTGATTTTCAAGGTAGGCTATTGGTCTTGTGTGACATATTCCATCTGTTGAACATTTGTAGCAGGTTATTTCAAAACTAGAGACTGTTACAAACCAAATATCAAAGTTTTTTATAAGGCTTAAAAATTCGGATCGGAAGATTTTAAATTGTTCACTTTTTATAATCTAATTTAGCTCCTGTGACTATATGCAACAGACTGGAATGATTCCTATAACCTTGAAAGAAGACCACCTTAGGATCATTCATGTCAAGTTCAGTCAATATCCACTCTGAAGTTACAGAGGGGATGTCCACTATATGGTGCACGTAAGGAACAAATCTCCAACCCCTGGTGACCATGTTTTTTAAAACGTAATAATTTATACCTTCTTGAAAAGGGACCACTACAAAATGTTTCATGTCGAACATCAAAGCTCTACGCAATACGGTTTTGGGCAAAAAGATTTTCGAAGTTAACATTTTTTTAAATCTATTTTCAGCTCCTGTGACCTACTTAAGCAGCAGACCAGAACAATGTATACAACTTTGAAAGAGGTTCATTCCTGTGAAGTTTGGTCAAAGTCTATTCAGTGGTTTAGGAGGAGATATTGTTTATAGTTTCCACGATATACATATAAGAAACAAGGGGTGGCCATGATTTTGACAAACATAATAATCTAAACAATCGTGTAAGAGGACCACTAAACAATGCTACACACCAAATATCTGTATTGAAAAAGGCCCAATCAAGGATCATTCCTGTAAAGTTTGGACTAAATCCATTCAGCGTTTAGGAGGTGTCATTTAAACAAAACGTTGACAGATTACAGAAAGCCATTGATCCTACTTAAATCTGTGAAAATCACATTAATCATGTCAGATCACCTTGACATAATGCATTGAATATTCTCAGCATACGAAATGGCAGGTTAACTCTTCCAACCAGTAGAATTACCATGAATACATCATTCATTAAAATTACCGTAAGCATTGATTTAAGTGCACTCATAAACTGATATATTTTATAACAAATCACAGACTTATGTCAGAACATATTTAACAAATTTATTCAATGTGTTTTTGTATTACTACCTTCATCTTCCATTGCTTCTTCGGGTATACCTGGGATGTCAACCACGGGCCCTGAAATAATACACAAATTATAGGTAATCAACATACAGTTATGATACACAATTTGAAAGGCCTCAGTATACAAACTGGGATTTTATTTGCAGCAAATTTTAAAATTTGGAAAATATGTTACAACAAATCATGTGACTTAGTCATTTTTAATGTTCAATAATATAATGTTATTAATCAAGAGATTTCATATTGGCTGTGTTATTTGGCCAAGAACAGTAAAACAGTGAAAATGGACTTGATATTGTGTTCTTAATTTCGAGGTGGTCTTATTAACGATGTGGTCTTATTATTGAGGTGGTCTTATCATCGAGGTGGTCTTATTATTGAGGTGGTCTTAATTTCAAGGTGGTCTTAGTATTGAGATGGTCATATTTTTGAGGTGGTCTTATCATTGAGGTGGTCTTTAGTTGAGGTTTTACTGTAGTTTGTTATAAAAACTTGAAAGGTCTTTTTAAATTAGTAACTAGATTTTTTAATATGTTCTATAGAGTGAAAAACTTCAAATGGCCGTATCTCTAAATAAAGATTAGCATCCAATATTTCTTCCTTTATTCATATGTTCACCTCATTACTGATCATCTATGAAATAACTAGGGATGTCAACAAATGGCGATTTTGGTATTCGAACGAATATTCGAATATTCAAACATTCGATCTTGTTATTTAATAATAATACATTTGAAATTCGAAGTTTAACTTTATGCTTAGCAATCTTGTGTTTTAAACTGATTACTTAAGTTGTAAAAATCCCCATGATTACTAATATTTTCAGGGCCTAAGTGAAATCTCCAGAGTGTTATATCTCTCTTGCCCCCCAATATACAACATGACATGTCAATTAATACCTGTAGATATTACTGTCACACGTAAAATGTCATTCAATGCGAGAATGTCCATCATTGAAATTTAATACATTTATTCCGCTTTTTTATTGAAAATATATATTTTATCGAATATTCGAACGTACAAACGAATATTCGTTGACATCCCTAGAAATAACTGACAAGTTTGACATGAAAAATTCTGGTTGTACAGTCATACAATACAAACCAAACAACATCAACATGTCTCCCCTTCTCTACGTGGGAGAGACATACTACATATCGAGGGCTCAAAGCAACACTGTCGTAACTCCAATATAAATACATAGAGGAGTTACGACAGTGTTGCGTTGAGCCCTGGAATTATATTGTTGCCTCGAGACGTATGTGACTGCAAAGAAATGTACCAACAAACAGTGAGAAACAATATCGTGAGAGCTTTCCCACCCTCCACATGTAACACCAGTGTGTTCCTGTTGTTGTACACAAACCATGTCTTAATCTAACCACAACTACTACACAAATACACGATTCAATTATATATAGGAAACAGTATATCAATTAGAGACTATAAAAGAGTCAGTTTCCTGTGACAAGCATCAGCACTCTTGTAGTACAACATAGCTTACGGTAATCCAGGTCAAGACACCGGTCCCTCTTCAAACAAACATCTGTTAAACACTCACTAGCCTAACCTCGGACAATTTGAATGCTGATTTGTGTTATCAACAATTTGTCCTTTAACACAAGAAGCTGTTGCAGACAGCCTTACCCCCCGCTGAAAGGTTAACACAAGACGCTGTTGCAGACAGCCTTATCCCCTGCTGAAAGGTTAACACAAGAAGCTGTTGCAGACAGCCTTACCCCCCGCTGAAAGGTTAACACAAGGCGCTGTTGCAGACAGCCTTATCCCCTGCTGAAAGGTTAACACAAGAAGCTGTTGCAGACAGCCTAATTCCCTGCTGAAAGGTTAACACAAGACGCTGTTGCAGACAGCCTTATCCCCCGCTGAAAGGTTAAGTTTAAGTAATTGGAATTTATGACATACCTACGCTCCAAGTTCTGTCACAAAATCTCATTCCTAACAAGTGTTACAGAACGTTACCAGTTTTTCTATTATTAGTAGGGATGTCAACGAATATTCGAATATTTGTTTTATCTTCGAATATTCGAATCCTGTTTCAATATTCGAATATTCGAAAAATTATACTTAATAAAAAATTTATGAAAAATAAAAATTGTTGTTTGTTTATTTATTTGCCGACCCCGATTTGTGTAAGATAGTATGAGAGTAATAAAGGATGTTGTTGTTGTTGTTGTTGAAATATACGCGCTTGTAAAAGTGTCATTGTGTATATTGGGGGGTGCTAATATAATTGTTTATCGTCGGGTGATGACATTTTGTCTCTCGATAATCCGTTAATTACTGACCGTTTGTAACAGTTTGATAGTCCATAGTCTCAAATAGAAGAAAAGAGGTGTCTAAATGTTGGTAATTTTGTTGTTGACGAAAGGTGTAAAAAAGTAGGCAGTTAAAACCACTGACAGGGACTTGAGTTTATGACTCGCTTTTTAGTTAAGGAAGATCAAAGATGGAATTGAGAAAAGAAAAATGGGGTGACGGGCAACAACATAATTTGCATACTAATTTTTCACGTAGGTCATATCATCCAATCAAAATGACTGTTTAAAAACATTTTACTCAAAATACAACGAGTTGCCAAGTTGTCATGTTCTTGATTTCGTATATTTATGAATGCATAAATGATAAACGTTTAATACTTGTAACAAAACTTGAAAACACAATGGGTTGTTATTACATCTTAAAAATAACAGAACTGATTCTTTTCTTCATGCTTTATTTGCAAAACAATGAACAATTGACGAAAACAAAACATATTAAACACTTCACAAAGATATTCATAAACACGAATATTGGCATTCAGAAGATGATCTGTTAACTGCAATAACTTCATTCGTCAGAGTCTTAATTTCCGGTGAAAAACGAAAGTAGAATACACACAGCACGTAAGGAACTTTGGTATATGAAATATTATTTTTTTAATAATTTTGTCTAAGTTGTGTCGAACGAATATTCGAATATTCATTCGAAATGAAAAACGAATATTCGAATACCTGATTTGCTATTCGTTGACATCCCTAATTATTAGTATCAGTGACATTGACCAAAGCAAACCTGATCTCACCAAATAATATTTACTGGTGTTAATTGACATGTCATGTTGTATATTAGGGGGCAAGTGAGATATAACACTCTGGTTATGACACCTATGCCCTAACAAATTTAAGTAATGGCAGGGATGTTTACAAATTGTTTCATCAGTTTTAAACACAAAATCGATAAGCATAAAGTTTAACTTCAAAGTTCAAATGTATTTTTATTAAATAAGAAGGTCGAATATTCGTTAGGAAGGCTTACCGAATATTCGAATACCACAATTGCCATTCGTTGACTTCCTTAATTATAAGTGAGAAGATGCAGAACTGGGAATGAAGCACTTGAAGCATTTAGATACATTACCAGACTGCACAGAGACAAGGAAGGGACAAAAGCTTGACTGTTATTTAGCGGTCATTGTCACACACTCAACTAATGAACTGAATCTTAAGATAATTGGCAGATACAAATCGTCGTCATTACTGACTCCTAGAAGAGGCAATTAAAGAACAAAGAAAAACTGCTCATTAAGAAGTATTCTTCTCAAAAGCTCAACTTAACAAGCTTAAAATACATGCTTAAATAGATGTCATCTGTTGTTTGTTAGTTAGAACAAATAAACAACCAACACTAAACTAAAACAAGAGTGCCATGATGGCCCTATATTGCTCATCTGAGTACACTGCCATTATGACTGAATTAGACTAATGTGCCAATAAATGGGTACAGGTTCAATAAAAATTCATTCAGTAGTTTAGGAGGAGATGTTGTTAGTAGTTCCCACTATATACATACATGTATAAGCAACAAGGCAATGGCACCTGGCAGCTATGATTTTTGACAGAACTTAATTATTTATACAATCTTGGAAGAGGACGACACACACTAAATATCAAAACTCTACACCTGATGGTTTTGGACAAGAAGATTTTCGAAGTTTTATCTTTAACAAGGCCCCGCCTCCTGGCGCCCATGTTTTTATATGAAAATTAATAATTTATGCAATCTTGTAAGACGACCATTAGACAATGCAACAAAACAAATATCATACCTCTAAGCCTGATGATTTTGGACAAGAAGTTATATCTTTAACAAGGCCTCGCCTCCTGGCGCCCATGTTTTTTGATGGAAATAAATAATTTATGCAATCTTGTAAGTGGACCACTAGACAATGCTACACACCAAATACCAAACCTCTAAGCCTTATGGTTTGGGACAAGAAGGTTGTCATAGTTTTCACTTTTAAAATCTATTTTTAGCTCCTGTGACCTACAAGTGCAAAAGAACGATTTATATAAGTTATAATTTATATAAGAGGCCCACCTTTGGTCAAAATCCATTTGGTGGTTTAGGAGGAGATGTCATTTATAGTTTCCACAATATATATATATAGGGAACAATGAACATATACCCTATGCAAGGAAATGGAACATCCCATTCTATAAGTAAAACTGATAGTCAGTAAAATTTCTCTAAAATTCTTGAGTCAAGTGTTAGTGAACCAATCAAGTTTGTCACATCAACTGTTCAGAACAAATGAAGCCAACTGGCTACTACAACCCAACTTGTGTGGGAAACAACAAAGTCAATCATGCACAATCTATTTCTCTACAAACCACTTCACTGGTAGTCATTGGAGACAATACAAGTACATTTAGGAATAATATAAAATATGTGTGGTTCTCATATCCTGACCTACCCAAAGTTTTCCATACCCAACCCCAAACATTTGTTTGCGAGTTCGGTAGGTCAAAAAGTGTTACTGCAAATGACCAACCCAAAATGTTTTCAAATCGCTTGAAAGAAGAAAGTAGGATTTTTTATCATTTAGCCCATAAAAGGAATAACTATCCAAAATAAATTTAAATTACATACCTGCACTTTCCAATAAAATAACAAGAAATGTTTGTGAAACATTATGCCCCCTGTGACCTTGACCTTTGCCCTGTGACCCCATAATCAATAGGGTTCCTCTGCTACCCAAGATGAATGTGTGGACCAAGTTTGAGGAAGAAAGGTCAAGGGGGTTCTTGAGTTATTGATCGGAAACGAAAAAGGTAAGAACCAACAAACTGACCGACAGACATACCGACCGACACGTGCAAACCAATATGCCCTCTCTTCTTCGAAGGGGGGGCATAAAAATATTTTCAGACCCACCAACCCAAACGCTTTTTTTTCATTATCCACCTGAACCACACACAAGTTTTACTTAGCCTTATAAATGATGTTAGAATGACATAAATTGAACCCCAACGTGTATAAGTGGTTCTTAACTTACAGCATCAGCTTTCGTAATGGAAATATGGTGAATAAAATACATTGAATTCTATTCATAGTACGATGGTACTATTTAAGATTACTTTAAAGATTTTGTGATTCTTAGCCATATTGAATTAGGTACATGTTTTGTGACACAATGGCTCTGAAAATATTGTGTTTATTACTGTGGATATTATACCTTGAAAAAAGTGCACTTGGAAATGACTTGCCTGAATTGCCAATTGGTTGTCATACATCCATGCAAGTAATGACTTGTGACGGTAAAGATGTAACACAACTACCTGTGAACATTCCAGACTTTGTAACCCATCTTCATGTAAAGGATGCAAGTATTAAAATACTTGACACAGAATACGGGTCCGGAATTGGACAATTAACAACACTGATTGTGCAAAATAGTGGTGTTACCGACATAAGTGAAGATTTTTTTGATAAACTTTCAGGTACCAATAACAAAGGATTACTACTGAAAAGAGTTTTCATAAATGAAAACAAAATAACTGAATTAAAAGAAGGCGTGTTTCACTCAGCAAGTTATCTACAAGAACTGTCACTTAGCAACAACAGTCTAACGTCAATACATGGTGTTTTCAAAGGGTTGACTGCTTTGCTGAAACTGCACCTTCATGGAAACAAAATATCCAAGATCTCAGACACTGACTTCTATGACTTGGAGAATCTCACTTATCTAGATTTACGTCGGAATAATATATCCAATTTTGAATCAGAATTCTTCACCAGGAATGTGCACTTAACACAACTGATGCTGGACGAGAATGTTCTAGAAGATGAGCAAAATATTTCTCTTAGCAACACAACTCTTCACACAGTGAGTATGAAAAGGTGCCAGTTAACGCAAGTCCCTCGTGACCTTCCTGCAACACTCGGTATGCTGGATTTATCAGAGAACAATATTCAAAAGATCTCAGCAGCCAACTTTGACAAATATGCAAATAACTTGAAAGAGTTAAACTTAGCAGACAATAATATTGACAGTATACAACAAGGAATGTTCGATGAATTCAAATCGCTGAACTACCTAAATCTATCTGGGAACGAATTACAAAAGATACCCGGACCATTTCCAAATTCTATATTATATATTTCACTGGATAACAATAATATCGATACAATGAGAACGAATCATTTTCATTGGAATGGACCCTACACATTTCATATAGCATTAAATAATAACAACATAACGAAAGTGACGGACAATCTGTTCAGTAATAACATTAAAGTACATAGTCTCCAGTTAGATGGAAACCCCATTACTGTTTTAGAAGATGGAATATTTGCAAAGGCCAATTCTTTGTATCATTTGGACCTACGTCACCTCAAATTGTCAGAAATGCAAGAAAATTGTTTACTAGGACTTGAGAAAATAGGTATATTACGCATGTCTTTTGTGAGTGTGCCCGAAGACAAAGTCGGACAAGATGTATTTAAACATGTTAGTCCAATGATTCTTAATCTCGAAGAAAGTCCTACATTAGCTAACAACCTTCTGAACAGCCTAACAGAAAACAGAATAATTTTTTCAGGACTTAAAGACTTGCATATACAGAACAACAACCTGTCGACTTTCACAGCAGATTTACCACATAGTCTACCAGACATATCAAAACTGGCTATAGCAGGTAACAAATTTAACTGCACAAAAAGTTTATCCTGGCTACAGCAATGGTATATAAGTAAACCACACCTGTTTGTTGACATTGATCACGCCAAATGTCACTGGCCTGAAAATTTACAAGGTTATGACTTGGTCATTGTGTTCCATTTTGATCTTCACTCAGTCAACTTTGACGACAACTCAACCGATTATTACTATAATTATGCAACAGATTATGAGTCTGACTATGACGGCATATTTGATACAACACATCCACATATATTATATGAACATGAAACTGGAGTACCAACCGTCAATCACTCGCCAACTTCAACCACTATAAGAAAAACTGTCGGAGAAATAACCACAACAACACATCCAACAAGTGAAATAGAAAATATTTCAACCACAGAGAATATCGCCATAGCAACCAAAACCTCAACTACCACTAAAGCTACGGTATTTATTTCCACCACTTCGGACACAGAAGGTAATGCAAAGCCTAAAATTCCGAAACAACACAACAATGGCGAGTCAGTTTCTATGAAATCAGTTGGAATAGCTATCGGTATGTCATTTGGGGTGATTCTAGTCATGCTCATCATAGCATTTCTAGTTTACAAACTTGTCAAGCGACCAGCAAGTGCTCCACACAATGGTTACCAAGCATCCAGTTTAGAGTATGTATTTGTAACACCGAGACCAGATAGACCCGAGCCGAAGGTGCACAGGAAGTTGTCACGTGCCGAGCGAGGATCCACAACCTCTCACGCTAGTGAGGACATCACCAACCATATTGACATGAACATGAAAGTTTACACACTCGATATGGACGAATAATCAATTACATTGTATGACGATCAAATACACTCAACTCTTGGAACACAGACTTCCATTACTGTGTGAATGTTCATTTTAAAATTAATGACATAAATATTATGGAAACAAATCTGCACATTACTCCATCGATGAAATTCTTTTAAAAATTTAATTCAATACAACATAGGAGAACAAACATGGTTCTTAGAGCAACAGTCAACTCGGTGTAATTTTAATATTCATATATGATCTGGAGTATTCAGGAATTATTGGGGCGAAACAACGGAAACAGATCTAAAACATTGGCGAGTTATAAATGTGATTTTGTTACCAGATATTTATAGGTGATGGTACACCATACAACTAAATGATAAATTTTGACATAAATTGCATCATGTGTACATGTAATGGGTATGGATTGAAACATCGAGAGTTTGTTGCGGAATATTATTTTGTAAATATTTATAAATGTTGATTTCCTGAACAATGCGTTTCAGTTATGTAAAGTCATCAGTTGACTAGAGTTTTCATTCTCAGACAATTGGTGGTTCAGCAGGCTACTATATATGTAACCATAATTTAAACTGAAGTGTTGATGGTCGAGGTTTTGTTATACATTCCTGATAGCTTTGTCAGTTAAGTGTACACATGTTTAATTTTATGTATTTAGGACAACTCTTCCATGGACTACTAACAAGAAACTATTTCCGGGCAATGGAGATTTCTTGCATCCTAAGAAACTATTTCCGGGCAATGGAGATTTCTTGCATCCTAAGTACAGGCTGTCAAGTGCCCTTTGGTGAAATAGTAGGAAAGCAGAAGGAACTGTTTTGGCAAAAAGTAGGAAATAAGTAGCAAAAAATAGGAAAAAAGTAGGAAATAAGTCGCAAATAATAGGAAAAAGTAGGAAATAAGTCGCAAATAATAGGAAAAAAGTAGGAAATAAGTAGCAAATAATAGGGAAAAATTAGCAAAAAATAGGAAAAAAGTAGGAAATAAGTAGGAAATAATAGGAAAAAAGTAGGAAATAAGTAGCAAATAATAGGAAACAAGAAATGGGCAATGCCCACAAACCAGGTTTTAAACCTAATTATTTGTAACCAAGGCTCTATTTGTATAATGAATACATGATGATCATCAATGCTGCAAAGGTGCCAGAGGTGATACATGCATACAAACACTCCCACTTAGATATCTTATATATATATGCAACAACTATACAACAAGTTTGATGTCAATACACCCACGAATAGCGAAGATATTAAGTGGAAACTGATTTTTAAATTTTAAGTGACCTTGGACGGAACAAACCAAAAAGCAATCCCAAGCGAGATCTTCACATGTTCTTACTATACACCAAGTTTGATGTCAATATGACCAACAAATCTAAAGTTATTAGCCGGAGAGCAAATTGCAATTTTTAGTAAAGGTGACCTTGACCTATGACAAAACGATTCCAAAAGCGATCCCAAGCGAGCTCTCCACATGTTCTTACTATACACCAAGTTTGATGTCAATATGACCAACAAATCTAAAGTTATTCGCCGGAAACCAAATTGCTACTTTAAGTAATGGTGACCTTGACCTTTGTCAGGCCGAACCCAAAAGTAATCCCAAGCGAGCTCTCCACATGTTCTTACTGTACACCAAGTTTGATGTCAATATGTTCAAAGAAACTCAAGTAATTTGTCGGAAACCAAACTGCTATTTTTAGTAATGGTGACCTTGACCTTTGTCAGAACAGGTCCAAAAGCAATCCCTCTACATGTTCTTTTTGTACACCAAGTTTGATGTCAATATGATCAACGAAACTCAAGTTATTCGCCGGAAACCAAATTGCTAGTTTTAAGTAATGGTGACCTTGACCTTTGTCGGACCGAACCCAAAAGCAATCCCAAGCGAGCTCTCCACATGTTCTTACTGTACACCAAGTTTGATGTCAATATGATCAATGTAACTAAAGTTATTCGCCGGAAACCAAATTGCTATTTTTAGTAATGGTGACCTTGACCTTTGTCAGACCGAACCCAAAAGCAATCCCAAGCGAGCTCTCCACATGTTCTTACTGTACACCAAGTTTGATGTCAATATGATCAATGTAACTCAAGTTATTCGCCGGAAACCAAATTTCTATTTTAAGTAATGGTGACCTTGACCTTTGTCGGACCGAACCCAAAAGCAATCCCAAGCGAGCTCTCCACATGTTCTTACTGTACACCAAGTTTGATGTCAATATGATCAATGTAACTCAAGTTATTCGCCGGAAACCAAATTTCTATTTTTAGTAACAGTGACCTTGACCTTTGTCGGATCGAACCCAAAAGCAATCCCAAGCGAGCTCTCCATATGTTCTTACTGTACACCAAGTTTGATTACAATATGATCAACAGAACTCAAGTTATTCGCCGGAAACCACCCAGTTTGACGCCCGCCCGCCCAACGACATCACCATTCTAATAACCTGGGTTTTTTTCAAAAACCTGGTTAAAAAGTAGGAAATAAGTAGGAAATAATAGGAAAAAAGTAGGAAATAAGTAGGAAATAATAGGAAAAAAGTAGCAAATAATAGGAAAAAAGTAGGAAAAAGTAGGATATTTTACAGAAAAAAATAGTAAAGAAGCTGTCATTTTCTATGTAAATATGTGTGTTGTACTTCTGGGCAGTTAATCTTGTGGGAATTCAATAAATGGTCTAAACTGTTGTTAGTCTTCTGTTCAATTATCCACTATCCCAGAAGAGTATGTTGCATATGTTATATATATACACTGCCATGCAAAAGTTTCTTCACACTTGCATATTTTGAATTTCGTTACTTTTTCTGAACAGAATTTCAAATAAAACATGCATGACCATGAAGTAAAATTATTCATCTCACTTCTGTGATGGATAGTTAAGAATCAACAATTTGCACATCTCGGCAACAGCATCAATCGGTCTGCATCGGAAGCCAATGTATGTGTGTAACTGATTGATCTGATCAGAAAATATTAAAGATAATTTGTTTCAGTACAAATTTATTAATACTTCTACAGAAAATTATTGCTGTGTTAAAAAGCATTTTCGATTTATAGCATATGAAACAAATATGAAAATACATTAATTGCAATGGGAACTTGTCAAAGTATGAAGGAACTTTTGGAGGGCAAAACTGTTTGGTACAGTGGTAAAATACATCTTACTGTTTGGAAACAGTGGTAAAATACATCTTACTGTTTGGTACAGTGGTAAAATACATCTTACTGCTTGGTACAGTGGTAAAATACATATTACTGTTTGGTACAGTGGTAAAATACATCTTACTGTTTGGTAACAGTGGTAAAATACATCTCACTGTTTGGTACAGGGGTAAAATACATCTTACTGTTTGGTACAGGGATAAAATACATCTCACTGTTTGGTACAGTGGTAAAAAACGTCTTACTGTTTTGGTGCTTTGGTTAAAATCTTACCATTTCGGTACTGTGGTAAATTGCTATTTTGGAACTGTGGTAAAATACATCTTACTGTTTTGGTATTGTGGTAAAAAAGAGTTTACCTGTTTGGTGCTATGGTAAAAAGAGACTGTGTGATAGTTAAGTACAACTAGTGTTGTAAATATTTATTTAAAAGATTGCAAGAACTATCATGAAGTTTGTAACAGTAAATGTTGTTTTGTTTGATTCTGGTTATCATCAGTTAATGTATGTTGCTATGCAAACTGTTGTGACAAACATCTCTTCATTATTGTGCTTCGTCACATTTCCTAACTTTTGAACAAACGATCTGAAGACATTGGGCAACATATTAGGTCATCTAACATAAAGATGTAGACATGGATTTGTAAACCAGCTGGTGGTTTGGTCATGCATCCCAAAACCATATGATATGCAATATACACTTTTGCATAAACATACTTTTAGCCTAGATTTCACTTATCTTGGGAGCATTATAAGTTCAGACAATGGAGATATTAAGTCAAGGCTATCAAAATCTTGCACCGCTTTTACCAAACTTCATCCCATCTGGAAATCCAAACCCTACAGTACCAAAACCAAGATCAGAATATATAACAGCAATGTCACATCAGTTTTTTTGTATGGATCAGAATGCTGGTGAATCATACAAAGTGATATACAGAAAGTAGAGGCATTCCACAACAGCTGTCTCCGAAAAATACACAGAATTATTTGACCAAAGCAACATCAAAAGTACATTTAGCCTAAAAGCAAGCAGCATCCCTTAAATGGTGAATAGTTATACATACTTGGAAGAGCTGTCATGAAGATTTCTCTCAGAGCCATAAACTCATCTTCTGGTGAAATATCAGCCGAGCCAAATTCATTACGATCTGGCCAAACATCTCTATAACAGACAAAAGTAGGAACTATAAGGAACACTAGAACGATTGAGAGGCTGCCCAACACCAAAAAAGGGGTTTATATCACAGGCGGCTTTCTGTGTTGCCAACATACATGTTCTTCTGCAAGCATCTCACCACTTTCCTTGATATGAATCAGATTTTGTTCAGCATACATTTATATGTATTATACATTCAGTGTAATCATCACCCCCTGTCTGAGTACATATATACATTTTCTGAAGTGTGCCAGAAGACAGGAAAATGTTCCATTTCAATTTAAGGACCACAATGGAAATAAGGGAATAATTATCCCCATTTGTGTTATCCTTTTCATATAATGTATATGACATGGTTTTATGTTTTTTCATATTGTAATGCCATGTGTTTAGTACATTTTATGATAAATAAATCTATCTATTCAAGCATGGGTATCTATTTGTTTGTTTGTTTGTTTCATCGGGTTTAACGCCGTTTCTCAACGATATTTCAGTTATATACGGCGGCCGGTTCACCTAACCAGTTTTTCCTGGACTGAATTCTTACCAGTACTAACTAACCCTTCCACAAGGAGCCGGCAACTTCTCCACATGTGGAGGAAAATCGACATTTTTGTCAAATTTTCATGGAAGGGTATGACCTGCCGCGACCGGGAATCAAACCCAGATCGCCGGGTTACAAATCCAGCGCACTAACCACTGGACCACGACCGCTGCTTTGGGTATCTACTTGATCAGAAACCCACATCAAGTTTATCAATATACAATACCTAGCAGCCCTAAATAACGCCACTGCTTTGCCCGGTTGTCTGCCCCTTAAACAATCCTGTATTTGTATCATAGCATCTACCCTGAAATATATTTTAAAATCTTATAAATTGCATTTCAAACATCAAACATAGTGCAGTCATCACCATGTGGCGTCATATTAATGTTTGGCAATGATGCTTATATACCACAATGCTGTGTACTAGATATAATGCAATGTTTTGAGGAACACGAAAAATCGGTCAATGGCGCTACCGGGATTCAAACCCGGGTCTTCGGATTGCCGGTCCATTATGCTAACCACCATGACCTAACGTTATTTTCGTGTAAATGTAACTTATATAAAGTTTATTAAGGTTAACTACACTTTAGATGAAGTACGGGGCGAATATTTACATCCGCCACACAGCACTTAACACCAGCTGTAGTAATGTTGAAATAAAGTCATGTTTTGAGGAAAACCAAAAATCAGTCAATGGAGCTACCAGGATTCGCACCCAAGTCAACAGATTGCAGGTCCGTTATGCTAACCACTGGCTAGAGTGATTGGAAATTAAATACAGTCAAACCTGTTTTAAGAACTACCAAAGGGACTGACAAAAAGTGGTCTCTTAATAAAATGGTCTCTTAAAAGAAAATATTGATTTTTAACTTTGTTATAATTTCTAAATTCATTTCAAAGAGTTATGTGCTTAATGACAACACCTTTATTATGGTTTAGATAATGTATACTTCCACACACGAGTCAAGCACATGCAAGCAACAGTACTTTCAGACATAGTGTTTGTGAAAAATTGGCTTAAGTGTTAAAAAGGTAACAACAATTATTCAGACAAAATTTCTTTCGTTTAGATTTCATGAAAACAAAATGTATGCAAATATAGTTTTAGCAAATTTTAAGTCTAAGTCC
Organism: Mactromeris polynyma; assembly: GCA_032209605.1. Taxonomy (NCBI): domain Eukaryota; kingdom Metazoa; phylum Mollusca; class Bivalvia; order Venerida; family Mactridae; genus Mactromeris; species Mactromeris polynyma. The sequence goes on along the minus strand of JASFXZ010000030.1, from coordinate 5,375,692 downwards.
GAGTTTCAGACTTAAAGTTATACTATGCTCATTTTTTGTTCATTTGTTCAATTAACCAAACATGAAAAATATAGTTCCTATGATTAAAACATCACTTAACATGCATTTATAAAGAATGAACTCATAATGTATTAATCCATATTTGTTGAAGAAAGATGTTTGAACATCATAAAATTAAAAAAAACTTCCAGTTTTTTTAACAATTAGGCAAGTTTACAGGTTTTGTCAAAAAATATGATCAAAAAAGATATTTTTCTATCGGTTTTACATTGCAATGGTTCTTATTAAAGATGTTTTAGCCAATGTAACAACAATACTGGATAAAGCCAATTCAAACATTTTATGTTCAGATGAGCCAGATACATCTTTAAAGTGTTTGTGAATAATGTCCCAGTATAGTCTTGGTATGTAGATACTTTTTTCCACTGAAACTTAGGTGAATACCTTTGTTGATCCACGTCTATTTCAGATGCTGCATCAAAAGGAGTGACATCATCAGGTATGTCTTTCCTTCCTTGAAATATAGCAGACAATTCACTAGACACCTCATCCCAGAGATCATCCAATTCCTGTTCACTTGGTTCAACATGACCTTGACTTTCTGAAAGTTACATTAACAACAAACTGTACACTTGAAATTCATGGTACAAAACAGAAGAAAAATATGCTTTGCTCTACTCAGACTAATAAAATATTTCCAAAAGATGGAATCAGTGTCTGTATGTAAAATAATTCACTCATTTTAGTTGAAAACAAGAAATATCTTGAAAAAAGATGGTCGTCGGAATTTGAAGGTTAAGATTTGTTGTATAACATAAAAGAATGCTGAGATGTTACAATTGCTGGTCACTCTAGATCCAAAATGGATTTCAGTAAATTTACCGTCAGAGGATTTGATTAAGGTAACATGGTAAGGTAAGGTAAGGCTCTTAAACCTTATCGAAAGGTTAACCAATCTGTGTCAAGGTTACAAACTTTGTTCTGTTGAAGAGAAGTTGGTTCAGTGGTTAATGCAAGATTTAATTGGTTTACACAACGCTGATATATGCAAATAGCAAAGACATGTTAGTACGATTGCACCGAAAAAGAACAGTGAATACATATTCATTACATGTGATGAACACTTGGCTTGTCATTGTCTAAAATCAAATCTCCTTGTTATTTCTTCTATAACAATTCCACATAAAGTTACACAAACTTCCCACATACAAATGCAACTTCCTGTCACTATAAGAAATAACTTGAACCATAACTAAATGATCCCAGCAGACAAATTACCTGGATTTTTAGGCTTCTTCTTCCTTCCCCCAGATTTCTTCTTCTTCTGAACAACAAGATGTCCAGTTCTCTTCGTGAAATGCTCCAACATCTTCAGAAACAGATGGGTTGTTTCAACTAAATCCTTTAAGTATGACCTGTAGCATACAAGGCAAAGCATACAGAGAGATAAATCAATGATCTCCAGCAAACATTATGGTTGGGAATACATCATTGTAAGGCAAACGTTCAACACAAGCATGATTGATATTTATTACATCAGAATTTTAGTGCAGTATTTTTTAAGATGCATGCAGTCAAACCCCATATAAAGACCACCTTGAAATCATGACTACCGTGGTCCCCGTCTTGAGCGACATTTTACGGAGACAGGCAGAGTGTTTGATGTTGTGTGCCTCTCAAGCATGATATGCTGTTCACACATCACCGGCAAACATATACAACACTTTATGGTTAAATTCAACTAGTCAATCATTAAACTTTGACCAAGATCGTTCATGGGATGTAATTATTAGTGTCAGTACGCAATTTCGAGAGCCGTTTGTCGTTGTAGAGAGTTGTAGCTTATTTAACATTAAAATTACATGGGAGGAATTTTAAATGTTGCTCAAATGAGGGAGTCACTCAAGAGAGGCGTCGTTCTGGGAGGGAATACATTATGTATTTTCTTGGACCAGTCTTTAATTTTTCTTCCATACTTTAAGTCAATAACCAAACCATCTTACAAGTAAAACCAACTCTTCAGAGCTAATGGTGGTCTTATTGTTGAGATTGAACGGTAATGGGAAATAGCAGAACCATGCCAAGACTTAGAATCAAATACCATAATGTTAAATGCCTCATGGTAATTCTAATCATATATACCAATGGTAAAATATTCCATAATTTCAATCATAAAATCAAAATGGTTGTATTTCATACAGATGACAAAACATAAAGATGTATCTGGCCTAGTCCAGCCACGGACGTCACATCTCTATACTATCGCTGTTACGAAGACGCGTGTAAAAGTCGGAGTACAGAGACACGTATGCGGGGCTATATCTGGCCCATCTGTACGTAAAACATCTGAATGGGCTTCATCCAGCATTGTTGCAACTTCGGCTTGAACACAAACAATTGCAATGTTAGCTCTTCAATCATGCACATTTATTGGTGTTTCAACTCTATAAAAGATAAACTTCATGTTTGGTAAAGAATTACCTAAAAAGGTAATATTACTTAATTGTGAAAGCGGTGATCACAGATAAAATCATGCAACATACCTAGACTGCCTGTTCTGATCGAAGTGACGAAGCAGAGTTAGGAATACGTCTCGAAACTCCATCATGTAAAATATGTTACCTGAAGAAAGACATAAAGGTAAAGATTTACTGTCCATATAAAGGCATCAACCCTTAACCCCTCCCCCTAGTCTGCATAAGTGACCACATGAAGCTTTTTGAACTTTCGAATTTCCCTATACAAGTCTATGTAAAACACATGACCCCTGGGGCAGGAACAATATTGACCACATGGACATGATGTGAACAATCTTGGTAGAAGACCACTAAACAATGTTACAGACTAATACAGAAAAGCTCTGCACAAGAAGATGTTTAAACAAACAAACATTTAAACAAGCTTGGTCAAAATATGTCATATGGTTTTAGGAATAGTAGGCATTTGAAGAAAAAGTTAACAGACAGACAGATACACACATTATGGACAATTCACCATGACATAAGCTCTCTGAGCAGTAGAGATAAAATTTGACCATATTTTGCATTCGAAATTAGGCCAAAATTCGACCCGACATCGCTCAGTTTACAACACAAAATATAGATTTCATACAGGTCTATAATTTACAATAATAAGTTACACAACTTAACTAAAAATGTCTGCACATCAGTTATATACAGAAACTGAAAGTAGAAACATTGCACAGTCAATATACCATGCAATGAAAATCAGGCCTGTTACTTCACAATATTTTCTTTAATTATTTGCAAATCTAGATACAAGTCATACTGTTGAAAGCAAGAAAAATACTCTCACTGAGATAGGGAGAGAGAAGAATCAGCACTATACACAACAATATTACCTTTGATAACTTTGGAACTTTCCATTAACGTATTATTGTCTGATTTATCCATGAAATCCAGAGTTAGCAACAGTTCCTGATAGGCCTTCAAAGCAAGATGAGTTCTGAAATAATCTTAGCGCATAAATAAACTGGTTAACTTGCTATTTTATATGAGAATTGTCACTACATTATGACAAAGTGATCTAAGATGATGAATATCACTTACGACACTTACTAACGTTTTTTGATAATTCGAATCAATTGCATCATAAATGTCATACCTTACTGCAACTAGAATTAGAGGATGCATCCAGTGGCTTTTTAGAAACTAAGTGAACCAGAACTGGTGGGTCAGTCAGTCAAAATCAAATCGGATGAGCACACATACACCACACAGCCATTGTGGCTACTAATATATCGAGCTCACTGCAAGCAGGCTTGATAAAAGGCTTTAATCTCCTGTTGTATTCTGAAATTCTATGCCTGAATTCCATGAAAATGTACTGAAATCGATTTATGCAAACTGTACGGGAGTAAACTGTGTAACTAAGACAGTTATAAATAAAGAGGCACTGAAAATCATGTGACATACTGACAGATATAAAGACAATTCATTCCCTCAAACTGGACGTATCATATCCTATAAGAAGATGTAGGCAATTAGGCATCAAAATGACGATTGCTGACCAACCATTCACACATAGTGCCTGATTCGTGCTTAAGACATGTTCAAACCTTCTTCAGAATGTAACAAAAACTGATATAATCTTCCAAGCCTTATAATGGAGTCAGCAACATAAATTAAATTGGCAGTGCGGTAAGTTTTGGACTGCCAACATTTCTTTTTCGTAATTTGCACAAATCAAGAGACTCGTTTGGATGGCTGAAAACTATACTTCCAAGCTAGTTTGAATAAATCACAAGTCTAGATATGCTAAAATTCTGGATGGACTAAAAACTTGAAGTCAGGTCTAGTGGGAAGAAATCGCAGGTCACGATGGACTAAAATCCAGACCTCTGAACCAGTCTGGAGAAAGCAAAGGTCTAGTTAGGGTAAAAAACCGAATTCCACACCACATGAGCAAAATCGGAGGTCTGGATTGACTAAAAACCAGACCTCCACAACAATTGATAGAAATATTAGGTCTAGAGAGGTTAAAGCCCAGCCACCAGGACTAGCTGGAGTAATCTCTGTTCTGGAAAATACCTTTTCCCCCAAACAATAGCTTCTTTCTTCTCCATCTGCTGCATTTCATAATACTGGAAGAGCTGAACTTGTATATAATGAAATGTTTGCACCGACATAGTTTCACTGAAAATCAAACATATTACAACATTACTGTGCGAACTCAATGAAATAGATGAACATCAATATAAATATGCTAAGCTGTGGAATTCTTATCAGTTGCCATGCAACATTCAAAACAACAAACACAGCTAGACCTTGCTTAAAATTTGGAAAAAACATGTCTCCCCTCAACACTCCCAAAGGACCATAATTCTGCCCAAAAAATCAAAACAACACATGCTGACAATATGCATAACCAGACTTGGGTACCAAGAACTCATGCCTGTGAAGTTACATAGAAATCTAACCACTGGTTTAGGAGAATAAGACAAGCTTTATGACATCCGGACAGATAGCACAACATCAATATGTCTCCCCACCCGTCTATGTAGGGGAAAACTTAATTAACATTAGGAAATGCAGCACTGTCAATACCAGCCTTATTCAATAATTCCCTTCATTGGTATCTCAAGCATCGTACACAATATGTTATTCAAACACAGCTGTATAAATTGTCTTACACAATATGTTATTCAAACACAGCTGTATAAATTGTCTTACACAATATGTTATTCAAACACAGCTGTATAAATTGTCTTACACAATATGTTATTCAAACACAGCTGTATAAATTGTCTTACACAATATGTTATTCAAACACAGCTGTATAAATTGTCTTACACAATATGTTATTCAAACACAGCTGTATAAATTGTCTTACACAATATGTTATTCAAACACAGCTGTATAAATTGTCTTACACAATATGTTATTCAAACACAGCTGTATAAATTGTCTTACACAATATGTTATTCAAACACAGCTGTATAAATTGTCTTACACAATATGTTATTCAAACACAGCTGTATAAATTGTCGTACACAATATGTTATTCAAACACAGCTGTATAAATTGTCGTACACAATATGTTATTCAAACACAGCTGTATAAATTGTCGTACACAATATGTTATTCAAACACAGCTGTATAAATTGTCTTACACAATATGTTATTCAAACACAGCTGTATAAATTGTCTTACACAATATGTTATTCAAACACAGCTGTATAAATTGTCGTACACAATATGTTATTCAAACACAGCTGTATAAATTGTCTTACACAATATGTTATTCAAACACAGCTGTATAAATTGTCGTACACAATATGTTATTCAAACACAGCTGTATAAATTGTCTTACACAATATGTTATTCAAACACAGCTTTATAAATTGTCATAGAACACATTAAGAACGTGTGATGAACTATAAGCTGAAAAGTCAGGGCTCTAGAAATCCACTAGCCTGACTTCCCAGACTAGTCTAATGCTAAATCGTACTACCAACAGTTGAGTTGAAGTCAGTCCTGGACAAGTCTGTTTTGAAAGCTAACCAACATCAGCGATTGTTCAGTTGTAAGTCAAACCTTAGAATCCACCATACACATACATGATATTATCAATTTTAGATTGTGGACCTATCATTGTGTGTGTTTATTTGTTACAAAATAGACCGATATTCTAGGACAACTGGCTTCCTATGTCGGACAGGTCAAATTTTACATTTCAATAAGTCCAGGACAAGTGTCTTTGAAAAAAAATTCTAGAGCTCAGAACATGCCAATATATTCAACTTGACTTTTGGCACAATATTACACCCAAAGGTACACAGAATTTTGAAAACAAGTGTTGAAAAATAAAGCAGAACAACTTTGTATTTTGACTTGTCCAACATGGGAGGCTAGTTGTACAAGCATAGAATCGGGTATGGAGGTGTGTATAACAGACTTGTCCTGGACTAAGTTCAAAGCAACTGTTGGTAGCCCGAATTGGCAAATAGAATTCTAGATTTCTAGAGCCCTGATATCAAGAAGAATCCATTACCTGACCAGGTCCACCTGCTTGCTATGTAGTCTACAGAACTCCATGAAGAAACGTATAGACCACAGGTAATATGTCTCGTCATGTTCCTGTGACTTCTCACGGTTCAATACATCCTGCAATGGGAGACATTACATTGTTATATCATAAATGAAACATCAAGTAAACACACATACAAGTTCACAGGAATTGCCAGTCCTTATCATTCTCCACACAGGTATATTATGAGGTTCTCTTTTGCCTTTTTGTCAATTTTGTAAAGTTTTATTCAAATATTCCAAAAGATATGGCTCAAGCCTTACGAATGGACAATGTCAAGTCTATATATTAACTCATATTATAAACATCATTGACAAGTAACAGATATCATACCTTGACTGCAAACATCAATGGGTTGTAACAATTTTCCAAAAATTGAATACAGAATTCCTTAAGGCCCAGACGTATACTCAATGTAGACCTTCTTGTCACTTCACGTTCCAGGATTGGTTTTCTGTTTTTTGGTTTCTTCTTCGGTTTTTTGTTAGCATCAAGATCAATCTTAGCCACATCACCTCGAGATTTATGATAAATCAGATCGTTGTCACCGATAGACTTGAAGTTTTTCACCACAAAAGTTCCACCAAATCTTGAGTGTCTATTAAATATAAGACACTTCCATAGCTATATCATACCAGATACATCAAGATCAAGGGGCGTTACTCTGCTCTTACTAAATAAACGCAATCCCAAAAACCCACAAGTGATGACTTATATTTCTATAAAGTTTTTGTTACTCTAGGTCAAATACTTTTTGAGATACAAACAACAAAGTTTACTTGGACAGACACACGGACGGACAAGGCTAAATCTAAGTGCGAGTAGAGCAGTTGCGGGGGAACAAAATTGTTCAATATCAAACTGAAACCCTTTCTAGGCAGGAAAAGACAATCACACAATGGACATTGAGGATTACTTGTTTTGACATAACTGTTCATATGAAACAACAGCTAGAGCGCTGAATGTGACAGTAAAGTCAACTCTTATCACTCTGACATTCATTACAACAGTATATTCGTTTAATGACACAAATCTGGTGGCAACGAATCTGTTCATTCGGTCATTGACGAAATTCAACACAACGCCATATCGAGGATTCAACGCAACACTGTCGTAACTCCTATATAAATACATATGAGTTACGACAGTGTTGCGTTGAGCCCTCGATATTCAACACGATGACATAAATCCTGGGAACAAACATGGCCGTTATAATGAGAGTTGACTATACCATTTTGACACGTACATCTACATTGCAATGCGATCATGTGAATGAAGTTTCAGTAGTCAATTTCAAAATGTACGAATGTGCAGCACATTTTTTATAACAGACTGACCAACTGCAAGATATATTATTAGATGACTCGTAATCCAGGCAACAATTTTTTACCACGATACAATAAGCATTTGGACTGAGTGACATACCTTGAGCTGAATTTCATCTGATTGGCTTTCTTCTGTAATCTCTCTTGATCTCTCACCATTTCTAACTCCCTGAAATGTAACGGAAATGTACTTTTGATTACTCAATAATGAGACCACCCCTCTACTAAGACCAGTTTTGTTAAGTCCCGTAAGTGGTCTTATTATAGGGGTTTTACTGTATATGTAATTATCAAGTTCCTAAAAGAACAGCAAAGAACCTGTCCAACACACTTCAGTTTCATTGCCTATAATTTGATACCCTTCAGTTTCAAGGATAATTTACATAGCATCAAGTGTGTTATGACAGATCTTTGGTCTCTGTGTATTTTACATGAATTCTGTTAACCAAATAAATCAATTCTGTTTGTAAGATAATATTATCATAATTGTCTTGACTACTTGTACATACAAGAGGGCCATCATGGCCCTCTATCACATACTGGAGTATACTGCCATGATGGCTGAATTAGACTTATATGCCAATGAACTGGTCTAGGTTCAGTCAAAATCCACTAAGCAGTTAATGGTTCATATTTCACATTATATGCATATAAGCAGCAAGCCCCCCCCCTCCCCGGCTGCAATGTTTTTGTATGGAACTTGAAGGATAACTAGACAATACTAGACACTTAATATCAAAGCACTAGACTTTATGGTTTTGTACAAGTGTTTACTCATTTCAAATCTATTTTATCCCCTTTGCAGCAGACCGGAACCATTTATATAACTTTGAAAGAGGACCACCGAAGGATCATACCTGTGAAGTTCGGTCAACATCCAATCAGTGGTATAGGAGGAGATGTCATTTATAGTTTCTACTATATACATACAGGGAACAAGCCCCCCCACCTGGTAGCCATGTTTTTTACAGTACTTAATAATTTATGCAATCTTGTGAAGGACCACTAGACAATACTACACACCAAATATCAAACCTCTAGGCCTATAAATTTGGACATGAATTTTTACCAATTTTAAATACTTTTTAGCTCCTGTGACCTACTTATGCAGCAGACCGGAACTGTTTATATAACATTGAAAGAGGACATCCAAAGTGAAACAAAAAGTTTCACCAAAATATGTGTCAATACATTTTTTTTGGGGGGGACTTTTTTGGGGCCGAAATTCGGACCCATTCCCCTCACTCAAAAGTATGTTTTTCCCCCTATTCTTCGTTAAAATTCCCCTCCGACACCGTCTTTTTTTTTAAAATCAGAGATGTTGCCAGTATTGTTGATATTTTTAGTCAGAAAGATAGAAACATTGACCTGTAATGAAACTAACAAATCTGTGAGCATATTTACATGTTAACATCACTGCAACACTGAAGTGTGTTGAATACAGACATAGAAATGTATACTTTGTTATGCACATTATTTTTCCCCTATTTTCCCCTTTCAAAGGGCCCCGCCACAATTCCCCTAGAAGTGAAAAGAAATACTGCAATATTAACCTTTCATCCTTTTCTTTCTCTGTGACAGATCTCTGAGCACCAGCAGAGGCTAAAATATCAGCTGCCTGAAATAGGTAATAAATAGGGACGTCAACGAATGGCAATTTTGGTATTAGAATATTCGGTCAACCTTCTGAACGAATATTCGAACATTCGACCTTCTTATTGAATAATAATGCATTTGAAATTCGAAGTTTAACTTTATGCTTATCAATTTTGTGTTTTTAACTGATCACTCAATTTGTCTAAGTGTCATCACCAATGTTATATCTCTCTTGCCCCCCAAATATACAATATGACATCAATTAACACCTGAAGATATTATTGTCATGCATGAAATGTCATTCGATGCGATAATGCCCATTAAAATTTCATACACATGCATTCAGATTATATATTGAAAACATAACGAACATTCGGACGTTCAAATGAATATTCGGATATTCGAATATTCATTGATATTCCTAGTAATAAATCATCAATATAATTATTCTAATGGTTTTATATCATTTTTTAAAACATTGAAATCCTTGTTATTTCAATAATATAACTATACACAATTATATCAGGAATGTCACTTATAAATCAACATGAAATAAGACTATTGCTGATATGGATCCAGAATATAGGAATGTGCAGGCTGATCAAGTTTAAACTTATCTTTGTCAACAGTCAAAGTTGTTAACCAGCGTGATTTCAACATTTATTGGCAACAGACTATAGCAACTACATATAGGTAACTTCGTTCAACAATACTTAACACACTTCATTCTTTGATTTTCAAAATATCAACATTAATTGCTGTAAATACCACACTTTTTCCGTAAGGGGTGCCCAAGGGTGGACCCGATTTAGAAACCATTACCTGTTCCCTGAACATGAGGGATATAATCTCCAGAATATGCATAGATAGGTTACGTTCCTCGTCAGAGCTGGCAATGTACAACAGAATATCTTCCAAACCACTGACGTGCATTGCCCTGAAATGTATAATAAATGATGCATGTAATAACATCAAGTTTGTACGACGTACACCTTAGTACTCAATGTAATTTTTTTATTAATGTTTTTATACTATTATTGCTAATATTTAAGTATAATGATAATAGTAATAATAATGATATAATCAAAATATACTAGTATTAATTATATATATATATACTAGTATTCATTATATATATATACCATTTTTACTTTAATATTGTTCTAATAGCAATTACTTAATTTGTTACATTCGCTTACATATGTTATGATTTATATATATACAATGTTAAAAGTGCGCCAAATGTAATGTCACACTTTGACGTTATGATGTCTTAATGTCATCATAATTATGTTTAGTATCCGATACCATTGCCAGTTTCGTATAAAAATTATACACACGCTGTGGCATAAGCTTTCTGGCCTATGGCCAGTAAAGCTAAAAAACAAATTGATTAAAACACTCTAGAAATGTGTAGCTCTAAAGCTAGTTTAACAGAAACAGTGAAAGGAGATAGGACTGAAGAGTGTACTACAACGGTGATATAATCAATCATACAAATTCCAAACCAACACTTACCATAAAATTTGATCATGAATACTGGCATCATCATCTGTTCTCTGTAACAACATTCATATGATCAATTCCTTACTTAAATAAGCACTCAGAAAAAAAAATCAATAAGGCCATCCCTAAAAATTGTTTGTTTGCAGTTATGTGACCGACTCATTAAAAATGCCACGACTCAATTTATTTCTTCAGGTTCATCATTACAGTACTAAACTCTGATCTTGACCTTTGACCCTGTGACCCCAAAATCAATAGGGTTCCTCTGCTACCCAAGATGAATGTGTGGACCAAGTTTGAGGATGATAGGTGAAACGGTTCTTGAGTTATTGATCGGAAAAGGTTATGGACTGACAGATGGATGGACATACCGACCAACCGACATGTGCAAACCAATATGCCCTCTCTTCTTCGAAGGGGTTCATAAAAAACCCTGCCTACCCACTGTTAAAATTCTGTGACACTTAACTGCAAACATACAATTTTTTAAAGATGGCCTAAGCATACATTTCTGGCCACTCTATGGGCAAAATGGTGAACACTGTATAAATCAAGGAAAGATAATTCAACTCTAATCCGGCCATTAAGCAATATATTTTGTAACCTATTAAAATAGCCAGACATTATACCCCCTGTATTATTCAAAATCCAGCATCCATATATATCATATGTTAAATAAAAAATGATAACAAAAGTATTTCTATGAAGCCCCTTAGTGATATACTAAATACTATGGTTTTAATTTCAGTATAATAAAATAATTTGTTGCATAAATATAAACGGTTTAAAAAATGAGGTTTATGACAATTCATTAGAACATCTTTTTATGCTGAAGTATTTTCATAATGTCCAAGTAAGAGAGCGGACAAGGCTAATTTGGTCAATATTAGGCAATCAAAGGGTCATAACTCCGGAGTGAGAGAGGCAATCTAACTGGTTAAAGAGCTTGGTCAAGATATTATGCCAAGAACTGTCTATGCTCGAGACTAAGAGAGCAGTGCAGACAAGACTGATTTGGTTAATTTTTGGCAATCAAAGGTACGGTCATTTTTAAGTTTTAGAATGCCCTATATTTAAATCTTAAGACAATTTGAAAAGGTAGCATTCAAAGTTTACCAAACTAAGTGTTAACCACTAGCTAATGGAGCGATTAATCATCTCATCTCTACATTGCTCCTTCGAGCACTCCGCTCAATCCATTCATAAATTGTACTCACTGCCTCAAGTAACACTTAACATATACCGTAAACATACAAGGAATAATTCAATGAACATCATACATAAAGTATATTACCATTTCAGCATCTGGATCTGGTGGAATATGTAGAATATTACGTAGCAATATAAGCAGCCGTTCAATCAGTAATCTATGCTCTTCATGCCTGTGTTCCCAGTCCTGTTGTAGTATATCCACAATAAATCATACACAGCATAAGTCAAATAAGCAAACAAAACGAATAAACAATCAACATTAAAGTGTAGCATACTGGCATCAATGTAGCTCAGAAGCTAAGTTTAGTTATAACTTCTCTTTTTTTTAAATCAACTGTATAGTATAAAAAAATACCTTATTGCCACTTATCCAATCTTGGTGGCCCTTTCCTGGCTTACTAAACAGTACTCACCCTTTATTCAGGGACTGTGAAGTTTATTGTTCAACCTCACCCAAGGCAAGATTTGCGCTCACACCATTTGGATAGAGTGTCAGGAGCTTTAACCTTCACCACTAAACCCTATCTAGGCTCGGAGGATGGCATGAATCACAGACTTTGAACTAATTATAAAATAACATCAAATTTCTCATAATATTTTAGCCACCATCAAGGATTCATGTATGTCCTTTTATTGAAATATCAATCATCATGTGACATTCATGAAGGCAGTGATTAATGTACCACCAAGGTAAACAAGCACTGTGAGTAGTTTGTCATGGCAGACCACACAAAACACTGAATAATTACAATCATTGTATAATTTAGTATTAACTTACCAGTTTCAAAAGTTCTCCTAATTTACCCGTGATAACAGCGAACACTTCCTCATTTATGAAAGACTGAAATAAATTCAACATCACATGTAACATATCATTCCACATCATGTGTTACAGATCATTCCACAGTGTGTGTTACAGATCATTCCACATCATGTGTTACAGATCATTCCACATCATGTGTTACAGATCATTCCACATTGTGTGTTACAGATCATTAGACATCACATGTTACAGATCATTCTACATCATGTGTTACATATCATTCCACATCGTGTGTTACAGATCATTCCACATCATGTGTTACAGATCATTCCACATCGTGTTACAGATCATTCTACATCATGTGTTACATATCATTCCACAGTGTGTGTTACAGATCATTCTACATCATGTGTTACAGATCATTCCACAGTGTGTGTTACAGATCATTCCACATCATGTGTTACAGATCATTCCACATCATGTGTTACAGATCATTCCACATCATGTGTTACAGATCATTCCACATTGTGTGTTACAGATCATTAGACATCACATGTTACAGATCATTCTACATCATGTGTTACAGATCATTCCACAGTGTGTGTTACAGATCATTCCACAGTGTGTGTTACAGATCATTCCACATCATGTGTTACAGATCATTCCACATTGTGTGTTACAGATCATTAGACATCACGTGTTACAGATCATTCCACATCATGTGTTACAGATCATTCCACATCATGTGTTACAGATCATTCCACATTGTGTGTTACAGATCATTAGACATCACATGTTACAGATCATTCTACATCATGTGTTACAGATCATTCCACATTGTGTGTTACAGATCATTAGACATCACATGTTACAGATCATTCTACATCATGTGTTACATATCATTCCACATCGTGTGTTACAGATCATTCCACATCATGTGTTACAGATCATTCCACATCGTGTTACAGATCATTCTACATCATGTGTTACATATCATTCCACATCGTGTGTTACAGATCATTCCACATCATGTGTTACAGATCATTCCACATCGTGTTACAGATCATTATACATCATGTGTTACATATCATTCCACAGTGTGTGTTACAGATCATTCTACATCATGTGTTACATATCATTCCACAGTGTGTGTTACAGATCATTCCACAGTGTGTGTTACAGATCATTCCACATCATGTGTTACAGATCATTCCACATCATGTGTTACAGATCATTCCACATTGTGTGTTACAGATCATTAGACATCACATGTTACAGATCATTCTACATCATGTGTTACATATCATTCCACATCATGTGTTACATATCATTCCACATCATGTGTTACATATCATTCCACAGTGTGTGTTACAGATCATTCCACATCATGTGTTACATATCATTCCACATCAAGTGTTACAGATCATTCCACAGTGTGTGTTACAGATCATTCCACATCATGTGTTACATATCATTCCACATCATGTGTTACATATCATTCCACAGTGTGTGTTACAGATCATTCTACATCATGTGTTACATATCATTCCACAGAGTGTGTTACAGATCATTCCACATCATGTGTTACATATCATTCCACAGTGTGTGTTACAGATCATTCCACATCATGTGTTACAGATCATTCTACATCATGTGTTACATATCATTCCACAGTGTGTGTTACAGATCATTCCACATCATGTGTTACAGATCATTCCACATCATGTGTTACAGATCATTCCACATCATGTGTTACAGATCATTCTACATCATGTGTTACATATCATTCCACAGTGTGTGTTACAGATCATTCCACATCATGTGTTACAGATCATTCCACATCATGTGTTACAGATCATTCCACATCATGAAAATATATTTCCTATAGTTAAAACATCAATAAACATGCATTTAATAACAAAGAATGAACTCATAATGTATTGATCCGTATTTGTTGAAGAAAGATGTTTGTACATCATAAATTCCTGTTTTTTTAACAAACATGCTATTTTACAAGTTTTGTCTGTTTGTAATATGTTAAAAAAATATATTTTCAATCAGTTATACATTGCAATGGTTCTTATTAGAGATGTTTTAGCCAATGTAACAACAATACTGGATAAAGCCAATTAAAACATTTTATGTTCAGATGAGCCAGATACATATTTAAAGGTATCTTACATATCAAGTAATTTAGATGCATTAATAATTATACAACACACCTCCTTCATTGTCTGCAAATGTGACTCCACTTCCAGGTAATTATTTCTCAGAGATTTATCTTCAGGTACATGTCCATTGAAGCATAAAACTGCCGGCTGTGTAAGATTCACCAATAACCTGTATCGAAAAAATAATTAAAGACAATCAAAAGATGATTTTTTATACTAAAGATATGCCAAGTAAAAATCTTCAAAATATTTACAGCACAACTGATTCAACTTGTACAAATCACTCTACATGACTGCTACCAGTGTTACAAACCAGCACTTGAGCCGAGGTCAGGGATGGTAAGGTTCATCAAACCTTCCTCAGCACAGGTTTCAAACTCTACGCCTTGATTCCTCAGTTACCAGTTGTTACAAATAGGACACTAACAAGCCTTTTCACTTTTTTATCTTAATTTGAAAACAAAGATGTGACACCAAGTAATCTGTGTCAATATGGTGATACTTAAGATCTATAAATATGTAGCCTATGCTGCCCATTGAGTGCTAACAATGTTAAACTTTCTTAAACCAAGATAGTCAGAAAAATATAAAAGGTTAACTTTTCATATGCATTAGGCCATTCTTAAAATATTGTTTGTTTGCAATTACGTGACCGACTCAATTTATTTTTTCAGGTTCATCAATAAAAAAAAAATTTCAGTCGTTTTATTCCTTGCGCATAGATAAATCATAGATTGTTTCTACCATTGAAGATAAGACAACATCGAATGTACACTTTTTATTCCTTTTATATGAAAAATGAGGTGATAATGCAGGGCTCTCGTTCGGCACAATTTGGGGCCGAATATCGGCCCCATTCCCCCCTTAAAATAGTATGTTTTTCCCCTCTATTCCAAAATAAAATATTAAAAAATCGACAATCAGCGAGTACATTGTGAGTGCAAGGAACGGTAACTCTGCAATACCGCATACTGTAAACGGCGGTCCGGACAGTTTGTAGCACAAGCGTTGTTTCTATTTCCGAAAAGAATGTCGCTTTCAATTTGAAGGACAGAAAACTTATGTTTTAACTTGTTGATAAGCAGAAATTAGATTTGTTTCAGTAAAGTTGATAAAACTATTGATATTTGTTTGAATTTTTTATATCATTAAAAATCTTTAAAAATCATGCAAAATTCCCCCCTTGCATGGACTCTGGCCCCAGTCCCAAAAAGTAAACGAGAGCCCTGTAATGACATGGGAGTAAATACACATAATAGTTAATACATACAATGCATCAATACATATATGCACAAGTAGACGGTTGACAAAGTCATAACAGTAATAAACTAAAAACTACTGTTAAAATTGCAGGTCGCATAACAAAGAAGTAAAAGTTAATTATTAATTAAAAGAGTCATCACCTGACATTCGTCTCCCACAAAGATTCCTCCTTGACATACTGTATGAGTATGGGTAACAAGTCATTCTGTACAATCTGTGCATGTCCAAGTTGTCGTCTTATATCACACGTCTCATCCTCACGTTTCAGAAAACGTATCAAATCTTTCACAGTCTCTGTTAAATGACAGAAATTTTGTAATCATCCTACAGTAGATGTATAAGTCTATTTAGTTCCTCAGACAATGGTTGCTATCACTCAGTTTGTGGTCTCAGAGTCAGACATTGCAGGGTTTATTTCCAGCTGTTTTTATAGCCGTTATTCGACTATATTTCCAATGACAATAGTATATGTTTATCCCAATTTGAATGTAAAAATTCCCAATAAATCTGAAGAAAAAGTTTTGGTTCAATTTAGCCAAAAACTGACCGAGTTAGGAGCTTTTCTCTCAGAGGGGTTTTATATATATCATATATATAGCATTTGTTGATTACTTAATCACTACATTTTTTAATTTTATTCCTAAGATTTTGCTGTTATTTCTAGACTTTTTTCCCAATGTCTAAGATCAACATGCAAAAATCCCCTATTTTAAGGGTATGGGTCATCATCCCAAAAAATGTCAAAATAAACTCTGCATTGACAGTTCTAATAATTTAGTTTGATTATATTAAACACAGATATATACAGCGTTATCGCTCTTTGGTTAAATTGCAAATAGTAATAATATTTCATGCAAATACTTAAACAACTAAAAAATCATTGAATACACAAATCAAAGAACAAAGGTTAGTCCATCACAAACTTGACCATTCTAGAAATTCATAAACAAGAAAAGGCAGTAATCAAAATACATATCATTTGTTTAAAACTAAAGAATTTAAATTAACTTTAATTGAAACCATATGAAATATCGCAAAAAAAGAACTCTATAGAAAGATTTAATAGAGCCTTCATGCGACTGATTAACTCATTCGATACACGTGTATCGTATTCAGTCTAATACCTAAACAGTCCGGTTCTTTCACATACAGTTTTCCCTCCTGATAGCCAAGCGCACTGCATGTTGCTTGCAATTCCACATGCATCACCATGGTAACAGATTAATGATAAATCTGCAAAAATAATATTTCTAATCTATACATGCATAACAAAATCAACACAAAAGCAATGCTAAACAAAATTGTAAAATGAATGCTGTAGTGCCAGATAGACCTTGGCCATTAATCATTTAATGAACATCTAAACAATTGACAGAATTAACATTGCCGAATGCAGAATACTAGCCTAAAAGTTGTAGGGAGACACATGCTCAACCTTGTTAACAGCCCGGCTGAGCTGATTAGACCGAAGTGACACTTTATCAGTCTGGGCACAGGCTATTACTTAAAATAAAACAACAGCACTTGCACTAGAACCGCAATCTATTTGTTGCATGTGGTCCGATGTCATTGAAATATGACTTAAACATAAATTCATAGAAGAATATCAAAGAAATTAAGAAGTTGTGTTCATGTGTCTCTCTCTAAATTTGCCATAGCCTAGCTCCCACAATTTGGTACCAAATTTTGCGGTTCAACTTCAAGAGCCCGATGTAAAGTGATCATAAGTAGAACTTGTACAACAACATAACCATTCAATAATGAACACGAATTGACCGTTCTCATAATCATATTAAATTACGAAGATCTGAAGAACACTTTAATTACATGAACTGTGATGTTTTTGTTTTTCCGCCGCCTGTTCGCATTTCGCGCGATTCTATACACGGTGTTAACATAACTTTCGCAAAGTAAACACTATATGCCGTTATGTCCGTCTCAAAACGGACATTGGACTAAATGAATATAATATAATTATGTATATGTGTATAAAATACTATAAATTATTATTAAAACGGACCTGGTCCCGGTGTAGAGATTTCAAATTCTATTCACTATTCAGTGGCCGGAGCTAAAGCACACAGATGACTGACTGATCTCAAGTAACAGAATTATCTGTTGTTATGGAGTGGTCTTTGTTGTTGTGTATGTTTAATATAAATATAGTGGTTATAAAATCGCTTCGATTATTCTAATGGTGGCCTCCAGCAATATAAACCTTGTTATGTATTAAAGTATATTTCAATGTTCAATATGCTCGTGATCGTTTGATATTGTTGTCTATAAAGACACACTCCCTTCCAGACTAGATACGAATCTCTGTGTAAGGCAATAATATTTCTGTACTGGTAATAACACAGTTAATTCAATGGTATTGCCAACTATTGTACAGTATATAAATGTATTAGTATTCAAAACACAACGGACATGTATATGTCCTTGAAAACACATATTAATGCATGTTGTTTCTGTACATTTTCTTTTTTTGCGTGCACTAGTGCGTGTGTACGAGTGCATATGCATTTGTTTGTGTGTGCATGCGCCTGTATTTTGATTGTTTTGCTCTATGAATATTTCGTTAATAGAAGGTCAAATTGTAAATAAGGTATATACATTTATTGTTTTACCTGAATATTTTTTGTAATCATGTGAAAGTAAAGAAGTTATTATTATATTTTTTATGAAAGCGTAGATGGGACATTATTTCCTTGGAAAGGTATACAGTACTTGCCATCATTTGTATTCATTAGACCTGGAAGAGTATACTTATAGTTCTCGTCATTTTGATGAAACAGTAAGATGGCATAATTTTTATGAATACATAGACCATATTTCTAGTAGGGTGTATATTAGACAGCTTTTTATTTTGGATATAATGTTTATGTAAAGGTATAGTTGACATCATTTTTTATCGATATATGTATGAAACAACATTTTTTATGGAAGCTCAGATGGGAATTTGGATTTAATTTTCCATCATGGAACAGTATGTAGGACATTAAGAGTACATTGGACATTATTTTACGGAATGGATTATGGGAGCATTGATAAATCATTATTTTTAAGGAAGGGCATATGGACATTTATAAGTTTTATAGAAGCACATTATGGAAAGGTATACTTGACATCCTTTTTTGTGTAATAGTATATTGGACATCATTTTTATGTAATGGTATATTGGCATAATGTTTATGGAGGCATAGAAGGGATATCATTTTACGGAAAGGTACATTTGATAGTATTTTTATGGAAATGTAAATTGGACATCATTTTATGGAAATGTAAATTGGACATCATTTTATGGAACGGTTTATGTGATTTTAATTTTATATAAGGGTGGACTGGACATTATTTTATGGAATGGTATATTGGACATTATTATTTTTTTGGACGGGTATATTGTACAAGTTTATATTTGTATGGAATCTTAAATAGGGCATTATTTTTATGGAAATGTGTATTGGACATCATTTATATACCCCCCCCCCCCCCCGTGTTGGACGAGTCTTGTGCTGTCGTGATGACGTCATGTAAGAGCGAATAAGAACTTGAATGAATTTGTGAAACTCGAGTAACTGTTTTGGTAGGAACTTGGCAGAGATCGACTCATCCCCATCAAAACAGTAACCCTTTCAGTTGGAAAGATTCTTATAGTTATGGAAGGGTGTAGCCTGTGTGGCAATATTTTTATGATCTGGTATATGGTACACCATTAATGACATTCAATTTAAAGGTCATAAATTCTTTATTTTAACATTCGATGTTATGTGTAGGGTCGTAAATATCAAAACGAGTTATGAAAACCGGCTTTTTGTACCGGAGAAAGGTGGCGTTTCTAGGCTCCAAAAGTAATTTGCACGGCAGTACAGACATTACGTTCACCGAAAGCATGGCGGCAGTTGGAACGTTAGAAAACGAAGCTCTTAGACGGAAGGATAGACTACGCAATCTGCGCAACAAGCCAAGCAATGAATCCGGCACAATAAATGCTTCGGATGGGGAGAAACAGAAACTGCCAAAGTTGGTTTCAAACATATGATAATTTATAAGTATCCAGGCCTTTTTCTAGGTGTCAGACGTTTCACCCCCATAATAAAGGCCCAGTATTAGCCCAAGTCGTTTCTTCCCAGACGTTTCACCCCCATTTTGGGGTGAATAGTCTCAGTTATTTGTTACATATGAAGACGTTTCACCCCAAACATAAATATTACGACTGACAGGGGTGATATTCTTCCGGAATTTCGGATTTCTGTGACCAAAATTAAAAAAATTAAGAAGAAAAAAAGCCATTTGCTAGCTTAACCTATGCCCATTTTTCCACTGATAGTGATACCGCCCCCCCCCCCCATTTCTGGTGTTGCAAAATAAAGCACAGATTGATCAGTTTTGTTTGCCTGAAGGATATTCTAATGTAAGAGTAGGCAGTCGAGCATTCCTTGTCAAGGCATAATTTAAAGGCATCCTAAGCCATCTAAAATGCTAGGAGCTTAAGGGGGCTTCACCCCCTGTGACCCCCACCAGGGCTTTGCCCTGGACTCACAAGGAGACCTAACATGGCCCCCTTTACTCCCCGCCCAAATGTTCAGGATTTTTTGTTGGGATCAATATCACCCCTGTACTGAGACTAAACAAATAATAAGGATGAGTTGACATTTATAATGATAATTAAATTTATAAGTTTGCATGCATTTCTAATATATATTGTATAATTATAGTACATTTAATTATTTAAATTAGGCGTAAAATGCATGAAAAGACGTGTACTCTGCTATATACAGGGATGTGAATTTTTCGCGGATTTGGGTCGCGAGGGGGTAGGTTACGAAAAATTCCAGGCGTAATACGGTTGGCACGATTTTTTTAACACAACCATGCGGTTGTAATTGTTTATCTGATCTATCTGATTCTGACCTATTCCCAAACAATAAAGGTATGACTGAACTTCAATGGATCTAAAAATAAACTGTTCTGTTTGTACCCCTGGTGAAAACCCATTTTTAGCGAATTCCAGATTTTTTCTTTGGACCCATTTTCAACAGGAAATAAAAATTGACTCAAATCATTGAAAAGTTTTACTTCCCAAATTTTCTTAGAAAAATGTTCCACTCAATTCAAACAGTTTTTAAACATCTGCGACACCATAATCCAGGTTCCCAACAAAAAAGTGGGTTATTTTTACATACTGGTAAATTGGAATTTTTCTAAGCTTTTTATATACTTTCAGGCCTGTGTTCCGAAGCTATAAACCTGTTGATGACACTTTGAAAGAAAGTGCCTTACCAAAGACGAAACCTGCAGATGGTAGGTGCTTTGTTTGTCTTTCATTCTATTTAAAGAGTTTAGAATTTCTGCTATGCCACTTTGTCATTGTTTATCCATGATATTTTGGTCTGGGTTCTTTTATTCTGTAATGAATTATCTTTAAGTAATTCATACTTAGAAATCTGTCATTCTGTTATATATTTATATTTGCTTTCATTCTCAGAATGTTGATAATTCTTGCTTTTTTAGTCACAGAGAAAATTCAAGGTACCATTGAGGCATCTAAAACTGAAGAAGTTATTGAAGAAGTGGTGAGTTCTTGTACTTGTATGAAATTGTGTGTAGTGCCTGTCAGTTAGTAGTGACATGCTTGTTAATTGTGACAAGACCAAAAAGTGTGATAAAACATGGACTGGTACACACAGTTGGTTGGAATTAATTTTACATGTGTAAAACATTTTTCAAATAGTTTAAAAATCATTTATACTTATGCAGCTTGTCTTAATAAGAGTAATGTTTCCAGGCTTATTTCCCAATTTATTATACTGATAACAAATTGTTTCAGGTTTTGTCCTTCCTACATGCTTGCCTAGAAACCTGAAAATAAAATTGCTTTCGTCTTGAAGTACTTATTCTTGGAATAGGGTTTTACTTTTATCATAATTTTTATAAATTTCATTTTCTATTCTATATTTCATAGGACTTGGTAAATTTAGCTCCAAGAAAACCAGACTGGGACTTGAAGAGAGATGTTGCCAAGAAGCTGGAGAAACTGGAAAGAAGAACTCAAAGAGCAATTGCAGAATTGATTAGTAAGAGTATTTGCTTTGAGCTCACTTGAGCACGAAGTCGCCATCCTTGGATGGTCTTCTACTAAAATTGTTCAAATGAAATGGATCCGTGCAGAACTCTGGTTGTCATGGCAACAGGGAGTAAACTTTAACAATCTTCTTGTCGAAAACTACAAGCCTAATTTTTATGTAATCTCACACAAATGTTCCTTTGGTGGCCCTTTACCAAGATCGTTCAAACTATTTAATAAAATAGTTAATTAAATGATTTATACAAACAAGTTTTGAAGTCAACTAGACCAATTTGTTGGTACATTAGTCTAAATCAGCCAAAATGGCTGTGTATTACGGTTAGCAATGTAGGGCCATTATGGCCTTCATGTATTTTCATAATCTGTACATATTTAGGACGTACTATTGGTCGGCTCTGACTTTCATGTTGCTTGAGAGTATCAACATATCTTGATTGATGTGGTTCAGTTGCTATAAATTTATCTGTAACGTTTTATTCCTGTGGTAAACTGTATAATTCAGCTAAAAATTTGTATCTTGTGATATTCACTCTATTTCTTGTTTTGCAATTTTATTATGTACATTTGGTTTAGAGGAATAATTGTAGCTATAATTTAACAATTGTTTACATTAGGAGAACGATTGAAGAAAAGTGGAGAGGATCTGGCTCAGGTGGTGAATGCCGGTGCTTCAAGTCAGAATGTTGATGATGAAGATGATGATTGAAGGCCACCTCCATTGGAAGCAGTAACCGTAGACAAAGAGACATACACAATGGCATATATTGGACAAGCAATTCTATTTCTTGAATGATCTATTAACTTGATCTTTAGTGTTTGTCATGCGCTGCGAAGATGAATGCTGAGCTGTGAAGTGTTTTGTCTAGTTCACTGATGTACTCACCATTGGCTTTGTTTTGAAAACCAGAAATATCTGTTCACCTAAAATGATAGTTAATGGTTTTTAAATGTAACCTTTGGAAGTTGAAGTGAATGATAAGTGGCAGTGTATTTCAGCTTTTGGGATAAAATGCTTATTACAGGGTACAAAAAGAATCGTATTCCACAGATTGTCATTGCTTTCTGTATGTATAGGTCCTGTTGTACCGTCTTTTATTATTGATTGATTGTGACAGTTCCTTCAAGGACTTTCTATAGATACTGTTAAGACTCTTCATGTTTCAATCTCAGAACTAGTATATCATTATTTAGTCTTAACTGGTGTGTACTGTGATAGTGTTATTTCTATAGCGGGATAGCGGGGCGCCGCGCCCTGCCCCTTTTTGGCCCCGCCCCGCTGCCCTAATTAGCGCCCCTAATGCCCTTTTGCGATAATCCGTTAATTGTCTAATTTACATCCTGTAAAATGCCCCTCGAGCGTCATATCGTAGGCCCTTGTTTACAACACACCGTCAATCGTCTACATAAATTTCCAATACACGCTACTGCATAACTGGCTGGTTCCCGATACGCATGCGGTCCGTATTGATTAACTGATAGAGGCCGGGTTAAACCGTTGTATATGTAAACACGCGTTAAGGTTTATCGAGTTTGTTGATAGTGTGAAAACATTGGACTTTTTCAGCGATTGCCTTGTTTGATTTAATCAACGATGATTATACGGAACGAATTAAGCTGATTATAATTGAATTAATAACTGCCGCTATGTTCAAACAAAAGATTAAAGCATGGTTAGATACAAACTGTAACTGATAATTGTAGCCGACGGTTGAAATTGTCAATCGTGAAAAACAAGACACGAGCAATTCTGGAGTTAGTAGTAAGTTTTTATTCATTATATTTTCATAATTTGCTTTAAAACATTACATTCAATACGTATTTCTATTCACAATTGAAAGAAAAATGCCGTCTGCTAAAAGAAAGGTAGATCAGATGCATAAAGACAGGGCTAAAATTGCTAAAACAAACCACTGCATTTCAGCATTTTTCAGTGGTTCTAGATCAAGGTAATTTTGATAGAGACTTTATCAGTTGTATGCAATGGATGTGTGTAACCGATAAATTGATAAAATGAAAAATATCGAAAAACGAAGCAAAAAAGCCTTCTTCTCAATTCAAGTAAAACACAAGTGTAAACATGCATTTACTTTTAATATCTTCATTATGTTATAACCAATTCATGATTCTTGTTTTGGCAAACCTTGATGCTTGAAGAATATATACATGCACAGATGAACTGTAATAAACTTTGTGAAACTTGGTTCTTAGGTTCATATGACATCCAGGAAATGGCAATATAGTTTTAAAAAAATAAAAACATATTTGCTTATTGATTTTTATTGTTTATTTTCAGTGAACAAACCACTACAGAGGCGACCGTTGACAGCAGCACAATCTCAGAGTCACCCGCCGTCGTGCAACCAGCTAGTCCACCAACAGAAATCCAGGTATCCATGCCAAGTACTCCAACTGCACGCAGAAAGTCCAAAGCTAAGCACAAGTATGGATTCGACTCAGACTGGACCAAAAAAAGACCCTGGTTGTTTAACAAACATGAAGTTGTTGATGATGAAATGTTACAAGTTATGTACTGTCGTCTTTGTGTGAAGCACCAGTCAACAGGGCTGAATGGAAGCCTAGTATGGGCTCAGAAGGGCTGCCGAAGTCTGAGGCTCGACAAAGTAACGGCACATGAAAATTGTGAACAGCATCAGATGTCTGTAAGACTGGAAACCGAAGTTCAACTGAACATCAATAGGGCTTTCGAAGAAAGGACACCTCTGAATGAGAAGGAATTCCAGGCTTTGGTCAGCGCCACCAAGTTGCTCCACTTCCTGATCAAACACAACATTGCTCACACAACAGTGTACGAGGACTTGGTGAACTTTGCCATTGACGAGCTGCAGAGTCCAGTACTGGCACATCTAAGTCAGGGGAAAAACGCAACATACAAGAGCCAGTCCACAGCTGATGAGCTACTAGCTGCCATGTCAGAAGAAATTGAACACACACTTCGTCAGCGGGTGAGAGCCAGTCCTGCCTATTCAGTGATGACTGATGAAGCTACTGACATCGCCAACCGGAAACACCTTGCGTTCTGCGTGAAGTATGTTGACTCTGACACTGGAGTAGTTCATACAGACTTCATCAAGGATGTCCAGATTGACGATGGGAAGTCTGAAACCATCTTCAATGAGACCAAAACCTTAGTTGAGGACAACATAAGTGTGGACAATTTTGTTGCTTTCGGCAGTGATGGATGTAATGCGATGATTGGAAAGAAGTCTGGTGTATCTACACGGCTGAAGGAATTGAAGCCAGAGCTGATTACCATCCACTGTCACAACCACAGACTGGCACTAGCAGCGAAGGAAAGCTTTGAAGGGATCAAAGTTTTCAGGGACACCGATGATCTTTTGGCTGCTGTCTACAAATACTACAAGTCATCAGGGAAGAGGACTAGATCACTGGAGAAGTTGCAGATGATGCTAGATGAGAGTGACACCAAGCGAATCAAACAAGTGGCACACACCAGATGGCTGTCTCACCTTGATGCAGTGACTTCTCTCAGGGACACATACTTAGCAGTCATCATGGACCTGGAGAACACTGTGGAAAGTGGCAATGACTCCGTGAGGCTTGGCTCAGGACCTTCAGCAAATGGACTTGTGAAGAAATTCAAGTCGTACCAGACCATTCATATCATCCACTTTCTCTGTGATGCTCTTCGTCCACTGACCCAGCTTGCCCTGACTTTCGAGAAGAACTCCGTGGACCTTTCAGTGATCAAACCAAGGATGGAGTCTACATTGGCAGCACTGCGAAAGCTCACCATCACACCAGGAATAAGCTTAAGGAAAATTGACAAACTCATGTCAGAGCTGAATGTTGTACCAACTGAAGAAGAAAAGAAGAAAGTTGAGGCAGCAGAAGAGACCTTCATCCACAACCTAATCAACAACATCGAGAGACGACTGGACAACACAGACTTGATAGACAATATGGCCATTTTTAATATGGACACAACCAGCGCAATAGCAGGAGGAGATGAAATTGAGACACTAGCTGACCATTTCGGACTTGACATTGATCAGTGCCTTGAGCAGTGGGAGCAACTTAAGGAGACAGTTAAAGACGTGCCGAAGGAGACAATCGAAGGACCATCAGCACTTATTCAGGCCATCTTCAAGCTGAAGCCAACAGTAGGCGACTTATTCCCTCTCCTTGAGAAGATTTGTGCTACAGCAGCTGTGATCCCTGTGAGTACAGCCGTAGTAGAGCGTGTGTTCTCTGATGTTCACAGAACAGTGACTGACTTGAGGAATCGGCTGAAAGTAGACACCACACACAAGCTTCTCCTGATTCATCAGAGTGATCAGTATTTAGACTTTGAACAAGCTGTCAGAAGGTGGCATAAACAGAAGCCCCGCAGGATCAAGATCAACTAGATGGCAGAATATTGATGATTCTGTGTAATTATTTGATGGCAAACATTCATAGACATAATATATTCATAATGTTTTCATGAGTTACACTCATCATACAAACTGTGTTAGACTGTGTATTATCTCAGGTTGTCTTGGTGGAGTCTGCTGTTCCCAATTGTTAATTTGTTCTTGATTCAACTGTTTGTAAAAACTTGTTTCATAAATTAAAAAACAATATATTCATATGAGAACATGATACTTACCTTCATTAAAAATTAAATGATCTGTTATGTGTTTGTTTTTTTATTATTGGATTCTCTTTAAGGTTGATGCTCTGTATAAGCAATAATACAAGCTAAAAAAAGTAATTTTAACAGCAATTTGTCCTGACTGCAAATAACCACAACTAGTCAAAGCCTTCAATATTTTTGACATTCAGAAAAAATACATTACATGCATTGACATGTTGTGGATATTTAATTGTCAAGAGAAACTGAGAATAGGCACACTTCATACAAATGGAGCAGAAAGACTGCTTATGGAAACAAGATAGATCATCGACAAACTTCATATACACAAATAAGTACAATAACATGTTACTGGAACAAATTGCGACGACCAAAGTGCCCTTTTTTCGCCAGCACCCTGCCCTTTTCAAATTCTAGAAATAACACTATGTGATAAGTAGACAATATTTTACTCAATACATTTTTCATTCACATTTTATCATTGATCATGATGAGCATAATCAATAGAAATAATTTTATGTATATGTACGACACTTTGCAACAAGATGAACTTAGAAAATGGGATTGTTGTGTGCATCCAACGTTCATTGATTATCATGCAATGTCATGTTTTGTGAGGTGTGTATCTGGATATATCAGCGTTGTTGAAGCACATGTTTGTATTGACGACAGGTGTATGCTCAGGATTTGTGAAATCATTTGTACACTGCTGGTCAGTGCTGTCCATTATTGTATATTTTTACATGCAATGTAATTGTGAATTTTGGGATCATTGTAAAATATGCAAACACGTTAGCACATGTGGTGTTTATTGTGAATTTATTGTAGTATGTATTTCTTTAATAAAAACAATTAATCTACTTAAGTTGTTATTTTTTAAATTGGACATAAAATTTGAAACTGAACGTAATTTGAACTGTCTCAAACAGTCATTTTGGTATCCAGTGAGCTACTGATACATGCTCTGTAGAGAACCCTGCTCAGTATATGGAAGAATGACAAAACCCATACTAGAGATGTGTGGTAAATACAAGAACATTTCACAGAAACTTGCTTGACATGAATTAATTTTTTTAGCACAAAATCATTCTTAGATGCATCAAGTGTTGTAACTAACATACCAAGGTTTCAGCGCAAGACTATCCTAACTCCTATGTATTTATAGGAAATTTACGAAATTTTACAAGCTAGACTTCTACAAGATTTTTACTAACTATATGCTTTGGGACATAACTGTATGCAAATAATGTCAAAATTGTGTTAGGTTTGTTATCTAAAGTAATGCAGGGCATATAACAATATATATTGGGCTGTCAACCTTGAGCTTCTATAAACATTGTTTGAAAAAAAAACAAATGCACATGTAAACATCAAATGTAACAATTTAATATCACAGACTTGTCAAGAGGAGCATTGTAGCATTGCATAAATGTAATACATAAACAAAAAACAACAATATAAACAACATTTAACAATAAAAAGATCGCAAAAGCCTTGTTCATAGATATAAGCATTTACAAACCAACACATGTATATAAACTACTGATTATGTGAGTTTATTTCAAGACACATCAACTTCAAATTAACTGTCAGTAACACAAAATGATTCCAAATTTTATTTACACTGATCTGCTGGTAAATGAATCTATTTCAGTTCATTATATCGCAATATTTGTCTGAGTAGCTTGTTCTATATATGTGCGCTGTATGACTTGAACTGGAATTGCAGCTTTGACAAAATTACCAGGTAAAAGCTTACTGTCCCTATACAACATCATTTTCCTTCTAATGTCAAGATTCTTCAATTCGTCTGACAAATTTAGATGACTCGTTTCATTCACATCCTTTGAACTTTTGTTCTCAGTCTTAACATCGCCAGAATCATATTTTCGTTCGTTTAAACTGTCCTCATACAAAGTTGTCAGGGGTTTCTCTGCAGAAACGACTCCATGGTTTACATCAACGTCCTCGGGAAACTGAGCATCGTATTTGTTCATATTCGATCCAGAGTCCAACTGCCCTGTACTTTCATTGTTTGGAACATCATTGCATTCGTTCGAAAATGCACCTAGGTCACCAGCTGATTGCAACGGTACGTCAGGACTCACGAAGCTTGAATAACGTGAATCACTATCACTGTCCACAAATGATTCATTCAGTAGGCTTGTTTCATTAGAAAAGTCCAATGCCAAAGCAGCAACCATTCTGGATGTTTTTGCCAAAGATGCAGATACTTGATGTGCTGCTAATGCCTCAGTCACAGCTCTGTCAGCAAATTCCCTTGCATATCTAGAACGGATTTCTGCTTCCTTCGACTGAAGCCTAGCTATCATGACCAAATTCGATACAGCTATCATTCTGTCATTTAGATAACTTTCATCAGTGTTCAAATTCTCTAAGTCGCTAGTATTATTTCCACATGCATTTTCTGCATTGTTGTTATCAGAATCCGCCATTTTGAACTTTTTGTTTTATGACGTCACTTAATGACGTCGTGCTCGTGCTTAAATACGTCGCTCGCGAATAATCATAATAATTAGAATACAATTATAAGTTACGAACTTTCTAGTTCCTTTTTACTCTACTTATGCGAGATGATTTCGAAATGTATAATGCGGTTCATCGCAAGCAGATTTATAGATCTATACTAGATTCTAATAGATCGAAACATAGGAGCTTGACTCAATGTTTGGACTAAAATTGAAAAATTGATTTTTTTTTCCCACCAATACTATATGTATAGAAAGGACTACAACTCCGAACTCGCCGAAAACCGACAAAGCCTGCTGTTACCGTCGATTTCTCTATCAATATACAAGATATCTTAACATGTTGTACATCGCCATTTAGCTGAATTCCTAACCTATCCAATGGTATATAACACTTAATCCTTATTAAGCAAACCAACGAGTACTCGAGCCGTTTATTAACCAAATCTAGGTGATTTTGCTTAGTCGGAAAAGTAGTGGGACACTTACGTCAACAATGCCGTAAGAAGGGAAATCGCGTTTAAACTACATATAGCAGCCATTTAATTGTCTGAATAGATCGATATCAACTTTATTTAACAATTACAGTAGCCGTAGCTAACCTTTTCAGCGTTTGACTATTCAAAATCAGTCGATTTATATCGCCACCGATGAAAATTTCTCGCTACAACCATTTTCTATTGCATGCGCACAAAAGATGCAGATCGGTCATCCCGAATCTGATTGGCTCATCGATGGATCTCCGCTGCACTTAAATTGCCCTTGCAAGCCGGGTCAAAGTAAGTTATAAATATTTATGACATACTTCGATCCGGCTCGCAAAGGCAATATAGAAGAGCAGCGGAGATCCATTGATGTCGATCTGCATCACGTGTATGCTTGTAACAGAAAATGGCCGTAGCGAGAAAGTTTCCATCTGTGGCGATATAAATCGACTGATTTTGCATAGTAAACGCAAAACAGGTTACCTATGGCTGCTGAATTTGTTAAATAATGTTGATACCTATCTATTCAGACCATCAAATGGCTGCTTTGTGTAGTTTAAACATGATTTCCCTTCTTAACGCGTTGTTGACGCAAGTGTCCCACTACTTTTCCGACTAAGAAAAAACACCCAGATTTGGTTAACAAATGGTTCAATTTCTCATTGTTTTGCTTAATAAGAGTAAAGTGAAATATACCATTGGATAGGTTAGGGATTCAGCTAAATGGCGATGTACAACATGTTAAGATATCTTGTATATTGATAGAGAAATCGACGGTAACAGCAGGCTTAGCCGGTTTTCGGCGAGTTCGGAGTTGTAGTCCTTTCTTTACATATAGTATTGGTGGAATTTTTTTTCAATTTTAGTCCAAACATTGAGTCAAGCTCCTATGGATCGAAAGAGGAGTTGACTTTATTGAATAGATAGATTTATAGAAAAAATCAGAACACAAAGGTAGCTTATTAAAATTGTAGCCTATATTTAATGGCTTCTCATAAAAAGGTAACGTGAATTTCTGCAAGTGGTGGTTGACAGTTTGTAAATTACCCATTGTTACCTTATACTGCGTCTTCTTCACGTGTATCTCAATTACTGCATGTTCACTCTAGCTCGAGTTTGACTAGCTCGCACTTCAATGAAAGGTACGTATTCCATATAAATGTAGGTAATCGGCAATCGTATCAATAGCTAATTAAGCGTTGTCTATAAGCGGCATCATGTCTTCACTGATGACTGTGTAGTAGTTTCAAACCATCCATTCCATTTTATAAAACCTACCAGTTTGATATCGACACATTTCTGATCCGATTGGACATCAAAACGAAAGCAGAAATCTCTGGGACTCTAATTAGAAATTCTGACAAATCGGAGAGAATTTTCTACTAGCAGGCAATGACAATTTGCGTTATTAAACATACATGTGCATTCCAGAAGATCGTTACGGGTTAAATGTCTTATTTCGTGCAAAATATGTCAAATTCAGTGAGAAAAACAAATATTTTCGTCCACAAGAATGTCAGACTTATCAAATATGTAAAAAAAAAACAGACATACATTCATAACATAATAAAGATGTATTTCCGCTTTAAATAAACTTCGAGTAAAATAAATCGATTACACATTGAAGGTTTTGAAAGCTCGTTAAGTCTATTCTGATTTGAATTGTTAATACATGTATATCTACATGTCTCCATGGATACATGTTCACGTATATTGATTTTGCACGGATTTGAAAAATATATGAGTAAATATCAAGAATTTTAGCCAGCAGTTGTTGTAAGATGTATTATAAATATTTTGCCAGAAGAAACAACTCAAAGCAGTCAACTCCGATCCTATAGCTCCAAAATCAAATCTTGTTGATTTGGCTCTTTAATATCATTAACTTCATCCCGACATCTTTTGTCCCGATTGTAGGAATTTTCTATGACCTTATTAAACCTCTCCATTGTCCATTTATCATCGATCGGGCGCTGGGTGGTTTTGTTGCATTCATACAGCGTTCATCTTTAACAACCGATGTACACTGGGTATCAACCCAGCTGAAATGATTTTTTTGTAATTTGCTACTCTTCAACTTCCGGTTGTTGTAAGATGATTGGATATGCTGGTCGTCTGCTCTTTAAATATTCATCAGTCGTAAAGCAGATAATTACAATTTAACTCTAAATAACGAGCAAAGAAAAGAAATATTTCTGAGTACAAGTACTTTGTAACACACATCAAGTGGTGAAATAAGCGAAACAAGCGTATCTGCTTCTACATTGACCGCTGCAGACATATCGTAGTTTTGCTTTCATCCCACGACTACTTCACAATGAAACAACAAAGCTTATATTTAGAGGGAGGCAAATTTCGTAAGGAAAACAGAGTCTACAAATACTAGCATCTGGTTCTACGTGTTTTCTTTGTGCAACTATAGGCTTTAGTATTTATGATTCAGAACATGTTTTTAGATCAATATCGCAATTATATACACTGCCCTCCAAAAGTTCCTTCCCACTTTGACAATTTCCCATTGCAGTTAATGTATTTTCATATTTGTGTCGCATGCAATGAATTGAAATGGTTTTGGACACAGCAATAATTTTCTGTAGAAGTATTTATAAATTTGTACTGAAACAAATGATCTTATTTTTTGTGTCAGATCATTTACACATACAAATGTTGGTTTTGATTGATGACCGATTGATGCTGCTGCTGAGATGTACAAATTGTTAATTCTTAACTATCCATCACAGAAGTGGGATGAATAATTTTACTTCATGGTCATACATGTTTTATTTGAAATTCTTCATAAAAGTAATGCAATTCAAAATATTCATGTGTGAAGAAACTTTTGGATGGCAGTGTACTTGTATAACTTTGAAATTATGCATAAACAGATCTATACAAATGTAATTGTTCTAAGTGACATCGGTCCTTGAATAGATAGTTCATGTATTTATAGCGCGTATCAATAAAATGCAGAAAATGATACAGATTTGAAATAAAATGGCGTACGCTTGTTTTGTCAAACACAACTTAAAAACATTATTGGTCTAAACAAAGCCGGTTGTATCAGATTTCTGTCACAATAAAAGAACTATCGGTTAATTTCGCGATTTTATTACATTTTCAATTAAATCGGAGCCCAATTAATCCTTCATAACGGATGGCAACCTCGTCAGATACAAGGATGGCAGAAAGGAGAATATTGTTTCTTAATTGTTATCATTTAATAGAAGATACAATAAAAATAATAGTAATTGTCATCTCGGATGAATGTAGCTAAGCAGGTGATAAGGGTTAACGACAAATCGCAGTAATTAGACATACATTTTTCATGAGCCACTTTGCATTGTTGAAGGTACCTAATACCAATTCAGATTAACTACGAAATTATCTAACAGAGAACTTGTCAGCATTCCGGAAACTGTTAATTAACGTCCAATAAAATAAATGCCCTTAAAGAGGAAACAACGAACGCTATTAAAGCACTTGGCGTTTTTCTCAGAACTTGAATTAATGTTGGCAAATTAAATCCGTCTATTTGGCGTCTTGGAGTGAAATTCAACCTTGTTTTTTGCCAAGTTCGTCAGCAAATTCGTCAGCTACTGTACGGGGTTTAGCGAGAACAAGTGCATATAGGATATTAAGTTGAAAATAATATAATAATAATTGTTAAATGACATTATTGAGCCACGCAAGAATAGCGTGTTTTTTTCATGCTGGATTTTTTAAAAGAAAGTCATGTATTTCATTGGCTAAAATATTACATTTTGTTCATCACTAGTTTACTGAAATCTTATCGCTCATTGTGACTTAGTAATATTTGCTAATTGATATTTAAAAGGACAGTGCTAATTAAAAGTAATTAGTAACATGGAGGAGAAAAAAACGGACATTGTGGCGGAGAAACATTCAACTGATAGTTCCGAATTGGACTCACGGGAATCTAAGGAAATAACATTCGGTGGTCCGTATTCGGCATTTACCGGAATACTTCGACAATCCTCGCATCTCGGGACAGAAATAGCGGACAGTCAGTTATTTAAGCTGAATCTGTATGACCAGTTAGCAACACCCGAGTTCCGCATTGGCAGACGGGATTTCAGTGCCGGATCACACATTGCACCGGCATTCGCTCAAATATGCAAGTATTCATTTTAATGATGTATCTGGCTTATCTGGACATAAAATGTTTGAATTGGCTTTATCCAGTATTGTTGTTACATTGGCTAAAACATCTCTAATAAGAGCAATTGCAATGTATAACCGATTAAAAATATCTTTTCTTATCATATTACTAACCGTTAGTAAAAACCTTTAAATTTTATGATGTACATGCATCTTTTTTCAACAAATATGGATTCATACATTATGAGTTCATTCTTTGTTAATGTATATTTATTAATGTTCTAATATAGGAAATATACTTTTCATGTTTGTTTAGGTAAACAAATCAACAAAAAATTAGCATAATATTACTTTAAAAATAACCGCTCATATAAAGCTGCACGGGTTTTGTTAGTTAGAAGATCGAGTTTACAATTCTTGTTCAGTCCGGGTGGAAGCGACTGCGCCAAAATTCTAAACCGTTATTTTGTCGTTAATTTTATTATCTGGAGACCACGTGCAAATGAAAATGTCGATTTTTCCATACAATATGCAACTATTGATTGATGTTGTATTTGCGTTTATTTATCGTCGCCACCGGTTTCCCACATGGGCGACGCCTCCAGAAGAATGTTAGTCATATTAGATTTTTGGAGGATAGTCCATGATACAGAAGATGCCCCAGTTCCAGAAGCATGCCTGGTTCTTTTACGTGCTCGATGTAAAGCATCATACACGGGACCTCGGTTTTTTAAAGTCTCGTCCGAAAGACTGGACTATTGATTGAATTATTATGATCTTATTTAATATTTATCAATGTCTATCGCAATGTGAGAGGCAGAAATGTATATAGGGTTTAACACCGACAGACCCGATTGACCGCCCGCCTCTCTCTATCCCGATTCATACACTCAGCAAACTTTCTAATTGGTCATTTCATACTTATTGAAGAGACCATACCATATACATCCGTTTTATGACTTTTAATTTTAGGGTTATTAGTGTTGATCTGTCGTAAAATTCACGTGAGAATCAATATGGATTAATGTATTCTGAACAGTTGTACGAAGAAAGTATTTATGTGATGGTGTTTGCATTGTTGAATTTTCATTCACTGTTAAATAATATCAATAAAATCCAAGTGACAAATTAGAAATTGTGCTGAGTAGCCTATTATGTAGCTGCTATAGGTTTTGTCGCCATATCAAAAACTCCCTCCATTGTGGGTGTTTGGATGCGAATTTTGAAGTATGTCCTCCGTTACATTTGGTTCCTTTGTCCTCCACCTCTGATTCATGTTGGGAAGTAGTCAGCTGTTTGCAAAAGGGAAATATTTATGTCACATGAATTATTCCCTGACCGCTGTACATTACTGAAAAATAATTGATCCCGCGTTAAATCCGATTTAAACAAACTAACTAACTAAATTAACGTTATATTTCACCAATGGGCAAAATATTTACAGGTTCAGATAAAGTTTGAATCGTGAGCTATGACTTATCGGACGAGTCCATTTGATCGGGTAAACTGGAATTTCTAATATTTAATATGCATTAAATGGTATGATATTTAACAGTTGTCTATTCATTATCGATAGGCAATTTAGCACTCGGTTAGCAACGTACAGACCCACCAATCACTTTTTACTTTAATAAAATGAAGTTCCTTTTTTTCTGGATATTTAAGAGGATATTAAATATATATTGTTCATAAAAGGGTCTTTATTCAATGTGTATTTTTTCACCCCGGCTCTCGCTGTATTTTCATGATATATTGATAATTCTGATTTATCGAAGTACATGTACAAATAAAGTACAAAAAAGAACTCCAAAAGAGTATGAAACTTATATTGAATCAATCTGTAATATAATAATGATAAAAAAAAAATTCATAATTTTTTACTGTTCCATAAAAAGTATGACCCATTTTCCTTGCAAATTTCCTTCCTGAAAAAAAACGTTAGCCATACTAAAATGACCAGTAAATGGAAAATTAACATTCCATTTCGTATTAACTAATCAGCTATGAATAATAAAGAAATGAAGCATTTTAGAAATGGGCAAATTTCCTATCATAGTCAAAATTAAAATATTGTTGATAGCAGAAGACCTTAAACTCAATGTATGAATCAATGAAACATCGAAGTGTCTGTAAAGAGAATGATTTGCATTATCTAGCACAGAATATGCGTTTTCAGACACTTATTCCGTTCGGTTACAGCAAAAACTCATTTTGAACTAAATGCATGGCCTGCACATTTCTCAGTATGTCTGAGAAAATGAGAAACGTCAATGTTTTTTTTGCTTTTTCACAAAACTGTTGATTTTTGTAGGGAAAATTTGACTTAGTGCTGTTGTAAAACATATTGGCTTTGACTGTGCAACAAAACCGTGGTAATTGTTAGTTCATTTATTTATGTTCAATATATTGTCATTTAATTACCTCCCTTTATTGTCAAATTATTGCAAGATATGTTGATTTTCAATTTTGTAACATTTTTTTGTAATTATTTTGTTTGATGAGCCATACAATGGAAATGACGTATGTCCGATACGCACCTTAAATTCTACCTACAGTAACTGTACACTCAAAGCACGATTGGATTTTCTACATCACAATTTGTCTTCATTTAAGTGAAAAATGTTCGTAACGTTATATTCAGTTATGTTTTTTCTCGATATTGCAGTAGGTTAGACACGCATCATTCTAAATAGTCATAAATATGATTTTAATATCTAGATTGTCTTGTCAAGATCGGACTCTTGCTTATGATCACCGTTTAAGTTGTATGTAGTATGACTATATATCAAATTGACATGTCGCCAGAGCAGGGATCGTTTCGCCTTTAGAAGTATTTGTCTAAGATTGTTTGTCTAAAGTTATCAAGTGAATCAATTGGATTATGGAATCATGTGCGATAATTTAATTACATTTACTATTAAAATCTAATCCTATTATTGGTCAACCGAATCCTTGATTGACGAATCGGGACAGGTCAATTATTAGGGGCGTAGCTATCATAAGGTCCAGTTGAACAAAGACGATACTGTAGGGAAATGAAAACGTCATCAAAATATAATCTAGTTCAGTTTGTAAAACACTTATCATGTCATAATCTGACTATAACACCCTTGGATGAAACCCATGTAGAGATTGTTTCGGTTTCACTTAAGGTTCTAGGCACTTACAGAATACTCGTATGCATGTTGCTCGTCATCCGAGTCAACACCGATAGAAATGCTCAAGCCACTAAATTGTCCACCTTTATTATCATCCTTATCATTAAAGTTATCAGGTATTTAAAATGCTTATATCTAATTTGTAAATTCTATTCTTTATGCTTGATCAATTTCTAGAATATGTCCCCCTCCCCTCTCATCAATCCATCCCTTTATTGTTTTGTTACCTAGTTTAAAAATACAAACTAACTCTAACAAAATATAGCTAGTTAATGTTAACTTGACTAGAACTAACCCAATTCTAATTATACAATAACAACTATATAAATGTCCTAGCCCCATGTTGTAACATGTGTACCTGGGTGTAATAAAGATATATTCTGTTCTTCTGTTCTGATAGCCTCAAAGGCCAGCCACACCATTGATCACTGTAAAGCTGATTGATGTCGAGTAATTGTTTGCATATATCGTTCAACGCAGCACTGTAGAATCCGCATAATTTACTCATGATTATTCATTTGTAGCATCAAAGAATCATGCAAAACGCGAATTTATACAATGCAATGTCTCGATTCTGAGATTTTTCGGATCATTTTCGTAAAATTTTACGAGGTGTTCCGATCGTTTGATCTCGGATGAAAATCTCGCCGTTGCCGAGAGTTCAAACATGGTGTATATGTCCGTGGCAATGTGTAATCATGTAATAATTCCACACTCAGAAATTATACTGACTTTGTATATAATTTTCCAGTTCAACGACGCCGACGGCGGGAAAATCGTCCCCGGCGACAGAGGACTACTTTTACCAGTGACCAAACACTAAAATTAGAATTTGAATACAACAGAGCAGACTACATTACTCGTCCCAGACGATTTGAACTTGCTGAAACTCTCAACTTAACCGAAAGTCAGATCAAAATTTGGTTTCAAAATCGACGGGCTAAAGACAAACGAATCGAGAAAGCCCACATGGATCACCATTTAAGGTAAATTTACGCTCATCTTAATCAACTCTTATTTAAGTACAGTATACTGTAAAACCTCACCTAAAGACCACCTCAATAATAAGACCACCTCAAAATTAAGATCACAATTTTCTAGTCCATTTTCACTTTTTTTGCTATTTATTCAACATCAGTATTAAGACCATCTCAATAAGAAGACCAGTTTTCAAGGGTCCAAAGGGTGGTCGTATTATTGAGGTTTTACTGAATATATACATACATTTTGTAGTAAAACCAGACTTAAAGAACATCTGGAAGTATGGAGCACATAATTAATAAAACCGTATTTGCATGAACCAATTTTTACATTTTCTTCCATATCTTAACTCGATAATCAGACCACCTAAAAAATAATTTGACTCTTGCAAAACTAATGATGGTCTTATTATTGAGGTTTCACTGTTAGTACCTCTAGATAGGTTTTTTCATATTAGACCGTACTTTGAATGATTTGTTTCCTTAATAAATTTGAAAAAAATATCGTTTAAGAAGTAATACTTTTATAAATACCAAAAGTTGCAGAACTACCAGTACATAGTTGCGACAAAATCCCATAGAAGTCCAGCATAGTAACACACGTCTAGTCCTTCGTATTTCTCGGGTATGGTGGCATATTACTGAGGTGGCAGTTCTGGGCACTTTCAAGCCTGTTTCTAGTTGTATGAAATGTATCTTACCGAAAATGTAACACGAATATTAACTAGATAGCTAGATAATTATCGTAATAATTAAGTGGTTAACGCGAAACAATTCGCGAACGCTCTCATGCTAACTGGTGGCAGTAATATGCCACCCATACTCTCGGGGCTTCAGGTACATGTATATTCTTTTAATTGGACGGTTCCTTAAAATTACGACACAAAAACATCGTTGACAGTCAACTATGCTGTTGTAGAGTAATTGATAACAAAATAATGTATAGATGATCATTAAAATGATTGTGATCGCAGACACATTCAAACTTGTTCAAGTTATGATCACGATATTTCTTGAACAATATTCATCATTTCTTGGGAAAAATGCATAAAATCATTACCAACAATGCTGCCGCTTTCAACTTCAGCAGGATATGTGACGAAAGTGTTTTCTAGTACTGTTTAAGTTATTTGCATCAATCTTATGTCAAGCCCATTATTTAAGACT
The DNA here is from genome assembly GCA_032209605.1 of Mactromeris polynyma. Classification (NCBI taxonomy): domain Eukaryota; kingdom Metazoa; phylum Mollusca; class Bivalvia; order Venerida; family Mactridae; genus Mactromeris; species Mactromeris polynyma. The sequence continues at coordinate 5,336,209 of JASFXZ010000030.1, read as the reverse complement.
AAAAACTACTCTAAATACTATAATTCTAATAATACTTTATCAATATAGATTTGAGTACACCATAGATGAATATTGATATACTAGTATCGCCTTTTTCCCTCGATATCTTGATTCGTTGAAAGTACAGAATGAATATACGTTAATTTGGAAGTTAATTACTTTCAGAAATATGGGTTACTCGAGTTTACCTGGAAATGTTCTTCCGAACCCAACAAGTATGTGTGGAGCATGCGCAGTACCACTTCCGTTGCCGTTAAACCTGGCACCAGCACCATGGAATCCAATGACATTATAGTTGTTTATGATGTCAGTAGAACGAATAAAAATCATTTTTTACAAAAAAGACATGGAAGTTTGTTAAGTTACTTTCAGACCACGTTGGAATGGTAGTAAGCTGAACGTGTTTAAACACTTAAAATCTGATACATGTACGAATACAAACATTTACAATAGTGGTCGGATCGTTTCGGTGCATTGTGCAATCAGCCGCCAACCCGTTGTTGGAGATGACATTTGATCAACCGTGTTAATGATTAAGTACATGATGCGGTTCGGGTGAGCAAGTAACGCCGTCGTACTGGTTTGAAATCGGCACACATGTAATAACTTGTCCAAAATATCAGTTCTACTAGTACTGTTCTTGTCATCTCAAAACAGTTACATTTTGAACGAGACACCAACAATCTGATGATAGGCTAAATTTGTAGCAATCCGACATATTTGATCTTGTCGCCAACACACCATCAGCAAATAAGTGTCGTTCATTTCTGTTCTATACAGTATATCACAAATGTATTCCATTTCTTTCTTAATTAAATATTGAAACAGCTTCCAGTGATCTATGCGTGTTCAAAATGTGTTTATGTTCGGTATGCATATATTAATAGATGGCAATAGAGCTGGTTTTATATACATCGTGCATGCTTCAAATTTTTCATTTATTATAGTGCTGTTACATTGACCGCGAACAGGTATATGAACGTTCAGGACCGATCCATGTCAATTTAGATAAGGAAATACTCTCGCGCGTGAAGCTAAACTGATGTTTGGATTACTTTTCTATCAAAACAGAACCGCAGCTTTTTCTTCGTCAAGCTTACGGACAAACACGAAAATTTCAATACACCTATTTTGAAATGTAATGGTCCAGGTAATATATTCATACGTTCGCGGTTAATAAAATCGCACTATACTGTAAATGAAATTGTCAGAAATTGTATAAAAATATTCAAAATCCGAATTAGTGGGAGAGCTTATGAACCCTAGAGAGTTAATGTAAAACCCTTTCCATGTGGTGATGTCAGCAGATCGCTTCATAATATATCAATGAATAGAATAGGTAAAGCTTGGTTATTTATTATGTTAACACAAAGTAAGATAAATAGTTTCAAAGAAGAAATCTGGGAAATGTTGATTAATCAGATGTACTATGACCTCAAATTCTGACCCCTTAAAAGCCCGTCTGCTTGTGCAGTATTGCCAATAATTGTTAACATTTACTGGTGAATCACTATGCCAAGCATGTTTACTTGACCCCAAGAACCTAGCGTTTTAATTTGATTAGCCACTCCTACAAAAATTTACTACTCCGGTAGTAAATGTTGGGTCTATAACTGCATTATTCACCATAGATCTAAGCAGAATTAACTGGATCATGTAAGTAGACATGTCAAATCAATGTTTTTTACCCGTCAGTTCCAATGTTACATTATACTTCTCGACGGGCCAAGGATGGAAATTATACCAGGTGTTATGATAATAACACCTACTTCTCAGCATACATAAAACAAAGGTGACCTTAGTACAGATTTTGTATCACTTCAATCAAACTAGATGCCCAAAGGCAACATGTAAAGCCCGCCAATTGTGCCAAGTAACTTGAAAATCCCTATTAAATGACTTGTTATATTCGACATATGTTTAGACCCATTTTCGTTTGGCCTCCGAGCATGACCTTTGAGCAACAGACATGGTTCTTGTAATTGACAGTTTCATCATGCTGAACATATGTGAAGTGATTCGAAAATCTCCAAATAAATAATAGTTTTAATACTCCGGACAAGATGTGTTAGCCCCCTTTGAAGTCAGCGTGACCTTGACCTTTGGTCTTGTATGTGACAATGTCATTTCATCACGGTGAACAATTGTGCCATGTAATTTGAAAGTCCCACAGAGTAATGGTGCAGACAAAGCAAATCCAGACGGACGCAAGCACAAGCACCGAAACACCACAGTGTCACTGCAAGCAGGCTCAACGAGATACAAAAATAACAAGCAGCATACATGTTTCATAAGTTTATATAAAATTTTATCAAAAAAACACATTCAAAGCACATTCAGAGATTTCTCGATGCACGATTGCAGCATGACAAAATGTAGGATGACACAATTAAAATGTCGGTTGATATCATGAATACATGCAGAGAACACATTGCAATTGTGAAAATAAATAAATTACAAGAATGAATCAAAATAAAGATCTTTCGTTTTAGAAACAACAAGTAGAGTATGAGGACATTTAATTGTTCAGTGTTTATTAGCCCCTAATCAACTGCTACAAAATCAATACTGATATTGTTATGGAGCACAATGTAGCGATCTACATACTGCCCACAAGTTAATGGATTATTTTATCAGTCATTACTGCTATCTGTATTGGCCTTAAAGATTTGGATGGCTGTCACAATAGTATACTATCACAGGTAAGACGGAGTCAAGATTTCCTCATTTTCTTTTTAGCACATTCTTCTTTTTGTTCACATCTGAAAGTATAAATGAATGCACTATTAAAAGGGTATATCCGTGTTCAACATCACTGTTGAAATTATTGAATGCATTGAATGAGTAATCAAGGAATCCAGCAACACTTTTCAAGAAATAAATAGAATGGAATATAAGATGAACATAAAATATTTAGTCTTTTTAACATACCAGAGACTTTCCACTTTACTTGGTAAATTGATATGGAAATATTTTTCACTTTTTGCATTTTTTTAACCAAAGCATTCAAAGTTATATTTCTAAATTGATACGAATTCATTCAAACTGATTATTCTGAACTGAATTCAATACTTAACTGAGCAATTCATCAACTTGCATTAATATGAAAATCAGTTAACAGTTAATTAACCCTCAATAAACTCTCAAGTTATATTTGTACTGACCCTGTCAGATGGTGCTCTAATATCATCAATTTTCAAGATCATTTTTGTAAGTTGAACAGCCAACATGATCTGAGCTCTCTTGGAAGACAAAGTTTCCAGTACATTTTGTTCCTTCATGTCTGGAAGATAATAGAATCATCAGGTTAAATACACATCAATACATGTACACAGTTACAGCATTGCAATAACTTTTACAGCCATTGGAGAGAAACATTGAATACTCACTAGAATAACAGCCCTATCTGCTCAACCTTTTACTCCATAGACCCATAATTCATTTACCTACAGTACTCTGATAAGAGACAAGTTAGTTTGTGTTTACTATTTGCGTACTTGTTATTGGGAAATAATTGATTTTCAAAACCATACTGCATTCATGTCACACCGACTGGAATTTGACATAAACACTTATCACAAATAGCTGGTGACATTTAACTATCTGAAAGATACTGAGGATTACATGTCTTTGGAATATTTTATTTGTGTTACAAAATTCCGAGTATGACTGCAGCAAAATGAAACATTTGACCTACTTTGAAGTTTTTGTTAACCAGTGAAGCAAACTGGAACTTGGCAGTGTCTGTCAATGGGGTCGCAGTGCATATTTATGATTATTTATAGTTTGAAAACATCGGCAAGAAATGTGATTGGAGCGCGACATGTTGTGATCATGGAGATGAGATAGGGAGTGTGAAAAGGTGGCATCATTGAGTAAAGGGTTAGCAACATTTCATGTGCAATTAACAATCATCACCAAATGCACTAAAACACCACATAACATCTAGATACACATATGTATGTAGCACATCTCATAAATATTATTCTCAACAAGAAGAAACATCTCACTAATACACTCACCATTAGTTCCCTTATTGAGACAATCAATTCCTAATCTTGGGTTATTTTCTTTTGTTTGACGAGACTTCACATCAGCCAAAGTATGGATAGGTGATAAACCACTGTTTTCAGCTAAAGCGAGTGGAATATTTTCTAAAGCTTCAGAGAAAGCTCTCATGGCATACTGTTCTAATGTGGAAATCTACAAAGGAACACAACTAGAATAGTAATTGAAGGAACACAAATAGTACCGTTACGACAACCTACAACACTTAAGTTTGATTGGTCTAAAGGCAGAGGAAACAGTTTCTATGAAACTCACAAACAGCCATTAGTTTCACACTTGCCATTTACAACACAATTAACAGTGACCTAGTAAAATGCAAGTAATGTACCTCTCATTTCAGTGTGACAGGCTGAATATTGACCACCTGACCATGGTTCAGAGAGATAAAGGTTTATGTAGCGCAGTGTCTGACCATGTATGTTGAAATACAACAAATGGAATTCTCTGTGCATATTATTTTATTCACAAAAATAGTGCAGAATGGTCAGCAAAACTATTTCACACAAGATTGAATACATCAACACTTTGACTTGGTATTTGGAAAGCTTGGATAAAATTGTGTCAATATTTAAACTAAGAGCACTAGTTAGTAAGTTAACTAATGCATATAAAAGGATCTTACACGAGTGGTCATTTTTATTGAATTTATCACACAAGTCTTCTAAAAACGAGGCTTTGCCTCATTAACAATGATCTAGTATTATACAAGAAATGTACCTCTCATTTCAGTGTGACAGGCCGACTATTGACTACCTGACGATGGTTCAGAGAGATAAAGATTTATATAGCGCAGTGTCTGACCAGGTATGTTGAAATACAACAAATGGAATTCTCTGTGCAAGTTATTCTTTCACAAAATTATTGCAGAATGGTCAGAAAAACTCTTTCACACAATATTGAATACATCAACACTTTGATGCTGAATAACACTTGGTGATAAAATTGTGTCAACATTTAAACTGAAAGCACTAGCAAGTAACTAATGCATATGCATATTAAAGGATCTTACACGAGTGGTCATTCTTATTGAATTTATGACAGAGTCTTCTAAAAACGATAAAAATGAGGCTTTGCCTCGTTAACAATGACCTAGTACAATCGAAGTAATGTACCTCTCATATCAGTGTGACAGGCTGAATATTGACTGCCTGACGATGGTTCAGAAAGATAAAGATTTATATAGCGCAGTGTCTGACCAGGTATGTTGAAATACAACAAATGGAATTCTCTGTGCAAGTTATTCTTTCGCAAAATTATTGCAAAATGGTCAGCAAAACTCTTTAACACAATATTGAATACATCAACACTTTGATGCTGAATAAACACTTAGTATTTAGAAAGCTTGGATAAAATTGTGTCATCATTTAAACTGAAAGCACTAGTAAGTTACTAATGCATATACATAAAGGATCTTACACGAGTGGTCATTTTTATTGCATTTATTACACGAGTCTTCTAAAAACGATAAAAATGAGCAATGACCTATTAAATTCAAGAAATGTACCTCTCGTATCAGTGTGACAGGCTGAATATTGACTACCTGACGATGGTTCAGAGAGAAAGATTTATATAGCGCAGTGTCTGACCATGTATGTTGAAATACAACAAATGGAATTCTCTGTGCAAGTTATTTTTTCGCAAAATTATTGCAGAATGGACAGCAAAACTCTAACACAATATTGAATACATCAAACACTTAGTATTTAGAAAGCTTGGATAAAATTGTGTCAACATTTAAACTGAAAGCACTAGTAAGTAACTAATTAATGCATATAGTGGTCATTTTTATTGCATTTATTACACGAGTCTTCTAAAAACGATAAAAATGAGGCAAGCCTCGTTAACAATGACCTAGTAAAATCAAAGTAGTGTACCTCTCATATCAGTGTGACAGGCTGAATATTGACTACCTGACGATGGTTCAGAGAGATAAAGATTTATATAGCGCAGTGTCTGACCATGTATGTTGAAATACAACAAATGGAATTCTCTGTGCAAGTTATTCTTTCGCAAAATTATTGCAGAATGGTCAGCAAAACTCTTTCACACAATATTGAATACATCAACACTTTGATGCTGAATAAACACTTAGTATTTAGAAAGCTTGGATAAAATTGTGTCATCATTTAAACTGAAAGCACTAGTAAGTTACTAATGCATATACATAAAGGATCTAACATGAGTGGTCATTTTTATTGAATTTATTACACGAGTCTTCTAAAAAAAATAAAAATGAGGCTTTTGCCTCATTAACAATGGACCTAGTAAAATCAAAGTAATGTTCCTCTCATATCAGTGTGACAGGCTGAATATTGACCGCCTGACGATGGTTCAGAGAGATAAAGATTTATATAGCGCAGTGTCTGACCAGGTATGTTGAAATACAACAATTGGAATTCTCTGTGCGTATTATTTAATTCACAAAATTATTGCAGAATGGTCAGCAAAACTCTTTGATACAATTTTATAGTATTATTTCTAGCGGACAGATTTTCTTACAACTTGGTATATTACATGACTGTCGTTTTGAAAATATGAAATAAAAATAACGGGCAACCATGCTTAATTTTAAGATAAAGATTGATTTATTGTGTTTTAAATGTAATATATGGAAAGTGAAAGTTGAAAATTTTACCCATAATACACTTGGTAACCCATTATGGTTTTACACTTTCATAAAATGTTGTTAGTTTAAAAAATGTATTGAAGATCATTTTATAATTTCAAATGCAGAATCTAGATATCAATGACTTTTTTTAAATAATAAAGTATATGGAAAAAGAAAGTAGATGGAAAACAGCAAGAATAAAATGAAATCTTTAAATTAAACATAATAATATCATAATTTGTATTGGTCTGAGTGTCCCTATATAAAGTTCAGTAAAAATATTTGCATCATAAAAGAAAACAACAAAATACTCTTAGGATATATCATCAACAATGACCTAGTAAAATGCAAGTTATGTACCTCTCCTATCAGTGTGACAGGCTGAATATTGACCACCTGACCATGGTTCAGAGAGATAAAGATTTATATAGCGCAGTGTCTGACCATGTATGTTGAAATACAACAAATGGAATTCTCTGTGCATATTATTTAATTCACAGAAATATTGCAGAATGGTCGGCTAAACTCCTTTACACAGGACTGAATACATAAACACTTTGAGGCTGAATTAACACTTGGTATTTAGAAAGCTTGGATAAAATTGTGTCAATATTTAATCTGAAAGCACCAGTAAGAAGTTACTAATGCATATACATAGAGGATCTTATACCAGTGGTCTTTTTAATTAACGGAGTCTTCAAAAAACGAAAAAAAATGAGGCTTTGCCAAGATTTTATAAATTTTAGATGACAAGTTTAATACATTCAATAAAAAATAACACAATTGAAAAAATCTATTCTTGACACAACAGTAGAAGAAGCTGATTTTCTTAAAAAACTTTAGCAGAACCTCCTATATGCAAGCAAAGTATGAGGTGTGTAATTCGGTCTTTGGTTGTGACAGCATGCACTCAAGTTTTTATTTCAATAGTGAATTGTCGAAAATAATACATGGGCGTTATTACCACTCTACACCATACGTTATGTTATAAATGAAGAATACTGTACCTTATCAGCAGCCTTGCCAACAGCTAGAGAGCACGAGATTTCTGGGGCACCTCCACCATAAACAATTCTTGTGTCTTTGATAATATTACGTATGACACACAGAGCATCGTGGATACTTCTCTTTGCCTCCTCAACAATCTACAAGTATATTTAGTGTCGTATTAAAATGATCAACAGCATCATTATGACTTAAGGTTGACAACACCTATAAATACAGTGTCACTAACTTCAACTATCTACTTTGGATTCCTGAATTAAGGTCATGGCAAGTAATGCCAAAAAGCACAGACTATGTTCCACATGTTGTTTTAAGGAATTCAGCGAGTAGATTATGATACTGTAAAAACAATCTTACCATTTTATTGCCACCTCTGATGAATATGGTAACAGCCCTCGAGTTCTGGCACTCTTCAATCACCAACATTCTGTCTTTAGTCGTACCAAAGGACAATTCTTTCACCATGCCAGCTTTACCCAGTTTCTCTGGGGTCAATTCTTCAAATCTTGGAACAATACGTCCACCAGTTGCTATGGCAATTAACTGTAATAATAAGATAGGAATAATTAACTTGCACCCATGCTTAGGTAAGTCAATATAATTATTACAGAGTATCTTATGTACCTCTCCTATCAGTGTGACAGGCTGAATATTGACCACCTGACCATGGTTCAGAGAGATAAAGGTTTATATAGCGCAGTGTCTGACCATGTATGTTGAAATACAACAAATGGAATTCTCTGTGCATATTATTTTATTCACAAAAATATTTCAGAATGGTCAGTAAAACTCTTCGATACAAGATTGAATACATTAACACTTTGACTTAGTATTTAGAAAGCTTGGATAATATTGTGTCAATATTTAAACTGAAAGCACTAGTAAATAACTAATGCATATACATAAAGAGGATCTTCAACAAGTGGTCATTTCTTAATGAATTTGTTGAACGAGTCTTCTAAAAACAATAAAAAAGAGGCTTTGCCTCATTAACAATGACCTGATAAAATCAAAGCAATGTTCCTCTCATATCAGTGTGACAGGCTGAATATTGACTACCTGACGATGGTTCAGAGAGAAAGGTTTATATAGCACAGTGTCTGACCATGTATGTTGAAATACAATAAATGGAATTCTCTGTGCACATTATTATATTCATGAAAATATTGCAGAATGGTCAGCTAAAGTCTTTCACACAAGATTGAATACATCAACACTATGATGCTGCTAGGTACTGAATGAATACATCAACACTTTGATGCTGAAAGAACACTCGGTATTTAGAAAGCTTGCATAAAATTGTGTCAATATTTAAAGTGAAAGCTATAATAAGTAACTAATGCTTATACATATAGAGGATATTACACAAATGGTCATTTCTTATTGAATTTATTGAATGGGTCTTCTAAAAACAATAAAAATGAGACTTTGCCTCATTAACAATGACCTGGTTAAATCAAAAGTAATATTCCTCTCATATCAGTGTGACAGGCTGAATATTGACTACCTGACGATGGTTCAGAGAGAAAGGTTTATATAGCACAGTGTCTGACCATGTATGTTGAAATACAATAAATGGAATTCTCTGTGCACATTATTATATTCATGAAAATATTGTAGAATGGTCAGCTAAAGTCTTTCACACAAGATTGAATACATCAACACTATGATGCCGCATGAACACTTGGTACTGAATGAATACATCAACACTTTGATGCTGAATGAACACTCGGTATTTAGAAACCTTGGATAAAATTGTGTCAATATTTAAACTGAAAACGCTAGCAAGGAGTAACTAATGCATATACATGAGTGGTCATTTGTTATTGAATTAATTAACGGGACTTCTAAGAACGAGGCTTTCAAAGCCTCATTAACACTGATCTAGTTAAATCCAAGTAAGTTATGTACCTCTCATTTCAGTGTGACAGGCTGAATATTGACCACCTGACCATGGTTCAGAGAGATAAAGATTTATATAGCGCAGTGTCTGACCATGTATGTTGAAATACAACAAATGGAATTCTCTGTGCATGACATCAATTCTACTGATTTTATTATAAATATATCAACTTGCAAAATGTAGTCCAAAGAACAGTTAACACATCAACTTGACAAGCTAGAGTGTAATATCTTACAATACTTATAACACCTACCTCGATTTCTGGACCTCCGACCCATCTAACAGCAGGCAATTTTTTCTGTAACAACAAATGATTGGCTTCATCATCAAAGCCCCACTGACATATAACCAAATTGGCTCCAGTATCCTTTACCTGAAAATGTCAAGAAAAACAATGTATTCAACTGAATATTCCCACAAGTGTTTGTTTTAATATGCCACATCAGTTGTGTAGTATGATTTTAAAGCAAACAAGAGGGCCATCATGGCCCAATATCGTGCACCGGAGTGCAATGACTTCACTGGCCAATATTTCATTGAAACAAACACATCAACCAAGTTTTATTCAAGAACAGGTAAAAAATGTGACCTCTCTAGTTTAAACTAAACATGAAATACGGCTTTTTTATAACTCCAGGGCACATAACTCGAAGACCTGCAAGTCTAATTTGGCTAAAAATCAAACTTCAAGATCTTGCAAGTACACATTCTGTATAAAAACTATAAATGTCATGACCGATAACCACCTTTCCCAATCCCAAGAAGTATCAATTCCCCCATGCCAGTCAATTTACTGAACGCAGCATATAATGTGTAACAGAATGTATGCCTAGGCAATCACTATGACCACCTAGGAAAGTGAATTCTGTATTTCTCTACACCTCAGTTTTACCAACCAAGTAAATAGTATTACATCGGTCGGAGGTAACGAAGTGACAGCAACTCACATAAACACCAATATATCAGCTAAAGGCCTTAACCTCCAGTAAATGTAAATCTTAAGTAAATGATACTTCTGACATAAGATATATTCAATGTCAAAGCAGAGTACAAGAACAACAATTTCCCAATCCTAAGGTGTTAAATTTCCAAGTGATCTGCACAATGTATTAATTTGCAAGTCAGGCTTTTGTGATTTAATCCTATTTATTATAGAGACAATATCAAGTCATACTCTTTGGAATTAAAGGCAATCTCATTTCACCAGACATTGGGGGTCATAATTTAGAAATATCAGTATGTACAATGTATGGTTACAACTAGAAATGTGTCCATAGGACACAGATGCCCCCACTTCCAGCCTTTGTCACAAAAGCAAATGCTATTATTCTGCTCAAAGTTTGTGAATGTGTATCAAAATTACCAAGTGAAAACTTAACAGATTATGGTGATAAACATAAAGATTTGTGACTGTAGCTGATACTTTTGTAGATAGGCACATCACAAGATTGCATGCTCTGTATGCTATATTTTCAATAAGACAAGGGCCATAAGTTAACACTTACAGTACAGAGCCAAACATGAAACCCCAGGAGCACAACTACACATGCAGGTGAAAATTTGTGAGCCTAGCTGATATACTGACGAAGATATGCGCGACATCAGATTTTGTGACAAACGGAAGGACGGACAAGGCTAAAACTATATGCCCCCCCCCCCTGAGCGGGGGCATAAAAACTAGGACCCTTCAAGCATTAGTTTATGCAGGAAACATTGAAGAAATTATCAATAAGAATTTACTAAACACAGCATATTTCAATGTGTAACAGAATGTATGCCTAGGCAATCACTATGACCACCTAGGAAAGTGAATTCTGTATTTCTCTACACCTCAGTTTTACCAACCAAGTAAATAGTATTACATCAGTCGGAGGTAACGAAGTGCAGGCATGAGAATGTAACATTTCAAAATCAGCTGAAAATTTGGCAAGGGGTCCGCAAAGCTCCAGGCTTTTAAGCATCCAAGATTGCTTATATTGTCTAAAAAAACAACCCTTGCGAGTGTCAAATCCGCAGAAAATTCTCATGCCTTGAAGTGACAAGAACTTGCATAACACCAATATATCAGCTAAATAACCTCCAGCAAATGGAATCTTAAGTAAATGCTACATCTGACATTAAATATGTTCCTTGTCAAAGCAGAGTTCAAGTACAAAACTTTCCCAATTGAAAGGTGTTAAATTACCTAGTGATCTGCACATTGTATAAATTGGCAAGATGCAGGCTTTAGCGATTTAATCCTATTTATTATAGAGACAATATCAAGTCCTACTCTTTGGAATTAAAGGCAATCTCATTGAACCAGAAATTATGGTAACGAATTAGAGATACCAGTATGTACAATGGTTTAAAAAAATTAGAACCTTTAAGAATTAGTTTATGCAGGAAACATTTAAGAATTTACTGAACACAGCATATTTCAATGTGTAACAGAATGTATGCCTAGACAATCACTATGACCACCTAGGAAAGTGAATCCTGTATTTCTCTACACCTCAGTTTTACCAACCAAGTAAATAGTATTACATCGGTCGGTGGTAACGAAGTGACTGAAACTCACATAGTCACCAATATATCAGCTTAATGCCAGTAAATGGAAATCTTAACTAAATGCTACATTTGACATAAAATATATTCAATGTCAAAGCAGAGGTCAAGAACCACGATTTCCTAATCAAAGAAGGCATTTAATTACCGAGTGATCTACACAATTTATTTACTGGCAAAATGCAGGCTTTTGTGATTTACAGGCATGAGAATGTGAAATTTCAAAATCAGCTGAAAATTCGACAAGGGGTCCAGGGAGCCGCTGAAGCTCCTGGCTTTTAGGCATCTATGAGGCTTAAATTGTCTCAAAAACGGCACTTGCGAGCGTCATGGAAAATTCTCATGCCTGGATTCATATCCTATTTATTATAGAGACAACACCAAGTCATACTCTTAGGAATTAAATGCAATCTCATTGTACCATACATTATGGTCATGATTTAGAGATACCAGTATGTACATTGTATGGTTTCAAAAACTAGAACCGTATAGCATTAGTTTATGCAGGAAGCATTTAAGAAATGATCAATAAGAATTTACTGAACACAGCATATTATAATGTGTAACAGAATGTATGCCCAGGCAATCACTATGACCACCTAGGAAAGTGAATTCTGTATTTCTCTACACCTCAGTTTTACCAACCACGTAAAAAGTATTACATCGGTCGGTGGTAACGAAGTGATTGAAACTCGCATAGTCACCAATATATCAGCTTAATGCTATAACATCCAGTAAATGGAAATCTAAAGTAAATGCTACATCTGACATTGAATATGTTCCTTGTCAAAGCAGAGTACAAGAACAACAATTTCCCAATCAACAGTCATTATATTACCTAGTGATCTGCACATTGTATTAATTGGCAAGACGCAGGCTTTTGCGATTTACAGGCATGAGAATGTAAAATTTCAAACCCTGCTGAAAACTCGACAAGGGGTCCAGGGGGCCGCTGAAGCACCTGGCTTTTAAGCATCTATGTGGCTTAAATTTACTGAACACGGCATATTTCAATGTGTAACAGAATGTATGCCCAGGCAATCACTATGACCACCTAGGAAAGTGAATTCTGTATTTCTCTACACCTCAGTTTTACCAACCACGTAAAAAGTATTACATCGTAAAAAGTATTACATCGGTCGGTGGTAACGAAGTGATTGAAACTCGCATAGTCACCAATATATCAGCTTAATGCTATAACATCCAGTAAATGGAAATCTTAAGTAAATGCTACATCTGACATTGAATATGTTCCTTGTCAAAGCAGAGTACAAGAACAACAATTTCCCAATCAACAGTCATTATATTACCTAGTGATCTGCACATTGTATTAATTGGCAAGACGCAGGCTTTTGCGATTTACAGGCATGAGAATGTAAAATTTCAAACCCTGCTGAAAACTCGACAAGGGGTCCAGGGGGCCGCTGAAGCACCTGGCTTTTAAGCATCTATGTGGCTTAAATTTACTGAACACGGCATATTTCAATGTGTAACAGAATGTATGCCCAGGCAATCACTATGACCACCTAGGAAAGTGAATCCTGTATTTCTCTACACCTCAGTTTTACCAACCAAGTAAATAGTATTACATCGGTCGGTGGTAACGAAGTGATTGAAACTCACAGTCACCAATATATTAGCTTAATGCCTTAACCTCCAGTAAATGGAAATCTTAACTAAATGCTACATTTGACATAAAATATATTCAATGTCAAAGCAGAGTACAAGAACAACGATTTCAATAAAAAAACATTTACCTGTTTAACCATATCTTCAAACTTCTTCAATTCATACTCTCTTAATTTTTTGTAGTCCTCAACAGATTTAACTTCTAGATTGTGTTTTGTCTTGGGTTTTGGAGGTTCGAATGGACATGTCAATATAGCCATCTTAGCATCCTTCACAAACTGTAAACATATAATAAGAACTGTTTTCCCAGGATTCTTAACTAAACTCACAAATAATGCTAAAGCATATAACGTATTTACTACACCAGAACATCTCAAAGCACAGACAGGCACCAAGCAAGTACTGTAAAGAAGAAATACAAACAGCCAATAAATAAATTCCAACAGAAAAATACGGTTGGTTTCTTATGTGGATACAGTGTAATCTATTCACAGACTGTAAATTTCAGGAGGCCCAGATGCTCTACTGGCTACATTGTGCACATGGACCTTTGATCAGCATGGTTTTGGACCAGAAATTTTCGAAAGGTTATTCCCTACACGTAACTCTATTGAAAAAAAGCAACACCTGGGATGGGGTCCAATATTGACCCAAGGGACTTGATTGCAACATTCTTGGTAAGGTTACATACCAAATAACAAAGCTCTCGGCCGTGTGGTTTTGGAGAAAAAGATTTTCAAAGATTTCCTTACATATTCTATACAAAACATGTGACCCCAGTGTGGCAGTCAGTTTTAACCAGGGGCATTATCTGAACAATCTTGGTAGGGGACCACTAAATAATGTCACATACTAAACATGAAAGCTCTGGGTCTTATGTTTCTAGACAAGATCTCAAGATTCTGCAACCTACTTATGCAACAGACTATAACCATTTGAACAACCCACTCATGGAACATTCCTGTGAAGTTAAGTCAAAATTGGACATGCAGTTTATGAAGTGATGTCGTTTGAAGTCAACAGATGACACACAGTGAGACAATTCACCATGAGCTAAATATAGTAATTGTCGGACAGATTTCTTGTGATCAGATAATAATTGCAAGTTTCTCTGACAGGCAAGCTACACTGTACAGCAAATTTTGGAAGCTTGTACTGGTTAATTAAATGAAGACAAAACCAGGATGAAGTCTTACCTTAGGCATTTGTGGATGACTGAAATCCTTGTCAACAATTACACCTTTCACTAACATAGTGTCTTCCATCTTTCCTCCAACTTTACCTTCAACTTTGATAAGTTCAAAGTCTACATCACGACGATCGAAATCAGCAACAGACATAATGGCATCAACAGCAATCTGGGCCATATGCCTATGACAACGATTTATGCTGAAATAAACATCACATGTACGTTATTATAGGGCAAAAACATCAGAAATGCGAACTATACAGCATTTTATGTTAAAGGGACCAACTAATTGGTTCAAGATGTAAAGGCTGGATAGTTCAAAACCAACAGTAGTTGAACAACAGATTATATAAAGAAGTCTTTTGGAACTTCATAATCAGTCATCCAGAATATTCCATGCAACTGATTTCTAGCCAACGATAGTAGACTGTTATCGAAAATTGCAAAGTGCCAATAAATATTTTGCGATGCCAACTGGGCTTGCAGTGAAAATCTCTACCGGTGATTGTTCAAGTGCTATTTTCGGAATAAAGTTAAGTATTAACCTCATATTTCATAAAGACTGCTGAATGAAAAAATACTGATATTTATTATGGACTATTTAAGATTAAGAAAAGAATGCACTTGTTCTTAATTAACGCCTCTACTTGACATTTCATTACCATTCATAACAAGTGTATCATTGGGAATTCGTTGGTCATTCTCTATGATATATTCGATACATATTGCACAGCGAGACTGGAGAGGCATATCATGGTACACATAGCGCTACATCCATATCATCTCACACCTACAAACAAAGCAACATCACCATGAAATAATAGCAACTTCAGTTTTATACTTACATTTTAGATCCTAAAGTAGTCATGGCTAACTGTGTTAGAGTATCTGTATCTTTTCGGTTAATGACATAAGTTTCAGCGATTGTATCTAGATGTTCTACAGCCACCTTTGCAGCCATTTCATAACCATCTGTGATTCGGATAGGATGTATGCCACGGTCAAGCAGTTTTTCTGCTTGTTCCATCAGAGCACCAGCCAAGACTGGAAAACAATAAATACACAAAGATCATAACCACAATTTTCTTCTTGAAATACGTGATTGTAATTCAACAAAACAACAATAAAGACTAACTGCAACATAACTTATGAATGCACATCTAGTGTTAAGTCATGGTTAATTGATCTCAAAAATCATAATTCTTAATAAGGAACAAGATGTACCTCTCAAATCAGTGTGAAAGGCTTAATAAAGCCTAACCATGGTTCAGAGAGGAAAATCAGTATTGCACATAGCTTGATCAGGATTGTTGATACACAACATCTTGAGGAAATCTAAATGCTTAACCATTCCACTTTAATATTGTCAAAGTACATGTATTTGTCAGCACAAACTGAAACTTGTTCGAGCTGCTGGTAATAAATAGCATTTAATAGACACATACCAACTACTCCTGTTGTACCATCACCAATTTCATCATCCTGTGACTGGGAAAGTTGAACCATTAACTTCGCAATCTGATGCTCCACATCCATTTGTTTGAGAATTGTCGCTCCATCGTTTGTAATTGTAATATCACCGTCTGGAGACACAAGTAACTTGTCAAGACCCTTCGGACCAAGAGAGGTCTTCAACACACCAGCTACAGTTTTGGCTGCCATAATGTGAGACTGAAATATATTTTTTAAATTTATAATACTATAACAAACTAACACAAATATTTCTGGGTTCTACTGGGCCGATATTATTAATAGCCAGGGTTCGAGGGTTGCAAGCACCCAGCGGGATCAGGGGGAAACCCACTGAAAATTATTTTTGGCATCACGTCATAGCGATTGTTGTGGTGTGGGGTTAGATGGCAGCCCAGTTGATTGAGCGCCATACCAGAGTTTAGGGGGTCATGGGTTCAAGCCCCACATCAGGTGCACTTTTAAGAAATGTGCAGCAGATGGAAATAAGTGCGTATCTTTATAAAATTAGGGCATGATTTTGGAAACTTGACTAATTCGCAGAAGCATGGACTGTGTTGTAGGAAATATATTTTCCCGCTGTCACATTCGATAGTTAAAAAATAGTGGAAATAAGAGCGACGAAGGATCGGGTTCGAAAGTGCTACATGATATTGACAGGAATGTTATGTGCCGACCCCCTTTGGGCAAGACCCTTCATAACTGGAAAGTGTCAAGATGTGAAATTAGCTATATAGGGTCTTACTGATTGGACTATGCAACTAACAACAGTCTCGCAGTTAAGCTTAAGCTAGCTCTTCCGCAACGCGGTTGCTTGTCCGCTTTACATGCGAGAGGTCCCGGGTTTTCTGCGGCCACAGACAGTGCTGCGGCATACATGTCCAGTTTCGGAACTTTCGCAGCTTCTACAATTGTGCAAACCGTCGAAATAACCAAATAAACGTACATTTTAACAAAACTATGTCGACTAGTGCGCGTAAGACGGTTTTGGATACATAATCTGTGATAGACCGAAATATCTTACTTTATGAGCTTCAATGCCGCTTAGACGGGATTTTGAGTCTTGATCACGAAGAATGATGAACGGACGACCATATTCGTCGAACGCTAGGGATCCTCTGGAATCCATTTCTGTTCAGATTAACTCAAATCAATGCCTCACGGTATAAGATTCTGATGGATTCCGATACGTGTAGTAGCTCGAATGTGCTAGAATATCAACAAACATGTAATCTCGCCGGTTTCGAGACTCATTTGTTTACTCCGAGGCTAAATGTTATTACTGAAAACACGGCGCCCTACTAACTTTTTTATCTGTTGTCGGATGTTAACGATTTGTATATCAAATCAAAATTCTCATTCTGAAATTTTAGAATAGCTCTATATAAATATTTTAAAATCCTTAAAATATAAATATATTTATACCGGTTTAAAAATGGGTAATTCAGAACCTTGTGTTCGTATTTAACTCATTTCACCTAGCTCTATTAATGTTTCTATTTGGTAATAATTAAATAATTTTATTAAATATTTTACTACATTGCTTACATTGACGGAAAAGTAATTCTATCTAGTTAATAAATATGCAAACAATTCAAAAATAGGTTAAACAATTCATTCATCGCGTTTTTAAGTTGAATAATAATACTGACAATGCTAATTAATACGTAGATTATACATATACAAATTGTAATAAACCTAGCAGATTATGAAGTAATTATTATACCATTTCGTTGTATGTATGAAAGAAAAATTAAGATGTTACAGTGAATGCCACATACACAAGACAACGCCAACATACATACCATAGGAAACATAAGGGACTGATGAGGTACGAGGGCAAACATATATGGGAAAGGGGAAACAAAGAATTGCCTGACTGACTGTGAAAAACAACCATGGATAATTTAGGGGGACAAGAATCGAGAAAAGGAATCGAATGGGTGGAATATATATACCACAATACAAAGAGATATTAAGTTGTCAAGGAGAACGCCACATGTATAATTTTATGACATTAGCATGGCCAATAAAGCCAGTGGCTACGGGCCGAAAGGGGAGGAGAAAAGCATTCGTATTATATCAAATCAATGGACTGCACATGGTGAAGGGGGGCTTTACATACATCTAAGACAATTATTTGGAAATAATAACCAGTAGGTGCGTTTATTACCTTTAATTCAATTCAATATTATTATTATCTTCGTCCTATATATACGCACGTGTATGTATTTAAATATACACGGTTCTCTCCTATAGCTTTGTTAGTTCGATACTCATTCATACAAAGACATGAATTAAGTACATTACGATACGATGCCTTCTGTACTCATTTATAAACATGCATGCATGAAATCATGACAGTTATTAATACCTTATCCTAAATGTAATTTCATTATAATTGTTGATAAGTATGACCAAAATGTCTTGAAAATCATGCTTATATCATAAACTTATCAAACTGAAAATGTTGTTGTTTCAATATGACCTTTTTTTGGCTTCCTCGGTCGCTGATCTGTGAACGAGAAATGAAATTGTTTCAGTAAACGTGAGTTTGTCGCCCTTTCTGCTTTGTACCATATATAGTTTATAATTATGAATACGTATGTCTATACATGTATATATATTTGCTTTTCATATATTTTGATATGTATAGCGACATTTTTACTATTGTACTATAATGATTAATATTTTTATTATAGTTTGTTTTTTAGAAATACGATCATGCTTTTTATGTTCTACCGTTAACATAAACATAATTGGATACTGGAGGCTACGATACCGGTACCTCCGTTTAATACGAGATGAATTTCGGCATAGATATCATCAAATTACGTAATGTGTGGCTTTTGACGTTTGTCATGAGAATGTGATATTATCTTTTTATATGGTAACAGCACCTTGGTCATCGAAAGTAAAAGAACATTCTATAAGTACCGCACATTCAAAAATTGTGTCGGAAATAAACACAGGTTCACAAAACTAAAACCATTAACGAACGAAATATTTATTTCTCAAATTGTTATATATCACGCATTAGTTTTTTTTCTATCTTTATTAATACAAAGATTTGTACCGATTATTTATTACATTCACATTAACGATAAATTTCTTCAAAATACATATGCCTAGAATAAAAAAGAAATTTAATATTTCGTTCAGTTCACCTACTTTAACCACTTAGTAGGGATTTAGCTTGCTTAGCAACACTATTTCGCGGAATATATCTACAGATTGTGAATTCCTTTTAAAATTTGTAATTAAGGCTAATAAGCCTCTAGTCGTTTGCAGCAATGTCTTTCTTTGGGATAACACAGCTTGGATATCAAAATGCAATCCGAGAAGGCTCTGCTAGAGCGAAAAATGAACCTACACGTTCAAAGACCCAACTTGGATTTTGTGCATTCCCGCCTCTAGTTGACAAAAATCCTACCCAGAGATCCATTGTTCCAATTAATCAAGTGTCAGCATATGGACCTGGGCCACGGGATTCGTATGTTGAGTTCACCAGAATGAGAACTAAGCATATTAGAACACCAAAAGGTAAGACTCAAAAGGAAGAATTAAGTTTTTATCATGCAAGGAATGCCACATTCACATGACAAACATAAATTTTATCTGTATTATTGCAAATGTTGTGATGTGGGGTTACACGGTCGTCTGGTTAGCTCAGTCATTAGAGCGCCGTACTAGTGTTTAGGGGGTCGTGGGTTCGAGCCCCACATCGGGCACACTTTTCCCCCTTGATTTACTTTAATGGTGGCAGCGGTGTTTGACGGCCCAAGGTGGTTGAGCCTCAAATGCTGGAAGGGGAGGAGTGCAGTGTTTTGGAGGTTAGACAGCCGCCCGGTTAGCTCAGTCCGTAGAGCGCCGTACTAGTGTTTAGGGGGTAGTGGGTTTGAGCCCCACATCGGGCGCACTTTTCCCCTTGATTTACTTTACAACACAGGACCACTTCTGGTCTGTGGAGTACCCTGATAAATAAGCAGTGATGGGTGGGATTTGAGCTCTCCATACACTGAGTCAGTACTTGTGCACAATATCTATACTGTTCCATAATAGCACTGCCAAATAATCGTTAGTTTTTGGCATTTGTAGTGGTGTAGGATTAGAGCCAATAGAGGTTGGCTTGGTTAGCTTGGTCAGTAGATTGCTCTACTAGTGTTTAGGGGTCATGGGTTCGAGACCTATGTCGAGCACACTTATTCCCTTTGATATACTTCACATTTTGCCACTTAGTGCGAAAATGGAGAAAAGTGAGCCTAAACTTTGTTGCACCTTTCAATGTGTACGTTCATCTGGTGCTTTACCAAGATACTGAGCTTTAAGGTGCTTGGAAAGGGATAAGGTGGTTAATTATAGGCTTTACAGTTACAATACATGGATTGTGTTGTTTGTATTGTTATGTTTTGGGTGGGTGTAATATTTTAGGTATGCTTTCATGGTTTCAGAACCTCAGGAGCTTTATAATTACCCATTAACAACAATACAAGGCTGTGGTTGGTGGACACAGCATGAACCAGTGAAGAAAAACATTAGCTGGGCTTATGTACCTAGGCATGTGAAGCTTAACAGTGAAATGACCAGGTTTGTTGTTTTCCTTCATTAAAAATCTTCATTAAAAATTACAACAATGCAAAAAATGTTAAAGCAGTGTAACCTCTATGGAGGTGACCTTCTCTAGAGGAACAACCTCTCTTCAATAACTTTATCAACTTTCTTGTTATAAAACTTTACCACCAGTTCTTGCCAACAACAACAATCTTTCTACAATAGCCAAACATTTACCCCTCAAATAGGTTGCACTTAGTATTTCAGTTTCATGATTTTGGATCTTGTTTGAAATCAAGTGTAAATGATAACAACGCTCATGAAGAGCATATGTTTTTGTAATATCATTGTCTTACCAATACAAAATGTCAGTTATCTATTTTTAAGCACCCATTGAACCAATGACGAAGGTGCATGAAGTCTTACCCCTTTCCGTCAGTCTGTGCAAAAAAATGGTTTCCGATCAATAACTCTTTGTAAGGATGAATGAATTCAATTTGTTTAGGCAAATAAGCATAGGATAATACAGCTAAAGTCTGATTTTGGTTACAATCGACCAATTTCTTTAGGAGTTGTGGCCCTTTTTCCAATCATTTCAATCACATCTAGTTTCATAATATAATGGCCATTTTAATAAGGCTGACTGAAACAAGGTTGGATCAAAATATGGTAACTTACCTTAGTGTTCTAAACCATGACTTGAAATGTAACAGTACCATAGCTTTTATATGGTTTATTTGCCTATCATATGAATTGCACTGTTGATTGTTTAGTTTAATTACAGTGACTAGTAAAGCAGAATTGCTCATTTCTGAAATGTTGTTATATCTGTTTTAAATTTATTATTTGCTTTCATGCCTATGTAACTATACCCTCATCTTGATTGTTCGTTTCAGTTTTGTTGACCAGATGGCTTTAACTAACAGAGAATTCACCCTGTTTTAAGACATGAACTTGCCATTCCTACCTTGTTCCTAAAATGATGCAAGAAACTGAATTGATTTGAGTGGAACACATTTTACAATGACTATTATATATTTTTTAAAATAAATAAATGTGTTGGAACTGTATTTTTATATCATTTTATGGTAAACAGAGATTTTATAATAAATTAAAAAAAAATTATTGAACCATACATAAATATCCAAAGTTATTTTTTGATGTATGGTGGCTACCAGTGTTAAATATAAATGCAGGAAATTGTGTGTTTAAATTTTGATATCATTATTTACCTTGGTTTTTATAGCTTTAAGTGTTCATTGACATTCTTAAATTGCTTTTTGAAATTGTTTCAACTTTCAATCATTTAATGTGGTTGCCTATGTATAAAGTAGTTGTGCAAACTAGAATATTAACACATCTTCTCATTACTGTAATACATGTACTAGTTAATATATATGACATAAAATTCATATTTTTCATTTTATTTTAGAGAATTTATTTACACGAGTTTGAGGAAGCCAAGTGCTTCTTGCTAGTATTAGCAGGGATTATAAATGTGTTTATTTCATACATTCATTTCTACCATAACAGTATTTAGTTGTGACAGAATCAAAGAGAATTCTCTTTGTTTTCACTGTATTAATCCACATCAAGGATTTGGCACGTAGCTGGTGTAACTCGGGTTTGATAACGCAACAGTTACCATAGTTACCATAGTTACCCTAGTTCTGTGTGGAATGCCTGAAATCTAACATTCATGTATACATGACATTACCTGCATGTAAGATTATTTCACTTGTTTCTACATTTTCTTAACAGCACAATGTGCAACAGTTGGAAGAATTGGAGTTGTAGAGATTGTGGTTAATATTTTTGAAGGAAATCATTTTTTGTTTTAAACCCCACTCATTGACCACTGTACACTGCATAACTGTTTCTAAGGTTTCTGATTTTGTTGATACATGTAGTGAATATTTCTTCATCCTGTTTTTTTCAAACTGCAAGGGATTTTTAAAAATGTTTCTTTTAGATGTAATCCTGACAATTCTGGAACAGTTTAAATCAGCATTAATAGTTAACTACCAGTATTATTGTATATATAACAACAGCTTGCCTCTACTCATGACATATATATACATTATATATTTACATATATGTATTAAATATTCTCTATTTTATCAATCTATACAATCAAAATTTCTGTTCTAAGTCTGTGAATATGAACCTGTAGAAGATTTTGCACCCATTGCTGTGGTATTAAGTCTGTCAGAGTGCATTTGAATCAAAAATAATATTACAGGATATAGGGCGGACTAGCATCAAAAATAATATTACAGAATATAGGCCGGACTAGGCCTAGCTTAATTTGACATGAGAATGATGAACTCTACTTGTATATACATGTACAAATGTTCAATGTTTGGTCTTGTTCCTTCATATATATCTATTTATGCGTTATGTTTAATATGTTCTCTGTTATTTCTTTCTCTTTACTAAAGCAGTATTATACTATGTACTATGTTGCAATGATAAACAAATATGATTATCTTGGTAAAACATGGAACCAGACCATCCCCACCTGTTGTCAGTGTTTTGTGAAAACTATCACCGATGTGATTATTATTTTTGGAATAATTATTTTTATGTTGTAATATTGTTGTGATAAGATGTAGTATGACTACAATATAGGACTTTGATAGAATTTTATGTTTTGTTAAAAAATCATGGCATAATCAAACTAATGTTGTCTACTGTTGACTATTCTTCCATGTCGATGCTTATTGGTAAACTTGTGTTGTTTACGTGATTATTTGTTGTTTTTATGAGTTAGTACATCTATTGTTGAAGTTTATTTGTAATAATTGACTTTGGTAGATTCTCAATTTTGTAGTTAAATTGATAAATTTGTAGTTAAGTTGATAAATTTGTAGTTAAGTTGATAAATTTGTCAAGGTATAACCATTAGTCTACAGCCGTGGTAAATTCTAGTTTTAACAACTGGGTCATTATCTAGATTTTCTAAAAGCTTGGATCTTATCAGAATTGTTAACATCAACGCTTTGAGACTCGGTACAATGTACATAACATGTCTGACTTTAATGTATTTCCTGCACATTTTGTATTGTTTTATGCACATTGTTTCCTTTTCCTCTTAATAATCTTTACAGGTTCTATACATGCAAATACCTGCCAGCAGAATCCCCCTATTCCATTGAGTAACTATTAATGATGATAAGTTTGTTACAGATACAGGTGTGTATAAATTATGAAAAAAATCCAAACCAAGATACAAACAGTGTAATGCAGTCGATCAAAGATAAACAATATTTGTCAACTATCACATAAATTCTTTCCACTTGCTGCCATTTCAGTATAGACAACAGATCATGACAAATGATATACATGTATATGCTTTACAAATCTTTCACAATAATATCTTTATTATTTTGTACTTTGCTAATTAATTCTATTATAACTTAGTCATTTTATACATACATAGTTTCTACCTTTGTTTTTGTTTGTGTATTATGTGAAAAAAATATCAATCAAATACTCCCAACAATGTTTTCTTGTTTTTTCTGTTATCCGTGTACGGCTTATTGAATTAAGTCTTCATACAGTGTCATGCATATGGTACCTTGCAAAGGCTTTTGTGTGGCTTCTGACAAATAATAGTGCTATTTTGAGGCTATTCTGAACTTATTGTAGTGCTAAAATTAGGAATTTTAGGACCCCACTTTAAAATATTAGGGTCGTTTCAGGAACCACTTACTTCTGAAACATCGAGACAATATCAACTTACACATATATATTACCACTGCTCAATAGCCTTCAGCTGGCCTTGGCTGTGTACTCAAAAATAAAATCTTTGTACACTAGTCACAGCCAGTACCAAGCTGGTTAACTGTATGAAAAGCAACCGTTTCTAAAGAGCTAGAAAAATATTGTTAATTACAGTTTAAATAAGTGAAGAAATTCTAACTTATTTGATATTCACCTTGAAAAGAAACATGAAAATTAGGACTTTCAATGAAATATTAGGGATGCTTCAAGATTTTTGACACTTTTTTAGGAATTTTAGCAAAACAAAAAAAAGGGATATATTAGGGCCACTGAAAAGCCTGCTTACAGCAACAGTCCAAAGCAATCACGCCAAGATCAGATGAACGTCAGCTTCGATTCCTCCACTCCTGCAATCATTGTAGTATATTTTGTATCCTTCTAATGAGATTGATGATTATGACAAAACGTTTCTCCCCTTCATCCTTGCCATGGATACTATATATGTTCATGGTTACACAATGTCTTGTGTGGATAAAGATGTGACAGAAAGTGTTTGATTCCACACATTCACAAATGAAAGCAAACAAAACATCCACTTGCAATATATCTATTTTTATTAATATATATTCTATAAGTATATGATACATGTACATGTAAACAATCATCAAACCTAACAATTGTAGTGCAATTTTGACCATGTGACAAGTTAATAGAAACAGTTTTCCTATAATAAAGTCATCTCCGTCATAATGAATGCCTTGCATCAAAAAGTTAAAATCTGAATTTGAACACAAAGGGTAAGAATCTGAAAGGTGAGCTGAACTTAACAAAGATGGTCTTGGATAAAATTATATATCTCCTTATACCAGTGATTTATAATAACATTTATTAAATAGCCTCCCTTCAACAAACCTGAGCAGGAAATTGAAGAAAGACTAAATTAGGTCCCTAAAAATTATCAGTTAAAATTACATTGCGTTATAAAAAGGTATTTAAATCAAATAATACAATTTGCAACCAAACTTGCATAAAATAACAAGTCTCAAAAAAACCAAACGCTGTTTCCAGGCTAGTGGAATTTTTTTTCAAGTCCTGAAGTTAACTATGTAACACATATATATGCTTCTACGACACAACCTGTATTAGTGACGGTGGTTATGATGTGGAGTATTTCCCAACAAACTTCAATGTCACAAACGAGGTACTTCCCGGAAGTGTCTTGCTGCTTAATTTTGAAGTATAGAATTAATGAAATATGGAAATGTTAATACATACGACACAATACTTTTAACTTGAAAAACAGAAGATTTTTAAGTGTTAACATACATTTGAGTTTAGCATTTCTGACACAATGTCATTTTGTAGTTTACTTTTGCGTTTTGTTCCTAATATTTGAATTGCAATAAAAATAAAATTAGATATCTGAGTTTAATATTTCTGGTATTACATGAAATTACACAAATATATCTGTTAGAAAATGTAAAAACCTGAAAAAGGGTATTTTGGTCACTAATACAGGTTTTGTTGTGGAACAGCGCATATATTTAAGCACCTTATGAAATAAATGTTCTTTAAGGGAACAATGCTGAGCCGAGTTGTTGTACAAGGCACTACATGGATGAAATCTTGTCTTCCAACGATCTGTATCTTTCTAGCATAGAGGTATAGACCTGGAATTATTCACAAATTGTATGCATAATACAAACATGAACATCGTTTGTTTCATTTATTCTTCATTGTCTCAGTGCTTAGTGGTCATCAAGAAGTATAAATAATATGTTTCTTCCAAAGTACAAAACACATCCACATTGTATTTCTACTAACTGAAGACTGGCACTTAAACTTTTAGCATACAAAAACACTCCTGGCACAGCCACAAACAAAACCCCAGATGCACAACTGCACATGCTGGTTAACATTCCACAAAAACCTCTTAGGTTCCATGACACTGGCTCATATACCTATCTCGATAGCAGTGACCAAAGCTTCCATGCTTTATACGCAATATTTTACGTAATTCAAGAGCCAGTAAATTCTTTAAATTGACAAAAAATGACCAAATTCTTTTATTCTCTTTTACGGTGCTAATGTTCATGCTATGATTGCCATCTTAAAGTTGGTTCTGTTAAAGAATAGGAACAGTCTGTAACCAAATAGAACCAGTCAGAGAAATCAACCTTACTGAACACTGAATGAACAATATCTATGGTGATGTGATTTTACAATTATCCTACAAGGGTTCCATTTGACCCTTGAATTGACCCTTTGATCCATAGATTTTCGAAAAGGCCATAATTTGACCCTAAGGATTCTGGCTGAAGGATCAATTTTTCTCTAAATTATAGGCGTTTTGACTATAAAATGGTAAAATCCAGTAAAAATGACCCTTGAAATTCAGCACCTAGTGGAACCCCTAATCCTAGTGTTGACGCTATTTTATTGTAATATTGTAAAAATCACGAGTACATACTTTGTCACTTCCTGGTGTACAAGTACACACACATTCTGGTTTTGGTAAATTCTTCACAACTTCTTCAAAGTCTGTACCTTCTGGCTTCAATGCTGAAATGTAATACAAGTAGTAAAGTGGTAACATAATTTGATAGTGTATGGTTTTGAAACTTTGTATTGCATTGACAGGAAAACATTAGAATGAACATGCATGAGAATTTTGCCCAGACACAATATACAAGAGGACCATGAAGACCCTATATCGCTCACCTCAGCACACTGCCATCTTGGCTGAATTAGACAAATGTGCATATAATTGGTCTAGCATACTTCAAAACTGTTGTTTGCATGAATTATTTACAGTTTAGATACAACAGGTTCAGATTATCCTGAATTTCGAGGTAGATAATTGGTCTTGGTTGACATGTTGTTCCTTCTGATTTATATAACCTTGAAACAGGACCACCTTAGGATCATTCCTGTCAAGTTCGGTCAAAATCCACTTAGCAGTTTATGAGATGTCATTTATATTCATGCATACATATAAGGACCAAAACCCCGCCCGATGGTGGCCATGTCTTTAGAAAGAACATAATAATTTATACTTCCACTTCTATACAGTTAGAACATTAGTATGTCTAGTAAACCATAGTCAGGAAATGCAAGCAGCAAATTTACAGTCATTATGAGTGATACTAAACAATTGCCGTACCATAGATAGCTCGATAACATCCTCCTAAACAAGCTGAGTTAGGAACGTCAATCACGTACACAGCTGTATGAAATATATCTGCAATCACCTATAAACAAACAAAATGATAAAAACAGAACTACAGTAAAACCTCACTTAAAGACCACCTCAATAATAAGACCACCTCGAAATTAAGAACACAATTTTCAAGTCCATTTTCAATATTTTGCTCTTCACTCAACTTCAATATTAAGACTACCTCGACAGTAAAAAGACCAGTTTTCAAGGGTCCCAAGGGTGGTCTTATTATCAAGGTTTTACTGTATATCGAAATATGCAGACAAGGTATGTCATGACATTTCAATAATCCAGACACTATCAGAGACAACTGGATGGAGATCATGCAACACATGTTAAAATAATAATATAGGCATTAAGATCTTCTTGGCACCTCTATCTCATGAAAATAGATTTTGAATTTTGCTTTCCAATCATTGGATATTTTAAAATAACATGTCCCTTTATTTTCAAAAGGGGGGGGGGATAACAACAAGTGATGAGACAGAATACAAGTTACTGCTTACTTCATATCTAAACTTTATCAGAATGAATTGCAATTCTGCTGTTTAGTTCAAGAGTTCAGTCGTAGATATACAGTCCAAACAGATCAGAACGGACACAAATGTAGAATTTCACATCAGCCATTGAAAAAAAAAAATCATGGATTTCAACTA
Organism: Mactromeris polynyma; assembly: GCA_032209605.1. Taxonomy (NCBI): domain Eukaryota; kingdom Metazoa; phylum Mollusca; class Bivalvia; order Venerida; family Mactridae; genus Mactromeris; species Mactromeris polynyma. The sequence goes on along the minus strand of JASFXZ010000030.1, from coordinate 5,307,637 downwards.
TCACTAATGTGTTGCCATTTATTACAATTTAAGATACCTTCTCTATGCAAAACCGATATACAGCATTAAACAAAGATAAAAACTGTATATTTACAGAATAATATCACTTATCTTTCTATGAAATCTGGTAATGTAATATAAGTTACACAATATGTATGTTTCTAACCTGTAAAATGGCTGGATTTGCGGAAGCTCCACCAGTAGCAATGACTCGGGACTCCGGACCTGAGTATGAAAAATCATAGGAATAATTAACATTATGTAACAAGATATTATCGATAGAACTGATGGATGCTCCTCGAAGTAAGTACATGATTGATATAGGAACATATAAACAATATGTGCATCTCCTCTTAGTAGTGAAGCTTCGCATTAAGTTTCATTGAATTCCAGTTGGTGGTTGCTGAGAAATAGCATGTACACGAATGTGTGACAGATGCAAACACATACTTACACACACGGACAAATGACAGACAAAGTAAAAACGGTACCTTTCAAAATTATAAAATCATTTAACTGCCAAATTAAGAAAAGTCAAATCAGAATTAAAGAACAAATACAATCCTTGTGCTACAAATATTATTTTCACAGCCTATTGGGTAATATAAACCAAAATTGATCCCCCTAGACACCTACACATCATAGAGTTGTTGTTGTTGCAGTAATTTGTATGTGTGTCTAGGCTTGCTGACGTTGGTCTACATGATAATAAGAACATATCTACCATACCTATTGTACAGTTGTATATCTTGTATAATATGGAACATGTGGCCTTAGCCCTCTCATCTATTTTTAAGTTAAAAAGTAAAATGCATAACAGATTCACCAATGAACACATATTTGATTTCATTATTTTTACAAAATAAGATATACCAATTTTCATTCCACAAGCCTGTGCATACATTAATCTAGCTAAGAACTGGCTTTCCAGAACAGCACGCACTTCCACTGCTGGTGAAAAACTATCAACCTGAAAGTATCCAAGGTAACATACATTGAAGATCATTAGCATAAGGAAACTACTGGCCAAAATATAAACATTTCTGCATTCTTATCAGTTTCGTTTACCCCTTTGATTTTCAAAATTGAATGTTCAAAGAAGTAAACTTATTTAAGATGAATTGACCAGTTACCAGCATAGTGACCGCTCCTCCTAATTATTTGTATCAATAATTTAATTGTAATTACTACTAAAATATAACTCTATTATTGGTCAACTCAAACCCTTGAATGACAACTTGCGACTGGTCAATTATGGGAGGCATGGTGGTCTAGCGGTAGAACACTGGACTCCGGAAAGTGGTCAATTCCAATTCCTTTAAAGGTAATACTCTTGTGCAGTGTTCACAATTCCCGAAGTAATCATGAGTACTGGTTAGTAACACAGGAAGTTATCATTGGGAGTGATTGACTTTAATTGTAATAGTTACTTTACATTCAATTTGCAATAGGTAAGTTTGCACTGAATTAAAAACACAGCAAAGGAAGGTTTAAAATATTCAACCATATCAACAGTTCTTACTCAAGCCACCTCCATGAAAGTTAACAAAACACTAATTAAGATCATTCAATTTCTTTGTCACAATAACATCAAAGTACTTACTAGCTTGTCATTTTCATCAAACCTGAATTTACCCATTACTAGGGGTTGTATTTCTCTAGCATCAAAGTAAATCCCTGTAACACAATTATATAATTAGGTGAGAAACATTCCATATAAAAACCATGAGAAACAAAATTCTACAAAAACTTTTATGGTTTAAAAAAATCTTAAATATTTGTTATGCATACATCCTCCAAAAGAATAATTCACACCAAATCAGTTTAAACAAGAAGACATGATGGCCTTATATCACTCACCTGAATACATTGAAATTTGGATGAATTAAACTTATGTGCCAATAAATTGGTCTAGGTTACTTCAAAACTGTTGTTTGCATAAATTATTTACAGATTAGATATGACTACTTCAAATGTGACCCTAATATTCAAGGTATGCAATTGGTATTGTTCAACATGTTATTCCATCTAGCGGGAACAAAGCCCCGCACCCTTTACAGAACCTAATGATGGAACACTCTTAGTAGGGGACCACTAGAGACCGCTACAAACCCATTTTCAAAGTTCTAGGCCTTATGGTTTAGGACAAGAAGATTTTCAGATGTTCACTTTTAAAATCTATTTTTAGCTGCTGTGACCTACTTATGCATCAGACTGGAATGATTTCTATAACCTTGAAACAGGATCACCTAAGGATCATTCCCTAGTTCAGTCAAAATCCACTCCACCGTTAAGGAGGAGATATTGGTTATATTTTCCACTTCATACATATAACAAAAAAATAAATATTGACCCAAAGGGGCATAATTTGAACAAACTTGGTAGCAGACCACTAAGCAATATTACATACTACATATGAAAGCTCTGGGCCTTATGGTTCTGGACAAAAAGATTTTTGAAGTTTTCAATATTAAAATCTACTTTTAGCTCCTGCGACCTACTTATACATTAGACCATAACCATTTGAACAACTTTGAACAACTTTGAAAGAGGACCACCAAATGAATATTCCGGTGAAGTTGGATCAAAATTGGCCAAGAGGTTTTGGAGGAAATGTTGTTTGAATGAATATTGAACACATGGATGCACACATGACGGACAATTCGCCATGACATAAGCTCTCTGATCTTTGGCAAGTTGCGCTAAAAATCACTGATGTACAAGATACACTGATTTGTATAGTCCACATAATTATGATAACTTGAGATTAATGATAAACAGAAAAGATGAACGGTGTATATAGAACGACGTCTAAAGAATCGCCCCCATTTCGGAACTATGATATCGCCAGAGGGGTACGCTACAGGAAAGTGAATTATCTTTTCGAGACACGCCGTTTGGTGCCTCTCCGCTTATAATATGAACCAATCAAATCGCGTAATTTGTTGCATATTTAAACAACATGCTTCATATATGCTTTGGTTTGGGACAAATAACTAAATTACTCGAAGTTACCAATGTTTCCATTATTTCCAGGTGGCGTCTGCTGCAGCAATTCATTAAACTTGTCCCATGATCCATCGGCACATTGTTGCATAATTCTCTCCCTTGTCAGAGAACCGTTCTTGAAACTAAAACAACATAAATTTCATCATAAACACTCAGAAACACAATAAAATCAATAAAATGTACTTAATAATAAATTTCACTTTAACAAGAGCTTGTTTTTTGGAAAAAAAACATACCCCACGCCCCCAGCTAATATGACAAATATTATGACAATATTGCCAAATTTGTTGAGTTTTCATCACTAAAAGGGTAAAAACTCGGCCAAATATAATCTGTCCAAAAATGCTGTTAATATGCACAACTAGGCTTACTACCAATAACTCATGTGAAGTTTCATTGAAATCTAACCACTGGTTAAGGACAGCAGGCAGAATGTAATAGTTATCAGACTATAATGTCTGCACCATTAGATAAAGTCTAATCATACATACACCAAAGGTTTTATTTAATAATTATATCATAATTCAAGTCACTGACATGTAATAACAAATCCTGTGACATCACAATTGTAGAACAGTGTCAGACCCTTCCCATTAATTTTGTTTGCGATTATAACAATAAATGAAGTATTACATATCAGTTCATAATATACTGAATTTATTGAGGTTGTTTTCAGAAAATATTGAAAACCTACTTCTTTTTATTATTCTTAGAAACTTGTTTAATTAATTCAATAATTTATAAACACAAATGTGGCATCCTGTATACATTTATCTGAATTACTATCCGTCAAGAGTTATGCAACTTTGAATATCCAATGGACTGACAAATTTCTGTCCAATTACACAAAGCTTGCTTCCTATAATTGGACAAAGATGTCATCCGAGGTGCCAGATGTAACCTATATAGAATAATTGTTAATGTTCCAGTGTTTATACATTGAAATGAATGAGTGTAACATAAAACTTGTCTGTCTGTCTGTCCGTCTGTCTGGAAAAGATATGTAAATGTTGACAGATTGATAGTACACAAGAAATGCACAATGCCAGGAACCAGATATGCTTTGATATGAATACTACGTTCATAGGCATTTCATGATTAATATGTGAATGAAAATTACATGAACAAAACAACTTTCAATTTACTTCCCATTTCAACCTAAGAATGTGTATAAAAATTACATTAACTAAATGATGTTTTCGTTTTTACATTAAACTAAATGATGTTTTCGTTTTTGCATTAACTAGTACAAAGATCTACTTTACTCTGCTTAGAATACATCCTAGTACATGTGATACGAGCAAACATTGTGCTATGAAAAGTCCGAAACTAAGAATATTTATTCATTCAAACAGTAATGTTCATTTAAAGGATTTCACAAATAAGAATCCAGTTAAAATCACACAGAATCAGGATACATGTATACAAAAATTTAACGGCAATATAAACAGGAAGTCTGCAAAGAAAGTAAAACTGGTAGATCCTCACTAAGGTGTTACTAACTACACATATAATAAACTTTACTAAAATAACTAGCATATAAGATCATTATATTATGGAGCAACCCAGATCATCATCAACATCTAGCAGTATAATAGGGTCTAGCCTCAATAATCTTAAACATGAATTATTCACTTTAAATAATGATAAGAATATTGAAATAGTTAAGACAAACATATAAACACTGATCATACAGGGAAAATTATGTCAATTATGTATATGAACATTAATGTACAACATGATGATAAACTACTAAAAATTTTTATTTTCCGCCTTCGGTACCCCTATGTAATTCAAATGCCTTACCAATTTTCTAACAGGAGTCTTACAGTACTAACACTTACTGGCACATTTACCTGATGAGACTTATGCTAATTACTGACATTATTTGTCTCTATATCACCAAGTAATGTATAATATTAAGTCTATGTAATTCTGGGCCACACCTCATGGTAAATATATGTAGGAAAGACACAACATAATAACAACATACACCAGATGGATGCTCCCCAAAGTATGTACATGATTGAACTAGAGCTATCACTTAAAGTGATTCAAGGGCACAGCAAACCTTTTAACAACGTATCACTTTGAGAGTCAGCACGACTATGAACATGCAATAGATTACAAGAGGGACTATGCATGTGTACGTACTTCAAAGAATGAAAGAGGAGAATTTACAATTGCCATAAGTATGTGAAAAATCATTGAACCTGATTCTGACATGGACAATGACCTTGATCTTTTAGGTATTGGCACCGGATGGAAGAACAGATGGAAGGACACATGGACAGGGGTAAAAGAGAAGGAATAAGTTGCTACAGGGAACGCCACATACATAAGACAGTGCCTCCACACACAGACCTCTGGGAAAACAACAATCCATAAAACATAAGGCACTTGATGAGGTTAAAGGGTACATAAGTTGGGGAACAGAGGGGCAAGGAATGGCCTGGCAGACCACAAGGAAAAACTAGGAAAATAGCACTACATTGTATAATTATTCCTAATTACTCCAAGGAATTATTCCAAGGAATAACTAGGAAAATAACACTATAATTATGCCCTTCCACCATTTCATTTCGAAGGCAACAAACTGGAACATGCCTATAATATATGCACAACTTCTCTTGATAGTGAAGCTTCCCGTTAAGTTTCATTGAATTCCGGACATAGTTGCTGAGAACTAGTGCAGACACGAGGGTTACTCTGTTCTCTGTATGACGCAATAAGCAACGAATCATAACTATGTGATAAATCATCGAACCAGATCATGCCGACAATATGCGCATCTCCTCTTAATAGTGAAGCTTCCCAGTGAGTTTCATTAAATTCTGGTTGCTGAGAAACAGGGTTGACACAAATACAGGACAGACACACAGATGGAAGCACAGACGGACGAAGCAGCTCCTTGGGGGAGCACTAGACTAGACAAAGGGTTTTCAACCTAACCATATTTTGGGTGACACAAATAATTTAAAGGTGAAATTGAAAATAGTTTACCAGACAAGCCCCATGTAAGTGGACTGATCTAGTGGATTTATGAATATATGACCATTTGTTCCTGGAGTAGCATCTGGTAACCATAGAAACACAGTGTCACTGGATCCAAGACTGGCCTGGTTAGGATACAAGCAATCAGTTTTACTGTATAGTTCTATTTGTTGACATAATTATGAAATTCAGCAATTATGATTTGACATTATTTAAACAACTTTTGTGGTACTATCAAACTGTTTCACCAGGATGATTGCGTTTATTACTTGAATCAAATCAAAAACCGGTGGAAGCCTCTCTGCACAATATCAATACCAAACCAAATACTAAAGCAAGAAAATAAAACTATTGAAAACCACCACACTCCAATTCTATACCCACAAACTTTGTAAGATAAGTCAATAAATTTCACATGCACATTTTAAAGACCAAATTTTGACATACAGTAGAACTTAGAAACATCGAACTGCCATTAGGTCTAACAATTAGTTAGAGCCATCAATGGTTCAAGGGTTCTTTGGAATGTAATGACTGTTGCCAGTAAAAGTGTACTAAACATGCAGAAAGCAGGACATTAAGTGTTGGTGATAATACATTTTAAATTGAATTTATACCAATATGGACACTTCGACAGATTCTACTGAATGAAGATTGCACAAGCAATTGCAATTTTATGATTAATATATGAAAGATGATAATTTGCTGTTTCTACATTTTATTAATTCTGCAATTCAATAGATAACTAACAATTAAAATTTCCTGTTTGGTCTTCATTAAATATTTAATAGATCTATTAAGTGACTTGTTTGTTCAAGTCAAGTAATTTTCACATCGTGCAAATAGAAAATGTTGCCAATCGCACCCGTCAACAAAGGATATCAAAAGGTGCAAAGTATTGTATTGTTCTACTGATCTATGGTGAAAAATGAATGAAATTGTGGTCAGGGACCGTAAATAATGTTCCGGTATTCAATCTATCTCTTTTCGAGTGATGTACTGTTAGGTAAGATGAAATAAGAAGGGATTTCATCGGGACTCAAGAGCATGTTCAAGCGTTCTACTGAGTTCAAGCCATAACTGTTCAAAGTTTCAAAGTTCTACTGCATTTTGATAAAATAATACATAACGCATTTTAACTGGAAAATTTAAATACCATAACAGATTACAAAACAAGTATACATACTATAACATCTCCTTGTCTAGGAGCCAGACCAGCCAGGGATGATGGATTGTCACCAGTAAATGCCACAACCTTACAATCAGCAGAGAATCCATATCTACTACATAGGTAAGATGATACAGTGCCCTACACATAGAAAAAATAATAAATCATTATATTTATCATAAATAACAGTATAAAGTGCCATCCTTCAAAGAAGGTGAATAGTAACATAATAGTAATAATGATAACTTCTTTATTTAGAGAAGGTAACGTGTGCACACATATAAAACAGATCATTCATATATCATAGATTAAAACGTGGCAATATGTCCTGGACTTAATATGTTAATGTCAGCTGATACTCCGAGTGGCAATAGAATGACATTTGCAGTAGAAAATTGACCAGTAGCAGATAGATGTATGTAAAATCATCAAGTTTCTGAACAAAACTAGTGGAACCTCAATAATAAAACCAGCTTTGGTTCTGAAGTAAGTCAGTCTTACTTGTAATGTAGTCTGATTATCAAATTACAATATGGCAGAAAGACTGATGGCTAATTATTAGTGAAGCATATAATTTTGCGAGGTGTTTAATTCAAAGCATTGTATGGGAATACAAATACAAATAATAAACCACATGATACTCACAACCAATTTATTTGATGGCACTGGTTCCCCAAGCTTCTCTGCTAATCCTGGCCCACACGTCTGTAAGATCATTACATTCCAATGACACATGATAGATTCAATGGTTTGGGCTTAATGCCATTTTTCAACAGTATTTCAGTCATAAACGTCAAGTCAGTTGCTCCTGGATACCTAACAGTACTAATCTGCTCATACGTAATCAAATTACAACTCCACATAAATCAGAGTTCAGAGGTGAAGGACAAATCATCTTGAGTCAAATTGTCACTGAAGAAGATCTGCCTCATCCGGGTTTCAAATCCGAAACCACTATGTAAGCAGTCAAGCACTCTACATACTGAGCTAACCGGGCAGGCTCCTGATAATGTAGTTTTTTAAGTAAATGTTGAAAAAGTGAGACCACATTGTCGAGGGGTTGGTATCGGACATGATACCCTACTGTAACCATAGTCAGCCAAATGTGACCGTGACTGACAGACCCTCTTGTTTATATCTCATTCTCGTTGAATTCTGTTTTACATTTTAACAGTAAACACGACCGTCAACTGTCTCCCAATGGCAATGTCAAGTAAATAAAATCACATCTAACAGATCTAATGATATATTCAATATAACAAAATAACCATGGGTAATATAGTAGTATACCACAAACACCTCATGTATGTCTCATAGACAGAAGTGACAACTGCCTTATACAACAGCCTTGAATCAACACATTATTATACATTTTTGAAATTTATAAGAGAACCATATGGGATATGAACACAAAATGCTATTGTGTAAGAATCATTAGAGCTACATTTTTGGCAGGTTGTATCAGCCATGCAGTCAGTACAGTTGCAGACACTTCCAAGCTGGGCAATGTTGCCGTGTGGGTTATTGGTCTGAATCCTGTAGGAGTCATTCACAAATTTAAACTAAATGTAGTTCATTATAACATGAATGTCCCAATTTTCCTCATGTGTCTTTATACATTTACTCTCAAAATATGGTGTCAATTGAAGCCAATGGAACAACTTACATCAAGACATATTGGTGACCATGTTTTTGTGCGTATATCAAGTAGATTCATACCAGAACCATCACTGAGATCTATTGGTGCGTAATCTCCCAAAAACAATGAGGCTGCAAAACTGCTCATAATGGATATTCTCTGCAATGAAGCGCAATGTGTATCAGTGAACAATTATAGTCATGTGAAATACAATCAGTCAAAATGATGGGGTAACTCAAAAACTGTATGGTCCCGTATAATTTATCAATATTTTTAATATAAAATAAATGTCATCACTTGGATATTGCATTAACTAAAACTGGTTAAACTGTCCCATGATTCATAATTGCAATGATTTAAGTTGCAGTTGCTTGAAATTGAATGTGATCCGCCTTCTGATTGTCAGTGTATGAGTTTGAACAGCCTATTGCCCGTGAGTGGATGTATTTGAACAGCCTAATACCTGTCATTGCATGTGTTTGGACAGCCTACTACCTGTCAGTGTATGTGTTTGAACAGCCTACTACCTGTCAGTGTATGAGTCTGAACAGTCTACTACCTGTCAGTGTATGAGTTTGAACAGCCTATTGCCCGTGAGTGGATGTATTTGAACAGCCTAATACCTGTCAGTGTACGAGTTTGAACAGCCATTAACTGTCAGTGTATGAGTTTGAACAGCCAATTACCTGTCAGTGCACAAGTTTGAACAGCCTATTAACTGTCAGTGTACGAGTTTGAACAGCCTATTTACTGTCAGTGTATGAGTTTGAACAGCCTATTAACTGTCAGTGTACGAGTTTGAACAGCCTATTAACTGTCAGTGTATGAGTTTGAACAGCCTATTAACTGTCAGTGTACGAGTTTGAACAGCCTATTTACTGTCAGTGTATGAGTTTGAACAGTCTATTAACTGTCAGTGTATGAGTTTGAACAGCCTATTTACTGTCAGTGTATGAGTTTGAACAGCCTATTAACTGTCAGTGTATGAGTTTGAACAGCCTATTAACTGTCAGTGTACGAGTTTGAACAGCCTATTTACTGTCAGTGTATGAGTTTGAACAGCCTATCACCTGTCAGTGTACGAGTTTGAACAGCCAATTAACTGTCAGTGTATGAGTTTGAACAGCCAATTAACTGTCAGTGTATGAGTTTGAACAGCCTATTAACTGTCAGTGTATGAGTTTGAACAGCCTATTAACTGTCAGTGTATGAGTTTGAACAGCCTATCACCTGTCACCTGTATGAGTTTGAACAGTCAATTTACTACTATGAAACATACCTCTGTGTTGTCATACGCTTCTCTCTTTGTCTCTAATATCTTCATAATATGGAGACCAGTAAATCTTTCAAATCCACGGGATCCAGTGATTCGAGCTAGTTCCTTAAAACAAAAGTTGATGTATCACACAGTTAGATAAAAAACAAGCGCTGTGAATGATGTAAGCCTGACATATATCACATGTGGTATTTTAGCCCTTCACAGCCATATATAAAATAATAAAACATTAATCTATATTCAGAAACAAACCATTTTATGTACAAGTCTTCTGTGTTGGGAGTTTTTCAGTAAGTATAGTCCAAACAAAGCAATCAGATCCTGACCTTTTTGCAAGAATATACTATATGCTGAATATATCAATTGTCGAGTGTGCATCACACATTATCATTCCTTTTCTCTAATTACCATGATGAATACAGTTCTTAGATTTATACAAAGAAAGTAAATAAAGCATATTAGCCAGATGTAAAATTATGCTAATAGAGGTGAGCAGGATCAGGTTAATTAGTCTGCATTATATCCATACCATTGGTCCACCCACAGCAGCCTCTAACTTTTTAATCTGAGAACCAGTGGAAGCATCCATCCAAACAGGTGAGTCCTTCACACTGAAACCATCCTGTAATACAGATTTGTTTTACATAATGTTGGAGAGATAAAAACATTTCTAAAATAATACATTTTGTCATTTAACGCCGTTTCTCAACAATATTTCAGTTATATACGGCGGCCGGTTCACCTGACCAGTTTTTCCTGGACTGAAATCTAACCAGTACTAACTAACCCTTCCACAAGGAGCCGACGACTTCTCCACATGAGGAGGAAAATCAACATTTTCAAAATTATTTGAGAATACCATTATTTTGTATAAAACTGCAGGTCAATATTTTCCAAAACATCCATTCATTTGATGACCACTTTACAATTTGGTTAAAACCATTCTCAAGTTAATAAAAACTGACTATACTGTATCATCTTAATTTTAATCTTTACCAATCCGGCTTGACTGTTGAAACTTGAAATGCACTAGATAGATGCAATTAAAGTGTTTCACACATAAATTCTACACTTTAATACATAGTACAAGACTGATATCTTTAACATATAGAAACAACATAGTTTAAGCTCATTCATTTTACATTAATTGTTAAAGAAATTATTACATCTCATATTGATAACTGATTGCTTCCAGTACTTGCACGTATTTCAGGGGGGAAATCCAAATCTGCAACCTTCGACTCAGTCAGGCTGCACACCCCCTCAACCAATATGCCTCCTGGGAGACAGTTTCAGAACAATACTAGAAAACCTTATCAGCATCAAAAATTTAACCTTTAGTAGACAGGTATTTACCCATCATTTCTTGATATTATTATTTTTTTAGTACGAGGTTTAACACCATTTATAAATTCCATTTCCACTGGGTTTCAAACCGGTGATCTCCAGGTTAGTGGCCATGGATTCTTATAACTGAGATTATTAACTAAGACTTCATGTGGTGTAGTTGTTAGCATAACGGACTTGCAATCCGTAGACCTGGGTTCGATTCCCGGTAGCGCCATTGACCGACTTTTCGTGTTTCTCAAACATGACTTTATTTCATAACTTTGTATACCTTCAGTTGCTCGTACATGTTCAACCCAGGCTGTAAATTCTTCAAAACATTTCTGGTTCCTGTCTTCCAATAAATGCTGGTATGTTGCTGAAATATTAACCATTATTATATAAGATCCATGTGAGACATGGCCTATCCCCCCTGAAGCATTTGTTTCAGTGAAAGGTGACCAAAAAGAGAAAACAAGAGGGCCATGATGGCCCAATATCGCTCATCTGAGTACACTGCCATTTTGACTGAATTAAACTCATGTGCCAATAAATTGGTCTAGGTGCAGTCAAAATCCACATAGAAATTTAGGATGAGACAATAACGTTGTTTCTGCTAGACAATGCTACACACCAAATATCAAAGCTCTAGGCTTTATGGTTTTGCACAAAAAGAGTTTTAAAGTTTATACTTTTAAATCTATTTTTAGGTCCTGTGACCTACTTATGCAGCACACCAGAATGCAACACATTTATATAACTTTGAAAGAGGACCACCTACAGATCATTCCTGTGAACCCTGACTGCACGATATCACTATGACGATTTAATCAGCTTATTTGCATTAAATTTATCAAATATTCACCATCTACAACTTTTATTTACGTATTTGATGATAAGTCAACACATATTTTGGAGAATTGCAGATACAACAATTTGTATTCCATAGGGAGAACAGCACCTTTAAATTGATAACTTCCTCCAAATTATGATGCATAAATGTATTTGGAAATCAATTGACACAGTAAACAGTATATACAATTTCAACTTCAGAAAAAATACATACCTGGCCATCACCAGACAATGCAACAACCTTCGAAAAGTCAAAACCCGAACTTTTCATCTTGTCTAGAACCATATCTAGGGCCTGGAAATATTGATAACACATGTATGTGAAATGCTGTAGTATCTATTATGAACAACTTAACTTTTACCTCTGATCTGTCAAAAACAGGTCAGTATATATTTAAGTTTTAAGTATTTGGAATGTCACAAATATTTGAACATTCGAATATGTGTTCCTGCATCCAAATATTCCAAAACCGATTTGACATTTTCGAGAAAAAAAATCAATATTAAAACTAACAGCAAGAGTATATAGACTATTAGAGGATATTAAATGAGTGTTGTAATGTATTAGTATCGAATTTAATGAACAAGTTGAATAAAATGATATGAAACGAGCCTCTGGCATATTAGTTGTGAAATGGTATCTACATGTGTTAAACATGGCCAAGAGAGAAACTTTAACACTCTGGTGATACAAGTACCACTTTGTTATTCAAGCAAGGTAAATGTAGTTTTCAGCACCAACTAGAAGTTGTTTTACTTCCTTTAATTTCATTCGGCTAGACAGATGATCCACACTTTTGATCGGAATATTAAGACGAGTATAAAGACATTGCGATTTTGCTTTCAAGCAAGTTGGAATGAGAAAAACACTATATATATATTTTTTTGTCAGTTAGAAAGCTTTTCAAGCAAGCATAGACCATGTATATATGCATGAAGAAATAAACAAATACTCGTAGTCGATGCCATTTTGTAATAGATGAAGTCGAATATTAGAATGTTTGAATATTCAAATATTTGTTTGGAAGGTCGACCAAATATTCAAATACCTGCAAATATCCGTTTCACAATCATGATCCTATATAGATGTTAACTTATATGTGACATATATTACATCAATAAACACTAACCTTCACCCACATAGCTGATGGGGCTGTAACACCGGCATTATCATCATGAATAACCACTCCACCAGATGTTCTGAAATATACCAATACTTTCATTGACAGCCACAATCATGTGTTTTGACATAAAGATATTTGTTTATAAGCCCCGCCTTCCAACCAATCATATTCTTGTTCCTTGTCTGTTATGTTTTACATAATTATGCATACATGGTAACCTCCCCACAACAGCAACCCTCTTTTGAACAACAACCCCTCCTCCTCTCTTCATCAATTTTATAAATTTTCCCTATAGTAGTAATTCATAGTCTCTAGAGCAACCCGCTCTCAAAAACAGTAAAAATTTGCATCTCCCAATTCACCCATAGGGTATTGCCCTAAACAGGAGGTACAGTACATTATAATATACATTTAATGTTTGGAGTCTTTAGCCTGTAACAGATAAAAATATGTGTGCATTCCAAGATTTCAGAATTTATAATTATCTTAAAAAAAAATCAAATTGATTTTGGTCCCATTCAGTTGTATACGCATTTCTCTCTAAAAACATGCAAGAATATAATTGTGACTTATGGTCTGCTGGGCCATTCCTTGTGCCTCAGTTCCTTAATATGTGTACCGTTTGACCTCTTTTAGTGACTTATGTTTTGTGGATTGTTGTTTTTTCCGGAGATCTGCGTGGGGAGGCATTGTCTTATGTATGTGGCTTTCCCTGTAGTTACGTATTCTCTCTCTTTTATAAACTAACTGACTGATTTATTTATTAAATATAGTAAGGGATATTTGTACAGCAAAATTATAATTGATATTTTCAACACAGGTAGGCTAATTGTAATCACTCAGCTAGTAATATGTCACAGTGTGATCAAATGAATGTTTGGATTTGGAAAACAGAAATTTTGAAGACAAAAATTATTTGAAAGGAGAAATAGTTGCATAGAAAATGTATTTAAAATGGTAACCACAGAGCTAGCAATTTGTGTGAATCTTATTACTAGAAAGTTCTAGGATCTTGTGAAGACTGCTACAATAAAACTAAGCCAGCAAACAATATTAAATACTGACCCAAACTCTGGAAGATCAGTGTCAAACTTTACATGCTCATCAACAACAACTTTCAGGTTTTCATCTACACCAATAACCTTTATCTGAAAACAGAGACTCAAAATGAAATCATTTAACTAAACATGAATGGGCACATTACTTTTTCACCAACAATCATATCTTCATTATCAACTACACAGACAGACACTACATACACTTCATAATAGGCCCAAAACCTTATTGTTTTCTCATTTTTGGCATATATCAGTTCCATTCAATTCATTTTACATCAAACAAATTGTATTCCTATAAACTTAAGATAATTCAATACAAGATTTCATGGGACAAGGTGTCTGTTCCCTAACGTATGTACCCTTCAACCTCATAAAGTGCCTTATGTTTTATGGATGATTGTTTTCCCAGAGGTCTGCGTGGGGAGGCACTGTCTTATGTATGTGGCATTCCCTGTAGCAACTTATTCCTTCTCTTTCATATGAACAAACTATTGCAGCAAGCTTCGAGATCTGAGTTTCAAATTAGCATCCATTGTGATGTAGAGCTGAAGTCCCAAAAGTAAAACAGCAAAAGTTTTAACAGTCTCACTATGTTTAGTTACATAAATAAGCCAATCAACTTAAATGTAATTTAATTAATATTCATGAACTGCAAGCCACTCAGTAAAGTAAGAAAAACTGGGGTATTTAAAGCTGTACTCTGTGATGGAATGTTTGTCCATTCACAACAGCTTGATCCAACTCTGTAGGGGTTCTCTAAAAGAACATCCTAATGAAATTAATAAAAATGTGGCAAATGGTTTCTGACAATCACTTATTCCTGATATCTGCAAATCAATGTTCTATTGAGTTGTTCAAAATTTAGCCAAATTAATGCTATCAAAAATTGAATTAAAGAGCTCATTAATAGAATTAGAGCCATCTTCAAATCAATTACAGATAAGTACGGATTTGTTAGAATTGGTACAAATCATTTGTTGCCCTCATTAATTGAACTAGAGAGCTCTCTTCAATTGATTTGACACCTATCTAATTAAATTGAAAGAGCAACAAATGAATTGTTGCTAGCAATAATTATATAATGATAGGAACAAATAATTAGAGACCTCTTAAAATATTTTAGGTTATGTAGAGTTGGCGTTCCATAGACGTAGAGCTACGTATACTATTAAGATGAGAAAATTAAATAAGCTGCTCAGAATTATGTTTTATTTATATTATTATTATATTTGGACTACACTTATGAACCTCATTTGCCAATCTTGTCTGGAAAAGTAATGCTGTGTTCTTTAAATTCAATATTCAGTGATTGATGGTACACTAAATCATTTAAATCAATACCAAGTTTTATGAAAATTTGGCACAAAACGAAAGAATGTAATTAATTCCATTGTGTATATGCAGTATAAAACGGTAGCCACAAATCGCAATATATCTATCGACTCAAATCAATTATATTACAAATGACCGTATGAGACCCATAGGTGGCCGCATTCGTGGCTGTTTGGCCGCAGAGTAGCGATGTCCTAAATGCTGAATAAAAAAGAAACATTTATTCAAAAGATCTAGTCACATTGCAAATGCACTCTTGTAAACAAATTATTGCAAATGTGCAAGTAAAACAAAATACATTCAGAAAATAATCAATCAGAAACACACTTGTTGGGTGCTGAAATCAAACCCCAGATAAATTTTCTGCCCGGCCATGATCGGACGTTGCTAAATTGGATGAGGCTAAAATCTACACCGGCCCGTATTATCAAACTTCAAAGTATAGAAAACCAACCTCCCATTCTTATAGTCTCCGCCTTTATCCATCTGTATCTTAACCGTATAGTACATGCATTTGTGGGCTTATAAACATTGTAAATAAGATATTGACTGTTGTTTTACTGGTGTACTTAAAACTTGTATCTATATCTCATAATACAGGTAATGACAGTGAATTGTGTTTATCGACTTCGTTCTTCTGCTGTATAAATATTAATGATTTGTTGGTTTGGTACAGACAAACTTGTATGCAGTTTAGTGCGCATACAGTGTTCGTCAAGGCGGAGTAAATACAGTCACGTGGTACTATAGTAGGCGTTTCGGAATGAGAGGTAGATGGTATCGGAATGATATAAAGCGGTTATACCGGGGCCATGTGAATGTTGCAGATACGTGGATATCAAACTTGCATGGTTCGAAAAGGAATTTTCAAATTGTACATACATATCTCGTAAATAAACCAGTGAGGATGTGTATATTTGTATAAGTATACAGTTGTTAACGGTAAATTATTCATTTTCACTTTGTAAATATGATCATGTATGCATGTATTAACACCATAAAGTTTAACCTGCGGATCATGTAATAACACTTAACCTGCTGATCATGTAATAACTGAACACTATTAACCTGCTGATCATGTGATAACACTATTAACCTGCTGATCATGTAATAACACTATTAACCAGCTGATCATGTAATAACACTATATTAAGTTAACCTGCTGATAATGTAATAACACTACTAACCTGCTGTCTTGTAATAACACTATTTACCTGCTGATCATGTTATAACTCGATTAACCTGCTGATTATGTAATAACACCATTAACCTGCTGATCATGTAATAACACTACTAATCTGCTGATCATGTAAGAACACTACTAACCTGCTGATCATGTAATAACACTACTAACCTGCTGATCATGTAATAACACCATTTACCTGCTGATCATGTAATAACACCATTAACCTGCTGATCATGTAATAACACTACTTACCTGCTGACGATGTAATAACACCATTAACCTGCAGATCATGTAATAACACAACTAACCTGCTGATCATGTAATAACACCATTTACCTGCTAATCATGTAATAACACCATTTACCTGCTGATCATGTAATAACACTACTAACCTGCTGACCATGTAATAACACCATTAACCTGCTGATCATGTAATAACACTACTAACCTGCTGATCATGTAATAACACCATTAACCTGCTGATCATGTAATAACACTACTAACCTGTTGATCATGTAATAACACCATTTACCTGCTAATCATGTAATAACACTACTAACCTGCTTATCATGTAATAATACTACTTAACTGCAAATCATGTTATAACACTACTAACCTGCTGATTATGTAATAACACTACTAACCTGCTTATCATGTAATTATACTACTTAACTGCAAATCATGTTATAACACTACTAACCTGCTGATTATGTAATAACACTACTAACCTGCTGATCATGTAATAACTCTATTAACCTGCTGATCATGTAATAACACTGTTAACCTGCTTTTAACCAGCACAGCATCTTCAATGATCATGTAGATTTATATGAAGCAGTGTAATAACCCTTAAATTTTAGGAAATTCCTTTAAAACCTTTAATTTTGCTGAAAAACCAATAAAAACCTTTTTTATTATTCACTTGGGCTCTTGCATCTTTTGGGAGCAATGATTGTCACATTTATATTGTACTATTCACTTGTAAAAACTTCAGCCTTATGATGCTACTTGCAAATATCATCTTAAGTAGCCTATTTGTGAAAACAGTCTCCGATTGCCTGAGGCAGGATCCTGTCGTCCTCATGTCAGCAGGTGCACTGGCAGCTCATCTCAACCACATTGATCCATCAAAATAGTATATAGTCAAATTTAGCCTTTATTTGCTCTTTATCTACATAGAAATTGCCCAAAGACACCTTTAATTTGCTAAACCGCAACATTTAAAATAACCTTTATTTTCATTGAGGTGTACTAGGCGGACTGCAAATATTTATTTATAGAATTGTTATCTACTTACACACCTAAAAGGCAAACCACTAGATTTGTAGTTCTCATGTATAAACTTTATATATTTCAGGTGATTAAAAATGGAAGAAAACCCATTTCCAGAATTATCCATTGACTCCACAGACTTTCTGAATACTATTTCTGGACGTCAGAAATGCCCAAAATGTCACAGATCTCGGAAGTACTACTGCTATACATGCTACGTACCAGTTCCTGAAATAGAGGACAAAGTCCCCGTGGTTAAAGTAAGGACATTAAAAAAACAAGTAAAAATTTGCTTTCAAGGGGCATCAATATGCCTTAACTTTAATGCCTATCATAATCTTTAGTGGCAGTGGCTAGCTATCCAATAATTGGATGGGGAGCCTGTCCTGTATGGTAAAGCTTAAGGATTTGTAAAATCTGCATACAAGTATATTTCAAAAGTGAATTGTCTGAATTTTATAAGCAATTCACGTATACAGTAAACCTTCGAAACCTCGAACTGCCGTCGGACCTAACACAATTAGTTTGAGTCATCCATTGTTTGAAGCATCTATGAACTGAGTGTTCCTGGTACGAGTGTACAATGCATGATGAAAATTGTTAAGATAATAAATTTCGGGTCGAATTTATACTAATTAGGGACTTCAACAGACTTTACTCAGTGAAGATTGAACTTGATAAGTTGTTGTTTTAGAATTGTATTTACTCTGCAATTCAAAAGATAATTAACAATTAACAAAATTTAATCTTCGCCGGGATTTAAGAGAACCTGTTTGAGGTATCTACTGTGTTTGAGCCAAAACTGTTTGAGGTTTCGAAGTTCTATTGTATATTATGTGCATCAAGTGAGAATTATATGGCCAAATAATCAGATGTTGTAAAAGGAAAGACAAGTATTAAGGCAGTTAATGATTCCCTGGGATCTATGTGAGATGGCATTGTCTTCTGAATGTGGCATTCCTTGATACAGCATAATTCTTCCATAATAATAATTTTTATCATGTCAGATTGACTGAACTATTTTATTATGTTTGATTTGTGTAAGTAAGACACCATTATTACATTAATATTATCAGATTTTGGTTTACCTACATCATATTATTAATGTCTGAAATAAGTATTTATGACAAAGGCAATGACATATCAATGATATTTTAGTCAAGTTTTGAATTTGCTATGGAACAGTTAACATTTTGAACGGGATTTGATATCTTATTTCAAGATGTATTTGAAGATTAAAAAGATATGATGAATATTTGATAATACTTATTTTTCTTTTTAACTTGCTTGAGCAAAAGCTCAGGGTGAGCTATTGTGATCACATACTGTCTGTCCGTCCATCTGTCTGTCCATGCGTCGGGTCTGTCCACACCGTGACACATATTTTAACCTCTCCTCCTTAACCACTAGCCAACTTTGACAAAAGTTCATTAAAATAATCATTATGTGTTCCCCTATCAACATTGTATGTAACATTGTTCCTTTGATGGTGCTGAATGAAAGGATATCTCTGTAATGTTTGCTTGCAAATGGAGTTAAAGCGTTTGTTTAAAACTATTTTATCAAATCGCAGTTTTTTCGGTGTAGCTGTATAAAATTGATTTTGACCTACATTTCTGACCAATCAAATGTTGTCCTCGAAGCTTGCTTTTTAAAATCTGACCAATCATATTTTCTCACAAGAGGCACCAAACAGGGTTTTTGTTCGACCAAGAGGCACCAAACGGGATTTTCGTATTTTGCTTATTACATTTGATAAACTTTTGTTCAGTATTTACTATAAATGAAATTCAATAAGATTGTCCATGACATTGTGTCTTGTATTACAGCTTCCCCTGAAGATTGATGTAATCAAACACCCAAGTGAAGTTGATGGTAAAAGTACAGCAGTACATGCAGCAGTTATTGCCCCTGATGATGTTACTGTGTATACATACCCTTGTATACCTGATTATGATGATAAAGATAAGGTACTCACAGACTTGTTAGTTTTAGGTATGGGCTCCGAATAAAAGACTTGTAAAAACACAAATTTTAGTAAATAATTGGAATCTTCCAACCTTTGCCATATTCATTAGACAATAGTTTCAATTTAAGCAATGGTAAATATTGTGTAAACAAGTCCATTTTTTTCACACATTATTATTTTACAAATTGTCACAAATCTAGTTCTTTGTGAACTATTCATAAATATAGTACTGTATGTTGCATTTATTGATGGACATTTTATCAGGAATGCAGATTTGATGCTCGCAAGAGCCGTTTTTGAGACAAAAGCCAGGAGCTTCAGCAGTCCCCTGGACTCCTTGCCGAATTTTCAGCTGATTTAGAAATTTTGCATTCTTGTGCCTGTTTTATGTTTTAGGTAGTTTTAGTGTTTCCTGGGGATACATCTATGACATTGGCAGAACTAGCAAAAAAGTTAGGTTTTATTTCTGAGGACAGACAGAATAAGTGCAAAAGAAAACATGATGATGGCATGGAGCATAACAACAAAATGAATGAAAACCATAACAAAGCTATCAGACTTAATGTTGAGGAAAGTGCGGATGCTATTTCAGTTGGAAAAAGTCATGAACTTGAAGAATCATCTGATTGCAATGGAATGAACAAGATTGATTCTGTCATATTGAATGAGCAACCCAGGGAACCCATTGATGCATCTGTGGCTCAACTTAAAGATACAAGTACTGGAATTAATGATACTAGTTCAGAAAACAATTCTGGAAAGTCAGAATCCTGTCTGACAGTTGGTTCTAAACTGAATGAGCCAGGAAGTGGTAGTAGTGAAACCAGATGTGTCTTAGAAAGAGTTATATTTATAGACAGCACGTGGAATCAAACAAAATCTATCTACAACGATGAACGATTGAAAGGTAGATGTTGTTGTATAATAGTAGAAATAAAACAAAACATAAAGTGCTAAAATGTTCAAGTAAGCCATGATGGTAAAATATTATGAGTATTTGACATACCTGCCTGAATTACAGTGTTATACAGAATTTCACTTATTTCAAAAACAAAATCAGTCTAACAAAGGCCTGATCAGCTGGGGGTAGCATCACTTTTTTATAGTTTTTTGTGTAGTTTTTAAAGTCTGTTTAGTGACATCATACTATTTTCTATGAAAGCATGACTGGCATTTAGAAACTTTTGAATTAGTTACCTACACTTAGACCCTAGTTCTCTTCATTTCAGAAATTTCATTGATTTTGTGGGTCGTTGAGAAACACTCCAGTCATGTGTATTGGAAATGTAAACAAACCAGTTCAATGAATAGGCATGCTAATTAATTTTCGGATTTGACTCGATGCAAATTTTACGAAATACCATTAATCCACCCAATACAAATGTCATACTGCATGAGCGTACCAGTCAATGCTTGTTGTTCTAAAAATAGACCCATTTTTCAGAAATTTATTATCTGGACATATTTTATAGTGTGTGCGGAGTACGAGTTTCATCCTATAGACAAAGAGTGATTATGCAGCTTGAAATAGGTTATCACAATGTACGCGCCCACACAGCGCTTTGATTCCACTACTGTTACATCCCCACGCTGCTGTATTACCCAGTATATTTTGATATTTGACCTCGAAATCACCAATCGTGCCCGATACTAAATGCCATTGGTCGGTAAACAGTGAAAGCTGTCTAGTCAATACACCCTCGCATAATAAGCTTTATTTACACATGTTTACTGTCCTTCATTTGGGCGAGTCGTTGTAAGCGGCTGAATGGCTGTGGACGCATGTCGGCTCGCCTGTCTAAATATTGAAAATATCATTAGTGCGGGAGTTATAAAGCAGAGGGTGATTATGAAGGTATTGGAATATTGAATATTACTAGGCATGAAATACGCTAAATTAGTTACGTATAAATGTTCTACTTGACAAGGCGGCTGTTGAGGTGCTTATAATTTCCTTATTCTTTTTTTTTTACCAAAATGTTCCCGACACCTTTCAAAAAGCAAGTTTAGAATTGTGCAACTTTTTTGATATCTCCATGAATTCACCAGATAACATGAATCAAAGTCAAAGAATTTATTGTTCTTATTTCAGGACTTCAGTGTGTAGAATTGAAGACAAGGGAGACACAGTTCTGGAGACATCAGAGAGATATACCCAATACTTACCTGTCAACCATCGAGGCTATGTACTACTTCCTTAGAGAGTTCCATGAACAATTTATCTCCAATGATTATCAGGGAGAATATGATAATCTTTTGTTTTTCTTCAAGTTTATGCATGGAAAAATAAGAACATTGTATGACGGTGGAAAGGAACTGAAGGCTTACAAGGATAGAGAAAATAAGGAGACTGTTTAAAACATGTCAGTCTGTTGTGATGTAAAACATTCTGGATTGTACTTCGTGTGAAACATGAATTATTTACATGTTCTTGGGACTATAATTGGTTGCTTCCAGTTGGTTACAATATTTGGTTCATTGTGCCTTGTAGGCACATACTTTTATGTAGAGTATTTTATGGTATTAGAAGTGCCTAACCCTGTTTGAAAATATGCCTTTAGTACAGTTACTGTGCAAAAACATGATTTGTTTGACTTGAATGCATATACTATCTTTGAACAAATGTTCCACAGCCTTTTTTCTTTAAATATACCCGAAGATATTGACTGCTTAATTGCATTAAGTCTCTTTCCTTTTCTGATCAATTGATGTATTGCAATGTGACTTATCAGGTGACCAATCGATAGTACATGTACATGACTAGTACATATGAGCGCTGCTATGGGATTTACAACCTCTTCTTAAAGTGACGTAATTTCAAGAAAACGCAACATGTGTTGAAACTATTTGCAAGCAGGAAAAAATATTTACTCCATATGGTCACTTCATTTTCATATTGCCATATGGGGCAAATATTGCTTACTGTCAGTTCATGGTGATGTCACATATGACGTTTTCTGGAAATGACGTCACAAATAGAACAGGTTGGAAATCGTACAGTGGCGCTCATATATGTATGTTAAACTTTGTATTAATTGATCTGTGAATGGTGTTTAAGCTACTGGCTTCAAAATTAAATAATGTTTTACAACAGATGAAAATCTTAGTCTGTGAATAAAAACTGTCATTACTTGAATTTTAGTACCAGATATCTTGCAAGACTGGTGTAATAACCAGTAATCTATCTCATTCAGTACAGATGGTGCATTATACTACTAACCTATAATGCATCTTTCTTCATCAATAAAGTGCATTAGCAATCACAAAAACAAAGCATATTGAACATAAGTACAGTCAAACCTGTGTTAAAGACCACTTGCGAACAAAGACCACTATTGCAAAACCTGTCTGAAAAGACCACCAATTTTATCTCCCATCAGACCATGTTCAATGATATTTAATCTGTTAATAGAGACCACCTGTAAACAAAGACCACATTTTGCTGTTCCCATGGGTGATCTTTACAGACAGGTTTGACTGTAGTCAGTTTTGGTACACAAATACATCACACTAATTTGAAAAACAACATGGAAACAAAAAAACAACAGCAGTATACTATCAATACTGTTTCATGTAACTTAATTGATCATTTATATTTTCTAAATGCCCGAATACCAAAATAATTTTCAAAATTTCAGACAGGAAAAAACTTTGATTGTTGACATCCATACACAAGTAATTATCATAGAAATGTTCACAAAATAACGTGTTTGTAATTATTCATTACACTCGTTCACAGATACATTGTGCAAACAGATGCAGTTATAAAGGGGAGACAACTTCCAATGGATAGACAAGATAAATAAACAAAGAACATTCTAGTTTGGATGTATTTTATTGGGCAGTATATGTACAATGAATCAGAACATAGTATGAAAACAAACATGTGGACCTATGACTATGCAGGCTGGATTTACAATATTCAATACAGCTATCATAAAATGTTACAGAATACTAGTACATTATTGTAATGAAAAGATTAACATTAGATGCCAAAAGGCAACATGTCGAGCCTGCTAATTGTCAAGAGATGAAGAGAATAGGGATATGAGTCACAGGTCTTGTGTGACATGAACATTTATGCGGGGTAATATGAAAATCGCCAAATGAAAGAGTAGTGGTCAGGACAAAATCAAATCCAGACAGACGCACGCACATACACAGAGCCGCCGTAGTGACGAATATGTTGAGCTTGCCGCGGGCTGAACAAAAACTCCCGCATATCCAAGATGTAAATGCAAATTCCAACGTTAATCAAGAGTGGTTCTGACACCCCTAGTTAAACGTGATAATTCATCAGAAAAATCTGTCCTCATCATATCTGATTTCACAAGTAATAATTAAAACCATTGCAAATATACTGAACATAAATTCCTCACATGTCATGGAGAACTTGAAATTACACAACTTATCAATAAACAAGAAATATCTTTAAAAAAAAGATGGTTGGCGCAATCTGAAGCAAGAAAATTTGTTGCAATCTGAAGGTTGAGATTTCTTGTGCAACATATAAAAATTGCCGAGATGTTACGATTGCTTGTCACTCAATTTTTAGACGCAGTTGTTAATGCAAACAGTTTTCATACAACATTGTCATGATTAAAATAATTATTTATCGTGATCAAAATGTTTTCTTAGCAAACATAACAATATTGCAATACTTGTGTTTATTACTTTGATGAGAAATAAACGTGTTATGTTTTAGGTTTGGTAAACAAATACATAGCCTGTAACAAAAATTATACAACACAATACATGTAGCTCCTTTGAGCAAATCATGCTCAGTGGATTTAAAAAGCAAATACTTCAGTGTTTCTAGAAAATCAATACAGTAAAACTTCAAAACCTCGGACCTAGCAATTAGTTTGAGCCGTCTATTGTTCGAGGCATCTTCGGTATACATGTATATGTATGAACTGACTGTCGCTGGTGCAAGTGTACTAAGCATGTTGAACACAAGGCATTTGTTTTCATACTGAATGCACGCCGAGCATTAGTCACAGCATTATTCATAATAGTATAAATTAAATAAGAAATGAAAAAAAAAATCAGATTTAAATAAATGATTCCTGTAGCAACTTCTCTCTCGTTTATAGTCTTATACACATGAATTGTCTGTCACATAGTACAAGTACATTGTACAAGCGTCAAGTAATTATCACGACGTGCGAATAACATGTTTCGCCAATCTTACCCATCAACAAACAATAGAAAATATTAAGCAGTCAATGAAAGGTGTGAATTATTGTATTGTTAGACCTATCTATGGTGAACAATGAATGAAATGGTAGCTAGGGACCACAAATCCTGTTTGAGTGTTCGACCTATCTCTGTGATCTACTGTTAGATAATATGAAATAAGAAGGGATTTTGCCGGGACTTAAGAACCTGTTCGAGGTATCTGTGTTTGAACTAAAACTGTTCGAGGTTTCGAAGGTTGCCAGTACATTTTGTTTATACTTATGTATATTCTAAGTACAATAAATTTTGGATAGACGTAATTGATAACTTAGGCGATCGGAAAAATCCATTAAAATATTTCTGATCGCTAACAGTAATTCAACATCATTAATACCCAGAGTATGAAAACAGACAAATTGTATACATTGAACAGTTTCTAAACAAACTTGCTCATTTATAAAGAAAAACACTAGCAGATTTATGCCCCAGTCATAGTGTCACATCTTCGTTGCTGTGTTTAGCATTGCGAAATGTGACAGAACATGGCTACAACATGCAACATGGAACATCATGACTAAAAAATGATCAAACCATGACAAAACCTTAACAGGAAATATTCATTTTGGATATGTTCAAAGTTCACTGGCTTTTTCCCACCTATGTATAACATCGCAGAAATAACATGGCAGGAACGTGGTATATTGTGGTACAACGTGGCTTCAACATAGCAAAAATGTGACAAAATGTTTTAGACACATTGTGCAGTGGTACGCTTTGTTGTGCCTTTGTTGCACCCACGTTCCCCATGCAATGTTGAGCTATGCTAAGATATGTCATACTAGTTGTAGTACTATGTGCTTCGTTTCTGCAACATTGTATTATGTTATGATATGCTCTGTCGCGGTGTCGAGGATGTCAGATGCCATCTGCATTATATATCTGATGCAAGAGAAAATATACGAAACTGAAAGTAGAAATATTCAATAAAATCTTTTCCGCATTAAAACAATTCAAATTCCCTATCCATTGCAATATAGCACCTCTCACAGGTAGTCTGTTCGATCAATTTATGACAGACTTTACCCGACATGTGTTTGTCTAAACACACTCGTGTCAAAATCCATTACAAAGCTATGCGCTCATTGGTCAGCAGTAGACTGTTATCCAATCAAATATCACTTTACAAAAACAGCAGTAGGCAGAGCTTAACTGTTCACAGACGAAGTTTGAGGCCTGTTTATCAATCAATATTGCAAAAATGTGGCACCTGCCCGAAATTTGTGATTTTAATCTAGAATATGGGAGTCAGAAACAGGTCACAACAGCCTGGCAAAAATGTGAAACTATGACTGGGGCATTAGCAATTCCAAAAAAGATCATAAAATATCGAAACAGGAATATTTACAGCAAACAACAAATAACACAACATATAAATGTACACAAAATTATTTCCTCAACAGATGAACAGAAAAAAGATGAGTAAAGTATATTAGTTGTCAACTAAAATTACTAAACATAAGTAATAAAACAGGTTAAAATTAAAACTTATACATGAACGATACATGGCAAATGTTCTGTTAAATCCCACAGGTGGCCGGTGAGTAGCAATGACATTTAAAACTCGCATTGAAAAAAAGAACAGAGTTTTTTTTTTTTCAATGCGGGTTTTAATGTCATGGCTACTCACCGGCCACCTGTGCTTTATCCGACTGAAATTACCCCATCACACAGAAGTTACCACTATTTCTCAATACAGATATGCTAATGCTGTCACTTATGGTCCACTTACTCTGACTTTAGAGCATTCTGGTCCATTTCTGTCACAGATTGTGGAGTAAAGTCAATGATATCAACAACAGTAGACTCCATACCTGTAGTAAGCTGCATAGAACCTTGTATAATGTTTTCATTATTGAAAGCAGAACTAACAGTGTAAGTGTCGCTCAGCATCGCGGAGGGTTTACTGATAATGCTTGTGGGTAATAATTGCTGTTCACCAGATCCTAGTATCACTTCTAACGCATTGATTACACTGGAGTCCGTTACATACACAGCTCCAGCTTCATCAGATGAATTTATTTCATGTTTAACATTCACATTATTTAACTGACCGACCGTTTCATCTGATTCTGCAGCAAGATCAGTTGCAACTGATTCATGATCTCCACGCCGAGTTACATCAGACTGTGTGGTTACGTACGTAACACATACTTCCTTCTTCACTGGACACCCATCATTCAAATGCATGCCATTATCATCAACCAGATCTCCTGTAACCAATGTTTCATTTGTGCCGTCACAATTATTTTTACTGTCTGTAAGACCTGCATTTAAAGATTCTTGGTCTTTTGTTACGTTACCTTGTCCAACAACATTCAAATGTACTATTTTGTTATCAATTGTTGCACTGGTCTCTGGCATACTGCTAGGTACAAATTCTATAGTATTAGACACTGTAGAATCAGAAGGGGCTTGTTCAACTACAAAGATCTGTATATTACCTGCACCTGAAGCTTGTGCATCAGATTGATCAGCACTGAATGCAACTGGACGTTGGATCATCTTCGTAATAGTAGGTGGTTCTACTGGTTTCATAACCGCCTTCTTTTTTACTGTTTTAATTGGGTTCATTATCAAGAACTTGTCACGTTTGTCAAACGACAAGTAGACATGTTTGTTTACATTCCTCAATGGGGGCGTGTCACTGACTGTAGGACCTTTACTTATCACCTCAGTATTTTTTTTCTGATGACTTCTAGAGTTTCTCATTGCCTTTTTTATATCAACTTCTTTTTCCTCCTGATCAAAGTCATTGATTTCATAATCTGAGTAATTGGCCAGTATTTCAATATTGTCATGATAATCATGTTTAGATAGATGCTTGGTAAGGTTAGATTTGAAGTTGAATGTTTGTGCACACTGAGGGCATTCATAAGTTTTCTTCTTTTTACCGTGTAAAGCTTTAGCATGTTGCATTAGATTTCCTTTCTGTGTGAATGATTTAAAGCAAACATCACATTTGTAGCCCTTTACACCTGAAATAAAGGATAAATATATTCACACCATATGAAAGATTGTCTATAAATCAAACAATAATCAGCAGAATGGGCAACAATACATAGTTCTCACATCTACAATATTTACCTCCCTTGTTCTGAATTGTCGGCCATTTTTATAGACAAAGTTTACAGGGAATATAATGTAAACAATGATAAACTAATCCGATATACAAAAAATAAACTTATTCATTATGGTCATGTGGGTATTTGGCTCAGTAAGTTGAAGAAAAAGTGGTTGTCAGACAAATTCTCTTGGTATTTTCTCAAAAATCACATATTTAAAAATTACTCCTATAAGGTCTTAAAAAAAAGTTTTGCCTATCAAAATGGCCGACAGTTAAGAACAAGGGAGGTAAATATTGTAGATGTGGGAACAATGTAGTGCATGTTCCACAATAAACAAAGAAGGATTATTAAAGCTGTGTATGACAAACTATGGCTAAGAATGTGGCAGCATTAGCAGGATCTGCTGAATAGATTATAAAACGATACATCAAGCAGATTCAATCTTTTTACTTTCATAACTAATATGTTCATAGACAGTGTGATGTGCCTCTTCCATATAGAGGCGATATAAATCTGGAAAGAGAAAATTGCTAAATGTGTGTTTTTGTAAGCAACTTCTGATTTGCGTATTTTTTTCGAACATGAACCAAGCCTAAATGTGTCCATAGGACACAGATGCCCCCACTATGGGCTTTTCAGTAGAATGCAATACTTTGTTTGTAAAGGTCAAATAATTTTGAAGCAATATTAATTGAAAACCAATTTTTAAAGTACATAAAGGGCCAAAAATTGGCAGATTGTAACTGAAATCAAACTCAACATGTATTTTATTAACCTATGATTATCTGCCCATGTTAATTGAATACATCCATCCTTTCAAGAGTTATTGCTTGGAAACCAATTTTTAAGGTAAAATGTTTTTGAGTCGATAAAGGGCCACAACTCCTACAAAAATTAGTGAATTGTAACTGATATCGAACTTGACCTATATTTTATTATCCTATATGTATGTGACCCACATGAATTGAATCCACCCATCCTTTCAAGAGGTATTGATCGAAAACCAATTTTGTACGGACGGACAGGGGTAACACTTTAGGCCCCTTCACCATTTTTCGAATGGCGGGGCATAAAAATGGCCAATGTTTGCTGTTTAAATGCTATAATAAATTAATAATAATGTTAGAACTGACCAGTATGTTTATACATATGAGATCTCAAGTACGTCTTTCTTGTAAATCTTTCACCACATGTCTCGCATTCGTAAGGCTTCGATCCAGAGTGAACACATTTCTCATGTTTGTACAGGGTCGTCTGAAGTCTGAAACATTCCAATAATATTGGTGATTGAAAATAAACTATCAACGTGGTATTTGGAGAATACATCTGAATCATATTTGCCTCTATGTGACAACAACTGAATATTTTGATCAACCATATAACCACACACATCACAAACAATAACATGAACAATTGAATATTGAAACAGTTCCTTGCTAGATAATTTTATATTTAATGAAAAAGCAAATACCTTGTACAATACATGTATTTAAATGAAAAGATCTGACACAAAAGCCATTACATACATTTAGCTGTAAGGCAAATGAAATGAAAACATTTTAATGATAACATATACATCAAAATAAAATCATAGTTTCTGCATGATGGAATTGCACATCATGGGAAAAGCGGCGCTTTAACATTGTTGGCAACTTAGGCATAGTGGTGGTCAAACAGTGCTGCATTTGGTACAAGTTTGGGACATAATATAAACAAGACTATAATAATTCCCGTATCAACAAAAAATGTTACCATTTTAATACAGCACAAGATTTTGATAATAAAACTTGAACAAAAAATTATTTACCTAAACTGCTTCCCGCAATTTTCATAGCCACAAATGTATTGTTTATCATCAGTATGTATACTGCTGTGCATAGCAAGACCTGCTTTCCTCCTAAAACATTTACCGCACTCTTCACACTCAAACTTATAATCACCTTCTTTACTATGTAATGCACTTATATGTGATGACAAGCCGGAATATCTTTTAAAGCTAAATGCACAGAATTCACAAGTATATTTTCTCTCCGTAACATGAACTGAAGACATATGTCTTCTACAATTTGATGTACAAGAAAACTTCTTGGAGCACCCTTCATGTGTACATTCACAAACCCTGTCTATGTTTATGTCTTTTGTATCCACATCAAACTTTTTATGTAAGTGCTCTTTAAGTTCTGTTAATGATTCAAATAATGAGCCACAACAATCACACGTTACGGACACTCTTGTTACCAAACCATCTCTGATAATATATTTCTCTACACATCCAAAACTTACTTCTTTGCTAACATCATTCGTTTTGTCTGTATGTTGAATACTGTCAGATACACTCTCAATATCTTTATCATTCTCAACAGTTTCAGTACCACTTTCATCACAGAGAGGTAGAACTTTATGATTGTTTTTTCGTCTGCTTCTTTTCGGAGTATTGTTTTCCTCTTCATCACTTTTTTCAATCAGATCCGCCCATAATTCATCTTCACTGATACTTTCTTCTTCAAGTTTGTTCTCCTCATCAGCTGCATTATAACCATACCCATTCTTTCCCTTTACTGTTATCCTCTTTCTTGGTAGAGTTTTTTTTCTTTTAGAAATTCTAGGAACACTAGACTCTAGTTTTGATTTCTTCGCATTTTTACTCTCATTGGAAGTTTCTGTTTCATTCGTTTCAGAGTTTTCCACCATGTCATGCAAACCAGAGTCATCATTAACTACATTACGCTTCCTATTTCTAACAGTTGCTATGGTGACGACAGTTTCAGGTTTTTTCTTAAATTCCGGTTCACTACCACCATGAACTGTTTTGGTCGTCTTCTTCTGTTTCACTTCCTCATCAGATATCTTTGAATGACTTTCACGATCTGGTACATCACCTTCGACTGTCTCATCATGGTTTGAACTATCAGAAATTCTACCATTCTTTATCTCGTTTTTCTTTCCGGTATCACTGTTCAGTTGTGCTTTTCTCCTCTTGCCTCGTGTCATAGTTCCCAACATCTGAAATATTAATCAAGTGTAAATATTCATTACAATCATCTCCATCTGCTGAAATCAGCAGGACTCCAAAGTCAACTACACCAAAGTCAGCTACACCAAAGTCACTATTTGTAAATGAAGTGCTTGGTAAAAATTGAGACAGATGAATGCATATTTAAAGACCATTTTACAATATAGAGACTGGTTATAAAGAACACACCAATATTGAGCTCCAACTTATCTTAACATAAAGATCGGAACCAGCTGTCATCTTTATTCTGTATAAATAAAACAGAAGCTGCCCATTTTTACAACACAAACAAACTTTTGACAGGAAGGAAGAATTAACAAACAACTAATTTTTTTTTCAATTTCGTAAAAAAGTCTGAGTGGGCATTATTGAGGCAAGGAAGGCAATTAGAAGGCTGAAGGTTAAGCTACATTGAACTGTACTCATGTGAAGTAAAGACTCACTTAAAGACCACCTCAGTTATAAGACCACCTCAAAATTAAGATGACAATTTTCAAGTACAATTTCCCTATTTTGCTCTTTATTCAACCTCAATATTAAGACCACCTCAATAATAATACCATTTTTCAAGGGTCCCAAAGGTGGTCATATTATAGAGGTTTTACTGTATTTAAACAGAGGTAATATGAAATATAATTGACTAAAATCACCCAAGGCCTTCAACTTTGTAAATCATGATATTAGATGGTAGAAGTTTAAAACCTACCCCTGTTTCTTTGCTAGTCTGGCAAGCTTCAACTGCTTTACTTTTCAGATCAAGAGCAGTAACTATTGCCGCCTTTTTAGCCATTTTCATGGACTTCGGTGTCTGCCCAGTCCCTTTCTTCAAATCCATTTAGCTCACTCCCAGCAGGCTTGTTTAGTCTGAGTTTAAAAACAAACAAAAATTGTAAGTTTGAAGAAAATATACACAAGACGGCCATAAATGCCCTGCGACCTAAGTAACTATGTAGCAGACTTGAACAATTGATACAGGACCACCTAAGGATCATTCCCATCAAGTTCAGTCAAAATCCATTCAGCTGTGAAGGAGGAGATGTTGTTTATATTTTCCACTACTTGCATATAGGGAACAAAACCCCAACATCTGCGACCAAGTTTTAAACAGAACTTAATAATTCATTGTGTAGACAATGATACACATCAAGTAAGTGAGGAGTTATCAGTGAAATTGAAAACTACATACAGCAGGTTTGTGTATGGTGATGGTAATATGGTGAGACATACATACAGCAGGTTTGTGTATGGTGATGGTAATGTGGTGAGACATACATACAGCAGGTTTGTGTATGGTGATGGTAATATGGTGAGACATACATACAGCAGGTTTGTGTATGGTGATGGTAATGTGGTGAGACATACATACAGCAGGTTTGTGTATGGTGATGGTAATATGGTGAGACATACATACAGCAGGTTTGTGCATGGTGATGGTAATGTGGTGAGACATACATACAGCAGGTTTGTGTATGGTGATGGTAATATGGTGAGACATACATACAGCAGGTTTGTGTATGGTGATGGTAATATGGTGAGACATACATACAGCAGGTTTGTGTATGGTGATGGTAATATGGTGAGACATACATACAGCAGGTTTGTGTATGGTGATGGTAATGTGGTGAGACATACATACAGCAGGTTTGTGTATGGTGATGGTAATATGGTGAGACATACATACAGCAGGTTTGTGTATGGTGATGGTAATATGGTGAGACATACATACAGCAGGTTTGTGTATGGTGATGGTAATGTGGTGAGACATACATACAGCAGGTTTGTGTATGGTGATGGTAATATGGTGAGACATACATACAGCAGGTTTGTGTATGGTGATGGTAATGTGGTGAGACATACATACAGCAGGTTTGTGTATGGTGATGGTAATGTGGTCAGACATACATAAAGCAGGTTTGTGTATGGTGATGGTAATATGGTGAGACATACATACAGCAGGTTTGTGTATGGTGATGGTAATGTGGTCAGACATACATACAGCAGGTTTGTGTATGGTGATGGTAATGTGGTGAGACATACATAGGCAGGTTTGTGTATGGTGATGGTAATGGTAATGAGGTCAGACATTACTGCCACTTAGATGGAATCCATTTCAACAACAATGATAACCTTGGGTGTGAATTCCGATTGGTCGCATGTTTAAAACTGCGTATGTAAAAAGTTACTAACATGTTTTCCGGATCAAAATACAGTTGGAAGGGCATTTTGTTAATATTTCAAGGTAATCAATTCATTTTGGAAATGGTTCCTCCAGTGATGTAGGATTATAGCTCCTTATAGCTAAATAAGAAATACACAACAGTGGTCTGCTGAAACACTGCATGAAATCACGAATGCAAATCATCCTATACAGTAAACTTAGCCCATTTTATCGATTGATGCATTTTGTTATTTTTTAGTAGAAAAATTAGTGATTTTTTAAACCTGTGTATAGAATATTTTTTCCTATTTATCATGTTCATGTGCAAATGCACATGAATACACACAACGATTTCTTAATACACCATGAAAACCTGTTAGGCAACCATATTATTAGCTAAGCGCAGGTACTTGTGAATTTTAATCCGTATTAAAAAATCTAAACAATGACTTGAACTTGGGGTGGAAAATGTGGTTTTTGGAGTTATAATTCTTGTCAGTGATATTACATGGT
This sequence comes from Mactromeris polynyma, assembly GCA_032209605.1. NCBI lineage: Eukaryota > Metazoa > Mollusca > Bivalvia > Venerida > Mactridae > Mactromeris > Mactromeris polynyma. Next base: position 5,273,442 of record JASFXZ010000030.1, on the reverse strand, counting down.
ATCATCGGTTTAAGCTTGGAAGTCTGTTTAAGGTCAAAATCGGCCATATACTCATGGCACTGATTACCAGTGCGTACTGATCACCGGTGGAAACTGAAAATGTCATATACTGCATGTTTGTTTACATCTTAGTGTTAAGCATTTTGTGGTTATTCCAGAAGAAAATATTCCTTTTGAAGGCAAAATATATTGGAAAACAATATAGAAGTTCAGTATACCTTTTTTTCTATGACATGTGTTATTTTTTTAATCAGCTTCGCTTATATTGCAGTTTTGAATCATGCAATATCGAACTGTCATAAAGTACCTTGATCATCATTTTAAATACTGCTTGTGCTAGCAAAACATCCGAAAGATGTTCAACCAAGTATAAAGTAGAAATTACAAAATATGACGTTTGACCTTTACACTGGTTTTTCGAACAAACGTAAATAACAATGGCAGCAAGTGGTCAGGCTTGATTGAAAGAAAATTTCATCTCAAATACAAATTTAATTACAAGTTATTTGTAAAGTTCATTTGCAGAAATGATTAAGTGTTTAAGATGCATTGGTTGAAATCTTAATGCACTGGTAATCAGGACAATCAGTATAGACAGACCGGAACAGTACGCAGACGCTACCAGTACACAGACACTTCCATATTAAGTGTTTCATAAAAAACTTTCTTGACCGAAGTCGAAATTACTCAACTATTCGCACGGTACTTGTTCTCCTTTTGGTATCTGGTATCAAACGCATAAGTGTACTTTTCCAGGTTTTTAACTTACAAGCACATAAGCAGACGAACTCAGATTGAGAAACGTAAACGAACATTGTTGTTGCAGTCAACGGGTAAATAAATTATGATTGTCTGTTTAAATCATGTTCAAATCAATAAAAGAGAAAGAACATTGAATGGTTTTAATAATTAAAAAACCTTTTTTACAAATTCTCGCCAAATATTCAACATTCAGCCAGAAATGATTCGTTACAATTCCTGAACTATCATCTTAATCATTTGGGCGTATGCATGTGACTCGATGTGCGCCAAATGTTTTTCTTAGTTTTGCCATCCCGAGTAAGGCCTAAAAAAAAAATATCTGTGTTTCGGGTAACCCGACCCTACCTGTCGAAAAAAAAAAAACCCGACCCTATAGGTTTTTACGACCCTGGAGAATTTTTTTTCAATTTTTAATTGTTTTTGAGAAAAAATTTGTCCCTACCCTACCTAGCATTTTTGAAACTGTTACCCTAAACACAGATATTATTTTTTTTCGCCTAAACAGAGTATAGTTCAATTTTATGAAGAAGAAAAAATAAATGGCCATTTTAAAGTTCGTTTTGGTATACATTAAGCGTTTTCCATAGAACATGCGTATCTACACTCTCTGTTTATAAATATACATGTATTATTTAAACCAAAATAAATCAGATTTAATAAAACCTTCTTTCTTTTAGGTTTTAAAATCTTGAAATAAAATCATAAAAGGAACTTTTCTGAAGCCAATTCCTCATTAGGGGTTTTCTTTTTTATTGTATGTTGGTTTCCGCGTACTGGTTAAATGGCACAAATTATTTTGGCCGCAACTGTCACACATGCGGTGTCAAACTGTGCATGCGCAGTGGGTCGTTTACAATCACGACCTCCCTTAACTTTTAGAGCAAGGAAAATTTGACCAAAATGTTGATTTTCCTCCACTGTGGAGAAGTGCCGGCTCCTAGTGGAAGGGTAAGTTAGTACTGGTAAGAATTCAGTCCAGGAAAAACTGGTAAAGTTGAACCGGCCGCCGTATATAACTGAAATATTGTTGAGAAATGGCGTTAAAGTTTAAACTCGATGAAACAATTTAGAGCAAGGATTTATCTGAAAAGCTGCAAAGACCATTTGACTTGAAATACAGCTATGTTTACACAGTTTATTTAAATGCTGTAAAAGTGTCTGTGTACTGTTCCTGTCTGTCTACACCATCTCCTCCACATACTGACCCTTGGCCTTGCTAATAACAGGTACAGAGCTTATTCAGGTAAACATTGTTCTTTAATAATTCATTAAGAGAACTGCCTTGATACAATGCGTATTATCCACAATATAATTATGACATTTAAAGGGACATTCCAAATTCATAATCCTAGATCATGTAGATGGCTAGCAGTGACTGAGTGAGTTCGCAAGTCCAGAATAACGGGTCCGTAATACTATATAGTACCGATTTCGAGGAAAATATGTCAGATCATTTACATATATAACAGACGACATTAAATGCACCATTAATATGATGATAATACTTACTTTATATCACAAAATCGGACAGAAACAAAGAAATGGCACAAAAATATTGAAGTAAATGTTGGAAAATTCACTAAGGGACGAAACTCTGACCTTGTGTATACTAAATGCCAGACAGAGTGTCCGTACTAGTACGTTTTTCAAATTTTATAATTTCTTGCTCAAGAATTCGCGAACAACAATCATCGAATGGGAACTGCCATGATAAAATACTATTTTATATGTAGGGAAACGATATGCATAAATTGGGAACCAAAATACATTGCAGATCTATGAAAAAAATAACAGATCACAGGGTAACTAAAAATCAAAGTACTGAAAGTACCGTTGGAAGGTGACTTGACTGATGTCAACCTTAATTCCAATAAACAGCAATTTAAACTAGTTAGTTTCACTATAAATTGATGAATAAAATGATTAAACAATCAGTAATAACCAAAATATGTAGAACTTGCTGTATGACATTTAATCCATTTAAATGTTGCTAGATACACTGATTAATCAAGGGTGCTTTAATCTCAGAAAAGTTCACCTGTCCACAGTCAAGTTACTAAAAAGATTACCTGCCCAGACTGAGCCTACTTCATGTACTTATTTATACAAATAACATGAAATATAAATACTGTAAAAACTAAAACTAAACATTTGCAAATCTAAAATATGAAAACATACATGTATGACAATTTTACTTTTAAGTGGGTATTACACTGAAAATAATTGGACAGAATCAATAACCCCATGTAACAACTGAAACATTTAAAAATCAAACAATAATACAAAATAATCAAAACATACATTGATCAGTACAATAGTCATTTGTCTCTTTAAAATTCAACGGGCTGCTTATAAACTGACTAAATATATGTACTCAGTTTATTCATTGCTGCAGATGAATTTAAAGACTGAATTCATCAGTTTATTGAGAAATATTACTGGACTATATTCTATCTGGACCAAGTGAGGTCCATTGAGTTGACCATGTTAGTGCTAATTGACTTAGGTAACAACCAGACTCCTTTATGATATGTACAGTGTCAAAACTGTTAACAGGTGTCACTATGGCACTACTTTTGGTCTATGAATTTTCTAGTGCATTAATATCTATGATTTTTTTCTTTAAATTACTGAATAATTTTAAGTGAAATATGTAAAAACCCAGATGTCCATATTAAACTGATTCTCAAAAACAGGTTTTCGAGTCTGACAAATCTGAAGTTGACATAGGAAGATGATTATTTGAAATAACTTTGGGGACTTTGAAAATTCCGAACGGTGGTCGGACGGTGTGAGCGATGGGACAAATGCGGGATTTCGGCCGCCAAACTAAGGGAAACGGACTCCACCGTTCTCGGTCACTTTCCCGGCTTCGCCCTCCTACAAGCCGGACAGGTATGGCGGCAAACGAGAGGACACAGACTATCACTTGGCCGACTCTTGGGACTTTGAAAATTCCGGCCGGTGGTCGGACTGTGTGTGCGATGGAAAGCAGGCAGGATTTCAGCCGCCAAACTACAGGAGACAGCCTCCACCATTCTCGGCCACTGTCCCCAGCATCAGTCCCATACTTCGAGGGCAAGTGTGGGGGCAAACGACAGGGCCATGAAAGGGCTATCACTAAGTGTCTCATAGAGACTGGTTTCGGCAGTACTCTACCACATTAGCTTTCCATTTTTTTTCACTGGGTGATGCTGTTGCCAACCCACGAAGGTCGACATCGGGGAACTTCTGCGTCCTTCTGCCCGTGAAAGTACGACAGTACATTAGCGAGCGAGAAGGCTCGTGTGAGGCCTCCCATCCTGCCATCTCTCCGGCGCCTTTGGGTACTCGGAAAAAACCGGCCCGTCGTTGGCCGCTATGTCGCAGGGCAAAAGCGGGCAGTTGGACGCCGAAGCTAGTGCCACTTTCCCCGGCATCGCATGGCCTTTTTCCCGAGCAAGTACGGGAGGGCACGCAAGAGGGCTCAGAACGGCTGATCTCTCTGCCGGCTTCGGCACTCTGAAAGTCTGGCCCGTGGTCGGCTGCTATGTTGCGGGGTAACAGGTGGACAGTCAGCCGCCGAAACATCGGATCGCACTGCCTCCTTCCTGGGCAAGTACGGAAGCAAGTATGGGAGGGCACGCGGGACACTTATTCGCCAAGTTTCCCATATGCAAAACCGTAAATTACAGTTATATAATAAACATATTGGCAGGATTGGTTTTACAGGATGGGTGTGCCCTGGAAATTTGTTAAAATGATGGTATGAATTGGTGACACCATAAACAGTTAGGGCAGACGAATGTTTCACCCATTCTGATGACAAGTGGACCTATCAAATGTTACAGGACAACGAAGTGGAACAAGTATTGTGTCTACCACCTTTGCAAGCAGTTTTCCGGAACCGCAATGCCTGCCGCATGCAGCACTTTTAGTGCTTTGATTTATGGTATAAACTATTAAAACATTACCGGCAAACTTGTACAAAGACTCGAAATCTCACATAACCTAATAGGATTGACAAACTTTATTATAAACATTTAAACAGACTAGACTGCTCCAATCTGATTAAAATCATCTCCGCAAATATCTACTTATAAAGGGAGCAGGTCAAAATGTACCCAAGTCAAAATGTACCCAATATTGTTAAGTCAAATGAGGATATTTTGTGTCTATTTTGTAGTTTCATCCGTTCCGTTTAATAACGCCGTTTTGTGTAAAAGGTCACGTGACCAACTTTTCGGAGTTCCTCTGCATTTGTGGTTCGTTACATTTGAGCCTAAAATGGAAATCTTTGTTGACAAAAAGTTTTTGATCTTCTGGTTGCTTTTCTTTATCTCTGGGATTAAAATCTAGTAAGGTAATTGAAACCATCATTTGTCATAATTTTGCAGCAGCTGCGTCGTGAAATTCTTAACCTGCGTGAGAAATTCGTACATTTTTGTTCCCAACTTTCATCTGGTTGAGGCGCATGATGCAGCCGTGGTTTTATTCGATTTTTATGATCCTTATGCTTAATAGGATTTGTGTCGGTTAGTGGGTAACGATGCTGACGCAGAGGTCGACATGAACTTTTTTTGAGTACTAGACCATTGGACGGACTAGTCTTTACATTTACTAGACCAGACTTAATGTCAACTAGACCAAACTTTTAAATGACAAAATATGCCTTAAAACATGAAAATTTAATTTTTCTAGTCATACACTTTGAAACGCCATATTTGAATAGGTCCATTTAAGTCTGCGTCATAGTAACATGCATGCAGTCCGTTATAGACTGTATGCCCACTCATTAGGGCTGTCAATGATAAAATTTACGTTTTGGCGATATTTATCATCGACACCCTGATCTTGTAGGTAAAGTGTCAACTCTGCCCACTTACCATTTCGGCCTGGTCCAACACAACCAACTTATGAAGCACAATGAAAATTGAAAAGGCGAAGTTGTTCACATCTTCGACTTACTTTAAGAAACGATAATTGGGGTGGGGGGGTCATACGGCAGACATAATTATTTAACAGTTTGTATCATAGATTGCGAATGTCGGGGCTATGGAATTAGGGTGGAATTAGCAATGTTCTGGAAAAGATTCAATTAAAGTTTCTTAAACATGTACTGGGGTTATGTGTCTGTATGTATTAACTTACAATTAATTGGTTTAAACATGAGTAATGATCAATGTATCAAAAAATTTAAATATTCAACGCTTAAAAGGTTTAAACATAACGCCACAATTATTGGGTCGAGTTGGACCAGGCTGAGTTGATAAGTGGGCCGAGTTGCCCCTGAATCATCTTGAATTGTTGACATACATCATAAATAATGCATTTACAGATTAGTGATTAATGATCACATCCAATCTCAATCAATCAGCATTGTGATCAAAACTTGCGAGACCTTTCTATGTAACATGATTTACAGGTATTTCGGTAGTATTCCAGTATTTCAGTTAGTCATGTGACCGAACCCCTTCCTTTTTTAACCAAATACTGTGACTTATGTCTGATTTCATGCAGGATATATCATACTTCATAGCAATTAGCATTGATATTAATATCAAATATTTCAAAATTTTAGCTCATCTGTCATCCATCTCTCCACACTTGCCCTGAACTTCTCTTCTACCCTTGAACTACTTGGCCAATTTTGACAAAAGGTCGCAGAAACAATCCTTATGTGGTCCCCTTTCAGAATTGTGCAAAGAATTCTCCACATAGAGTTCTGATTACTTGGTTGGTAACAAAGAGTTAAAGCTTAAAATATCTTCTTGTCAAAAACTACGAGCCCACTATTGATATAACTTCACACTAATGTTCCTTGGGTGAACCAAGATGGTTCAAATTATTTGGATTCATAAAAAAACATGGCCACCAGGGGGCAGAGCCCTTTTTCCTATACAGTATACAGTGGAAACATTAAAAGCTACTGGCCCAGTTTTATAAATCTCTTCTCTTGATCCTTAGAATGACATTTATCATTAATGACTTTGTTATGTATATTTCAGTTGGTGTTGTTGGAGGAGCGTTGAGACATTTTCAATAAACATGTGACTTGTACACACCATAGAAGTGTTTATTTGACATTATGGCAAGCTGTGCTAGAAAGTAAGTTTGATTCAATTACTCTCACATATAATTATAGATAGTTCCCACATTTACAATATTTACCTCCCTTGTTCTAAATAGTTGGCCATCTTGCAACGTTTATAAGGGGATATAATATAAACAATGCGGATAAAATAATCAGATATATAAAAAAATCAGTATCATGTCGGCAGATGGCTCAGAAATTTCAAGAAAAGTGGTTTTCACATGCAAATTCTCTTGGTATAAAATTTCTCAGTTATCGCATTTTTGGAAACTACATTTACTCTTATAAGGGCTTATCAGTTTTGCCTATCAAATGGCAGATGATTGAGAACAATGGAGGTAAATATTGTTGGTGTGGGAACTATATATTGTAGAAAAATGATGAATAAGATGTTTATAAATGTCGAATTATTTAATTACTGTGAAATTGCTTTGTGAAATCTGTGAGTCAGTCTTGATGAGATCTCTTCTCATTTCAAATGCAGCCAAACAAATTATTGTCATATTTAAACAACAAAACTAAGTCTTTGAAATACAGACAGATTGACCTTTGAACAAGTATTATCAAGTTTTCATGGAGTTTTCATGGAGAAAAAGACAAAATTTGGTTTGATAAATGTTACCATATGTTTTTCCGGAATGAGACTGTTGCAACACTTTTTTTCCCAGTCACACCGGACCCATTCCCAAAATGGTGAAAACAAGCCCATTTTAAGTTATGCATGCGCTCAAATAAGAAATCACCGATTCCAACATCTTTATTTTTACACGCTTGTGTAAATGTTAGACAAGGTAAAAAAGCTCAAATATACAAGTGAATAAAACTCAGAATTTTCATAGATCATGCCACTGTAGCGCATGGACCGTCGGTGAATGTCTTTGAAGTCTGCTGCCTACACTTATTATGTGGCATTAAATTCACACAAACTTACCATTATGACACATTACATCATAAATAGTCCTAATGTGAGCAAGGATTATATTTAAAATATGAAGTTATAGTTTTTTTATACTCCTAGTCCTACAGAGCAATTATTAAGATTTTCCATACCAACCAGTTAACGAACCAGTTAACGAGCGCTAAATTTGACCTCTGCTAAAACTATTGAGTGGGACATTTTTGCTTATCTAGCGATAGGTTGAATTCTTTGTTTATCAAGGAAAAGGCGTGTTTAGCAAAGTTGATTGCAAAGGGTTTCTCTTCAGATTTTCATGAAAAGTGAATAAAATGTTTTGTGTACCACTTGGATAATACTGGTTCCCCTGGTTAGTTAAATAGTTGACAAGTGTTCTGTGTTGTCTGTTTGTGACAAAAGTTCAGAAAATGTTCTTGAAAATTACATGACTTTGAAAACATTATTATTCAGATTTGACCAAATTGACTACTACTCATCTGAGAATGCTTTTAGTTGTAAAGATGCAATCATATACACTGCCCTCCAAAAGTTTCTTCACACTTGAATATTTTGTATTTCGTTACTTTTTCTTACAGAATTTCAAATAAAACATGTATGACCATGAAGTAAAATTATTCATCCTACTTCTATGAAGGATAGGTAACAATTTGCACCTCTCGGCAGCAGCATCAATCCGAAACCAATGTATGTGTGTAACTGATTGATCTGGCACAGAAAATAAGATAATTTGTTTCAGTACAAATTGATAAATACTTCTACAGAAAATTATTGTTGTGTTAAAAAGCATTTTCAATTTATTGCATGTGAAACAAATATGAAAATACATTAATTGCGATGTGAAATTGTCAAAGTGTGTAGATACGTTTGGAGGGCAGTGTATAGTGTGCACCTCTATTCTCAATCTGCCAGGTAGAATGTTCTGTGTGTCACGGAAGAATTTGTGAAGCTATTTATGTTATATCCAAGAGTCTTATTTGTGAGTTCATTAGCCATGAAATGACACCTGTATATACTGTTTTATAATTGGTAGCCTGACTTCTGGTCACTGGCCTGATAAGCCATGCCTGATTAGTTATCTTTTCCCAAGGTGAGAAACAGATAATGGACTGCTGTTGAAATGTTAGTTCCTGGTAAAAGCTTCCTGGAGTAGGTAGTTATTCCATTAAGATTGTGGTAGAAAAAGTTGTACATAAAGTATGCAGTGATGAAGTATTCTGTGTTCATGTTTGGAGTAAGTCACTAAGTGGGTGTTTCATATTCTTTAAATTTAATTTGTCAGGAATTTTTTATTGTTAAATGGTTGAGTTGTGTTAAAGGTGCTTTGATAAATGAACACATGTAGCCCTTTATATACTTATGTATTTTCCCTGAACTTTCCACAAACATGATACGCTTTTATGTTCCTGGTATGTTCTAGTTGCTATGCAAACTAATTATGTTCTTATAGCTATGCATACTAATTATTTTGGTATTCGTAATCAAAGAAAATTACTGTAAATATCACATTTTTGTATTTACAAAGAAGGTTGTATATCGCCTTATATCTTCTATGTAACTATACTTATATACAGTGTTGACTGGTGTATATGTGTATATACTGTGTTAATTATGATAATCAAGTGTTATAAAACTTGCACTTGAGAGTTTCTTATTTTTTCAACTGTTACTCAACGATGTTGGTTTGATACTTTTTTTTGATGTACATGGAACATATTGAATGACAGTATGGTAAAAATATATGGAGGGTTGCAGACTAAGAATCCTCATTGATGTTATACAGATGTTTCATGAGTTACCAAAAGAAAATAGGAGTACAAAATCCACAAAAAGTAGTTCATATTAAATCCACATGTATTACAAAAGGACTTCGGATGGGTTCAGTTTCTCTTCCTGTGGAGTAAATTTCAGTCTAAGAGTTTTTTGATTCATATTTAATGATCATCTAACATTAGATACTAGATAAAAGTCTTTGAGTGTAGAAAAATGTTAACAAGTATACATGTAGCGCAGAACATGATACGATGACTTGTGTATGTTATTTGAATTATACGGATCACCATTATAAGTGTTAACTGCTTGATCTAAGCTTCTTTTACTTCAGATTTCTACTTTCTTGACAAAGTTTCCGTGTATAAGAGTCTTAGACAGTAGGCGGCTGAGCTCCGGAGTTCTTATGTTTACAATTTATTCAAAGCCTCTTGTAGCTATGTGTTATGTTTTCACTCCTGTTCTCAAGTGGATTTACCAGGAATGCCAACTGAAGGTGTTCGTACAATGCTGGTGACTGATAGATATTGCTACAACATTTTGTTGAAACAGATCTCTGCAGGTAGCCATTCGCTTCATGTTTGGAACCAGTAAATTTAAGTACTGGTATCAAATTTTGTTGGATAGTCCTTTAATTGAATTAAAGGCACCAGCAGGAAGTAACGTTTTGTTTTGCTGAAATCATGTATGAACTGAATGTTTGGCGGTGGTATTTTTGTGGTAATCAATTATTTAACGGAACTGGTTTTGTCTGCCTTTAAAACTGTGCTATTTAGGTAAAAGTGTTGAAATTTGGATTTATATGTTGGAGTAGACTAATTTCCTACACATATTCATTCTTGTGTGTATAATAATATCAATATAATTGGATTAATTGAAATGTGACTGACCAGCTGATTTTGACCTGGAGAAAAGATGTACTGTAGTACAAGCATGTATTTGAATGTTCTTTTGACCGTTGGAAGTGAAGTACTCTATACTTAACCCAGTAGACATTTTAACAAGTTTTAATATGATGTCTTATTGAACAACTTGACCAATTTTCAGTGCTGATGGATTATTCATTTGGACTTCTTGGGTATTACTGACCTTGCAAAAATTAGCCTCTTTGAAGTTTCTATGTAATATCTGAATGCTGGTATGATTGTCAGTCAGAAGATACCGGTCACTGTGTATCAATTATAAAGTTACTCATACATATCCTCCAGTGAAATTGTTCTTCAATCATTGTGGATATATTCATGTATATGTGGAGGTATATACTGTACTTTGTTGACCTCTGGAAAGGACAGTGACATTATATGTAAGTTATTATATGATACTGGTGATTGTAACCATATTAGCTTCATTTGTAAGGTTATACCCAATCTATGATCTATATTATATGGATAGCATTACAGTATTATAATGTTATTAATCAATTTATTTCGTATTGGCCTTGTTATTTGGCCAATGACTGTCGTATTGGTCCAAGGCCAACTTAGCTGGAAGCTTCATGTGTTGACACTCTACAAAAATACAACAAGGCATCGGGTTTGATCAACAACAACAACGAAATAGCGGACGTCCTGTTTTGCTTATAAAAACATGTCCTCTGAAACCACTAAGCGGAATTTCACAAAATTTACGGAAAACAGTTACACTTGTGCAATGGTATGCCTATGCAATGGTACACCTGTGCAATGGTATGCCTGTGCAATGGTATGCCTTGTGCAATGGTACACTTGTGCAATGGTACACTTGTGCAATGGTACGCCTGTACAATGGTATGCCTGTGCAACGGTACACTTGTGCAATGGTACACTTGTGCAATGGTAAACTTGTGCAATTGTAAACTTGTGCAATGGTAAACTTGTGCAATGGTAAACTTGTGCAATGGTATGCCTGTGCAATGGTAGGCCTTTGCAATGGTAAATTTGTGCAATGGTAAACTTGTGCAATGGTTAACTTGTGCAATGGTAAACTTGTGCAATGGTTCACTTGTGCAATGGTAAACTTGTGCAATGGTACACTTGTGCAATGGTACGCCTGTGCAATTGTACACCTGTGCAATGGTACACCTGTCCAATTGTACACTTGTGCAATGGTACACTTGTGCAATGGTACGCCTGTGCAATGATATGCCTGTGCAATGGAACACCCGTGCAATGGTACACTTATGCAATGCATTCACAGCATCTCTTGGAGTCCTGAACATAATCATTGAAAAGAAGCCTGATTTTATTCTGTATTTAACTTTTTGATGCTAGATTCTGTTTCTATAACCTCAGCCTCGGACAGCTTATGTTTGGTCGAACTTAGTTTGAGAGACTTGCCTTGCAACTAAACTGTTAGAGACATTGTTTTAACTACCTTATTTTAATAAGCGGGCATATATATACATATAATACAGGAATAAACATTGATACAAGTGAGCATTGCATGATGATGACTAACAACTTGTGTTATTGCATAAATTACCTGATTTTTTTCTGTTAGAACTGTTTGTGGTGAAAATACCTTAAGTTCTCTCATGCTCAAGTCATGTATTTTAGGTATCCAATAACAAAGTTGGGCTAAAGTCTGTCCAGTGAAAACTGTTGTATGTAACCAATCATATGTTATGACCATGTTCAGTATAAATCAATTTTCTGCAATTGTAATAATTAATTTTCATTATGCTGTTTGTGTTCAATGTGTCTATAAGTTTGCACATGTGTACTTGGGTTGTTTGTTTTGCTAATGTTTGTCTTCCATGTTAGTTGTATTGAGTCCTTGAAATTCTATTCAAACTATTTCCATGTTGATATTTATCTCAAATATGATTAAAGTAAATAATAATCAATGTATTCATTCTTAGACTTAACAGTGATCTGAATTACACACAAATAGATGATCTAATAAATATTGTTTGTATCATTAGTACTTCCATTTTCATTCCATGTATGTTGCAGAATATATTTTGGAATTTATCAGAAAAACACTCTAGGCAAGCAGTAAATTACTCGCTCAGATCTGGAAATGCATATATTGGACCCTACAAATTTACTAAGGACTCCCAATTTGTCAAACATGAGGGTCTCAGGACCCCTAGCTGAAAAATCCTAGGGAAAACCCTGTTTAAAAGATAAAAGGGAATAGTCATATATTATATATCACAGGTAGACTGTATTTTCTGACAAAAATTGTATGTTTCAATATTTTAAAAGAAATGTGTATTAAAAGGAGGCAATTTTAAATGGAAATACTGGAAAAGATAAGATTGAGGTAAAGGCATGGTTTCCCACAATCGGCTCCAGAGTAGTCTAAGAAGGGTCTCCAGTGCATATGCTCAATTTGAGGCAGTGGTAGCAAATTGATTATTCTGCTATGGATATGTTCGAATTAATCATAATACTTTTCATGGATCACTGTATGGGAAGATTCAAGATACAAACAGGACTGTCTACAAACATGTAAGCAATATATGGATCTTGGCTGCAGACTGATTATTCTGGTAGCATGATACCTATAATTTTTCTTACAAGTCTTTTACGTTTAAAGATATTGGATTGCTATTGCTGCATGAGAGGGAATGAAATGAAAAGGATAGTTGGAACACAGAATGTGTGAAAGAGCGGAATATTATTCAATGTTACTTGTATTGATCTCTTGAAGTCTGGAGTGATTCCAGTGATTAGCAAACCATTCGTCATACATGATAATATATGCATTAAGCATTGCAATGTCTGCACTCCTAGAGTACAGGTATAATACATCATACCTTGCTAATACTGCTACTATCTTGTTTATTCCTGAATATAACTGCTTTATTACATTCGGAAAAGTTGTAACATTTCAACACAGAGTTTCTTGGTTGTCTGCTCTGAGCACTGACTTTGTAGCAAGTCACAAATGAGTTGATAAAATTTCGGTAGAACACAAAATCTTACAGTTTTGATTTTCTAATTAAATTTTTATTCCTTTAAGCAAATATCAATAAATCTATTTATATCATTGGTATATTTGGCTCGATATATTGGTATGAACTTAGTCATCAATGTCACCCGGAGTAGTCATTACAAATATGTTTGGATGTTCTGTCCTTGAACTGCACGTTCAACTTCTCACAGACCTCACTACATTTGTTACCTAGCCTGTTGGAAAATATGAGAAGACAGGTTTACTAATTAGCTGTGTAGAAACTATGAAACATTACATGTATAATATAGATTATGAGGATTTGTTTTACTTGGAAACAATCCCACTTTAGCTGGACATTATAATAATGCCTGTCGGTATTTGATTATTTATATATGCATGTGCATGTACTTATATGTACTTTTATCCATCTTATATCCTTCTCAGTACCAGTTTTTCTGAATCTGATTTTTTCTGTGAATGTATTGATGTCCACAACTTGTCATTATAGGTCCAAAATGTCACTGGTTCAGAAACCCAACTCAAGATTCAAGATCGATACAAAATTTTATTTTAAGTCGGCATTGGTATATATAACATCTCAATCTACAGTTCAAATTCATTGCATATTCTTTCTTACCAACTGTTTTTAGGACTTGTACATTAAGGGCACCCCTTAAAAGGAGTCTCAGGCCAGTCAAGGTCATTCTACCCTTGACTTTTGAAGTCTCTAAAACTCTCTATGTATTAGTGGGGTTAAAGAATCTTCAGCTTTACTGCTGATTTCCTCTTTTTTAGACAGACACAAATTGTCCAATTTGGTCAGATGATAGTTATCTATTATTTGTAAAAAGTACCTTTGTTCAAGGATGTAGGGGTGTTTTCTCATTGTCTGGATGTACCTATTGTATCGCCAATGTGCACCCCACCCCCCATCCCCCCCCTCCATTGTTAGCTTTGTTCTTTGACACTATGAGTTTAAAACTCTGTGATCCTTCATGTATTTCTCTGGTTTACTTAGTCACTTTGACCTTGACTCCCATAACTTTGATCCACACCAGAATGACAATAATGTTTGTTTGAATTGATCTTGCTGTTTGTGCCGGTTTTTACATTCAGTTTGGGAACATTCTGGCTTGTAGGTACAACAGGTTACTTTAGTCGTGACATTTGTTGTTGTTGTTGTTTTAAATATGTCTTTGTCTCGGTATGAAAGACACAAACAACATGTCACTTGATTTATACTGCACTGTGTTAAAATTAATGACCCACTGGATGAAGGAAAGTCATAACATCACCATACAGTTGAACACGCTTATAACGTACTCAGTGATAACGAATAATTGGATAGTATGTGGTAATTTTTATTGCCAGACCAAGCTCTTCTATATTTTATTGTATGTCTACACGGTAATGAATTTGGATAAAGCGTAAATTTGGATGTTACATAGTTATTTGTGGGTCCCAAAAGGCATATATTTTAATGCAAACGTATTGGCTTATAACGTAATTCATAATTTCAATTGGTTTGGGTGTGAAAAACAGATGTTAACTAAAGCGATAATATATAATAACCAAGTCATGAATTAGTAATGTTTGCAGTGGTCAAGTGTCATGTAATTTGTACTCTATCAATAAGCAAAAAAACTGGTTTCTTATTTACATGTTATTATAAGTTGTTACCATTAATAGGTCTCAATAATTATATGTATTTAACTGAGCAAAACTTCTTAACTGGTCAAAGCAGGTTTTACATTGTTTAATTTTTCAAATTATTGCTTTATTAATACATGTACAGTTCATGTTTAAATGTGTAATATTACGAAATTTCTCTGTATGGATAGATTAAAGTTTGGATATAATGAAGTAAATCTCCAGATCCCCAGAAATGCGTTACAAACGTGTTCCACTGTCTACCTGATAATATTACACAGTGCACGGCTGAAGCTTCTATGAATACTGTAAAATTCTTCTCTCAAAATTGAAAGTTTGTTGTATTTGCCTCATGTAGAAAGAAACAGTCTAAAAATATCATTGTTGGTATGTTGATGACATTCTCATGTGTTGACAGCAGATTGCTGTTTTTTTGTCACTCTCATAGATTAGTGAAACTTGGAACTCATGTTACTAGCAGTCAGTTAAACAAAATGTTACTTTGTATTATAATATTATATATATAAGGAAAGGTATTGGCATCACTGATATAATTATGTTGTTGTTAGATTTGGATATTTTTAATGGATTTATACTTGTTTTAGGATATTGTGGTAAGAATTAAGCGAAGGTTCTGATTTTATGTTCTGATCCATCAGGATTGGAAAGCATTCATTCACTCTAGTATTGTGGACATATTATGCACATTATATACTCTTCTATTGTCTCCCCTGAATAATTACTGTTTGGTCTATTATCTCCCCTGAATGATCTACATCCTGGTCTGTTAACTCCGCTGAATGATCTACAGCCTGGTCTGTTACCTCCCCTGAATGATCTAGAGCCTCAGGTCTGTTATCTCCCCTGAATTATATACTGTCTAGTCTGTTATCTCCCCTGAATGATCTACATCCTGGTCTGTTAACTCCCCCTGAATGATCTACAGTCTGGTCTGTTAACTCCCTTGAATGATCTACAGCCTGGTTTGTTAACTCCCCCTGAATGATCTACAGTCTGGTCTGTTATCTCCCCTGAATTATATACTGTCTAGTCTGTTATCTCCCCTGAATGATCTACTGTCTAGTCTGTTATCTCCCCTGAATTATATACTGTCTAGTCTGTTATCTCCCCTGAATGATCTACTGTCTAGTCTGTTATCTCCCCTGAATTATATACTGTCTAGTCTGTTATCTCCCCTGAATGATCTACATCCTGGTCTGTTAACTCCCCCTGAATGATCTACAGTCTGGTCTGTTAACTCCCCTGAATGATCTACATCCTGGTCTGTTAACTCCCCCTGAATGATCTACAGTCTGGTCTGTTAACTCCCTTGAATGATCTACAGCCTGGTTTGTTATCTCCCCTGAATAATATACTGTCTAGTCTGTTATCTCCCCTGAACGATCTACTGTTTTTTCTGTTATCTCCCCTGAATGATGTACTGTCTGGTCTGTTATCTCCCCTGAATGATCTTCATCCTGGTCTGTTACCTCCCCTGAATGATCTACTGTCTAGTATGTTACCTCCCCTGAATGATCTACAGTCTGGTCTGTTACCTCCCCTGAATAATCTACAGTCTAGTATGTTACCTCCCCTGAATAATCTACGGTTTGGTCTGTTACCTCCCCTGAATGATCTACAGTCTAGTATGTTACCTCCCCTGAATAATCTACTGTTTGGTCTGTTACCTCCCCTGAATGATCTACAGCCTGGTCTGTTATCTCCCCTGAATGATCTACTGTTTTGTCTGTTATCTCCCCTGAATGAAATACTGTCTGGTCTGTTATCTCCCCTGAATGATCTACATCCTGGTCTGTTACTTCCCCTGAATGATCTACAGTCTAGTATGTTACCTCCCCTGAATGATCTACAGTCTGGTCTGTTATCTCTCCTGAATAATCTACTGTTTGGTCTATTACATCCCCTGAATTATCTACATCCTGGTCTGTTACCTCCCCTGAATGATACACAGACTGGTCTGTTATCTCCCCTGAATGATCTACTGTCTGTTATCTCCCCTGAATATTCTACTATCTGGTCTATTATCTCCCCTGCATAAGTTTTTATGTGGTCTGTTTTCCTGGTTTCTACATCCCTGTCATGATGATCGTGTAAGCTGATGCTTTAAATAAAAATAGTTACTTTCCATCATGAACATTTATGGTTTGTCCTCATGTACATTGAAAGTAGAACTCTTGTATGTGTTTAAACAAAACAAAGCATGCATATGAGTCCTATTTCCTGTTGCCCTGAGTAAGTTAAGTGGGAGAGAGAAATTGGTCCTAGGCAATTTTTAGAACATTGTTTCTATATATGACTCTTATGTTTCAATAAGAAACATTTCAATCAGCTTATTTCCTTCCTTTCATATATAAAGTTGTGTTGAACTTGTGAAGTATATAAAAAAGTGATAATTTTCATAAGCGTTATTATTTTGGATATTTTTACCAACTTTTTTGCGTTAATTATTATCAGGTGTTAGTGATTATGTCAAAGAGATTTGTGATTAATTGTTTTCCAAAGAAGGAGTTAGATTCAAAGAAAGTTGATTTTCGAAGATTACTACATAAGTCTAAAACTGAACCAATTCTTGTCAAAAATGAGCTAAGTGATCTCACAGAAGTCTTTGAGAATGAGGATCTGTGCAGGTATTCCTTTTTTATTTACTTCAAAAAGATTAATGTATGTTTGTTGTTGTTGTACAGAAGCAAGTGTTGAATACATAGAGACTGAGTTTAATGTGGAGGTTAAGTCTATAAATGGAACCAACATTTTCTCTAAAATTAAAATCAACTCTTAAATGCTCTTAAGTTTGTAAAACATGTTTTCATGAGAAAGTTACATAACTAGATACAGTTTGTTCACAAAGAATCAGTTTTCAGGATCAAGATCAAATATCAGGATCTTATAAACCTTTGTAAAAACTGTTATTCAACGCTAAATCTTTTTACGTACTGTTACATATATGAACATCCTGCAAAACCTTTGAGAAATTAAATTCAAATGTCATACTTGTTAAGAAAAAGATGGAAGTTATGACCGATTATGGAAAATCGATCTTAATTTGATCTAGGTCAGATTCGGTCATAAGTATAATAAATTAATTTCTCAACATCATGGTGAAGTTTAGTATGTTTTCATGATGTTAATTAGAAGATGTTTAGGTATGTTTATGAGAAGTACTGGAAAAAGTGTTCAATTGCTTCAAGAAATAGGCAAATATTTTTATGGATCAATTGATCCAGATCAGTTGATCTTTTGTGAAAATGGGGGCTGATACCATGTCGGGAGACGTAAGCACAGACAGACGGAGTGACGAGTCAATTCCAATATACTAGTTCACCTCTTGCAAATTTTTTTGTCCAATTTGTGGGAGACATAACTTGTGGCCGATAAGTGTAATTAGGTGATCTAACTACCTGAGTAACGAGAGAAAAGTAAAAACGAGTGGACATGAGTAAAGTGATAGCTCAAGATTAGTTATTTATTCTTAAAATAATATGAAGAAAATTGACAAAAAAGGTGATTGTACAAAATGGATAATTTGTGAGGCTGGGATTTGTATACCTTTTTCTTAAAACTTAGTAAAAAGCTGAACTATTTCATCCTTCATGCTTACGATTCCCTGTAGAATTATCTACAATGTGCAACATTTTGCAGTTTCCAAATCGATTTTCCTAGTATCTCCTCTTACGAGATCAGATATTGATGCATTATTAAAAGTTTGAGTGAAATATTTGATAGATACCATTAAACGTTAAATTTTGTGTGAAATATGTATGTCTTCAGGCAAACTGTTATTTTCTATCTGATATAGCAATAATACGATCCTGTAGAACATGTGAAAGATCATACAAATCTTTTATTGTGACAAGTAAGATGGTCAAACAGACCTTGAAAAGTTCACATCTCTCTCATGTACTTACTATACATCTGATCCATAATATTACAAACTCAGCATGATTCCTGAGTTGGGAAAATTGTTATATTTTGATCATTAGTTCTGGTCCCTCAGGTTTCAATCTGTAATTTAAGCTTAAATATCCGCTCCACTCTCTGAAGTTGTGGTAATTGACAATGTTTGATGTGTTGTGAGTACAAAGTTTAGGCTGTGGATGGACAGCTCAAGAATCACAGTGATCTGCTCATATTTGTATATTATAGTCCAGTTTGCAACAATTACTTAGGCCATGCCAAATTGAAATTTTGTTAAGCGTCCACGTGCGCCTAGGTTTTGCACTCCTCGAGCCAAAAATAAACACATTTTTTCTAAGCTAAAAATTCTCAAATATTTTCGATGTCCATGATTCGACAACGGTAATTAAGGTTTAGATCCGACAAAGATGTGACTATTGTGTGAAAACCAGTCAGTTTTAAATTAGATTTATTCATGTAAAGATCTAGTTTTGAAATAAACCATTTTGTTTTATTTTTATGATGTTTCCTTCATTAAAATATCAAAAAATTATGCATCACTTATTATCTGAGGATATTTGTTTTTTTGTTTTTTCGTTATGAGTTTTTTTTTTGAATAGGTAGCTAGGTTTCGCAAATTTAGGTTGACGCTTAACAAAATTCCAATTTGGCATGGCCTTACTTACAGCTTGCAATGTTCAAGCATGGCTGACATATCTAAAATCAGGCTATACATTATTAATGGCTATAGGCTGGCATTAGTTTGTAGCCAGATTTGATTATCAGCACTTATATTGTTGTTTATACACCTTAACTGTTTTATTATAAACATGACAATTTTGAGAATGTTTTGGCAAATTCTAGTGGCTATGCCGATCGAAATAATAATAGCCAATGACTTTTTGGCTTCCTACTAATGCTAGCCTGGCAGAGGTGCTTACATTGGACCTTGTTCCAAGTTTTGGGCCATATATATATGACTCTTTCTAATACACAAGGTAAATAATATATACTGAGTGAGATAATCAAAACTCTTGCACTAGTTACTTTTATATGCCTGTCATGGACGGGACCTATTATAGATTCACCTGCGAGTGTGCAGATGGTCAGCGGTGTCCAGTATTTGTCTCTTCTCTCTAACTTATGCAGTTTTATCCAATCTGGACCAAACTTGGTGTGAATGTTTATTGGCATCATATCTCAGCCAAGTTCGATAACCAGCTAGGTCACAGGAGTCATTCTTGAATTATGACCCTTTGATTGCCCAAAATTGACTTGGTAAGATTTTAATTAGCATAATATCTCAGCCAAGTTCGATAACCAGCCAGATCGCCGTCATCACTCTTGAGTTATGGCCCTTTGATTTCCCCAAATATTACCAAATTAGCTGTGTCCCCTCTGTCATTATGACAGTTCTAACCCAATGATCTCACCAAACTTGCAGTGAGTAATTTTTGGCTCAATATCTTAGCCAAGTTTGATAACCAGCTAGATCACTTAGTCACTCTGGAGTTATTGCCCTTTGATTTTCCAAACTTTGAAGAAATTAGCCTTGTCCACTCTAGTATCTGCAAGAGTTTCTATGCAATCTTCACCAAACTTGCTATGAATGTTTATTGGCGTAATATCTTGATCTAGTATGATAACCATTCATATTGTCCCAGTCATTCAGGAGTTATGTACCTTTAATTACAGATTACCTAGAATTTGTACCATAATACCATTTGTATTAGGGTTTCTGTCATGACAGATGTGTTAAGTATCCAATACTTTATGTCACAGAACATATTCGTTTGACAGCATTCATAATCGAGATAAGTGTATCTTTTGACAGTTTGTCACTGTCATTATCGTTCATTTGAACTCTGAGCTTTGCCTCTCTAGATTGTTATCCTTTCTAAATATTTATGCACGGTAATTTTTATGGCCGGTGCTTGATATTTTATTTTAAATGGTTCAAGGCTATCATAAAATACTAAACAATTAGCTATGCTTAACTAACCTCAGGGTTACGTATCTAATGAATATTTTCTCCAATATGTTACAGGCTAATTTGATCTAGATTCACATGATGAAGTGGCCGACTGAAATGTAAACCATTGAAGCAGTGAAATATTTATATTCATCCAATGACCTGTTAGTATATATTCCTTAAGGGTACAGATATATCATTAATATAACAAATCAGGTGTGTACTGTGGTTACTGGTGTCCCGGACTTGCATTGAAGCATATTGTTATATTCTGTAATATATAGTGTATCTTGACATATAAAAAGACATTTGACAAACCATTGACATTTTGTTTATTGTTGTGTTAGATTCACTGGATTTTATTGTTGTTGTTGTTGTTTTATGAGTTTTTTTGATATAATCATTAATTTAATGGTCATAAAAAACTGAAGATTTTATCAAAGTTGAGGATTACGTTCTGCAGATCAAGTACGGTCGGTACATACGTATATTGTAGATTTGTACTTGTTTAGTTTCTATGCTTTTTACTTTTATAAACTTGTTTAATTTTAGTGATAGTGTTCATCATATAATAGTTTAATTAGTATTTAATGCAGAAAAAAATCATTTTATGAGCAACAAGGAGTCTGCAGCTTGAGAGGATGCGTGGATTCTGTTCATATTGGGCACATGAACACAGGATAATTAAATACAGGCCGAGGTCCAGTTCCATTTTGGTTACAATCCACCAATGTTTGGAGGGGTTACGGCCCTTTTTTGACTTATGGTCACATCTAGTTTCATCATATGTTTGTTGGATTTACATATTGTATGAGTTGGCAGTTTTGATTATATTGTATAAATTATATAATTAGCCTGACTGTATGCCTATATGTATATCTTTCTTCATCATTATTTTCAGTGACTTAAGTGCAAGACCATTGTAAAAAATATTGGAATATACAGGTAGTTATCCCACTGTTGCACAGACCAAAGTTTGTTTGATAATCAAAGCACTGACTGTGAGAGTCATTTTTATGCATATTTAGTTTGCACTTGTTAGGGTATAGCAAAACTTGTCCTACGTTCAATTTTAAACAAAAGTCAGATCAGAAGAATTATGTTTCCATGGAACATGCACATTGCACACATATATATCTGTTATATTATTGAGGTTTGCCCAGTATTACGTTAATGTCAAGCATCCTAATTACAAACAATTATGTAATATTTATGTGACGATATGTCGTGATATTATATTTCGTGATGAAAGCTTACAATGATCCAACTCTTTGAAATAATAATTGGGCCGTTCTCTGGCAAAACCGGTCTTAATGACATCAATTGTGACGTCGTGAAATGACGTTCAAAGTAACGTCATAATTAACATGTTGAAAACCAATATCTTTGAATACATTAACATAGGTCGATTTTGTGGGATAACATGTATAGAACTATCTAATGTTTAGTAAAACTACTAAATATAATGGTTTGTTGATATTTTCGTAAAAAATATAGTAGCATAAAATAAGTACTCCTACATCAAAATAACATCATTCTGATGAATATGTGAATTAGTCATTTTTTCAATTGTGAGAATAAAATAAATTTGGTACCAATGAAACTGGAACAGACTGAATTTTAAGAAAGGCAAAAAATATTGAAAATAATGACTTTGTCATTAAAACTGGTTTTTTCAGAGAATGGCTCATATAATAAATTAATAATTTGATAAAACTGTCTATGTATTAGTGACTTTTCTACACATATGATATATATATTACAAATTATGAGATATATATTACAAATTGGTTTGAAATATAATTATATTGAAACCTCAATAATATAGCCACCATTGGTTCTATAGAAAATCAGTAATAGTAGTGAGGAGGTATGATTATCAAGTTGATGTATG
Source organism: Mactromeris polynyma (assembly GCA_032209605.1). Lineage (NCBI taxonomy): Eukaryota > Metazoa > Mollusca > Bivalvia > Venerida > Mactridae > Mactromeris > Mactromeris polynyma. Next base: position 5,250,611 of record JASFXZ010000030.1, on the reverse strand, counting down.
GCGGAAAAATAAAAACTGTTCCATGTAAAAATGGTCTTATTAATGAGGACTTTAAGTGAGGTTTTACTGTATATTTTTGTATCAATATGTATGTGTTTAGTAATGTCCTGAAGTTGCTTATGAGAACACTTACTTGTGCTTGGTAATGGGAGTTTAATAGATTTGTTATAATTGAAAGGGTACTTAGGACGATTCTGTCAAGGTCACACATTGCTTTATTATCCTTTGTTTTTGTGGCCACTCATAAGTGAGTATGTGGCTTAGGTATAGTGCATTGATAGCCACACAGGGTAATTGTATCTGGGAAGTGAGTACTTACTGAAAGTGTAAATGGCGACAATGTTTCCTTTATGATAAAAATTGCGGCTGTTAGTTATTTGGTGTGGGGGGATGAAGGGTAAATTAATGTTTTTATGTTAGAAATGCAAACATATCCGCAACTCTAATTCAGCTTATTGATGGATTTAATTCTGCTGTGTGTTCTCATCAACAGAAGCAGCATGCTTGCTGTTACTTCTTGTACAATACTTAAATCATTTATTTTATTGATCTTTAGATGCATTAAGGACTGACCTTTTAGTGATTTTCTGAAAATACCAATATTTCAATATATAGTTTTAATGTTAGTGACAACAGAATGCTATCCCCACCCCTCCTCCACCCCCCACCCTCCTCCACCCAAGAAAAAATCCACATGTAGTGGTGCAGTATGAATGTCACTGTTCAATTTTACATCTCAACCATATCTATTTTCTGTGCAACTCATGTCTTTTCAGGCATTTTTAAATCTTTTGTCTGAATTTTCCTGCCCAATATTATCACAAATCAATAATGCCATGCACAATATGCACCTCAAATGCCACACATGTCCATGTCAACTTGGCCCTTTGATAATATTTACTATTGAAAACCAATATTCATGAGTGTTTTATGTGTAATTCAAACAAACATTGAAAATACAAACTCACGTTTTTATTGATTTATTGAATATTAGTAATTATAAATGAGTAACAGTGTTAATGATAGCTTCTTTGTGTTACCTCTGCTGAACTAGGATAGATAATGTTGCCAACAAGAGGTATGACTTCATTGTACTGTTTTCCATTCTGACTCATTGAATGACAAATTTAAAGACTTGAATATTGACCAAACTTACAACTAACTTGTAACATGTTTGTAAATAAAGGAAGTAGGATTTGATGGACTGTTGGTCGTAACCATTGTATTGATAGAATTAAGTGCTGAAAATTTGATGTCTGTTAGTGCCCAGGGTGGGTGAACACACAACTTTTTGTTTACTATGTTTACTAAGCTGGGGGCCGATCACAAAACAGTAGATTTGCCGGAACGCGTGCCACAAAATTTAAGCGAGGCGTTAATGTTCTCCGAGTTTTTTGTGGCATGATTTCGTCAAATCTACAGATATCTGTTTGTCGATATGGGCATCGATGCAACCAGATTTTGGATGACCAGGTTTTAGGCTATTAAAAACGCTTTCTTACAAACAAAAACTGCCAAAATACGTACCGTTTTGTGATCGGCCGCCAGCTTTTCGTGCCGCATAGTAAACAAAAAAGTCACATGTTCACCCACCCTGAGTGCCCGAGTATGTTCAATTCCAAGCTGTAGCAGTTTTCTATCATGTTTGCATAGTTTGTTTAGTTTTACAGTTTGAGGGTTCAGCGCAAGACTATACTAACTCCTGTGTATTTATATAGGAGTTAGGATAGTCTTGCACTGAACCCTCGAAACTGTTGTTGTTACTTGATTGGTATAGGGTTTTACTGCAACTAAATAAATTATTGGTTGAACATTAATAATGATGTATACAATGCGTAACACTCAAAAATTTACATGCTGTGTATATATCTGCTAGGAGTAGTCTAAAGTGGTTGTTACTTTTAGTTCTGTATGTCTTAGTATATTTTATGCCAATTATTTTAATTGTGGTTGTAAAAACCACTTCTTTATATGTCACTTATTAAGTACTTTTCATTTTTGGCATCGTAGCAGATAATTATATGTATGTTTCAGCTGTTAACATATTGCAGTCAGTGATTTTCTTCGTGCAATTTACAGTCGATTATGGGCTGTTTGCCCTCGCTAAAACTCATCATATTTTCCCAAAAAATGACAAATTTTTCCCTCTGAATTGTCACAAATTGTTTCCAGAATATAATAAAAGTTAAAATATGATTGTCATATTTCTTTATATAAACCCAACACTGTGAAAACATTCAATGGAAATATATCCTTGAACAAAGTTACAATTTTGTATATCTTGATATATCACAAGTGGTTTCTGTGAGCAATGAAGTAGCTACATCTCTTAGGCTTCCAGGGGCCTCTGTCCTCATGGCCACAGGGTATTGCCCTGGACCCTCAAGAAGCCCTTTTATGGCCCCCAGCTCAGATTTTCAGATTCTTAATAAAAAAATGTCTTTTGAATTATTAAGCATACTGTACTTAATGCATTTTGTTATGATTCATTGAAGATTATTGATTTTTGAGAGAATTTCAAAAGTTCAAAAAAATTTGACTGTCTACGGTGAATACTTAGTATATTTGGCACAAAACTTACTGAGTACAGAGTGTCACTCATTGTCATTTGCTATCATGGGCCTTAACTTCATTGATGTTAAATTGTATGTTCCCAGTGTCTTTGTACTTACCAGTATTTATCTGATTTAAAATTCGCAGTTGGGTTTAAAACTTAAAAACATCACTGGCTGTAGGGTTTTTTGCTATTGGACACATTTATGTTTAAACAATTGTTTTTAGTTCGCCAGTTATGTTATTTGATGGATGAATAATTTTTATGATTTATATATGAAATTTTATGACTTATTAAATTTAGTATGTCTAACAACTTAAGTATGAAGTATGGTAAGTGTCAAGTTTTCTGATCAATTAAAGGTTATGCTCACAAATGGAATATATATCCTAACAATTACTGCTGGTCATGCTGTTGGTTCACAGTTGCAAACAATACATTATAGGATGAACACTGTCTTACTATTAAATAGGATGAACACTGTCTTACTATTAAATAGGATGAACACTGTCTTACTATTAAATAGGATGAACACTGTCTTACTATTAAATAGGATGAACACTGTCTTACTATTAAATAGGATGAACACTGTCTTACTATTAAATAGGATGAACACTGTCTTACTATTAAATAGGATGAACACTGTCTTACTATTAAATAGGATGAACACTGTCTTACTATTAAATAGGATGAACACTGTCTTACTATTAAAAAGGATGAACACTGTCTTACTTTTAATTAGGAATTTCAGGGTAACCCCATATATATGGTCATCATAGAGTGTAGTTGTGTGGGATATTTTTTTTATGGTAGGTCAATTTTTAACATAGCAAAATTAAGGGCCATCAGACATAGACAAACATGTTTACAGTCAAACCTGTGTTAAAGACCATCTGCGAACAAAGACCACTATTGCAAAACCTGTCTGCAAAGACCACCCATTTTATCATCAGACCATTTTCGATGATATTTAATCTGTTAATAGAGACCACCTGTAAACAAAGACCACATTTTGCTGTTCCCATGGGTGGTCTTTACAGACAGGTAATTGGTAATGTGGTAGTTTGTGGAAGTACCACTGTTTCAAATGGAACTCCATTCACTTCATAAGCAATTTTGTGTTGTTGACATTGGGACTTAGACACAATTGTTACACTGGGGTTGTTCATTGGTATATAGGAATATTTTATGTTTCAATATGTTTGTTTCCATGCATGTAATATTTACTGAGTATATTTCAGGAAATTGATCATTCTTGTAATTTCCTGTGACGGTGCATTGATTGTGGGCTGATTAATCAATCGCTTTCAGCAGATCTGTTTTAAACTGATTGGTTATTGGTCTGTAATGGCTAAGATTAGATGACCACTTGTTAAGTCTGTCCATAACGTCATCATTCAGGAGAAATTATCAATATTTTCCATCGTATTCTCTTCTCGATCTATTGAAATCAAGTAAGGCTTTGTACGTTGGAGTCCCCATTGTGCACCTCCGTGATAAAAATCAATTTTCTAACTTCTTCAATGAAGAGTTGCTGGGTGTGAGTCAGTAACAAGTATTTGACAGTATTAGGATGTGTTACGAGATGCTGTATGCAAAGTTATGCATGCTTTCATAAGAACCCTTGCTGGAGTTTCTTGAAAAATGTGAAAAGAAAAATTTCTACAGAAACTGCAATGGATTGTTCAGAGATGTATTTTGCTTTTTTTATGGAAATAAATATTGAAGCTTGAATTTGGCTATGTATGAGATGAGTGCTTCTTTACTGGTATATACTAGTAGTCATTTATTTGGCTTATGCGATAAGAATTTGAGGTATTAATTATACAGTTGATGTATATATTATGCATTGCCATGTACTAATTTGGCACTTTCTGGTGGTAGGCAGTGATGGTACCATGGTTGACTTGTGATTATGTTATGTATTATTGATGTTTTCCTATAATAAATGCGGTAATTCTGATACTTTATGACCGTTCTACGAGACATGAAAGGATTACTCATACAACGAAATCAAGTGTAGTTATTCCGTTTATCAATATTGGTGAAATTTTCTGGAAAGTACATCGACAGCTTCTCGCGAACCTTGATGTTCCAATATCGAAAAACATCCTTTCATAGTTCTGTCAATGCATATTTTAAGAACTATTATTATAGCACATTTTCTAGAAAGTGTCAAACTGATGAAGCTCAAATTGTTTCTGTATGGATTGAAAATCAGCTGGACTCATATCCACTAATGATTTATTCAGGAAAAGCCAAGACCAGAATCTTGTCTCTTTCTGTTTATAGTTTTTCGTACAGGATCAATATGTTGAGATACTATGTGGTATGTAGCTAGATACTGGAATGTAACTCGAATACACGACTCACACTCCATATTTGGGTGTCGAAAATTGATGTTTTTTTTCGCGATAGGATTGGCTCTGTTTTTGTATGTTTGTTAACCAAATCAAAGATTCTCTGAAGAATGGTTTAACTGGAGTGCTTGTACATTGAAATTCAGGCTGATAACTGAACGTGTTTAGTGAAAAAGACATCAGCTATTGTAAGTTTGTGATAAAGTTGTGTATGCACAATTGACAAGACTGAGTGCTGGGTTGAAATCAGAGTATAGTGAATGTACTTTCGTGTTTTGTTCAACTAAGAGAAAACGAAATCATGACAAGACGATCAACCCCTCATATTGGATTTGTTGTTTGATTAATGTCGATATATGAGAACCAAAGGACGTAAACAATTCCTTGATATGACATTTTGCTAATGATCTGTCCATATATGGATCTTGTCAAAATGGGAGCACTCCTGTTTCCTTTCTGTAACAATACAAGGTAATGTATAAAAACTATTGTTTTATTCTTTACTCTTCGTACATTTATTGGTGCATTTAGTTTAGAGCTATTCTGTACTCTTCATACATTTATTGGTGCATTTAGTTTAGAGCTATTCTGTACTCTTCATACATTTATTGGTGCATTTAGTTTAGAGCTATTCTTTACTCTTCGTACATTTATTGGTGCATTTAGTTTAGAGCTATTCTTTACTCTTCGTACATTTATTGGTGCATTTAGTTTAGAGCTATTCTGTACTCTTCATACATTTATTGGTGCATTTAGTTTAGAGCTATTCTTTACTCTTCGTACATTTATTGGTGCATTTAGTTTAGAGCTATTCTTTACTCTTCGTACATTTATTGGTGCATTTAGTTTAGAGCTATTCTTTACTCTTCGTACATTTATTGGTGCATTTAGTTTAGAGCTATTCTTTACTCTTCATACATTTATTGGTGCATTTAGTTTAGAGCTATTCTTTACTCTTCGTACATTTATTAGTGCATTTAGTTTAGAGCTATTCTTTACTCTTCGTACATTTATTGGTGCATTTAGTTTAGAGCTATTCTTTACTCTTCGTACATTTATTGGTGCATTTAGTTTAGAGCTATTCTGTACTCTTCATACATTTATTGGTGCATTTAGTTTAGAGCTATTCTTTACTCTTCGTACATTTATTGGTGCATTTAGTTTAGAGCTATTCTTTACTCTTCGTACATTTATTGGTGCATTTAGTTTAGAGCTATTCTGTACTCTTCATACATTTATTGGTGCATTTAGTTTAGAGCTATTCTTTACTCTTCGTACATTTATTGGTGCATTTAGTTTAGAGCTATTCTGTACTCTTCATACATTTATTGGTGCATTTAGTTTAGAGCTATTCTTTACTCTTCGTACATTTATTGGTGCATTTAGTTTAGAGCCGCTCTTCGGCCACTTCTCTCTTATGCTCCATGCCTGCAAACGTGTTTTAAGAGACCCACCTCTTACCCTGAGCTTATAGTAACTTATTCAGTAATCCTTAGGTTTGATAAACATGTTGTTTGAATTTACCTTCAATACATCAAAATACTATTCTTCACTTAGACACGGACATATATGTCTGTGACTTAGAAACATGTCATTGAACAAAAATAATACTGATGTGTTCAAGCAAAGGTGAAATAATGACATTTCCATCGTTTCTATACAGTATACATTTTCAGCTTAGGAAATTTTTCAAAAAAATATTTTCCCTACCTACCTACCCTTCCCTTGTGGGCTAGGGTCGCGGGAGGGGAAACAAACATATTATTTATGTCGGCCTGTTACCCCTGTATGCTAGCATCAGAAATTGAATCTTGAAATGCTAGTTCATATAAACTGTGCATTCTTTGTTTGTATACTGTTCATTGAGTGTTTATGATAAATCTTTATAACTTCACTTCTGTACTGTCGACACTGTTTATAAATTTCCTATTCATGTTTTATTCTGTTTTATGTATTTGGTACTAAGATAACAGTAAAATGTAATGACAAGCTTAAAAGAGTAATAAACATTCATTTTTTTATGAAATCTGATGAACTTTCATTCGCATCAAACAATGACTGTTATGGCTAATGAAAACCAATTAAAACAAAAATTTGACAAGTAAAAACACTTTACAATAAAGCTTTTGTTATGATCGTGTTGTTAATTGAATCTGCATTTATTGTTGGATAAAACTGTTTCGAGTGTCATTGCAAGCAACTGTTAATGCAAGCGACTGAGTCACCAATTTCTAGTGTGTTTTTTTTCAATAAAAAAGAAATTATCCGGAATATATATTTACAAATGCAGGGTTTTCTCTAGGATTTTTCAGCTAGGGGTCCTTGGACCCTCGTGTTTGATAAATTGGGGGTCCTTAATACATTTGTAGGGTCCAAGATATGCAGTTTATACTTATTTTAGGGGTCCCAGAGATGAGTACATTTGTAGGGTCCCAGATATGCAGTTTATACTTATTTTACGGGTCCCAGGGATGCACTGTAAATAGAAATGGGAGTCCCTAATAAGGAAAGGGAGTCAGTGACTCAAGATTTCTGCTTAAGGGAAATCCCTGAAAATAGTTTATTGAATGTGAGATATTTAACGAGAGAACTAATTTGTTGCCATGTTTCCTGAGAGAGCAATGTTGAGGGTATAGTGACATCCGTTTTATTTGTTTCAAAGTCATTTCCCCCCATTTTGTCAGAGTTATGTACATGTACATTGTTGCCTTCTGTTTCCTGTGGTTACTAGGTAACAGTTATTACTGGCACCTCTGTTGTAAATATTATCATTATAGTTCTTGATCATGGCCACTCAATGATTCATTCCTAAACTGACCAGGTGTAGATACATGTACCTGGTCAGAAGATTCGCAAGGTCAGCTGTTAGAAAATTGCAGTGTTTAAACTGGGAAGAATTCGATAAATTCGTGTACATGGGTGGTATGAATATTCATCATTCTGTGTCTTAATGGTCAAAGTTCTGCATGAAATGATTGAATATATTATTGTTGAAACAATTTACTCAGACAGTAATTGATTGCTATTCTCGCTGGAATTTCAATGTCTGGTGAGTTTATTCTCCTTGCTATATTTTAGCTATTCAATCACTATAATGTTGACAACTACCCTCAATGTCGTCTTCTACACACGCATGGATGATGGAATAAGGTCTTTAAGACCTCTGATCTCTGAAAAGGGGTATGGCGACCCCTGGTGCTTGTTGATAGATCCCTCAACAGCTGTCATTCATTGGTTGAAATTGGAATTGAATTAAGATTCGGATAAGCATAGATTTCTTGGCATCAACATTTGTGCAGTAGAAATACTGCAGTGATTAAAAGTCAGACTTAATTGATTGGTGTTTCGGAGTCATATGTTTACCAATGTATCATTGCAGCATGTTTTTGTTTTGTCATTTTTGCATGATTTTGCTTAAAATAAAAATATAAACGTCATACCATTGAGACACTTGTCATGTACAGAATATTGTCAGTGTACAATGGTGGCTCACCTACTCATGTACTGTAAAGTAAACCTGCGTTTATGACATGACCATGATTATGACCGTATGACTGTGTTTACATGTATCGTTATGTCTGATTTGTTGGTCACTTTCTCAGGATTGTCATAAATGCATGATGAGGTGACATAAAAACTCTTGGCTTTCTTATTAAGATTAGGGATTGTCATTGATTTTTCTGATGAGGGATGAGATCGTGCTTTGTTGTGTATGAAGTTCCAGCTTGCATTTTGATTAGTATAATACTCTAATAGTAAACAAAAACAAACATGAAAAACATGCTTCATGTAGTTAAAACGTCAATGCATATGCATTATCAAAAGCTAAAACACTAACACACGATGACACAACTTACTGTTGACATAGGATTCAAGGTCAGGATGTGGTGTATCAGCTAGTGAAGGGGTGTCACATATGCCTGAAGTGTACCACAAGATATTGCAATACTTCATTAACCAGTAAGCTATGTCTATAGATATTTTTTTACTTGATCACTTTATTCAACTCTAAACTCTTCAAATATGGTACAAAAGTAAACATGCATATAATTATATTATAACCTAGACTTAAAAGAATGATCAATCTCGTTTCAAGTTTTCATTAGTCAATTAATATGACGTTTACACAAATTGAAGTAATAAGCTAAAACTAAGCAGTTATATCGTGGTCCAGTGGTTAGCCCGCTGGACTTGAAATCCGGCGATCCGGGTTCGATTCCCGGTCGCAACAGGTCATACCCTTCCATGAAAATTTGACAAAAATGTCGATTTTCATCCACATGTGGAGAAGTTGCCGGCTCCTTGTGGAAGGGTAAGTTAGTACTGGTTAGATTTCAGTCCAGGAAAAACCGGTTAGGTGAACCGGCCGCCGTATATAACTGAAATATCGTTGAGAAACGGCGTTAAACCCGATGAAACAAACAAACATCAGGTTTTGACTCACTTGTTTGGCTTTCATGACTCTATAATGTCATATACTTCTTGAGTTGTAGTCAGTGACTTTCTAGCAGAAAGCAGAATAAATGTTCATTTCGTATTGTGGTACAGTACTGTTTGGATGCATATTGCAATATACTGGATATTGTGATACCTGACTAAGCGTGTGGCAAGTCTATATATTAGTTATATACTGAACTGACTTACCTATAATGCTTGTTACTCACTTTGATGAGTGTGTATTGTTATTATTATGATTTATTAGTAGCACTGCATTCATTACCACTGGTGATTTTGTTTCTGTAAATAAAGGCCAATATTTTTACAAAAAGTGGTTTAAGGGTCTGCTGACTGTATGTATACCCCTGCAAACAAAGTACTGGGGCTTGCGTGAGAGACGCAGAAAACAAACAACTTGGAAATCCCTGAGTTTGTGTATTGCTAAATTTTTTCGAGTGTGATATTGTTAGCAATTAATGCTTTATGTTTAATAATTTATCAACATATAACACTGAAACACTTTTGTAATTGGTCACCCTATATTTCTGCTGTTTATCAAGTTTGATACAAGAATGTAGTAAGACTAGTACGAGGGGTCAAGAGTGCAAGACTATACTAACTTCTATATAAATACATAGGAGTTAGTATAGTCTTGCGCTGACCCTCGATACTGTAAATGTATTATCATCTCACTGGATTTATCATGAAAAATACAACAAAATAAGAAGTGACCGTACTTGAGTGTATGGTTTAGATTTATATGTAAGCCTTCACTATTTGAGTGTTGTGGTTTGGCTATGTGTGTGATTGGTAACAATCCATTGCAAGGAGTGGAAGCAAACTAATCCTTCTGTATGTAAATTAGGCAGTCGATAGATGTGTTTTGCTTTCAGCTCTCTAGATGTTCTTGTAATAATATCGGAGATATTCAGTAAACGAGGAAGGAAGGAAGTAATAAGAACGGTTCTTATACATTGTAGATGAACTCTGAGAGGTTATAAGCAGCGATATTACTTCTGGTGTACCCAGCACTAACTGACATGACGTAGTCCAAATATTGTATATCATAAGATTATAGATTTCTGGTCAATCATATTGTAACTTGTTATGCTTGTCCGTACATTAATTATAGATACACTATTGGTTGATCAGAGTGTACCAGAACATGTGTATATATAGCTTGTAATCTATCACATGTGTCATATATAGTCAACAAACATAATGATGTCTCATTATTTTGTCCTTAATACTACCTAAGTTAGGTTGTATACCGTGTTTTTCAATATCTAAGAAGTACTTGTGTAAAAGAAAGTTACAAATATGTAAGTGAAACATAAAACGGATGTTATTTATCTTTACCAGCAGAAATGTTGCATCGGATTTTAACATAATCTTATCTTGTACCAAGGCAATGATGGATTTGTGATACGTAATGTGATATAGAATTAGCCTATTAGTTATACAATGTGAAATGTTTTATTTGCTTAATTGTTTGTGTTCAAGTATCAATAGTGTATATTTTTCAATTTATACGAATGTAACCAGTGTTGTTGTGATAGTGATTAGTTAGTGTCTGAAAAGGGACTGCATGCTGTGAAAAGGGGCCCAGGGTTATGCCTGTTCTCCATTCATCATGATAGGCTTATGACACAAAGCCAACTTAACCCCCTAATGGTCTCCCTAATTCTGCTCTATCATATGTGATTTTAGCTGAAAGTGCTCATGTAGTCCTGTTACAAGATTCTATAAATTATTAAGTTCTGTCACAAGGTATGGCTGCCAGGGGGTGGTCCTTGTTCCCTATATGTATATAGTAGAAACTATAAACGACATCTCCTCCTTAACTGCTTAATAGCTAGATTTTGACCAAACTTCACAGGAATGATACTTCAGTAGTTTTGTTTCAAAATTATATGGCTAGTTCAGGTCTGCTGTAGATTGCCTACCGATTGTCTACCTTGTAAGTCACGGTCACATTTGAAGTAGTCATACCTATACTGTAAATAATTCATGCAAACAACAGTTTTGAAATATGAATTTAGTGGCACATTAGTCTACTTCAGCCAAAATGTTGGTGTACTCTGGTGAGCCATAGAAGGCCATGATGGCCCTTTTGTTTACTTTGTATGGAATCTGCTGATGATAATGTTATGAATATACTTGTGACTGTGTATATCCTGGTACTTAAAAGTCACACATGTGTTCATGATAAGATGATAACAATATGAGTATGTAAATGCTCGTTGCTCGAGTTGACATCCTGTCAATTGACATCCTGTCAACCTAATGTCTGATACTTAAACCCTAGAGTCAGGAAATGGTCAATGTTTTATTGGCTGTGACCATGTATATAAATACCAGTATACATTACAGCTGGTTGTTTCATCATTTTCGTGAAAGATTATTGTATTATCAAGTTGCTCACAGTATCGCTCAGTTTCTCTATCAGCAACGAAACACTTGAACATATCTATGAAGGACACAGGCACACATGTGTTACTTTACTCTCTAAGAGAAGGCTGTAAAAACTGTATGTATATAAATTTGTTACATGATCCAATGTACTTTAGTATCTGCATCTAATTGCACGGATTTATTCTTGTGAAACAATTATATGAGGAAGTCTGCCATTCAAACACAACTAGGAAGGAACCATTACCGGCAGATGTGGATTATATGTTTTTTTTAAATGTTTCTCTGTTAAGATTCTGGGATTATGAGAATGAGGTGAATATATAATATTATCTATATCATTCAGGAATAAAACTGATTTTTAATTTCTGATAAACTGAAGTATAATTTATGACTTATTATGCCCCCATATTGGTTTGCACATGTCGGTCGATATGTCTGTCCGTCAGTCCGTAACCTTTTCGTTTCCAATCAATAACTCGAGAACCCCTTGACCTATCGTCCTCAAACTTGGTCCACACATTCATCTTGGGTAGCAGAGGAACCCTATTGATTTTGGCGACACTGGATCAAAGGTCAAGGTCACAGGGGGGCATAATGTTATACACACATCTCTTGTTAAGTTGATGTTCTCTAAGAAATTGAACTTATGGAAAGATCACTTACTGTGTTCTGTATTCTTATTATTAATCAATACAATAGATATTGTGTACTTTCTGTTAGTTCTGTGACTGTTGTATCATATTACCCTTGTAATCATGTCACTTTGTATCTAAATTAGGGGGAAATGAAGCACAATACTGGATAATTATTTTTATTCCATAAGATTTGTACTTACTGAGAAAATCATTACTCAGAAATGTGATGTGTGCTGTGCTGTTATGTGAGGTCTTGATACTTACTGTTTGAAAAATGCAGAATAATAAGCAAATGTCTGCTCTCGTCATTGTAGGTTGTATATAAGCTTCCCCTCCCTTTCTGTGTACATGATGGAGTCATGTGGCCATACAGCTGTATTATGTGTGAGATTGTAGCAATAATTTGTATTCAGAATGTGCTGCAGATGTGACAATTGTGTGATATTATTTCCTTGATCATACATGTATATCAAACCACAAGTATGGCCAAGTTGGTGGTATAGACTATTTTTAGCTAAGTCTTTTAAATGGTCATTGCCTAGTCATGCATAGATGTTTATACCATTGTTATTTTGTTAAAAAGTTTTCTCTTACCAGTAATTTTGGCATCAAATGGATAGCCCTTTATTGCCATGGTTGCTGTTTGTGCTTGTTGTGCTTACAGGCAGGGTCACAGGGACTCCTTACTTCATTGCCATGGTTGCTGTGTGTGTTTGTTGCGCTTACAGGCAGGTTCCCAGGGACTCCTTACTTCATTGCAGTGGTTGCTGTGTGTGCTTGTTGTGCTTACAGACAGGGTCCCAGGGACTCCTTACTTCATTGCCATGGTTGCTGTGTCACAGTGCTTGTTGTGCTTAATTACAGACAGGGTCACAGGGACTCCTTACTTCATTGCCATGGTTGCTGTGTCACAGTGCTTGTTGTGCTTAATTACAGACAGAGTCACAGGGACTCCTTACTTCATTGCCATGGTTGCTGTGTCACAGTGCTTGTTGTGCTTAATTACAGACAGGGTCACAGGGACTCCTTACTTCATTGCCATGGTTGCTGTGTCACAGTGCTTGTTGTGCTTAATTACAGACAGGGTCACAGGGACTCCTTACTTCATTGCCATGGTTGCTGTGTGTGCTTGTTGTGCTTACAGGCAGGGTCCCAGGGACTCCTTACTTCATTGCCATGGTTGCTGTGTGTGCTTGTTGTGCTTACAGGCAGGGTCACAGGGACTCCTTACTTCATTGCCATGGTTGCTGTGTGTGCTTGTTGTGCTTACAGGCAGGGTCCCAGGGACTCCTTACTTCATTGCCATGGTTGCTGTGTGTTCTTGGTGTGCTTACAGGCAGGGTCCCAGGGACTCCTTACTTCATTGCCATGGTTGCTGTGTGTGCTTGTTGTGTTTACAGGCAGGGTCACAGGGACTCCTTACTTCATTGCCATGGTTGCTGTGTGTGCTTGTTGTGCTTACAGGCAGGGTCACAGGGACTCCTTACTTCATTGCAGTGGTTGCTGTGTGTGCTTGTTGTGCTTACAGGCAGGGTCCCAGGGACTCCTTACTTCATTGCCATGGTTGCTGTCAGTGCTTGTTGTGCTTACAGGCAGGGTCCCAGGGACTCCTTACTTCATTGCCATGGTTGCTGTGTGTGCTTGTTGTGTTTACAGGCAGGGTCACAGGGACTCCTTACTTCATTGCCATGGTTGCTGTGTGTGCTTGTTGTGCTTACAGGCAGGGTCCCAGGGACTCCTTACTTCATTGTCATGGTTGCTGTGTGTGCTTGTTGTGCTTACAGGCAGGGTCCCAGGGACTCCTTACTTCATTGCCATGGTTGCTGTGTGTGCTTGTTGTGCTTAAAGGCAGGGTCCCAGGGACTCCTTACTTCATTGCCATGGTTGCTGTGTGTGCTTGTTGTGCTTACAGACAGGGTCCCAGGGACTCCTTACTTCATTGCCATGGTTGCTGTGTGTGCTTACAGGCAGGGTCCCAGGGACTCCTTACTTCATTGCCATGGTTGCTGTCAGTGCTTGTTGTGCTTACAGGCAGGGTCACAGGGACTCCTTACTTCATTGCCATGGTTGCTGTGTGTGCTTGTTGTGCTTACAGGCAGGGTCCCAGGGACTCCTTACTTCATTGCCATGGTTGCTGTGTGTGCTTGTTGTGCTTACAGGCAGGGTCCCAGGGACTCCTTACTTCGAGTCCGGAAATCTTACTTCTTTTCTGTGGACTTAATTCTACTTTCTTCCAGTATTGTTGAGTTATGTTGTACTCTTACTTTTTCAAAAATAAATCTCACTGCTAGTTGAGGACACTGATACATATAGCTAGGGTTATGTGTTTGACCATAATTGGTAATACTGAACATGTGTACTTGTTATACAAAACAGTGATTTATGTTGACCTATAACCTATCTTGCCCACATACTGATCTTGCTGTCTTGTATTTCTGTGTATAACATTCATTTGAGTGATTAACTTGTGAGATAGAGAAAGTGTGGATATGAATATCATGTTTATTAAAAAAGATGTGATAATCTACAATGGTATGCCATTTAGACAAATTCAAAAATACTTGAGTTTCTAAAAATAAATCCATGGAAATAGGCGCGTGAGAGAAACTTTCAGAGCATGTTTTGTTGGAGATTATTTCTTTGAATAGTAACTGAGGGGTTTTGGTTACAGATCATATAGATTTAATGATGTGAGACCGAGAGTGGCTTGTATATTGATGTGTTGCCATTTGGCAAAGTGAGAACTAATGATTGCGTTCAGACTTGTTTCATATAGAAGAGGATGTGTTGCATGTTCTCTTGTGTATCTTGGTTTTCATGTTTAATTGTTGTACTCTATAAACTTTCTCCTGTGTACTTACTAGGTGTTGTTGTTGTTGCAAAACTCCACCAACTGTTCTGTTTATTTCCATAATGTTCATCATCTGCAATTGTAAGCATGGATAAACCCTGATCAGTGGTAGTTAGGTTCTGACTAGTTTATTCAGTGGCAGGAAAGTATCATCAACATGGTCTACATCATCACCACTAGCATTAAACCAACCCCACCAGCATCACCATCATCAACAACATTACCATAATCATCATCAAAAACATTACCATTAACATCATCATCCCCATCAACAATATTATCATCATCATCCCCATCAACAACATTATCATCATCATCACCATCAACAACATTATCATCATCACCATCAACAACAACATTACCATTATCATCAACAACAACAACATTATCATCATCATCTGCAACATTACTATCATCATCATCATCAACAACATTATCATCATCATCTGCAACATTACCATTATCATCTGCAACATTACCATTATCATCAACAACATTATCAGTATCATCATCATCATCATCAACAACAGTATCATCACCATCAACAACATTATCATCATCATCTGCAACATTACCATCATCATCATTGTCATATCACTAGCATTTGTCATTATCACAACATCATCATTACCATTGTCATTGTTAATGTCAGCATTACCATCATTATCATCACATTATTCACACATTGCCAATGATTCATCCTCATCATTACCACTGTCATCATCAAACACATCAGTAGCATTATCAGATTTTTCAATATTATTTTGTTTCGTAAAAACATGTAGATGATCATCATTACCTGATCCTTGTTATGTAGGTCATGTCAACAACTTTTGTAAACAATATGTTCTTAACAGAAACAGTACATGTATAGTAGTATCTAGTACTTGTCTATTTAATTGTGTGATTGTTATTATCATTGTAACATTGTTGAACTTTGAGATTCTTAGAAACTGTGTGACTAAATCTTCCCGAGACTTTCTGGTATTCAAACTGTGGTGATAGTAATTAGTGTTACTTTATCTGAGTGGTTGATTAGAAAAAAGTCTGCTGGCTCAGTACTCAAATTTCAAGTACCAGTAATTTAATGGGTGCTCATTTAGGCTGAAACAATTAGACTGAAAGTGGATGTTAGTGGAGAAGGAAGGGAACATTTACTAATCATGGGTTAGTTAAAGCTTTATGTTTTTTGATTTGGAAGGGAACATTTACTAATCATGGGTTAGTTAAAGCTTTATGTTTTTTGATTTTGATGAAAAAAATGTAATTTCACTTCCCTTATTTCGAGATTTATTGGAATAAAAGTAGTTTGAAATAGAGTGATTGAAATTCTGTTTCCTTTTCTGATTAAATGCGGCTCAATATTGATGTATCTTCATTTTGAATTAATTTGTTTTTTGGTGTAAAATTCTTCCTGAAGCGTGATTATACTTTCTGCCGGTTTGATTAACCCATTTCATTCTGGACCCCAATCAGATAAGATATCCTGAATATCTGGAGATTTTATCAATAACTGATAAGCCATTTGGCTTTTTAGGGACTGCTTTAGATATAAATCAATTTCTACATCATTTTTCCATTCACATTCAATTGTTATATACCATTTTAAAGAGAATACATTTTTCTTTCTAGCAGTATAAATTTTAAAATGATATATAATAAATTGAATTCACAACTATTGAACAAACAAAACTAATGGTTAACGAAATATAAGTAAATATTTATTTACCTTAACTTTCAAGGGAATTCCTGTTATATCCATTCACAATATCACATATGTTTAAATGTACAAAAGCAGCAATATAGTATTGGCTACACATAAATTCAAACTTGAAGGAAATATTCCAATATTTACTAAAGTTACAACAATTTGTATGAAATAGGGGTACCAACAAAATGTTAAGTCCAAATTATAGTCACAGTGCTGACTAAGTATACATCCACAATTATCAAATTTGAGGGTAGCTACACATGATAATAATCACCACAGAGTTCTATGAATGAAATCAGAATATTAAAATCCAAGAAAATGCACTGTATGTCTAAAAATATTAAATTTTGAACATTTTTAATTAATTTTTAAATCACTTTTTTAATTTTTTTTTAATTTTCACTTTTTCAGGCCTCAAAATTGGGGGTTTTCACACACTATGTACACATTTATCTTCCCTGAATATGTCTGGCTACACATTTCTTGCATACAGGAACTTGACAAAGTTCACAGCCCATGGGTGTTGCAGGCACACGCTCACCAACTGCAGCATCAATCCTACACTCGTGACACGACTTCCTCTTCTGACCGTATAAGTTGATGATGTTGTGGACAACAACTGGTCTTGTCAAATTCTGATTTGGAGGTGCTCTAAATGGAGTATAATCTCCTATCAAACCATCTGCCAAATCTTCAATGAAGTCTTGGAAGTTGGGCCACTCACTCTTCACATATTCTGGGTTCGAGTCTTTGGCCACAATATAACTGTTGTGAGCACAAACGACTAACAGATAGTGGAAAATTCTACGCCACCACTTCCTGGATCGATGATTCAGCAGGTAGTATCCAACCATCTGATCCATTAAGTCCACCCCTTTCATATGGTCCTGGTAGTCAGACAGCATCTTGGGCACTTCCACTCGCTGTTGAATGTCATGACCCGATCGACGCTTGACATAACCAGTGGATGTAGGATCATGAAAGTTTGACATTACAAGCACTGGTTTAGTGTCCATCCATGCACAGAAAGAAAGATCGTCTTTCTGTGCAAGGGAGTACTGATGCTTCTGCATTCGATTGTTCTTTGGCAGCAGATTCACGGGTAGTCCCTTCCGATTGCTGCGAACTGTCCCACAAGCATTTATTCCGCGCATTAGAAGTTCTTGTAGAAGTGGCGCACTTGTGTAAAAATTATCCATATACACACAGATATTTGTATTCTGCAAGTGTCCCACAAGATCTGTCACAACTCTATGAGTTAAACCCTTTTCTTGTCCCTCTTCTTTACCACAATACACTTGGAACTTATGGAGATATCCAGTCGAGCTCTCCGACAATGACCAAACCTTCACACCCCATTTGATAGGTTTAGCCGGTAAATACTGTCTGAATGAAAGGCGACCCTTGAACTTGATCATACTTTCATCCACAGTCACATTTTCATATGGTGTGTATGCTGCAGAAAAGTTCTTATTCATTTGGTCAATGAACCAGCGGAGCTTGAGAAGTTTGTCTGGTTGTGTAGGGCGGTCTTCATTGTTGTGGAGATGAAGGTATCTCCAAATAAGATTAAATCTGTCTCTGGACATGATGGAGTTGAAGGAGGTTCTGAACATCCTCTTCTTCTGACGCCAGTAATCGTTTCTTGCAGGAAGACGTATTACACCCATACAAAAGATCAGTCCAATGAAAGCTTTCATTGTAGGACTGTCCACTGGTAACCATTTAGGAGCGTTGGGAGGGGGTGGGTTTCTTGTCCTCTCTTGATCAGCATACCTGTTTGTTTCAGAAACTTATCTGTCCCAAATATTGTTGCCAAACAACAATTCAAAATAGTTATGTGGTTGGGCTTCTTCTGGGTGTAGAAATGTCGTTCCCCCATCCGATCTATACCGACGTTGTACACGTGGAGAGAAATTTTCATACCTCCAATCAAAATCGAACCCATCAATTTCCTCATCATCCTCGTCGTCCGATGCGAAAAACCCATCCAAAAGCTGATCTCGATGTTGAGAAATTTCTTCAACCTGAATGTTGTGAATATCCAACATTTCCTCGTCGAAATCCTCGATTCTTTCGCCGATCGGCAAGTCTATATCGCTACCATCGCTTTCATACTCAATCGAATCCGCCATTGCAAAAATCTACGATAAAATCGCTTCAAAATCGTTGTAAACAAATCGTTTTTTCTTTAACTTCCGTGTTTTTAAATTCCGCGGACTAAAGTGTTATATCTGCGCATGCTCAGCCTCGTTTTATTGAAGGAATTCCCGGTGCGTCGTAAGAAAAGACAACATGTGAAAATCGCATGTAAACAATGGTACTCGACGACCTCGCTGGAACTACCCGTCTACGGGTATCCCGAATATTAAGGCACGTACTCGTACACGGGTATCCCGAATGAAATGGGTTAAGGAGAACTTTTCTTTTTGTTTTGCTAATGATGTTTTATTAAGGATGAGACAATACAGTCATCACACGATACAATAGGTATAGATACAACTACATACTGATATGATAGAAATACTTAAATTCAAATACAAAAAACGCAAGAGAAACCAGAATATTTGTAATTTTGTTTACAGAGTTCATTATATATTGTCTGACAAATTTGTTACTTAAATTATTGTGACATCGTCGTGATCAGAATTTTACAAGAAAATGTCAATGAGTTTGAAAAGGGAAAATCTTTAAGTAATATATTTCCATTCCTTTATCTGTTACTAAAATCATATTTTAGTTCATGGTGTAATGTCTCTGACATATGTTTGACCAGAAGACAATCATTGACTTGAACAAAAGAAATTATGGTTATAACTATGTGCGTGATTGTTGCACCTCCAAATCCATTAGGTCTAGAGCTTTGATATTTGGTGTGTAGCATTGTCTAGTAGTCCTCTTACAAAATTGCATTAATTATTAAGTTATGTCCAAGAACATGTCGCCAGGGGGCATGACCCTTTCCCCTTTATACTGTAAATGACATCCCCTTCTAAACCACTGAATAGATTTTGACCAAACTTCACAGGTATAAATCTTAGGTGGTCCTCTCAAGATTTTATAAATTTAACATGTCAGGCAAGACCAATTGCCTCCCTTAGGGTTACATTTGAAGTAAATCGCATCTGAACTTATTATTTCATGCAAACAACGCAGAAGTAACCTAGAGCATTTTATTGTCACATATCGTCTAATTCAGCCGAAACCGGCAGTGTACTCAAGTGAACGATATTAAGGGCCATCATGGCCCTCTTGTGTTAGTTTTGACTCAAAAAGTATCATGAAGTATAAATTGTTGACCAGCTATGACCCTTAACTATTTTCAAATAGATATAGCCTCTCATTTTGTATTGTCCTATTTGTCAGTATAATGCTACAATCACATTAATGTTTTTTTACTTGACAATGGATGTGAAAACAATTCCTGTTGACATTGACTTCCACTAACTATATATATATATGATTGTGTAGTTATGTCCTAGCTTTGTTACAAGAACACCAACACAATCTGGTAACCGTATAACAATGTCATCCATTAGAATGGTTCACATCCGTTTGAAGTTCATAAGTATGTGCAGTGCATATGTGCTTACGTGTGTTGAAAATAATTACATGTACTTATATCCTTCCTGTCGTTTGTTTATTTCAAGTGTTCTGTGCTGCATAAAAATGTAATATTTTAGTATTGTCAGTCTGAATATGGGCCAATTTGATTTGTACATAGCAGCTAAGCTTAGTAAAACAAACTCAAAGTCTTTGATAATAAAAAAAAATCTTCAAAAAAGTTGTCACCCAACAAAGAATTTTTTTTAATCACATGGACTGGTTTTCATCCACTAACAGACTGGTACCATAACTAATATTTAGGTATAGGTACACTTTCTGGTAAAAGTTTCTCCTGGGAATGACAGATAATACAGAGATCTTGGTAACCCCCATTATCTTAGCCAGATTATCATTTTGTCATACTGTGCATTGTCATGTCTCATTTGTTGTCTCTTCAGTAGCAGAACACAATATTTCATATCTTTCTTCTGTTATAGTATATTGTAAAAAGCTTCATTTTGTTGATGCATTTTGTTGGTAGGGGGTCTCTGTGATCCGGTGGCTATGGTCGCTGACTTCAGATATTTTGCCCCTCTCTGCTGTAGGTTTGAATCCAGCCATCTTACATGGCTTACTGAAGGTCTGTGGTTTACACCCAGGTGTCTGTCTGAGGTTTTCCTGCACCCAGATAGCTGCGATAGTCACTATACATGTGACCCAAGCTCTTGTGTGACTTAAACCTCCATTAATTATATATTAATTATATGTATTATACAACTTCATTATGTTGTATTATTCTTTACTAATTGGTACAGTTTAATTCAGTGGTGTGTATAATGTCATTGCTTTCCTGATATACGAGTACCTGTCTGATGTCTCCTACCTGTATGTCTAAATGTTGTTTTCTTAATAACTCGCGCAATAATTAAAATATGAGAAGTAAACAAGTAAATACATGTTATGATTGAAAGACATCATGTTATACTTGCAGTTATGTGATCAAAAGCTTCTTATGTTGCAAAGTAACGAAGTTGTCTGTTTGTTTCTCTGAGCACCTTTCTATGCATCTTACTCTAGAGCTAGGTAAACTGATGTGGATGAAAATTACCTCATTCACTGATGTACATGTCAAAAATGTTGGGCTATCATTCAGTTTTTTTGCCAAATTATGCATGTAACATTATGTCATACATTTAACAGGACCAGGTGCATGTTTAACATTCACATGGAAAAACCGACACAAGCCATTGCTATGGTATGTCGACAGTAATTAGTACTGTCATTAATTCAGTGTTTAAGCATAGTGATAATGTTATGAAACATGCTTGCAAAGCATTGAAGTCTGCATTTTTGTCTAACGTTTTATTGGCTCCAATTTTTTCTTTTGTTGACATACAAATGCTATTGTTGTGTATAACTTTGTACATTGTTGGCATTTGAGCCCCTTAAAACTTTCTTGTTTTCTTTTGTCTTGCATTATCAGCAGTTGTAGTTGTTGTTAAATGGAAGTGACACATATTGCAGAGGTATCGAATGCCTGGAGGTCTGGTGTTTATAATGTACATGTCACAAGAAGTGTTTTGTAGCAAGTCTAATATGAGTAGATTGGGCCGGTAAGACTGTTACAGGAAGAAAGACATAAGCTAGAGTTATGTTTGCTATTGATGTATTGTTGCTGTAAGGGTTTTATCTGACTCGTTTCATTTGTAACAATATACTGTGTGGTTTAGTTTTGTTCATTAATGTACAGGAAATCAGTAATATGATGTCAGAATGCTTTGTAGGTGAATCTGGGTTTGTTTGGTGACATTGAGGAATTTTGGGGTTAGTCACAGAAACTTGTACTTGTACGTATTATACACAGCTGTGGGAAATGTCGACTTAACACTTTACTCAAGTTACTGATAGTTACTCTTAAAAAAAGATGGTCGGCACAATTTGAAGGTTAAGATATGTTGTGCAACGTAAAAAATGCGGAAATGTTACGATTGCTGGTCACTCTAGATCCAAATGGATTTCGGTAAATTCACCGAAATTCAGTGGATTTTGGTAAGGTACTAAGTACCCATTATCGAAAGGTTAACCAATCCGCGTCAAGGTTTCAAATGTTGTTCGGTTGAAGAGAAATTGCCTTGGTGGTTAACGTATGATTTAATTGGTTTACACAACACTGATATGCAAATAGCAAAACCATGTTAGTACGGCTGCACTGAAAAAGAAGTACAAAATGAGTTTCTGTTATCTTATTAATATGTCTGTAGCAATATTTCATTATAGTGGTTATATCCAGTGTAAGGTGGAAGCTGTTTGAGATATCAATGGCATACAGGATACTTTGACTCTCTGTTCTGTTGTATATGTTAGTAAATTCTAAACACCATCAAATACTTGTAGAAGTCTGTTCATAATAATTCCTGTTACTCCTGGAGCCTGGAAGTCTGACAATACTTCCAGGTCTGCTGATGCTAATTGTGCTAGATAAACAACCTGTGTCTAAACATTACTGGCTAGCAGACAGGTGCTTTATTATACATATTAAAAACCGTTGACCCTTTTTAGTGCCTGCAAGGTATTAGTATCAAACACATTTATTCAAATACAATTGAACCTTGTTTATTGTTAAACCTATGTATCTGTGATGGATGTCTGTGATGTCTGTACATCACTAAGCAGTATGTTACGTTTCACCAGTTTCAATTTACTCAGGCTATGTTCACTGGTTGTTGATGTTTCTTTTTACATGGTGTGGTATAACTGTGAGTTGACTATTATAATTGTTGCCTAGCTTTATATCTAGGCCATGCCATTTTACATTTTTGTTAAGCGTCCATGTGCCCCTAGGTGTTGAGCTCTTTGAGCCAAAAAAAAAAAAATTTGTATGTTTAAAAAAATCACCAAGGGAAGTAACCGCTGTGTGGTATTTATGTTTTGGTAAATATTTTGATAACTTGCATGTTTGAAAATAGTGAGTGAAAACAAGTCAGTCTGTTAGACGTCTAATGTTTTATAAAGAAACAAGTTGTTTTGTTATAGTTTTTATCATGTTTACCTCATTAAAACATGTGAAATGACACAGTCAGCGTCTATTTGAGTTTTTTTCAAAACAACTTTGTGTTTTTTCGAATAGGTAGCTAGGTTTTGCAAAGCAAGGTTGACGCTTTACAAAAATCAAAAACAGTATAGCCCTATTCTTATGATATAATATCTCCATGAAACTGAACATTTCTTACTGCATATAAATATTATAAAATGTGACATTTCGTGCGCTTGTGATGTCTGTGGACTTCCCGCTAAAATGTTTTCTCAGTATGAGGTCAGATGTAAGCTCTCCAAGTACCAATATATCATGATATAAGACTTATTCCAAACCTCTTCATGTTTCATAGAGTTCTTTGTGTACATGGGGAGTTCTGATCCACATTTGAATCTTCTGTTTGCCAGAAGCCATTATCATCATTGTGTAAGCAATTGATTTACCAGATGAGATAATATTAACAATCTTCCTTCCCACATTGGCTGTCCAAATGAAGAGTTTTCAAGGAGAAAAAAAAGAACCCAATGAAGGCAAATTACACCTATGAGCAAAAAATCAACCCAATGGAGAATTATTGCAGAAAAGCTTTAGGGTAAAAAAGTTAATCCAGGGGATGCAGAAGTATTTGCATATTTTGTGTAACATTGTTTGATATTTAGTGAAGGGAGTTATTTCAGCTGTCAATGTATTTTTGTTCATACCATGCAGCTTGGAAGAAATTTCTCATGCATTTTTTGTTGTACAACAAGTTGTTTTCCCCATTAAAATGTCGCTAATTTTGGTAGATAATTTACAGTTACAACAATGTAGTGACAGAGATGTCTCAGATGTGGAGGTTTTTTGCAATTTTACAGGATCTAGAAAGTTGTGAAAGATTTGTTAAGGATTACACACAGATGTCAAAGTAATATTTATATCATAAGCTTATGTGATACTGGATTGTTGCACCTGTTTTTTTCCAAGATATTTATTAAATGCACAGCAGATTATTATAATAACTGCATGTACGTCTGTACTAGATGATTTTGGCGTATGAAAGATTAGCTATTCTTTGTAACCTGAATTGTTGAAAGTATAAATTCATGATTTTTGAAGTGCGTGTATTTGAATGTGAATTTTATCAATATTTGGTGGTTCAGTCCGAGGTAAATTTTATTGCCGTCTCGATGAAGTGCAGTGAAACCTCATTTAGTGGACCTTTGTGGAATTTGTAAAAGGTTTAAGCTGTCATGTGGCCTGTTAATGGAGTTAAAATATGGAAGAAATATATAATATTTACAAGGGGTGTTCAAAACGTTTGTGGAAAATGCTTACAAAATCTTTATAAGATGTCTATATGATTTGAAATGTAATTGAGACAAAAGTCTATATATTCTTCATTAATTTTTATTGTAAATACACTTACATCCATCAACCGGGCCTGGATCACTTTTTTAATGTGATTTAGGAGATTTTTTTTTAAACCTGCTACTTTATTACGAGTTCATAACTTTTGTATGTGCTGATGGATTTTGTAACAATTACATCCTGTTCACCCACAATTCCCGTGAACTCATACTGTGACGTTTTAACATTATTAGTAACATCATTTCGTCTTTACAGTCCGCACCATTTGTTATCGACCTGTTTTACTTCACAATGTCTTTAGAACAGCGGCATGCAACAAAATTTTGTTTTGCAATAGAAAACAAGATCAGAAACTGTGACTGACATGATGAAAACGTATGGCCAAAAAGTTATGAAGAAATCTGTGATTATTTAATTGAGCAGCTGTCGAAGATTTAGTGGAGACGTTAATTAACTATGGCCTTGAAAAGAAATGGACGTCCTGAAATGTCAAAAAAAATGATAGAATCATTTCAAGGGTTAAAACAATTCTAAATGAAGCTAGATAAATTTGGTTGTACAAGTTGTCCAAATATGTATTTATATCACTATGAAATGTCATTATTAAAACTAAAATGCTAAAAAAATTATGAATATTTTCTGCAAACTTTCTGAACCTCCCATTTGTATGGTCTTATTAATAAGGTGGTCGTATATTTGAGGTGGTCTTCAAGTGAAGTTTTACTGAACATATATAACTGCCAGGCCCTTTTTCTATAGTTCCCACGGGTCAGACTAAGTGACCGGCCATTCCCAAAGCCAAATTTTTTTCAGAAACACCTATGAAAAATCGTCTACTGGAGTGACCTGGTATATCTTTGAGCTCTTTGAATAACTCTGGCCATTATTGAAGTGTCATAAAATTTAATGTTGGTGGACATTTTTTGTGTCTTTTTAAAATTGACAGTTGATATAAGAAACATAGATTAGAATGCTTGTTTATATGAAAATTTAGATATGAAAAGTCTGTTCATTTAGCTATGAAAACTCCCAAAATTAGAGTTGAAGCGATTTAAGTACTCCATAATTGGCAAATTTTACAACGCAAATTTTCCCAATTTATCTAGGGTATTTTTTCCCAAAATGGACAGAAAAAGGCCTGACAGATGTTTGTACTTCTATGGTTAAAGTGTCGCAATAATAAGTTTTGACTGTATAGTATTTGATTGTTCAGTAAATCAATATGTGGATTACTAGCTGTAACTAACATTAGGAATCATATTAAATGTGTTAGCTGTCATGATGTAGGTATAAAATCATTAAAATCCCAGTTTCGTACAACAATCCTCCATCGGTTATGTTTCATTTCACCTGACCAATATTTTGCAATCATATCATTTTGCAGCCATGTAATCAATCAGCTTTCTGGTTCATTGATAATATATTGAAGCAATAAATGTTTTCTGTGCACCTTATCTCCTAAACATCCGGACAGGAGGAAATGGTTTTTATTACAACTTAATTGACTTTCTTCTCTAATTTGTGTTTGAAATCATTACTGTTAACTCGATGATTATTCGGTCTGAGATATCAAACAATTGCAGACTTCTTTTATGAGAAACTATGAAATATTTATAATCACTGGTATAAAAACAAAAACAAATGATATCTCTTTGAAGTTGCTTGGGAGCATATAATGTCAGATTTTAATTATAAAAACTATACAAAATTTTATGGCATTCTGATAAGTTGCTAAGATTTTACTGACTTTTTTGCTGGTTTTTATGGCTCCTTGAATTAGCTTCCATTGTGGAATATGCTTTACATATTAGTGAGCTGGAAGTCTCGGTCGGACTGGACATTGACTTATAAATATGTGCTTGACAGACAGCTGTTGGAAACTGGTTGTTTGGGATAACTTGGTTGAAATCTGTATTTTCGAAAGAAATCAATTGTAAACTGGCCTTTTGTAGCATTTGTGGGAAACTGTTCGTTTGTTAGACATTAATGTTGTAATCTGCTTTTTGTGAGACATTGGTTGGGACGTTTTTGTTTGTACAACACTGGTTTGGATGCTGTTGTTTGTACAACACTGGTTTGGATGCTGTTGTTTGTACAACACTGGTTTGGATGCTGTTGTTTTGGAAACACTGGTTTGGATGCTGTTGTTTTGGAAACACTGGTTCTGACGCTGTTGTTTGTACAACACTGATTTGGACGCTGTTGTTTGTACAACACTGGTTTGGATGCTGTTGTTTGTACCACACTGGTTTGGATGCTGTTGTTTGTACCACACTGGTTTGGACGCTGTTGTTTGTACAACACTGGTTTGGACGCTGTTGTTTGTTAAACATGGGTTTGGATGCTGTTGTTTGTTAAACATGGGTTTGGATACTCTTTATGATGGTTGGAATGCTGTTGTTTGTGAGACATCGCTTGTAATTGTAACATTTGTGAGGAACTTGTTGTAAATTGGTTGATTGTCAAAATTGAATTTCTGCCAGTATTGAAAAAGTTAACCTTGCAGAAAGTTCTAGAAAATATTGCGTTTTGAACACTAGCCTTAACTGAGAGTTGTAAACAAACAGAAAACTGAAATCATTATCTTAGTATGAGAGAATGAGAGAAAAATAATTATTTGGATAGTTTAGAATGTTCATTAAAACTTTGATGAGAACAGTTGTATGGCTGTTGTGAAATCTGACTGTATAGGTTCAGAATGTTGAACATATGGTAACAATTACTATACAGTTAAGTGTGTTTACTATTTGAAATATGATTAATTATCTTCAAGATATGGAGAAAAATATGCTAGGCAGTGGAGGGGAGAGATGTTTTTACAATTCCAGTTGTTTCGAATCAGATTTCCTCATTACTGGAATATTTCTCAAAGAGGTTTTATGTAGAAAACAATTACTGTATTTTTGTTGAAGCTTGTGTTTGACACAGTTCTGTAATGAGGGATTAGAGTGTGGAGATAAAGTGTGTGGTTGTTGTTGGTATTCAATGTTTGAATATTACCTGCATTGTTTTGTAAATCAAATGTGAATGGACAAGATTTAATTGTGTCCACCTTAATTGTCTCAGAGCTTCCATTTTTTTGTCTTGAATTGGAATTAAAATCTCAGATATACCGGTATATCTTAAAATTTTGACAAAGTTATATTTGATATATTGATGATACTGTCTCTGAAATGGAGATTGCTATTATAATGAAATAGCTCTTATTCCTGGGTCTCTATTGTTTCCCATGAGTTATTCCTTGAAAGTTATGAGGAATTAATGTGTCAGTGGGTGATGGTAAATAAATGCAATGTATATATATACTATATACAATTGTGTGAGTGTGTGTGTTAATGTTAGTAGAACGTTCCTACCAATCCTGATTCAAGTGCCCAGCTGACCATGAGGATAAGTAGACCACACCTTCTATGAAAGTACCATTGTTTAAAATATATTTGGTTGTTATGGCAACTTGTTATTGTTTCTCAGCATACTGGAAGCCTAACCTTGGGGTTAAATCAAAATGTTTGAGGTTCAGAATCTGTATAGGAGCCCGCAGATCAGGCGTCGAAATAAGGAAGTTTCACGACAACGTCGTCATATGACCCTGATCGATCTGAGGTATATAGACGCATGGTGCCTGGTTTTACTACCCTGTTGATAACTTTTGTCTGAACTGTATTAAATATAGTGTTCCAAGTTCTAAACTCGTGATGTGTGACTTTGAATTCCTTGTATATTGTATATCCATCATCTCACTGTCATTATACATTCAATACCTTGGTGGTAAGCTAGCTGACATCTGGTATTTCACTATGTTGACTGGCATGCATGAGTGTGTTTACATTCCAGTGACATAACTGCTTGTGGAAGTTGATGTCTATAATTGAAGTTCAATTATGTTTGGATTAAGGGTCCTCCTCAAATGGACAACTGTATGCATGCATCCACTTGTATTATTGTTGTATTTCCATCTGTATCATAGTGACCAGTTACAGTGTCTTTTTCCACCCTTTTGTGAAGGGGCTGGGCCCGTAGAATTGTGAAAATAGCGTCAAATTGCCCATAAGTGTGAATATCAAAGTTTGCTTAAAATAAAAAGATACTGATTTACATGAAGTATACTATAGGCTGGCAGTGTATTAATGATAATCTATCACAGTTAAAAATACTGTTAGTTAGTTTGATCATCATTCGTAAACAAAAACCTGAAAATATTAAGTGGCCTGAATGGTGATTTTTTAGCCAGATTTTTGTGGAAAAAAATACTTTTACTGATTGTGAATGGGGTTGAATTTCGGCCCCATTTAGGGGCAAAAAAAAACACGCTGAGTTATATCACCATATTGACCTTCAAGTTTCATGTTGCTATGATCTGTATCTCTCCTGTATTCCCTCTTTGGACTTCTGTTTGTTTCCATCTGTTTTATAGTCCTCTTTTTGCCTTCATACTATTATACTTATTCTGAATATATCTGTAATTTTGTTGCTGGGCATATTTCTTTTATCTTTCAATTATCGTTTCGTTATTTGTATGTAAGTATCTTTTATATTATTGAATAGAATACACAATTGACACATTGTGTTGATGTGCGATATTAATGTACATACTTGAGTTGCTCTTTGTATTAATGATATTAAATGATAAACTAACTAGAATTGTCTCCCTTGTTACAGGACTGTCCAGTTAGAAGAGGATGATCTCCCTTACAGAAAAGGCAGCAATGCTACAGTACGTTCTGAGGGTACAGGGACTGAATACTATGCCAAGGTAAGTCTGACAAATATATCCGCACATGTAAGATTTTTGAGAAATTGACACAATCCTTGGTAAAATAGTTGTACTCAATAAGTCAGTTTCTTATTACAGTTAAACCTCGATAATAAGACCACATTTGGGACCCTTGAAAGCTGGTCTTCCTATTGAGATGGTCATAATATTGAGGTTGACTAAAGAGCAAAACAGTGAAAATGGACTTGAAAATTGTGTTCTTAATTTTGAGATGGTCTTTGTGTGAGGTTTTACTGTATATATGGTATAATATGTTGATATTATAATGAGTCTTTAGCTGATTTTTAGTTTAGTTTGTAATGTCAAAGGTTGATTAAATCCGCCTGACCTGGAATTAAGTGTGAAGCTCAACATGACTCCAATTAAAACATTGCTTTGTGACTTGTGTTCAGTTAATTGTTTTCGTGGATAATTATATACTTGTTGAAATGTTTTCAGCGTGGTATGTTACCATCCTATGACAGTGAAGAGACAGTTCGAGCGTCACGGCCTGTCAGCACTGCTAGCAACAGTAGTATGAGAGTGAGGCGGTTGTCAAGGTGATTAACTCGTTATTGTTTACATGTTGCAGGCTTTGCTTTAAATGACACTAGCCTGTTTTGGGCAAGTTATCCAGTTAGTCTACTTGCTCGAAAGCATTCTTACTGGCACAAACTTTTAGGACACTATTGTATACAAATCTTGAAGTCATAATTATGTCTCTTTACAGTTTGTTAAAATCACGGAGGAGCTTTATTTTTTCATTATATTCAAACAATATGTTTTGACTAAAAATAAAGCCATGCCGTTTTATCTTTATGTTAAGCATTCCAAGTGCACCTTGGTGTTGAGCTCTTTGAGCAATTTCTACTTGCCTGATTTTAAGATGGGCTTCAGGCTGGTGGGTTACAGTGAGGGCTGATGTTGTCAATATAATATACAAGTGTTTGCTGCCTTCACTTTGTTAGTTCCATGTTGTTTGTGGCACAAACTGGATGAGTAGCCGCGGCCGTGGTCCAGTTGTTAGTCCGCTGGACTTGAAACCCGGCGATCCGGGTTCGATTCTCGGTCGCGGCAGGACATACCCTTCCATGAAAATTTGACAAAAAATGTCGATTTTCCTCCACATGTGGAGAAGTTGCCAGCTCTTTGTGGAAGGGTAAGTTAGTACTGGTTAGATTTCAGTCAAAGAAAAACTGGTTAGGTGAACCGGCCGCCGTATATAACCGAAAAATTGTTGAGAAACGGCGTTAAACCCGATGAAACAAACAAACTGGATGAGTAATATACCATGTGGACTGAAGTCTGTGCTGATTACAAACGTTGTCTCTTACTTTCGAGAATTTACAATTTTCTACGATACTTCGATGTATTTTTCATTTCCTTGTGGCATTGTCATCTGGCCTTTATTAGAACTGAAAATGTGTTAAGTCATTTTATTCCATGGTGGAAATAAACACAGGTTCTAATGCTCATTGCCTGTAACTTTGAATTCCAGTCAGTAAAAACAGAACACATAAATCCTTAATGCTGAATCTTTTGTTGTTCAGAAGAATTTATTCTGAACATTGTGTGACAATAATGTTGCTAGTGAAACTGATGGATTTAGATCTGTAATGATCCTAGCAAAAAAAACTTTGTTCCTGAATAAGACATTCAGTCACTGGCAATTTTTGTTCCAATGACAGTTTATTTTAGGATCTATCCATGCCAGATGATCGCAGAGGTTATTGGTTGATCGGTTGCAACTGGAGATATTGCCTCGTTTTCGTTGTCTAATTTTAGATCTGGACTGTGCACCGTTATTTGTGTCTTTCCTGCAGTAATTATGGGGGCTTTAATTTTCTCAATCATTCTGTAATACTCTTTTTTTTCTATCACATTATGGCCATTATATCTTTATTCCAGTGTGACAATTGCGATACATATACATGTAAATATTCCTTATTATGTAACATACTATTTTCAACACTTCCATAGTAACGGTTCTCAATTATAGTAATATTGAATTTTGATTCCTGTTTGTTTGCTGGATATAATGAAATTTGAGAATTAAGCAGTGAAAGCTCTGCGTCTTGTAGGATATGTCTTCATTGGAGGTAGAACTGCAGTGTTTTGAATAGATCAACTCATATACAATCATGAAATTAAATACTACAGTAATCTCAACTTATAACGAGGGAGCCGCGGCCGTGGTCCAGTGGTTAGTGCGCTGGACTTGTAACCCGGCGATCTGGGTTCGATTCCCGGTCGCGGCAGGTCATACCCTTCCATGAAAATTTGACAAAAATGTTGATTTTCCTCCACATGTGGAGAAGTTGCCGGCTCCTTGTGGAAGGGTAAGTTAGTACTGGTAAGAATTCAGTCCAGGAAAAACTGGTTAGGTGAACTGGCCGCCGTTTATAACTGAAATATCGTTGAGAAACGGCGTTAAACCCGATGAAACAAACTATCAACTTATAACGATATCGATTAATGCGATATACTATTTATTACAATACAAATCTCATGGTCACTTCTGGCTCACTATATGTTTCTATTAAGTGTACTCTGTTTACTTTGATTTTGCATTCTGCAATATTTCGAATACAACATGCACATTTTGGGTCCCTAACCTACAGTTTTCACGCAACGATATCTCTGACACCTTTTGGACATGTGAACTGATTAACGCGGGTGCATTTCTGCGAGTGTTATATTGTCCTGATATGAGTAGAGATGCTTGTGTCTGATGCATACAGCTTGGCCGGGTATCACTCTGCACTCTGAATTCATAATTTACTTGCCTGAGTATGGTGGCCCATAAACTCAAAACAAACTCAACTCCACACTGAGTATGGGGTGTGAGGATTTGTGTGTGCAGTGCTTGGTGAGCCCTGAGTATTGTCAGTGTGATTTGAATGTGAGATTTGAATGTGAGATTTGAGTGTGAGATTTGAGTGTGAGATTTGAATGTGAGATTTGAGTGTGAGATTTGAATGTGAGATTTGAATGTGAGATTTGAATGTGAGATTTGAGTGTGAGATTTGAATGTGAGATTTGAGTGTGAGATTTGAATGTGAGATTTGAGTGTGAGATTTGAGTGTGAGATTTGAGTGTGAGATTTGAATGTGAGATTTGAATGTGTGATTTGAATGTGAGATTTGAATGTGAGATTTGAATGTGTGATTTGAATGTGAGATTTGAGTGCAGAGTACTGGATCCTTGGCAATACTCTGTAAACTTATATGTAGTGTACACTGTAAATATATATGTAGTGTACTCTGTAAATATATGTGTAGTGTACACTGTAAATATATGTGTAGTGTACACTGTAAATATATGTGTAGTGTACACTGTAAATATATATGTAGTGTACACTGTAAATATATGTGTAGTGTACTCTGTAAATATATATGTAGTGTACTCTGTAAATATATGTGTAGTGTACTCTGTAAATATATATGTAGTGTACACTGTAAATATATGTGTAGTGTACTCTGTAAATATATATGTAGTGTACTCTGTAAATATATATGTAGTGTACACTGTAAATATATGTGTAGTGGATCCAGGGGACTAAAATTCCCCAACCTTACATGTACGTCGGAGTATAAATACGAAAATATACAGAGATCACTCTCACTCTACCACTGCTAATGTATTGTAATTAATAAAGTCTTTGTGAATTGGTTTTAATGTTCAATAACTTAAAAACAAAGAATAAAACACTTTCATTGCCGTTTTATAAGGCTTGAGCAAAACCAAAAGATGACCAAAAGTTACGACCCCCCCTATTAGACTCTCTAAGACGAAATCCTGGATCAGCCCCTAACACTGTAAATATATACGTAGTGTACACTGTACATGAATATATTTATTGTCATACTGTTGCAAGTTAGTTTGATTGGCCTTCATATTATAATTGTACACTGACCATGTATAATTTTAAATCAGATTTGAAATGTTCAGGAAATCACTACAGTTTGTGTTAACATATACTGATCTATAGATATAGGAAGAGATAGTTGTTCTCATTTCTGATGTTTTATGGTGTTAATAAATTATTGTTTTCTGGACAAAAAAGTGGTAAGATATGATTTAGATTTAATTCTAATAAGAGAGAGTTGTTCTCATTTCTCATGTTTTATGGTGTTAATAAATTATTGTTTTCTGGATAAAAAAGTGGTAAGGTATGATTTAGATATAATTCTAATAAGATGTGAGAATCTTGTGACATTATATACATTTGTATTTGTCTTTGTGTTGTTTTGTTGTATAGCTTTTACATTGAGTACTTATATACTCATTTGTGTCAATTTTCATTTCATGTTTTGTGTGAGAAAACCCAGTTTTATCTTCCTGTAAATTCTTTAAAGTTATACTATGCTCATATTTTGTTCATTTGTTTAACTAACCAAACATGAAAAATATATTTCCTATGGTTAAAACGTCACTAAACATGCATTTATAAAGAATGAACTCATAATGTATTAATCCATATTTGTTGAAGAAAGATGTTTGTACATCATAAAATTTAAAAAAACAATCCGGCTATTTTACCGGTTTTGACTGTAAGTAATATGATAAAAAAAGATTTTTTCAATTGGTTTTACATTGCAATGGTTCTTATTAGAGATGTTTTAGCCAATGTAACAACAATACTGGATAAAGCCAATTCAAACATTTTATGTTCAGATGAGCCAGATACATCTTTAAATGATGCAATCCTATTTATTCTTCTTCTTGTCACACACAGTGAAGTGCAATTGAATGTGAAGTGTGTACCAGCATGAAGGTCTCTGACTAATGGTTTCTGTATATATTCTAGGGAAGGGCCCTAGATAATGTTGTTAAAACTTTTGGCCCAACCCTTTTGTATGTATGTACAAGTTACATGTATGTTTGTGCAATTATGATAGTTATATGTATAAATACAATAACATATGATTAAACTAAAAATGGTTTCTGTAAAGTATGATCAATGTGCATTGTGGGAATGATAACATCCTCGTCCAGCTGTGATAAAATTTATGCTTATAAACGTTGCATTGTTTATGAAATATACATGTCCAGTTTGTTTTATGTTTTCAGTTTAACAGATGACAATACAAGATTTCCTAAGCTACAAGATTGTGCACATTTTCACTACGATATTGTTGACATAAATTCATTAAAGGTAACTACAAACACATTTTGATACTGTTGACATAAATTTATTAAAGGTATTTGAGGCTAACGTTTTGTAACGTTTTGTAACGTTTTGTAACGTTTTGTAATTTGGTTCCCCATTGGCAGGTTATGTGATACAGTGGGCCAGGGATACAGTACAAAACGTTCGCGACTGTTAGCCGTAACTGAACGCAGGGCAGTTTTGGGTCAATTTTTACCTACAGTTGTACTGACTGGGGGGGGGGGGGGGATATTATTTTCCTGGTATGCCTTTTTTTTATCATGCATAGTTTGTTTGAAAGTTAGGGCAGATGAGGCTTTGGCCTGAATACTTGATTTGTCGGTTTAATGGTCATTGGTAAACATCTAGAAGGCGTCATTATGAATTGACTTACTTTTGATGTCATTATAAAACTTGGTCTTTCGTCAGAAATCTCCCTTGGATATACATGTATTTATCTCTCATACAATGATTTGATAAAAGCTACAGTATTGTCTATATTTATGGAGTTGGTTAACAACTTCTTTTGGACGATTGTTTCACTTATATAGCAGACCTGTAGCAACAGTTAATTCGGTTAATATTTTGTAATATTCGATCGCATTTAAAATCAAGCAAAATTCAAGATGGGGATTACAAACTCCTGTATTATTGCTAATTGACTTACAGAGATCTATATTCGAATAAGAAACAAAAATCTATAATATTATTATTGTTTAGTAATTTTTCACCCTGGTGGATACTCAAGAAACGAAGGAATATGGATGATCAGTGTTCTGGCATTGTTTCTGTGTGTGATAGATAAAGTTTCTTGTATTCATGGTTTGGCTAGTTATAATTATCAATGCATCAGACAAATGATCATCTCAGACTTTTGTAATCTATTGAAAGTTGTTGCATCAATATTACAAATTCTTAAACATTAACTGGCTGAACCAAAAATTGAACATAAAAGCCAATTTTCTGTATTGTATTGATCTCTCGTCTAATAAGAAACAAAAAATGTTGATAATGATGGAATAGCACTGTCTACCATATCTCCGACTACATGCTATTCTTGGGGTAATATATAATGCCACTGCGTTTCATTGAAACTTGAAATGATTCCAAGAATTCTCTCTGTACAAGATTTGGTCCAAATTGCTTTTAAGTTCAACGTGATGATTTCTAATTATGACAGTAAATGCTTGTGTAATGCAAGCTGATTTCTGTAACTTTATTAAGTTCTACTGAGAGGAAAAGAGAATGGTAGCCGTTACATTGTCCCGACTTTACAAGCAGTTTGTGGAAGATTTGCATACTGGTGTTTGGTTTGGTTTCATGTAATCAAATTTGTGAACTGAAAGTAATCTAATTTGACAAATTAAATGACATATATGATAATTGATTACAAGAGCTCCTACACTTTATTCAGCAAAGAGAGGATTGTTGGTACATGTACATACATATTTTACCAGGGCATTCCTATCCATTGTTTGTGCCTTTGGGTAGAAGAGCATGAATTGTGTAGGTTGGAGGTGGGAGGTGGGAGTGTCACCATCATGTAGGAGTTTTTAATATTAATCATTTACATGATTGTCTCCAGACGAGTTGAAGATAATATATAATATTAATCCATAATAATTTTCATTTTACATTAATAGAAGACATAAAAACTGGCTGAATACATTTATTATACATTTAAAGGGAAACAATGGGTAATTTTGCAAATGCTATATGTATTATCAAACTTTTAACCACTCGGAGAATGTTCAAGCATTTTGGTATCTTTCATAATAATACTCTGGGACTGTGACACCACTGAGCTAATCAGGCCTGGGGAAGTCTATGGTTTTACTTATTTCAGGATGGCTGTTGCCATCAGCATTTGAGCGCCGCCGTACGATTTCCAACCTCTTCTTTTAGTGACTTCATTTCCAGAAAAGGTCACATGTGACGTCACCATGTACTGACAGTAAGCAATACTTACCCCATATGGCAATATGAAAACAAAGTGACCATATGGAGAAAATATTGTTTCCTGCTTGCAAATAGTGACATCACATGTTGCGTTTTCTTGAAATGACATCACTTACAGAAGAGGTTATAAATCCCATAGCAGCGCTCATTTACTTTATATTTGTATTAGTTTAACATATTTTCTATTCTTTAGGTACATTTATGTGATGATGACAATGACCATAACCATCACAATGGAGAGTCTACTAAGTACTTTTATGTGAGGATAACGTCCAACGATAAAATATGGCTTGTGCGTAGAACACTTCAAAATTTCCGTATGCTGGATCAGAAACTACACAGATGTATCTTTGATCGAAAATTTAGTCATCTACACGAAATTGCTCTTATTGAACCGGATGTAAATACTGAACAGGTGACTTTTTATACAGTATACTGTTGAATTATTCGCTCACCTTACCACGAAGTGCTTGTGTTGAGCTATTAGGATCGTTGGCTGTCTGTTGTACGTCAACATTTTCTTTAAAAGACATCTCCTCCTAAACTGCTTCATGGATATTGTCCAAACTTCACAGGAATGATCCTTGGACGGGCCTCTTTTAAAGTTGCTTCTGGTCTGCTTCATAAGTAGGTCACAGGAGCTAGAAATATATTTTAGAAGTGTATTCTTTGAAATCTTCTTGTCCAAACCATAAGGCCTAAGGCTTTTATATTTGATGCCGCCAGGGGGCGGGTCTTTGTTCCCTCTATGTTTTAAGTGGAAACTATAAACAACATTTCCTCCTAAACCACTTAATGGATTTTGACCAAACTTTACAGGAATGAGGGAGCCCACTTTCAGTTTTAAATGGTTCCAGTGTGCTACATAAGTAAAAGTGTGAAGTTTTAAAATGTTCTTGTCTCCCTACCTCCCTGCTATAAATGTTGCTTTTGTTTTATCTTGATTAAGAGAAATATAGTAAAACAATCACCTACAAGAAGTGTTGATTTTTAGCAAAACAAAATTGCCTACCTAGACCAGAGTTTTTATATTTTTGTTTATGGGAATTTTCTCAAAAATGAGGGCCAGGAGGAGGGAATAAAAATAATAATAAAAAGGAGAAAAAGTGAGGATTGGGGAAAAAAATAAAATGGATATTTTCTTAGTTTTTTTTAATTTTTAAAATCGTTGTAGAAATTTTTCGTTCTTATGAAATAAATTTAGGCCAAGTTGCACTAATTATATTTTCCATTGGAGGTAGATGGAACGGGCGTCAGAAGAAATAAAAAAAAAGTTACGATTTTTATTTGGGTTTTGCAATATTTAGGCACGGCACTCCCGTTAAACGAAAAATATAAAAACTCTGGCCCTAAGTATAGTCTGGAGGCAACAAATGAAGGTTTGTTTATTGGTGGCCTTGGCACATTTATTACTGTTTGTATATTAGCATCAACATGTCAGTGTTTGATTAATTGTGCTTTATTTAAGTAATCATGTCAGATTTTCCTTGAAAGGTAGAATTGTGTTATAAATCCTGTTTTGTTTTTTGTAGGAAATCTACGGTACACTACGAGATTATCTGTCTAGATTTACATCACTGGCTGGTAGTATGTTGAATTGTGGCTCTGTTCTCAACTGGCTAGAGGTATGACATACACTGCCCTCCAAAAGTTCCTTCCCACTCCGACAATTTTCCATTGCAATTAATGTATTTTCATGTTTGTTTCACATGCACTAAATCGAAAATACTTTTGAACGCAGCAATAGTTTTCTGTAGAAGTACTGAAACAAGTTATCTTATTTTCTGTGTCAGATCAATCAGTTACACACATACATTGGTTTCGGATGCAGGCCGATTGATGCTGCTGCCGAGATGTGCAAATTGTTAATTCTTAACTATCCATCACAGAAGTGGGATGAACAATTTTACTTCATGGTCATACATGTTTTATTTGAAATTCTGTAAGAAAAAGTAACGAAATTTAAAACATTCAAGTGTGAAGAAACTTTTGGAGGGCAGTGTATATTCTGTAATTGTGAAAATGTAAATTGACTTACCAGAATATAGCCTATCTTGCTGTTACATGTCATGTTTAAGATGGGCGGGTCATTTTTCTTAACAGAATTTTAGTCTAGACTTTACTTATTATGATTAATTATCTTGCGCAGTTTGCTTAATAAGGTGCATAGTACTGAATCATTAATTTTTGGCCATTTTCTAATGATTTATCTGGAGCATACCAGTTGTAAAACAGAGAGAATACGTAACTACAGGGAACGCCACATACACAAGACAGTGCCTCCCCCCCACGCAGACCTCCCGGAAAAACAACAATCCACAAAACATAAGGCACTAAAGGGGATCAAATGGTACACATATTAAGGAACAGAGGCACAAGGAATGGCCTGGCAGACCACAAGGAATAACTAGGAGAATCAAAGTGGACAGTGAAGGGAGGTGGAGGGGAGAATTAATGGATGGAAAAGATCACAGGACAAGTCAAGACAACTGGCCGCAATAGGCCAAAAATGGGCAGGAAACAATCTGAACACTGTATAAAGTGACAGAATTGCACAGGGGAAAGGGAAATACAAAACACATTCATAACACAAACAGAAACAACAATCATATAGCGAATTACAGCCTTGGAACTGTCAGCAAAAAATACTGGGGGTTTAACACATATTTTACTCATCTTAGATAATATAGACATCTAAAGGGTCGAAACATCAAATGTTAGATCTACTATATAATATATCCCTGACCATGCTCGAGTATTCATTGTTCAATGTGTTCTCTATGCTATTGTAGATTGATAATCGAGGTAATCGTATGTTGGCTGTTGATGATTCTGGCATTAACACTCCTGCTATTGCTGCTGCTCATGCTGTGAAGAGATATACTGCCCAGGCTGCTGATGAAATATCTCTCGAGGTACAATCACTGCACTTTGTAGCCTATATTTGAAGAAAGATGATCTCAATTAATTGTAATCGGTCCGCATATTGTACCACCAGTTTGTATAAAATTAAAGACATATACTTTTTATTATGCCCCCCTCCGAAGAAGAGAGGGCATATTGGTTTGCATATGTTCGTCCGTCCGTACTTCCGACCGTCCGTCCGTAACCTTTTCGTTCCCGATCAATAACTCAAGAACCCCTGGTCCACACATTCATCCTGGGTAGCAGAGGAACCCTATTGATTTTGGGCTCACAGGGTCAAAGGTCAAGGTCACAGGATAGGCAGAGTGTTTAACAAACATCTCTCGTCAAGTAAGCTGTATAATGTCCTCAAATGCCAATTCGAAACGCATGCTTAAACTGTGTTTGTCTTTGTCTACATTTTTCCATTCTATTCACTGGATGTATTGCCTATTTACTTACATAAAATATGAATATATTATATATTGTTGTTATTTTATGGCAGGTTGGTGATATTATCTCGGTGATTGACATGCCTCCAACAGATGATACAATATGGTGGAGAGGTAAACGGGGATTTGAGGTAAGTTGTGTGAACAGGCACGAAGAAAATATGTTGCCCTTCTGTATAAGAGGATATATTCCGGAGTAAAAAAATGCATGAGTTGACAATTTCAGACGTTTTGTGGGAAATAATGAAGTTTGTACGGGAATAACTTGTTACACTTTTCATAATAGTATTCAGTTGTATATATTTAAAGTTTTCAGTGAATATTTTTTATTACTACTTGATGATGTTATGAATAAATCCTCTCATACCTCTTGTTGACTATTCAGATCAACAATACTTCACATAAGATATTTCTGTGATTACATCAACCAGGAAGTAGACACTTCAACAGCAAATATTCTTGTGTTGTTTTAATTTGCATGGTGGATTGAAAGCAAACTGTTGTACTTTCTAATAGTTGTTCTTTGAAGTGATCGTCTAAAATTCTCGTTATTAAGTATGACCATTTTTTCCTGAACATAATATTTATTTAATAGTACTTATTTTATAGAAATAGACCATAAGTACAATATACTATATAACATGTGTATTTTGAAGAATCTGTAATGTATTAGTATTCTGAAAACCTGTAAAACCTAGTCTAATTGGCCATATATACTTTAAAATTATGTACAATGAGGCATATTTTTACAAAGAACAATTATAGTAACATTTACATAACATTTACAAATTGTTGGGCCACAAGTCAATGAATGGCCTCTACATGATGTCGTACTAGTGTAACAATAAATGACGAGACATGCTTGTTAACCAAACGTTCTATGGTGAACTGAGAAGTTATGTTGTCATAGAAAACGTTAATTGCTGGTTATTCATTTTCTCCATGTTTTTGCAGGTGGGATTTTTCCCATATGAGTGTGTGGAGATAATTGGAGACAAAGTTCCCCCTGCTGTAGTTAGTGGCATACCAGAAACACCACAGAATAGAGCTTGTGAGTTATCATACTTGTTACCATTGCTTACATCCTGATAACAATATCTGTATATATACTCAGTACATTTAAAAACGCAAAATGTAAGATTTCTCAAGTTTCATTAACTTACCTTGGAATGCAAGATAAGAACTTAACATGACGTTATTTCATTTTACGCAATGATGAACGCTAACTTCGCTTTCAATCAACGGGTATTTTTTTATATCAAAATGAGTTTTAAAGTAATGACATTTAAAAGACATACAGACAGGTACAATAATGGGCGTTTTTAAATGTACTGAGTATACTTTAAGAACTTATATTTATCTAAATTGACGTCATATTATCCAAGCTCAGTGGATTAAATGTTGAAGACCATTGTGTTTGGTATTTTGCCTGTTGATATTTGAAGAAATAGTTTTTGTAGTATTAAAAAAATGAGTCCATATTTTTAAATATTTGTTTAACAGTGTCATCAAACTTGTTTAAAACTAGATGTGTGCATTAAGCAAGCGATATTCAGTAAAACCTCAGTAATAAGACCACCCTTTGTATTCTTGAAAACTGGTCTTCTTATTGAGGTGGTCGTAATTTTGGGGTTGAATAAAAAGTAAAACAAGGAAAATGGACTTGAAAATTGGTTTTACTGTAATAACCTGCAAACAAACAAACATTCACATCTACCTGCAGTGCTCATGTTGAAAGGTAGCTTCCCATTGTATAATATATTTATGTTGTGGATTGAATGTTAGCTGTGCCTGTTGGATGACAGTGATGTAGAGGTCCTTGTGTACTGTACAGATGGTATAAGGTTTGAGTACAGGGTTTACTGTGACAGTCTGAATACCTTACCACTTAAACATTCAGGCGTGAGAATTTTCCGCAGATTCGCGGAAATCCACTGATTTGACGCTCACAAGGGTCGTTTTTGAGACACATTAAGCCATCTTAGATGCTTGAAAGCCAAAAGCTTCAGTGGCCTTCTGGACCACTTGCCGAATTTTCAGCTGATTTTGAAATTTTACATTCTCATGCCTGAACATTGCTACGTATTGAATCAAGCGAGAGTTTGATGTCTTCATTCTTCTGTTGTATGTATATTCTCCTCTCATTTCAGTGTTGAAAAAACATGGCAAGTTTATATCATTCCTGAGATTATTCTTCAACACAAGGCCTGCTCGTATACAGTTAAAACAGTCAGGTATTGTGAAGGAACGTGTGTTTGGGTGTGATCTTGGTGAACATTTACTCAATTCTGGACATGATGGTAAGGGATTGGTTCTGTAATATTTACTATTCTTCAATAATGCCATATTCTACAATTTTTGTTTTCAAATGGTACAGATCAGTTTCTTTGCACTATCTTTCTTGGTGTTATACTATCGATGTCATTTATTATACGCTCTATGTATCTGTACTTTTTTACCTTGTTATATTCCTTATTTGTGGCAGTCGCTGAGATTTATGGCCTCGTTTCTGAGCCTCGTTTCTGAGAAAAAAACGCAATAAAGATGACATCATGTTTTCACATTATGACGGGATGTTTTCACATTATGACATCATGTTTTCACATTATGACGTCATGTTTTCACATTATGATGTCATGTTTTCACATTAATTGCAACAGCTAGTTGAAACATTTCAGTAAAAGATTTATGATTCAGCAGCGAGCAGAAGTAAAACAATTATTGGTAAACATTGAGACGGCCCCTTTTCTTAAAGAAAAAAATAACATACTTGTAAAATATTATTGTATCTGAAAACATATTTGCTGTATTGAATTTGTGAAACTGAGAAATTTTTGTTGATATAGTCTTGCTGACCATATTTAAAGTGCTGTTAATCCATAAAAAAATGTCATTTTGCAAAAAACATTGTTTGTAGTGGCCTGCATATATTCCTGCATTCAGAACAGTTAATAACTCATTTTCACCCAGATACATGTATGTCATTTGGGCCAAAAGTCTCAGAGAATAACGCATTTATTAAAATATTGCTTTTGAGGATGACTTACAAAAATTACCTCTTGCATATTATTATATATATGTATCCTGGGACATTGAAATGTGACTGGTTTAATGAGGTCGCTTGTTTAATGAGGTCGCTGGTTTAATGAGGTCGCTGGTTTAATGAGGTCGCTTGTTTAATGAGATCGCTGGTTTAATGAGGTTGCTGGTTTAATGAGGTTGCTGGTTTAATGATGTCGCTTGTTTAATGAGGTCGCTGGTTTAATGAGGTCGCTGGTTTAATGAGGTCACTGGTTTAATGAGGTCGCTGGTTTAATGAGGTCGCTGGTTTAATGAGGTCACTGGTCGCGTTATAAACAAGTCGTTTAATAGATACTATATGAATATTCATATAGAAAAAACACTCAGATGGGAATTTAAGTGGTGGTTTGAATAAAAAGTCGCTTATTACTTGTGGTGGGTTGTACAATGTCTACTGTATTAGTAGTTCTATGGTATTACTGTATATATGAATATTATGTATGTATGATTACAGTACCACTTGTGTTGAAGAGTTGTGCTGACGTGATAGAAACACATGGTCTTGTTGATGGCATCTATAGACTGTCTGGTATTACCTCAAATATACAAAAACTCAGGTAACAGTTTAACAAATGTTATACAATGTGTAATTATAGTCATGAAGTCAACTTGATAGAGTGACTTACCTCAAATTCAGTTTTCAATGTAATAGGTTATAATGATGGATGTCATTACATGGTAAATAACATGACTGAAGCCATTTATGTGTAGAAATTGCTTTAAATGTGTGGATAAGTCTAGACAAAGCTTGTAAGGAATCATATCAGCTATTTGTTTTAAACGCAGACAACATTTTAATGACAGTTCTAAGGTTGTAAATCGCTATATGATTATTATTTCCTTGTGTGTTTAAGATAAATATGAACCTCTCCTATCTCCTTGTACACTCCCTTGGCCTGATATGATATTCATGTTCTTACACCATCCCCCTTTCTGTCCGTGGCCGACCAATCTTATTGTCCCCTCCAATTCTCCCAGGTTGTTTATGATGATCAGTCGGATAATTCCTTACTTCCCCATTCCTATAGAGGTGTGCTCTTACACCCTCCCCCTTTTCTGTCTGTGGCCGACTTGCTTTGGTAGCTTGTAATACATTCCCTACATTCCATCCCTTCTTTCTCCCTTGTTGTCTGCTCCAATTCTCAAAGGTTGTTTATGACAATCAGCCAGTTCATTCCCTACTAATTTCTATAGATGTTTGCCATTACACCTTTTCAACTCCTGTTTCATAAGCTGATGTTTCCCTGGGATCTGTGTGGGGAGGCATTGTCTTGTGAAAGTAGCATTCCCTGTTTCAGCTTAATCCTTCCTTAAAGATATTCAGTATCTTCCAGAAATTCTGTAGAATTGTTGTGTATGAGTGTTTGCGTTATTGCATCAGATTTTTGGATAATGATAAATATTGTGTATCATCTTGTTTCAGACATGCATTTGATGAAGATCGAGTGCCTGATTTAACATCGGAAGATTATCTGCAAGATGTACATAGTATATCATCCCTTTTGAAAATGTACTTCAGAGAATTACCAAATCCACTTCTAACTTATCAACTCTATGATAAATTTGCTGTAAGTTGAGTATTACTGAGAGGTTTGCTATAAGTTGTGTTGCAAGCTGC
Source organism: Mactromeris polynyma (assembly GCA_032209605.1). Lineage (NCBI taxonomy): Eukaryota > Metazoa > Mollusca > Bivalvia > Venerida > Mactridae > Mactromeris > Mactromeris polynyma. The sequence continues at coordinate 5,205,802 of JASFXZ010000030.1, read as the reverse complement.
ATATTATACAGTCGGACTCGTTCATTCGAATTCATCGAGTCTGAAATTTTATTTCGAATAATGAATGGTTTCGAATAGCCCATTTCAATTCGACATGCATAAGAAGATACATCGGGACCTGATATCTATTTCGGATGATACCAAGTATTCGGATAGAAGGATGTCGAATAAATGAGGTCTGACTGTATCGTTGTTTCAGGTATTCTCTTTGTTGTATGTGTGTTGATGAACTGAGGCCCAATGTCAGTAGAGCTGGTTTCATTGCTTCTTTTCATATGTACAGTGTCAACTGCCCGTAACAACACATGTTCATAACGACAACCTGTCTTATCTGACATGACCCGACGGTTCTGGCAAAAATATTACTAAGTTTATATTAAGATACACTGGTGATAATGGAACATACGACACTGTTTGATGGTACCATTAACACTTATCCTACACAATTCGCAGATCTTTACTATACTCAGTATATTTTTTACCAACAATGCTTCTATAAATTCCATTTTATTACTTTTGAATCTCATTTTTTATGAAAATATGTGTCGATTGTCATGAAATTTAGCTAACATAATTATTGGATACACATGCAATATCATGTCAATTACTTTTCTTGTATCCTAAAAAGGCAGTCAATGAAACTTTACGTTGTGCGTTTTTTAAATATACTGAGTTATATATATAAAGGAACAGAACTATGCTGACTTGACTAATTTTTGGATATATGAAATTCTGCTTCAACCGACCGCCTGCTTTATTCATTTATCCGGTTGTACTGTAGTGTGTTTGTGTTTGTCTATTAGGGGTTAATGTTTTATAGAAATACTTATTGGTCAGCTGATCTTTGTTATCTTTTCTTGATGATAATTTTCACCATACTGTTGTGTTACAGAATGCTGTTAAGGATGAAGACAACAAGTTGTTACGTATCCATGATGTTGTACAACAACTACCCCCTCCACATTACCGTACAACAGAGTATCTGATGCGACATCTGGCTAGAGTTGCTGCACACGGTCATAACACAGGCATGCACTCGAAAAATCTAGCGATTGTATGGGCTCCAAACTTATTGAGGTATGTTCTATATAGCTCTTCATATCTTCATATTAACCTTTTAATACATTACCACTTCATTAAGACAGTGACCTGACTCATTGTATTGTACATGCATTTTAAAGACCAGCTTGTTGATGTAGGAATTTCCATAGTTTTATGATGGTTTTATGTCCTGGTTAATGATCAGTTTGTTTTTAGACTTTGTCAACTCGAGGCTTATTATTCAAACTTGGTCTTGATCAAGAAATAGATGTCTTCTCTATGTTGTAATATGTGCAGGTTGTAATATTTTGTAAGGGATGGCCAAAGATAGCCTCCCTTTACCAGACCCAAACTATCATTGCCTGTCTTTGCTTATTTTGAATTTCCACAATTCTTCACCAAACTTGTAAGATTTTATAAACATATTGAACTTCTTGTTGTATTTGCGAGGAAAAACTGACTATATTTTAAATTAGTAAATCTTTATTATTGATATGAGAATGTATGCATATAGAAAAACATGTTGCTTGTGTGTTTTTTTGTACTGGTTAATGGACATGTACATAATTGTATGTTTCTGTACATACATATTTTGTCTTGCCATATTTGTGCTGTGTTTGTTAAAAACCAGAGGCATGTATCTTTTTAAAACACCATTAGAAACACGAGTTATATTAAAAACAGTTTCTGAACTTCTTTAAATTCATTGTGTTTTTGATAATAAGAGCTGTTTTATATTGTACATGTCAGAGTCTTGAGGTACAATAAATCCTGTTACTTCCATTCATTTTATCTTGTGAATACTCAAATGTTTCAATATTTCACTACTTCAGCGGCGATATTCCAAAAGTTGCAAAATACCCAAACTTGTGTTTTAATGGCCTTATGTGTATTTGCGGGTTGTGTGGATCAAGTGTTGTAGTGCTGGTAGAAAAGTGGTTTGAGTATAGTTTTAATTGTTTCATTATAGATCTAAGGAGTTAGAGACTGGTGGTGGAGCTGCCGCACTACAAGGTGTTGGTATACAAGCAGTGGTGACAGAATTCCTTATTCTTTATGCTGATATTATCTTCAGTGATAAAATGCCATCTTACTCATCTCCAGAACTCAAAAGTAAGTATGCTAAGAAGTGTACAATGGGAGTATTTGATTGTGCTCTTATGATTGAAGTGTTCCTCTTGTTTCAACTGAGGATTATCTCCCCTGGTAGAGAATGTATGGAAAAATAAAAACTGACTCTTAGTGGTTCATCAACTCTTATTACTTTGTTTAACTTGATTTACTTTTGATTGTACAGACTGTATACATGTATATATAAGTTTACAAAAATGTCTGTATTTTAATTGCATATGTGTATTTTACCTGAAATAAAATCAATCAGTCAATATTAACATCATGAAGATGCTTGTTACTTGTGGATAACTAGTCTGTTCAATCCAAAGTAAAAGATAATTAGCTTATTGATTTATATTATGGAAGTTTCGTTACAAACTGTGTTAAAACAGAATATCTATAGTTAACAGATCGTTGATTTTGTTCGTTTTTCAGAAAATCATAAAAAGCCTAGACCAAAATCTCTTGCAATTTCTACTCCAACAAGATTATTGTCCCTAGAAGAGGCAAGAGAACGAGCTTTGATTGGCCACTTTGTTAAACCCGACCAGAAATATATAGATGTTGGAGGAGGACCAAATACTCTACCTTCAAAGTATCACACAGTCTTAGACCTTCCAGGATACAAGTAGGCTTGTTACTATCAATACTAGGGATGTCAACGAATGTCCATTTTGGTTTTCGAATATTCGGTCAACTTCTGAACGAACATTCGACCTTCTTAATTAATAATAATACATTTGAAATTCGAAATTTAACTTTATGCTTATCAATTTTGTGTTTTAAACTGATCAGTCAAGTTGTAAAAATCTCCGCGATTACTAATAATTTCAGGGCCTAAGTGTCATCACCAGAGTGTTATATCTCTCTTGCCCCCAAACATACAACATGACATGTCAATTAACATCTGTAGATATTATTGTCACGCGAAAAATGACATGCATTGAACTTTAATACCCTTGCATTCACCTTTATATTGAAAATATATATTTTATTGAATACAAATGTATTCGAATTCCGAATCAATATTCGAATATTCGGACGTTCAAACGAATATTTGAATATCTGAATATTTGTTGACATCCCTAATCAATACATACACTCAACTGTTTTTCTAACTTTTCGCTGTTCCACCATCATAGTGATTGAACCAAGTGATAAAACACAACCAGATAAGACTGCATATAAATCATCGACTAGTGAAGGGTTTGATGAAAAACTGATAGTCATTGATAATGGCATCAACTGGTGAATAAGAAAAATGTCATTGTAGATTGGTATTCTTTGATATAATGCAAACTATTCTAGGGACTAGCTGAGATAAATGAACATACTGCTGTCTATTTTCAATATTGTCATTCAAATAACTGTCTGTAAAATCTCTTCTTCTAGAAGTTTATTTTAAATCTCAGAAGTTACATAGAAATAATGTGAAGATTGTATTGAAATATCGCTTGTATAAATTTAGAGGTATTCCTACATCGCAATTGATGCGGTCATGTCTAAAAATTGTCTCTGGGGTCACATGTTTTCATGAGTTATATAGGGCATAATTTTGAAAAATGTTTATCAAAGCTCATTGTGCCCATAATGTAGCCAGACACTTGTACACTCATCTACACTGTCCAATGCAGGTCTAAAATGTTTGTCCGAAACGTATGATGTCATGGCTGGCTATTAATAGTACAATAAAAAAATAGTAACAGACTGTAATTCGTACAAGCGCTACTCTTGATTCATTTACATAATTTAGACTATCAAGTTATCCATTTTAGTTCAACATATGTTGTTGAGTATATGTAATATCATGATTGTTTTTATTCCAGAAAAAAGGGCTCAAAGGATTTGCCTAATAAGGGGAAGAAATCTCCTGGTGGAGGCCTGAAATCTCTATTTACGAAGTCTAGATCTGGTAGTATTAGACAGAAGGGACGGAAACCAAGTCTGCAAGGTAACAGCATATATAGAAAACCATTAGAAAACATTCCTGTAGAATAGTGTTCTGTTACTTGAGCAAATCTTTTTCTTTTAAAATCACTTATTTATTTTTGTTTGATTTAATTGCTTTACTCCTACAACTGTTATCGTTATTAAGGCCTCTAGAATTTTTTTGTCAATTCTTCACGTTTATGTGTTTTATTATGCCCCCCTTCGAAGAAGAGAGGGCATATTGTTTTGCACATGTCGGTCCGTCCGTCTTTCGGTCCATAACCTATTCTTTTCCGATCAAAAACTCAAGAACCCCTTGACCTATCATCCTCAAAACTTGGTCCACACATTTATCTTGGATAGCAGAGGAATCCTATTGATTTTGGGGTCAAAGGTTAAGGTCACAGGGGGCCATAATGTTTTACAAACATCTCTTGTTGTTTGATTTACTTGCTTAACTCCCTACAACTGTTATTGTTATTAAGGCCACAAGATTTTTTTTGTAAATTCTTCACGTTTATCTGTTTTATTTGACTCTGATTTGTGTGTTGGTTCTCCGCTTTTAATGTATAACTGCAATTACTTTCATTTGTCTTTGTGTGTCACTGACTGTATAAAGTCTTTCTTAGTTATGTTTATATTTCTCTTGTGTGTATTTCTAGACTTTGAGAATGGTGAACGTAAAGCTATTACTGAGGAGGACGTTCAGCACTGGAAACGACGCCGTATTCGTAGTGCTAAAAGTGCTGAGTCGCTCCTATCTCTTCCAGTAACCAGTCGTCTAGGTAGTCCACTCTCAGAAAGCTTGGATCCAAACAGGCTTATGATCATTCTTGCTGGTATGTTATCTCTGTGTTTCTCTGCTTGTACCATCTAAGTGCTGAATATACTACATTTTCTGTTTATTATTTTCTTGCAAACTCTATAGCTCAGTTATGAGTAGGAAATATTCTGAATAATGTATCAACCTGCATCTAGTTTCAACACATGAGGTGAAGGAATTACTTTGTTATAATGGGAATACAAATGTACATGTGTATAGAATTTTTTGACATAGAGGTTTTACTGTCAAGCTTGTATTCACCTACCACACAAGGGAATGGCTGAAAACAGTCTTGAAAACAGAATACTTAACCCCATGGACTGATGTGTTACATGGAATCTTTGTATGCAATGGACTGATGATTTACATGGAATCTGTGTATGCAATGGACTGATATGTTACATTGAATCTTTGAATGTCATGGAATGATGTGTTACATGGAACATTTCTATGTCCATGGACTGATATGTTACATGGAATATTTCTATGTCATGGACTGATATGTTACATTTTGACCCCATGGACTTACATGTTACATTGAATATTTCAGGCAAGGGTGTTACAAGTCCTAGTAAATTCAGATCTATGTCTATGGAATCCCCTGGAACATTATCCAGCTCACATGCTTATTCTGTGTCGTATCCTAGTTTCGTTTTGGAAGATGAAGGCGGCAGAGAGATGGCGATTGATGTGAACCCAAATGGTATGCATCAATTGTTAACATAGAATGCTTGTAACTTATTGTACTTTAGCTGCTAGAATTAAGGAATCTTAGTGGTATCTCTAACTTTTCAACTGATATTTTCTGAGCTAATGTTTACAGTGGAAGAGCACAGATGGCTGTTACTTATGTGTGTAATTCATAACAGTCATCTTTTCATTTAACATTTTCATTGTTGTGATATTGAGAATTCTTGTACAAAATACAGCTCATAGTTTTACTTCACTTATTTTATGTAAGTTGTGATAAAGTTTTTAAGAATAGTAGCATGGTTACTGCATACATGTGAAGTATCCCGATTTCCGCGGGAGACTCCCGATTTTCAAAGTAAACATCGTGAATTTTTATTATGGGGTATTTTTTAGTTTATTCCCGACTGGTTCGCTGAAATTACTTGTCAAACTGATAATCGAAAGTGTAAAATCAGGGTTACCAGTCCGAAAATCATGTTTTGGGGGTTATATAGACACTCTAAACCATGGAATCAAGCGCTTGGTGACACTGATCAAAATATGACACGACACTCGCTTGTCATGTTGTTAATTCAAGTTTCACATGTTTCTATTGTATTCAGAGATGACAATTGACGATAAAAATGTTAATTGTTGACTATTAAATGGATGACCCCCAGATTACAAGTTAATTCGCAGAATATTGCTATTAACAGCTTATGATACGGATGAAGGCATGATATTGATCAAATTTCGGCCACACAAAAAAATCTCCCGTTTTGAGTCGCAATCTCTCGTTTTTAGAGGTGCAATCTCCCGATTTGCCTTCAGAATAGGTTCACATGTATGTTACTGTTATAAGTTTAAAGGATTCTTCTGCTTTCTTAAGATTTTGTATCGTTCTCTTACAGGTTTAAGTCCGGATTCCAGTAGTGAGAAAGGTAGTAGTGAAAGAGACGTTTCTGAGAGTCACGAAGATGGTGTCAGACGTAAACAGTCGTTTGTGCGTAGTGATCAGAAACGAAAAGTTATTTGTCACCGAAGAACACCATCTGCTCCTACCACTCCAAAACATGACTCGCGAGATCATGGTGGCAGCTGTAGGGATGTGGACGATACTTTAAGACATCAGCTGATCTCGGATAGATCTGTATCTGAAGTGATTCTGACATCTAAACCACCTAAGGGTTCGTCAAACAGGAGACAAGACTCTGATAGTGATAGGTTTTTAATTCATGGTTATGTGCCAGATGGATCTATTGAACGGATGACTGAAGATATTGGGTCAGAAAAACGTAAAGGGTCCAAAACCCCTCCGAAAGATAGAAAAAAGTTGAAAGATGGGAAGGATAAAAGTCCTTCTGTTGAAAGGGTTGTTATAACTGTGAAAGATAGAAGTAGAACAAGTAGTGAAAAGGAAAATATTCCTGATAGTGAAACAGAACTAATTAAGCAGCTTCCTGAGAGCCCAGGAAGTAAAAGAAAACTATGGGGTAATTCTATTTCTAAAAGTGAAGAGCAGTCACAAACTTCGACAAAAGCTGAAGTATCTCTTTTTTACAAATCTCCTTATTTTTTCTCGCGTGTTCATGACTATGCTGAAATAAAAGATGATGATTTGGATGATTTTGAATCTCATAAAAAAAGTCTAAAAGATAGCAGAGATGAAGTTGACAGCTTGAAAAGTGCAATAACAAAAACTCCTGATGGAAACCATCATTATTCTGTGGAAAGTATTAGAAATTCGAAAGACATTGAATCTCATGGAGACGAAAGTGGTCAAGTGGTTTTGGAAACAGACTTTCCTGCAAGGAATAAGGCAGTAAAGTTAGATGACACTGAAATGAAAAATGTCATTGCCAAGGATGCTATAAGACATAGTCAGTCCAGTGACTTTTCTAGTGAAATATCAAAACTGGAACAAGGATTACAAAAGATTCACCATAGAGAGCCAGTGTATACGACAAAACCAATGTCCAAGTGTATAAGTATACCCGCAGATATTCAGAAATCCTTGGAAAATATTCGTAGTGTAAGTGGTAGTCATTCAGACATCATGTCATCTGTTACTATAAGTGAACTGTCAGTATCACAAGACAATGTGTTTGCTGTCAACGATGTGAACGGAATGGATCGTAGGAGACGTAGTACGTCACTTGATGGATTACATGATGAATCTCCAATGAGTCGAACTTTGCGTGAAATAAATGCTCAGATTGATAAAGCTTTTAAGAATGAAAAAACTAAAGCTCAGTCGCTAAGAGATATTCAGTCATCACAGACTATCAGTGAGCCTTCTAGCACAGAAGAGCTTATCTCTTACAATGATGAATTGGCCTTAACCCCTACTGGTCAAATGTGCTTTGGTAGCATGCGAGATGCTGATGATTCTGTTGGTCAGAATAAGTTCGTTGATCGCCCAGCTGCGGAAATCCATATAGCTGATGCTCCTCAGAAGATACATGCACCTGTGAGAACATCGAAGTCAGTTGATAGTGGCTCAACTGTTACAACTCCAACTCGACCTTTGCCTCCAGCATCTTTGGATATTGTATCGCCAACCTCTGTGTCGCCACCATCAGATTTTCCAAAATCCTGGTCTTCCTCACAGAAAAATAAAGATGAGCCATTTAAAAAACCTCAGGATAGAAATGCTTATGTAAATGTTGAAATACCACCAAAAACTGGGTTTCGAATGAGTGAAGAAGATTTTCAAAAGCTCTTGTTGGCTGATCCAGACTCAATGAAGCAGTTTGAGCAGAGTATGATGTATAGTCCTGTTCGAGCGAGAAGCAAAGCATTTCCAGATGTTGATCGATCAAGTAGGTCCAGTATGGCCAGTCCTTTGGAAGGTGTTGTTCCCAGGTCAAAATCCAATAGATCAAGTATGGCAAGTCCTGATGCCAGCCCAGGCTCACACCGTGTTCAGTTACACAACAGAAGCTTTGGAAGTCCAGAGACCAGTCCACTTGCATCAAGACCACCAAGAAATCAGAGTATAAGCAGTTTGGAAGCAAGTCCACAGTCTAGACAACGAACCAGTCAGTCTTTGAGCAGTCTAGACAGTAGTCCGCAGTCTAAGCAAAGAGGAAAATCGAAAGTGCCCGTGCCCGTGCCTGCTGACATTAGTCCAACTGTAAGACAGAAACTTAATCAGTCTTACAGCAGCTCTGAAGGGAGTCCTCATGCAAGACAAAAGCAAAACCAGTCTTTCAGTAGTGTTGAAGCTAGTCCACCATCCCGCCAAAAACTTAACCACTCTTTTAGTAGCTCTGAGGGCAGTCCTCAGTCAAAACAGAAACTTAATCAGTCTTCCAGTAGTAGTTCTGATAGTCCTAGACAGTTACATAACCAGTCATTTAGTAGTGTTGAGAGTAGCCCTCATTCTAGACCAAAGCATTATCAGGCCTTAAGCAGTGTTGAAAGTAGTCCACGTTCAGCTCAGAGACATAGCAGTGCTGAAGCAAGTCCACAAACAGGTGTTCGACAGAAATCTGTACATTATGGAGGATCCAGCCCTCAAGTTGAATACAAGAAGTATGGTCAAAGTCCCAGATCTGGAAGAAAACCATCTGAAAGTCCCCAGCATGAAAGGAAAACACCTGTACTGCCTCTGTCTAAACTAGACCAGCATAAAAGTGGTAGTTCAATGTCTAGTCCTTTGTCACCAGAGCATAAACAGCCTCGTTGGGAAGATTTAGCAGGTTTAAATGATAGTTTTAATGAAATAGACATGGCAGTATTTCATGATAATTGGAAGAAATGTCTGGCACCTACTGGAGATTCAATACGTCAATCAGGTAACACATCTGATTCTGCTGAACAATTGTCAAGTCATACTGAGCCAGAAGTAAGTACAGGAACAGACACTGTTGTACTTGAGAGACCATCTTTTCAACGAAAAAGTGCTCAAAGTAAGACCAAATCCAAATTTGATAAACTTTCTGCAAGATCCAGAAGTAATGAATTTGAAACCTACGACAATGTTTCCGAGCATGAAGCAATTGCTTTGCAAAAAGGGACTATACAAACTGATAGTCCTGCTTCAAGACACAGCAAACCTCTTCCTACAGCTTCATCTTTACCACAATCTCCAGTCTCAGCTGTAACTTCTCCTGGCAGTTTTCTGGAACATTCCAGCAGTTTTGAATCCAGTTCTTCTATATCTGGTTTGTACCATGGTGTATCATATGAATCAGCTGCAGGATTTGGTGGTGTGGGCATTACCACTGATCGCTCAGGAGCCATGCGGAAATCCAACACAACTCCAGTGCTTACTAGACAGACTTCATTTGACTCTTCATATAAGAAATCAGTTAGAGTGACCAGCTTAGGTTCATCATTTGAGGAATCTGATGCTAGCAGGTCTAATGTTTTAGCACATGGTGTGCCTGGCGCTTACGTCTCATTGTCCAATGAAAGAAGTCAGTCAGAATACAGTTCTAGAGGTGGATTTGGTAGATCTGCTGCCCATCAAAGCAGCAGCCAATCATCAGTTTTGAGGAGGTCTGAAAGTAGCCAATCAGATTTCTCCTATCCAGATTTAAATCAGTCAAATAATAATGATCATTATAGCAGCCAATCAAGTGTAGGGACACTTCTCCCTCAGATGCTTGAGGAGATGGATGTAAATGAGAGTTGTCTTGGGATTGCGTCACATCAAAACATGTCCAATGAAATGAAGGAGATGATGCAAGAACAGATGAAGGAGCATGCAGGAATTCTGTCTCCGCTAGATGATGCCATCGGTCCATTCCCTGGAATTGCTTCTCCTCGGATACAGCAGAGGTCTTTCTTCGACACAAATCCATTGTCTGGCTTTGATATGGAATCTTCCATAGAAATTCCATCTAATATTGGTTTGATAAATTTACCAGAGATTCATTTACAAATAATATCAGAGGGTCCTACTGTGATAGCAACACCAACTGTACTTAGTCAACTAACACCTGAAGCTCCTCATCAACCTATTGACAATACTGAGGAAGAATTTCAAAATGCAGTTAATGATGATTTAGAAAGGAACATGGCTAGTTTGCATAATTATATCCCTCAGCATGCCTCAGCCTGTGAACCTCCAGGAAAACATCGTGACCAGAATTTTGGACATCAGGATGGCAATTACATAAATGTATCTGTTTCAAACAGTCGCAATTATGACAACCGTAGTCCAGGTCTGGAGCATCTTGTCGCCCTGGCGCCTAATTCTGTGACAGTGATGGAAACACCAGCTCCTGTAATGCAGGATTCCATGTCTTCATCAACATCATCTCAAGTGGACCTGATGAGTACAAGCTTCAGTTATCCCCAGAACTTTGACTCATGGCACTACTACAGTCCCATGGTAAACAGTCTGAGTTTACCAGGAGATCTGGCTCCTCCTCCTCTAGAAATGATTGAAATGTGTAAATCTACATTGATTGCTAAGCCACCATCAGGAAAAACCAGGAAGAACAAGACTGATGAAAACAATGATGCAAAACAAATACAATGGGAATATCCAAAGCTACTTGATGATGGTAGCAAGAAGGAAGTGAAGAAGAAGACATTGAAACCATTGTCGGTATTACAGGGTGATTCTGGTAATGTCAGTTCTGAGAGAGGGGAAGAAATACTTGTCATGGATAATAGACCTTGTTTGAAGAAAGGCGGAGGGTCTGATGTGCGAGCAAAACCTTCAAATGTGCCAGTTTCAGGTTTAATAGAGTCTGATCAAGGTGAGAACTCCGGTTCTGAGGATGATGTGTTTGTAGATCCTAGTGAAGTCACTGAAGAAACCAATTTCTTTGCTGCAGGATCTAAGTATTTCAAGAGGCGAGACTTTTTAAGTTATGGACATATTCCAGCAACTGATAAAAAGGATAATTCAGATGACTCTAGTTCAAGGGATAAAATATTCAGTTTTGAAATTCCTCCAAGATGTTCATTTGATGAAACTTTGATGACAGCCAATCGCCAGAGAGAAGAATCTAACAAAGAAAATCAGCTGACAGATTACCATGATGATCTGATGGACATCGGACACGAAACGTCTGAAGATATTAGATTTAGTAAGGCGCATAGATCAAGCAAATTGTTGACTTTATGTGAAAGATTTGAGAAAGAACCAGGACCAACTTCTCCATCTGAGGCTGAAGATGGAAAGAAACGAACAATAACTCCACCAGAAAAAAATATAGTATCCTCCATACGACAGATGCATGAATCGTTGGAGTTTGATACTAAAGAAACCAAAGCAGCAGAAGTAAACACCAAGCCTCAAAAAGGTAGTAAAGTTTCTGAGGATGAAATTCAGCATGATATTGAAAGCGCTAACCTGCACCCAGCATCAGGGGTAGGAGGACATGGTGTTGTTGGTAATACTGATGCTACCCAACGTACTGTTGCCTCTCCATCTACCCAACGTAATATCCCCACTCTCCAAGGAAAGCCACCACTCTGTAGAACAAGCTCAAAACCTCGCACTGCCAGTGAGTCATCTCAGGGTGAAGTGGAGTGCACGAAAGTTACAGGAAAAGTTAACAAGAGTGAAGGCAGTGGAAAAGCAAGATTCGAAGGGTCGCCTAAAGGTCAGCGCCAGTCTTATATATCATCAGACGAAGGCTCTCCTAAATCTCTACCACATAGTGGGTCTCCCAAGGGTCAAAGGTATTCAACTGAAGTGTCTCCTGCTGTTGTACCACGACATGCTGGTTCCGCAACGGCTGCTAGGAGTGAAACAGGGTCCAAAATACCAGTATTGCGACAGGGTAGCTTTACCAAAGATGAAACTAAAACTGAATCACCTCAGAAAAGAATAAGTAGTTCACCAAAAGGTTCTAGACACAGTTGGTGCTCCACCGAAGGTGAAGTTAAGGGCAAATATAGCAATAACAGTGGTAAAAGTGAACAAAGTAGGACTAATGTACATAGTAAACATAAAAGTGATTCTGTTCTAACTAGCAATGGACATAAAGGTCGTGAAAAATGTGATAAAGACAAAGCTGAAAAGAAAAAACGTAGGGGAAGTATTAAAGAGTTGACTAACATTTTTGAAGAAAAGATTGAAAACCTTGGGAAAAGTGCTAGTAGTCCGTCACCAACGCAAGTAAAAATAAGGTCTCGAGTTCGTAGTGTTTCCCCAAACAGTGTTGTAAATAAATCGCCCACACTACCAACGAATGTACGACATAGTATGGAACTGCCAAGCAGGGAACCTCTCCAACCTGATACTGTGTCTAAAACTATGGATCCTAATGTAAAACTTGGATCTGTTAGAATTGGCCCTAAGCCTTTCTATGGTGCTAAGTAATGGTATTGTTTTATGTCAGTATAGTACTGTATCATTACTACGTTTGTTGTACATATTTTCTCAGTGTGTGAAGATCATTGATAGTTTGCTAGTTAATTTATAAACATTTACATGTCAGGTTACAAGCTACTGTTGTCATGTACATATGCTGGTAAAATTCATTCTTTCAATTAGCGTCTATGTTGTTGAAATTAAATACTTGAAAAATGCATTTAACACTATATTGTACAGGGTGTATGTTTCTATATATGCTACTCAAAATTTGATATGGGCCACTTTTCTCCTGGCATTATTATTTATTGGTGCACGAACGTGCATTACAATTATTATATATGATATCAAATGTGTGATCTACCATCTGGTTGCTAAAAATAGTTTATGTCGTCATTTGACTGGAAGCAGTGGACTGGAACATCAGTTTCAAGTTGGCGAAGTGGGCAAAAATTGAAATTGATTGTTGCAAAATTTCAAACGATAAGTTGTTTCAATGTCTCGAATGATGTCCACCAGCATTAATCACATCCCGACAGCATCTGTGCATGCTGCGAATAAGCCGGGTAACTTTGAATTGCGGAATGTTTGCCCACTCCTCTTGTTACTCGACAGCGACAGTGGTTGCACTTGACGGCAAGATATGGCTTTCTGAAGCGTGTCCCCCGACTTGTTCATTGGGATTGAGGTCCGGGGGGCGGGGACCTCGCAGGCCAATCCATTAGGTTGATTGTTAGCATCGGTAAATAAGGCCAGTACAATTGTCTGTAGTCTGGTATAAAACTTATGAACCTGTGTATTTTATTTATTTTGCTATAATCAGATGAAAAAGTAGCCCTTATCAAATTTTGAGTAGTATATGTTTATTATATTCATATTAAAGATGTTCTGGTATAAGCATTTGTCACAAGCATGTGTCAGTCCGAATTTTACCAAGACTTTCATTTATTCACTTTTTGCTTTATAATGAATAAACCTCCATCACATAAAAATTACTATCACATCACTTCTGTATGGAGATTTAGTCCAATATTGTTCACCTGTTGCAGGTCACATGTTTGACCTTTCAAGACTATGTCCATATACAAGTGGGCGAATTTGCATTTTAACTTACTTAAAAGTAACATATACACTGAACAAATTTTCTAAACGTCCATGTAATAAAATACAAAATTACGAGAACGGTTTTATATGCTGACTTAAAATTTGGCATACTAGTATTATACATAATACTCAATCGTGGAGAGGTCTTTGTCGGCATCTTTTCTGTTTTTTGTGTTCGACATACAACGTGGATTGCATTGAAATGAATTTCACCGCTTACCACACAGTACACGTGATCCTCGTGCTAAAAGTTGAAAATCGTACTCACCGTCACGCGTGGTCAACCATGACGATAAATAGGTATTTTCTTTGTGAAAGTCGAAAGAGCACTATGTATAATACTAGAATGCCAAATTTTAAGTCGGCATATAAAACCGTTTTCTTAAATTTGTATTCTATAACATGGACGGTTAGAAAATTTGTTCAGTGTATAGAATGCAGTGGTTGCATAATTATTTACAACAAGTATACATAGCTGAATAGAAAAAAAACATTACGCAAATGTTAATCTTACTATAGTAGTCAGTTGTTAAAATTCATGCTATTGTACCCTTCTTGCTTAACATCATGGTTTTCTGTTGATGTTGGACAAACAACTCGGAACATGGTTATATATTATATATGTATATACTGATAATGTTTTATATTGTTGTCTGTGTATAATCTAGTCAGAAAATGACATATTTGTTGTAAAATTTTACATTATACTACTTTTGTTACAGTTCAGTTCCCGACGTTGCTTCCAAGTTGTGCCCAGTTTCATTTAGATTTTTATTCATACGCAATTTATTCTAATTCAGAGGTCATAAAACTTGCTTTCCCATTTTAACAGAAGTGTTTTAGATTTTTGCTGAAAATTGAAGATTATACATGTATGAAAAACTCTATGATCAGTTGTCATCTCATGTTTTGAGCTCGTAGTAATGCCAGGTCATGTGATACAAATTAAATTTTACTGAGTTATGTCCCTTGGATTATTTTGTTCGCCATTATTTTACCATATTCAGTCAGTAATGTGCTGTAGGATGTTTTATGCTCGCCACAATGTTCCAGTATTTTGTTTGGTTTTCTCTGACTAATATGGTTACAGATCTACTGGCAATGGTCCTTATGTTTGTTTCTAAGATATCTTTGTTTTAAGGTTTCAAGTTGTTTCATTGCTTTTTGGCCAGTTTTAGAATTCCTTTTAAATTATTTATATACATTTTGACTTTATTTGTTATTTCATTTTGTTAAGTAAACATCTCTATGTTCATGGATCTCCAGTCATGATTTTATTTGTTCATGTTATTCTGTAATTATGCGTTCACTCTGTATGTATGTTACAGACCCGTTGTTTGATGGGAATTTTAGTATCAAATGTAGGAATTCAAGAATGCCTATCTAACGTAGTTGTAGTACTTAATTTTAGACTTTACTGGAGAAATAATAAATGTATAATTTTTTGTGTTAAACACAACAATAGCTATAATTGCTTTCTAGTCTATGACTCAAAGACCGTAGGAAATGTATTATAGAAATTGGCTCATGTTGAATTCGATGAGCATATCGAGGATTCAGTGCAAGACTATACTAACTCCCATTTAAATACATTGGAGTTAGTAAAGTCTTGCGCTGAACCCTCGATATGATGGCATACTGGTGCTTACGTGATCCGTTACGGCCGTACATCTGTAGAAGCTGTATAATAGCTGTAAGATATTGACAATGTATTTAGTATTTATATCACTTTCGTCAAAGACATAAAATTAACAACTATTTAGTAAAATTTATCTATATTGACCTCATATTAATCTAATGGATACTGAGGGTTGAATTGATCACACCGATATGGCTTGGTGTCCATACAATAAATGAACGATAGTATGGAGACATGATGGACTGTTGTTAAATGTGCTTAAGTTAAACTGAGATCTGAATCACGTTCTTGCTATATCACATTATATCCTTCTTTATGAGATTATTAACAGTTCATTATAATATTTGTTGTGTGCTGAATCTATCTGGTGTAACGCATTTTCTTGTCAATCACTTTTCATTTTTATCTTTAAAAAGTCCTTAATTTTTTAGATCTACTGACCAAAGGTCAGAGAACTTATGTCATGGTGAATTGTCTGTCTTGTGTGCGTCCGTCTGTCTGTGCGTAAATATTTTTCTCCGAAACTGCACAGCCCATGGCTTTGATAATTGGTATGTAGCAATGTCTTGTTGTCCTCTACCAAGATTGTTCAATCATGTCCCTAAAGTCAGTATTGGCCCCACCCCTGGGCTCGCATGTTTTCTCTACATGTAGGGAAGTCTTTGAAAAAGATTCCATGTGCTTAATGTAGCCAGGAGAGCATCAGGCCCTCATGGGCCTCATGTTAATACACACTTTACAATTTTATCAGTCACTTTACAATGATTATTTTATCCAGTCATTCACCATTTTAGTCATTTTAAATTTACTTTTACTGACATTGCAAGCGAGTAAATGAATTATGTACATTCTTATTCCTATTATTTGTTGTATTGTGTGCACATGTAGGACCAACCTCCTCCCAGGACAAACCTCCCGTAGGAAAACCTCCCAGGACAAACCTCCTCCTGTAGGAAAACATCCCAGGACAAACCTCCTCCCGTAGGAAAACATCCCAGGACAAACCTCCTCCCGTAGGAAAACCTCCCAGGACAAACCTCCTCCCGTAGGAAAACATCCCAGGACAAACGTCCCGTAGGAAAAACCTCTCAGGACAAACCTCCTCCCGTAGGAAAACATCCCAGGACAAACGTCCCGTAGGAAAAACCTCTCAGGACAAACATCCCGTAGGAAAAAACTCTCAGGACAAACCTCCCATAGGAAAAATTCCCATCGGAAAAACCTCCCAAGACAAATGTCCCTTAAGAAAAACCTCCTGTAGGACAAACCTCCCATAGGAAAAATCTCCCAGGACAAACGTCCCATAGGAAAAAACTCCCAGGACAAACCTCCTGTAGGATTTTAATTGGGAGAAAAAAAACATCCACTGTGATTGAAAAATGAACATGCGAAAACAATAAGTATGTGCTGTTATAAATGTATCGGTGTGGGTCTAATTAATATACATGATGACCTGAACAAAGTTTTTGCTAAAATAGCATTTCACGTCTGTTTGATATTAAGGGAGGGGATAGTCCTAGCAGTAACACTCCCATTTGTTCTTCTTAGCAAAATACTGGTAGGGGTTTGTGGGGGGTTTGTCTTAGCTATGTTATTATATCTATTGATTGCACATTGATTTGTTGAGTATGACACCTAACAAGTATATTCAGGAAGTTTGTGAATGTAATATCTTGGTGAATGTTGGTGTTGATGGTCAATCTTTATCTCTTGTCTAAAAAAAATTGTTCACATGTATGTAGTCAATTTCTCAGTTGAAACAGTGACTTGTTGGTCAATATATGTTTGTGTTTGTGATAAGCTGATCTAAAACTAAATGTTGATATGTGTTGCTATGACAACCAAGTATACAGATGTGTTTACTAAGTTAAGATCTAAGTATTAGGTATGGTCTCAATTTTTCATTAACTGGTATTTTGGAATTTGGAATGAACATAATGTGTAAGATATATTTTTATGTTAAATTGATCTACAAATTATAGTATATGCAACAATTGAGTACGTTGGATGCTACCAAGTTTGTTTCAACATCTCAGGCATCAAAAACATAATCATTTTTGATTTTCTCAACTTTCAATTTTAGCTGTGCACTGGCTTGTTGTATGTTTTCTGTGGGTCCAAAATGCTTTTCACTTTGTCATTAAAATTTGGTCATGAAGTAGTAAGACATACTTACCCAAAGTATGCCATGGGAAATCACAGTCTTGAATTGTGTCCCATGATGCAAGTCTTCAGTGGTGCACTAGGATGTAAATATATACACAATACAGTGCATTTTCTGTCCATTCAGTATTGACTCATGATTTTAGAGTTTCATATCAGCAAGATCACGTGACGTCACCGACTGTATGACATAACTTGTACCATGATTGTGAACTTGAAAACCCTCAGAAGTTTCATCAAATTAACGTAGCATGCACCATAATGTGAACCCTATGAAATAATTACTGTCCTGTAATGTTGCATTGTGGGAATTACTGTCCTGTAATGTTGCATTGTGGGAATGTTGCATTGTGGGAATTATATGTGCATGAAATTGCATCAGTCCTAGTGAAGTATTGATATAAAATCTCACTTTTGTCAACAGTGCAGGTATCTAATTACTGCACGGTTAGTTAATTTGATTAGTAAATCCCTCTGCTTCACTTAACTTTGAATTTCACTCCACCTCTCCAGAAGTTGCACTGCAAACTTCAAAGAAAGCTAACAATCTTTGATACAATTATAATCAGTTTTTGAAAGCTTTTGTATCTCAATGTGCCATTTTATTTTTGCACATAGGTATATCCATTGTGAGCTTAAATTAATTAAAATATGTATGATTAGTCTTTGCAAGGTTTGTCTCTGTCCTGTAATGCTGCATTGTGGGTATAATTGTCCTGTAGTGTTGCATTGTGGGAATTATGTCCTGTAATGTTGCATTGTGGGAATTATGTCCTGTAATGCTGCATTGTGGGTATGATTGTCCTGTAATGCTGCATTGTGGGTATAATTGTCCTGTAATGCTGCATTGTGGGAATTATGTCCTGTAATGTTGCATTGTGGGAATTACTGTCCTGTAATGTTGCATTGTGGGAATTACTGTCCTGTAATGTTGCATTGTGGTAAATACTGTACTGTAATGTTGCATTGTGGGAATTATTGTGTATTAAGAACATTGTGTGCATGTCTCATGAATCTTGTAAAAATCATCATGAGTGTAAACATTAATTGTTCTCGGTGTAATTTTAGTTTTGGATTTATCTGTTGTCGAGTTTCAGAAGATGTAATGTATTTATTGGGTTTATTTACCCTAAAACTATCATACTTTAATATATATGTGCAATAAATATGTACTATCAAACTAAACATGACTTTCTTCTTTTTCATTGGCTCTTGTTATACTGTGCAAGCCAATCAGGTCCTTTGTATGAAATAGATTCATAAACACAAGCTGTAGGACGGTCATTATTATTGGTAAAAACTTTGGTTATAAATCTTAGTTTCAAGGATACCAGTCTGAAACTCACGCCTGTGATTGGTTTGTTCTGAGCCAAACTGACAACTCACGCCTGTGATTGGTTTGTTCTGAGCCAAACTGACATCAACTTTAACTTCTAAACTTACAGCCGAAAGTATTTTTGCATATTTTGTATAACATTTTGACAAGATAATAATGACCAATGACAAGTATGCATTTTGACGCATGAGATTTTCATGCTTAAACATTAAAAATCGGACACAAAAAATCTTCCTATGCAAGTAGGCCCATGGCTCATTTGTTAATGCAAGTGCATGATCACTAATCCGAAGGTCATGGGTTCAATCCCATGTCCATTCCAGTGAAACAGAAATGTTGTTCAGTGTTTCCAACCTAGCATTGTACTGGTTAGATGCCAGAAAAGTACCGGTTAAAATCTAGGAACTGGTTAAAATCCAGGAAAATACAGGTTAGATGCCAGGAAATGGTAATAGTATATTGGGTCCTACTCACAGGTGGCCGGTGAGTAGCCATGACATTTAAAACCTGCATTGAATTTTTTTTTTTTCACTCTGTTCTTATAGTAAGATATACTATCTAAAAAAAAAATTTCAATGCAGGTTTTAAATGTCATGGCTACACACAGGCCACCTGTGGTCCTACTATGATGTGCCCCTGTCTTTGGGTTCAAAATTGTGTTTTGCTTATACTGCTTTACTGGCAGGTAAGTTTCCGCAATTGGCCTCAAAAACATTTTTGTGGGATGCAGAGGACATACTGAAATACCTAGAAGTATGTTAAACAAGCATAAATGACGAGAATGATCGTCATTGTAAATTACAGAATGTTGCATGTTGAGTGCCTAATTGGAAATGAGACACAGCTTAAAAATCTAAGTTTCTTAAATGAAGTATTATGAATATTATGAACGCAATTCTGACATAATTACTTGGAATTTCCATCTTATGTTGAATCATTTATGAATACTTTATGCTCCGAGATCTGAATTAAAAACAAGGAAGTAGCAGTAATAGACTTATCAGACTGGGTGGAGGGGGAGCAACGGGGATACACAGGACTTTAGACAGAAGACAAATCCCATCAGGCGGGATTTAGACAATGCTTAGAATTAGACCCCAAGAAAGACAAAATTCCCCAGGGTCACCCCAACCCACCTGGGGCAAAATATTGACAAGTGCATGATTTCCCTTGAATTTCATCCTTAAAATAAAACATAGTTCTTATTTGTTCCAAGTTTCATGCTACAGTTAATTATCAGTTGATTGAGAGCAAAATGATAATGAAGTTGTACTTACGAGTGTTCACATTTTACACACCTTGATTGCATAATCTGTTGAAATCTCAACATTTACCTGCATTGTCATTCAAAAACCATTCTTAACAAATTGCCGTTTTAAAGATCTTATCTGTGATATAATTTCAGTGCATAAAAGATTTTTCCAAAGTACATGCAATACATTGTGCAAATGTGCCAAAATCAATTTTCTAAAGTAGTTTGCTATTCAAAAATTCATTTTATTTTTTATCGTAAAGATATTTTCTCCTTTAATAAATGTGTTGTTGGATGAAATGCTAGACTATCAATTTGTAGTTAGTTATTGGTCGGTAACCACAATGTGCATTTCGAGGGTTAAGCGCAAGACCATACCAACTCCTATATAAATACATAGGCGTTAGGACAGTCTCACGCTTATCCCTCGATTTGTATTCAAACACATACTTTATATTACAGTTAATTAATTTTTTCACTTCTTTCAATGTAACAACATAACGCCTTACACTAAATAATTTGCACACATACTGCAGAGACAGGGTAAATATTTGACACTTCAATATGCCATTCTATTTATATCAAAACAAATAATAATAAGTTATATTTTGTTTGCATGGATTTAATGATATTTTTGAGAGTATTTGAGATGTATAGCCTATAAAGCCAACCGTATTTGCCAGGTTTGTGTAATTAGAATGGTTTAAGAGTAGAAGAATGACATACTTTGGAAGGAAGCATTTAACAATCTCGGTCTCCATGCAGGAAGTTTAAACCAGCGCATTGCAATACTTGCATACATTATATAAGGCCATGCTGTTTTATACTTTTGATAAGCGCCTGTGTGCACCTAGGTTTTTAGCTCTATGAGCTCTATGAGCCCATAATAAAAACATTTTCATAAGTTTAAAAAATTGCCAAGGGAAGTAACTGCTGTGTCATATTTACTTACGTTGTGGTAACTTGCATGTTTGAAAATAGTGAGTGAAAACTAGTCAGTTTTTCTGTTACACTTCTAATGTTTCATAAAAACGTGTGAACTGATACATAGTCTATTATCTGGCCTTGCATTTTTTCAAAACGACTTCGTGTGTTTTATGAATGGGTAGCTAGGTAACGCGAACCGCAGTTGACGCTTAACAAAAATAAGAAACAGTATATAATATTATGTAGTTTTATGTACAAGCAGATTTTCTACACTTTTTCTCACAGTTTTGTGTATTATCGATTCTAGTATAATATAAGTTTTATAGAATATGTTCACTAACTTAGGTTTTGTAATTTACTAGTTGTGTACATGTCATTCAATATATTTCAAATGATTACAATATAGGTTTGTTTAACAATTACATAATTTCTAACACATTTCGTTAATTGGAACGGATAATTAGAGAGCATTGTGTTAGGTTCAAAGCTATTAATAATGTATTTAAAATGAAAGCCAAAAATACTCCACATGTTCAGTTTATAAAATGCAAGGATTTACCATTAATTTTCACTTTTGGCATATTTTCAACTAACATCATTTAGTTCAATACAAAAATGTAATACATAAACAGTTGAATGGAATGGATCAAGGCGAGCGTATTACAAATATTACCAATGAATCAAGTTTTTGTTGTTGTTTTTTTCGAGTTTAAACACCATTTTTCAACATTGTTAGTTATACTTGGAAGTCAGTGGATCTAACGAGATTTTAATTAATTATCAAACAGTTTTATTTGCCCCTCAGCAAGTAGCTAACAACTTTTCCATATAAATCAGAGATGAAGGTCAAATGACCATAGCCAACTATAACAGAGGGACTGACCTGCCCTACCCGAGAATCAAACCCATACCTCCTGAATGACAGCCCAGTGCTGTACCAGCCGAGCTGACTGGGTGGGATTTGATACATCAAGCATTGACTGTAGGTTACAATAGTGACCATACTGATGATAACTTCACTGATTCTTTCATGATTCTACTCACTTATCCTTGATACCCACGTTTCTTCCACAATGAAATAACGCATAGTTAGCTTTCCATGCAAAATCTCTCAATTCAAAATAGCGGCGAAAAGCAAGCCTGTCACAGTGACTGTTTAAAATGCTTTTCTTCTATTGGTGCAACTTCCTTGTGTTTATGTGAAACAATATTCCCTAGCTACTAGCCAGAGTGTGTTGCATGATGTCTGATATACTGTATAAGTTACAAGTGCCCATTTTGCAAGCTGAAGTTTGTGTATTGGCGATGTCAGGCGCTTCGGGAGTAGATATGTTTGTAAATCGTCAATTATGTATCGAATATTGTCGAATTTAATAGATAAGTTTTTAAATATGCTATTACATGAACTGGCAAAATTACCGTCAACAGTTTGGCGACTTGGAAATGGCAGCATATGCAAACATTTCCACCTATACAGTATAAAGTTACACCTGAATTCTTTTAAAACGTGAACAAAAATTGCCCTAAAAGCAGAAAGTGTCGTCAAATATTTCAGGCATATTTCTGTAAAGACTCGACTGAATAAACGCATAGTTATCATACCCATGTTAATCTCTCAATTCAAAATATTTAGCAGAGAAAAGCAAGCCTGTCACAGTGACTGTTTTAACATACTATTCTTCCATTGGTACAAATGCAACTTATTTGTGTTTATGCGAAACAATATTCCTTAGCTACCAGCCAATGTGTGCTGCATGATGTCTGATGTACTGTATAAGTGCCCCATTTTGAAATAAAGTCATGTTTTGAGAAACACGAAAAATCGGTCAATGGCGCTACCGGGATTCGAATCCGGGTCTACCGATTGCCGGTCCTTTATGCTAACCACTACACCACAGCGACCTACGAAGCTAAAGTTTGTGAATTGGCAATTTCAGATGCTTCAGGACCAAACATGTTTGTGAATCGCCAAGATGAGTATTGTGGAATTTAATGGATAAGTTTTTAAATATGCTTTTAGATGAACTGGCAAAATTACCGTTGTCGACATTTTGGCAACTTTGAAATGGCAGCATTTGCAAACATTTCCACCTATACAGTATAAAGTAAAACATGAATTCTTTTAAAACATGAACAAAAATTGCCCTAAAAGCAGAAAGTGTTGTCCAATATTTCAGGCATAATTATGGACAATACAAGATCATCTAAACTTAAAGATACATTCAAGATTACTAGGCCAAGTTAGTTCCTCAGCGCTTGCAACTGAACTTCTACTCGGCACAACTTGGGCATGGAAATTAGAATTTTAATATTAACCAAGTCATGAGAATTCTTAGTGATTCACTCCCCTGGAGAGTTGGAAGTCACTGTGTGTGTAAGGATTGATTGCTGAGTAATGGTTATAATGTCAATAAATACCACATTGTTTTAAGGTATTTCATAGATAATTAATTAATAAATGACATTTTTATATAAAACAAACACCGATTTTTTCCACCAATATTTAATGACAAAAATAGATTTACAAAAAAGACCTACAAAACTTGTCATTGCAACAGAGATTTACAAAAAAGAAAAATCTGGTTCTAAGATCAGCCTTAATCACAATGATTCGGTCACAACTCAATACTGAGACTAACAAATCATTTGCACAACTCGAAGGCAATGAAACATAACTCTACAAAAATTACTATACAAGTTAGTTAAACAACATACGTTGAACAGAAGATACTTGATATTTGTCATGTACTAACATAAATGGTTAAAATATGAGGATTAAATAAAAGCTTGTCACTGGTAATTGATGGGAAATTTGCATTCAATAAATTCAATAATAATGCAAAAAATAAGAAACATTCTACATTACTGAAACTCATTCGAATGCTGGGTTAGTCACCAATTCAAACGAGAACAAAACTGGCAAACATACATCAATGTTTTACATTATTCTGTGACAGATAGTTGTAAGTACTAGACCAAAAACATAATCTAGTACGACTTTGATCCACATACTTCTGTCAAACACATATATTACACATGTAAGAATAAACATATGAAAGGATTGAATTTCTCAAATCATATTCAGAGGAGACCTGTTAAACTTCAAGTCACTCAATGTATAGCAATTAACAAAGCAGGATTTCAATAAAAAATCAATTCAAGTTGAAAGCCTGTGTTAAAACATTCATTATAAGTCAACATTTTTTTCAATTGAAGTAAACCAGACATAATGGTGCTACCATTTAATTGTATTTAACAAGAATTATGTCAGTATTCTTCACTGCCACAGTTAATTGAATGTTAATGTACAGCAAAAAATGTATATTACAACTTCACCCTAAAACTATTATAATTTTACATACAAAATCATTATTTTAAGTTTAAGCATATTTATTTTACAACAATTGTGAAACAAGTTCTTACATCTTATACTAATCACTCTCGATGACTGCTTCCTGGCTACCAACCAGTACTCGCACCAAATTTAGGGATTGTGAAATTCGTGATCAAACTCCGCTCATCGCGCGGCTCAAACTCACGACCTTCGGATCAGGAGTCAGGCGCTCTACCCCTCGATCACTACACCTCCCTTTTATCATTATTTATTACATGTGTAAGCTCATCAAATACTTACTGAAAGGTTGCATTAAAATTAAAGCATAGTTGTTTTTCTCAATAACTTAATTAGGTTGATAAACATTAACTGCTCCCAAGAGGACAATGACATAATTACTGAACCTACAGCATGGTATGCAAGTTACATCATATAACAGATTGTTTAACCGACATAATCACGTAGCAAAAACATTCAACACATATTGTAGTTTACCAGTCAAGGGAAAAATCACAACTCTGGAAAATAATAAAAACATAATCATATAAAAAGTATAAAATACATAAAAATTGTATCAAATTCAACTGGGCTTTTTTGAGAAGAGAAATGTGCATCACAAAAATGAATGGCACAAGTCAAAACAGATCATGTATCGTATAATAAGAGATTTGTGTTCGTCATAAACACCGATTTCAGATTTTAAATTATGCTTTCACTATTTTAATTCCTGATTACCCACATGTATTTGTCCCTGAGCGTAACATAACTTGCAAAATAATAGAACAAATTACAGACACAAATCAAATGACGCTCCATGCAGATCTAACAGGTGGGCTTGAAAACAAAAGCATCTAATGCATTAATTACAGTGGAATCAATATGAATTATAGTTCACATGGTACAAATAAGACTTCATTAAAACATTTATATACATCGAGTCATACACTATGACGTCCACTGGAAGATACAGGAAAAAAACTGGCACAAAGAAAAATATCTCACAATTAATCGGACATTTGAACAGAAGTAGTACAACGTAATAGGAATATTTCAATAGAATGCTTTTCATTGATTATTACTGTAGAACCAAACCAAGCAGAATCTGAATATAGAGTTTAATTTAAAATGTTGCAATCTGTTAGATATATAGTCCGCAAATTGTAGATCTTAATTTTATATACAGCAGTTTTCAGCAAAATGATAATATTTAGAAACACTTTTACATGGATCCAATAAAATAAAAAAATAAAAAATTCTTGGATATTTATCAATTAATTTTCAGATTTTGACCATAATTTCTTTAAAATCTTATACACAGTGAAAAGTACCATTGTATTTAACATGGAATTTAGACAAAAAAGGTAAGTCATTAAAACATCAGATTCACTGTCATATTCCGAACAATTCAGAGACAAAACTTAGAAGAGTTTGCGTAAAATAAAAATTAACACCAAAGCACCAATATTTGCAGTATTTGGACACCAGCATTCTCCGTCTGCTCGGAGAAATATTTCACAGAAAAAAAAAATCATACCGACAACAATAACAATGACATTACTGTACACAACCAGTTCTCAGACCACTAGGCCACATCAATACATATCTAGTGGTTCCATTAATATTAACAACATAATATTATGACGTTCACTCATTCGTATAATACACACGATGACATTGTAAAAATGAGTTGAATTCTGAAATCATTTTATAAATAATTGACATGAAATGTAGCAAGTATATTAAAATTAGGAAAGTTCTACAGAAATATTTCACAACAATATTACACAATGTAATGATAACTGACCGAATATGAATGTATCTAAACCTCAGACATTAGCGTACTGATGATGACATCAGATCTATGACTCACATCAATTTCTGTGAGTGCACATGACTGGACAATGATGTCACACAAGTTCAGAGACAGAATGTACCATTCACAGAACAATGACCGCATTCACTCATGGAAATCAGACTCTGATACCACTTCTATTACATATATGACCACTTCTATCCAAAAATGTACAACATTTAAAACTACAAATTCAGTACGCATGTTTGTTTTCATACTGATGATGATGATGATGATGATGATGAAGTTAAACCCTTTGTTGAAAGTTCCGAATACTAACATGAAGCAATACCTTGAACACACAGAATACAAAGAAACTATTTAAGCACTAGCAATTAAAATACTTACACTGATTAACGAACAATACTTTAAATAAGTGATTTAAAAGCAAAATCTTAATTTCTTAATAAAAATTTCTTGGGTAATTTTTGGACAAAAAATAATTGTAAATTTCAGTGCATTTCAACAAATGGTACGTAACAGTAGTTCAAACCAACAAAGCGAGAGGTCAACATGGTTTTATGTTGTGCATTAACCAGAATGTCCACTCTACATCTCACAAAAATGTATTTTTTAAAAGCAGCAATCCGGTCTAGCCAAATGATGACAACCCAATCTGGCACCAATATGAAAATTTTGTATAAAATATGCATGAACAACAAATATCTCCTTGTTATATTGGTCCAAGTAAAACTCCATGACTAACAAGTACATCAGATCTCAGACATACATACAACAGTGTATATCATCATTCTACGGTTCATAGTGAACAATTTCATCATTCAGTCAGACAGAGAATAACAGACACACTTGTATTAAATAGTCAAATGCAAATGAACACCATTTATACTACACTTGTTACTCGAAAGCAGCTCTAGTTTATTTGATATCATGATATTTTCAGTCTGGTTTTGATTTCGGATCACATTATACACTTACGTCCATATATGGCATTATGTACAGGACACGGTGTCAACTAGTTCCCACAAGTCTTCACTAAACGGATGTTTCTGAATTCAACCTTAAAACAAATTTGTTTGTTTTCGGATCTATGACTTCTTCTGTTATGTTGAAATGAGGCAACTTTTTTACCGTACACAACAGAGAAATGTCATTCTGTCGAAGCTGGAATATCGTTCCATGTTCAATCTCTCTCGTAAGAAGTTGGTCACAAACAAGAACCCATTTCTGGTTGTCCTTA
This sequence comes from Mactromeris polynyma, assembly GCA_032209605.1. Classification (NCBI taxonomy): domain Eukaryota; kingdom Metazoa; phylum Mollusca; class Bivalvia; order Venerida; family Mactridae; genus Mactromeris; species Mactromeris polynyma. Next base: position 5,178,134 of record JASFXZ010000030.1, on the reverse strand, counting down.
TATTCCTTATCGTTCATGATGATAACTCCCTGTGTAAGGTAACGCTCTATAAAAGACTTAGCGTTGAGATCGTGACTAATACATGTAGCTAGATGTTGTAACACACTTTCCATTGTGTACCGTGGTTGTTGCCTGGTAACGCGCAGGAATTTCTGTAGGGGTCGCGCCATCGAGGGAAATACCGCCTGAGCAGCTTCCTGAGGATCCATCGCAATCGCAGGACCTGAACGTAGAAAAACAGTTTGTACATAATATGTGTGATTGAAAATGTAACAACTACAGAAATATAAAGATCGACATGTTTGATGGTTCTCACCAGGATTCAAATAATACGAGTCCTGAGAAATGTTTCTGAAAAAAATGAAGGATTCTTTTACGTAAATCTGATAATACTTGATTAAACATTAAAGTCCCTAGAACAGAAATTGGAATTCTGGACTCCAAATAAGGCGTTCCAAAGAAACCCTGTGTTTGTAATCAAGACTTAAGATTTCAGATGGAAAACAGAAAACCTTTGTGTGCATCATAACAGTAACTGTTTGTTAGTTACAAAATAAGGGATTAAAAATAAAGCTTAAACACTATTAAAATCTAACGATTTTACACAAACTTTACGTTAATATACAATATAGTTATAAATTAACCCATTAGTTGACTGTTTTAAAAAAGAAACATAGATTTCAAGATGAAGACTAAATAAACTAAAATTAGTTCATAACATGAAACCATCCCCAAGGTCTTTCAAAAAATCAAATCATTTAATAACAAAATAACCTAGTACAAATTGATTCAATCTCTAGAAGAGATACTCTCTTCATATTTTTAACCTGTTGATCTAAAAACAGGTGAGGAGTGAATCATATAAAATAGATATATAAGTGAGGTATTGATAAGGTTTATTGTGTACATGACTGTGTAATGTGGTACTTTATATACATGTATATATATATACTGGGTAGGTTATTACAATAGGTACATGTACTCTGATGATGACATTCAGTTTTACACAGGCTTGTATATGGTCAAAATACAAACAGAACTTCATGACTTTTATTGAACAGAACCAAATTTATCTTAATTACTGGTATCATTAGATTTATAAGAAATACATCAAGTCAAACAGACCAGTGAAAGATGAACAAGAGATGCCCCCTGTGACCTTGACCTTTGACCATATGACCCCAAAATCAATAGGGTTTCTCTGCTACCTAAGATGAATGTGTGAACCAAGTTTGAGGATGATAGGTCAAGGGGTTCTTGAGTTATTGATCGGAAACGAAAAGGTTACGGACCGACTGACGGACGGACAGACCGACATGTGCAAACCAATATGCCCTCTCTTCTTCGAAGGGTGGCATAAAAAGATCAACAAATGGTATATTGTAGAGTTTCCACTCATACGGTACAGCGCTTAACTTGGACATATCAACATCCAACAGTATGTCTGATCAGGCAACAACCAAAAACGTATTTTGTAAAATGCATCGCAATTATGAAACAAGTATCCTAACCAGAAGTACTAAAGCACAATCACAATGTACATAACACAGAACGTGACCCACTTGTATGATCTCATGACGATAATAACTTCATAAAAGAGAACTTCAATAGCTACATCTCTCAGGGGAGATAATCTCTCACAGATCTCTATTACAGTCAATAAGAAAATCAATACAGAATGCATAAAAAATACATGTTTTTGTCTAAGAAGTAGAATTGAGATATAAAAGATACAATCTCTGATATGACTTTGAGGGTTTGAGATGATATTACCATGAAGTGGTAACTTTCTCAGGTTGTCAGAATCCTATCTCATAACAATGTCTGGTGCACATGATGGACAGAATGACAACCACTCCAACGTTTCACTTCAACAAATACTGACTGATGGAAATACCATATGACCTAAAACTAACACCCCACTTTTAAGATAGAATCTCCCTAAATGATGAGTTTGAATGTTCCATTGTCAAATAATGGTTTATAAACATACAAGTTGGACCATTTTGAATATCTTTAATTTCATCATTGCAAATACATAGACATATTCATCAGGCATGAGGATGCAAAATTTCAAAATCGGCTGAAAATTCGGCAAGGGGTCCAAGGGGCCACTGAAGCTCCTGGTTTTTAAGCATCTAAGATGGCTTAAATTGTCTCAAAAATGGCACTTGTGAGCGTCAAATCAGCGGACTTCCGAGAAAAATTCTCGTGCCTGATTCATAGACAATTCCCATGTCCTAATCTTAGAAATACTTGTATCAACCATTTATAAAACGACATTAAAAGACATAAACCGTTGTTCATCAGCATTCAGAATTAAAACACAAGACTCAAATAGACAGAAGTTCCATATAATAATACAATGTAGTATACTTCATTACTTCGATTCAAATAACAATATTAACGTACAAATTTGAGTAAATGAGTATATACCGAGGGCTCAAGGGCTCGATGCAACACTGTCGTAACTCCTATATAAATTAATAGGAGTTACGACATTGTCGCATTGAGCCCTCGAATTACACAGGAGAGTACTAGAGCTGTACTAGAGGATTGTGAGAATGGAATGAGTTTCATCAGCAACTTTCATGACTCAGCTCGTGTTTTCAACATCAATCCATCCACAGAAAATAGAAAATCCATACTTCTAGCGAAGCTGGAGTTATTCAGGAAATAACAGCCAGAATGATGGCTGATAGGTATCCTTATCTCTGAACATTAACAGAGCACTTGTTCACACAGATAACACTCCGCTTATTACCTACAATATCATATTTTGTTGTTTTATTGCAAGTGTTAGGTTGATTGTCGATGATTTTCAAACCCAATTTTTAATCAAGAATGCTTAGAACATCTTCTGTAATCAGTGTATTATGAAGGAGAGAAGGATAAGATTATGACATATTTCTCTGGATGTGACATTATAACTGTTATACTGAAATACAATGTGAATACATGTAGTATATTAAAATTTGATGTGTGCGGTAGGTTTAAAGTTCATGCTAAACAATGCATTTTATGGACTTCCCCAGGCTTATTTTAGCACTGTGGCCCCCCAGCCCCTGAATGTCATCATGTAAGATAACCACAGTGCTTGAAGTTATATATCAGGTATGAGTGCTTATATTTTCAACAACGAATAATACAGAATTACGCTATTCTGTCCCTGTATAGTTCATATGTAAAATAAATATATTTACCAGTACAGTAAAACCTCGCCTAACAACCACCTCAATAATAAGACCACCTCAAAAATTAAGAACACAATTTTCAAGCACACATTTGAACTCTTTTGCTCTTTAATCAACCTCAATATTAAGACCACTTCATTATTAAGACCAGTTTTAAAGGGTCCGAAGGGTCAGGTCTTATTATTGGGGTTATACTGTATGATATTTTATATGTATGCAAAATCAAGAAATATTATAAGACTGTTTTCAAAAACAGATATAAAACTCACACAGAACCATCATCTGTAACGTTGAAATTTAAAAAATCTTCCCGAGGAGGGCAATTATCCCCGTAACCTAACAACTTCGTCTGCTCCTACCCCAGAGCGTGAAAACATTTCTGTGACATCAATACTTATCTTTCAATGATTTTGATATACAAGTGAAATGCAAACAAAAGTGAATCTATGAACATCTACCGCCGAGGACAGTTACGAATTGACCTTGACTTCTATTTTATTATCCTAGGCTTATGCACCAAATATGAATGAAATCAATCCATACTAAAAACAGTTGTAGATCAGAAACCAATTGTTAAGACATAAAAAGCCTGAAGATAGGAAAAATAATCTAAACCCCCATTGATAAAAAGAAGTCAAAACTATTAGTTTTCTATTTAAAGCAGTTAAATACATGCATTAAATGATCGAGGCCGATAACATTAACCCTTGAAGTTATCTGCCATCCGTCACAAACACCTGCATACACAGGTACATGTGGCTGGCTCGAGTTGATAGGGGCTGCCATTGTCGTTAAACTATAACAATCCGATTGTAGTATTAACAACGTAAACACACAAACAGTAGAAATAAAGTCCCCAGCATTGAAATCAAACAAGGGAGCCCAGAGCTTGAATAAACAAGATTGCCTTCAGATAAAACCCATTACCATATTGAACTACCCATAAAAAGGGTCAACATACACACAATTCACATTTTTCTATACCATTCATACAACTCAATTGTTAATAAATTGTTATTAAACTTGTGTACATACACCAAAATACTAAAAGTCCTGACTCAATACAAAGCCCCAAGTGGTTATTTGATAAGTTAAATTGTTAGAAGATACAGAATTGTTGATTTACATAAAACATATAAACAAGCGTTGGTTGATATATGTTTTACAACACCTTCCACTGAAATCATTTTAATTAAAATATTGGGGGATCATCTCGAGTTTAGCATGAAAGTGCATGCACACAATTATTCTGACATTTGTTTAGATAGATGTCTGCAATTCATCATACTGAAATAGGTATGTTCGTCAGTTTGACCAAGGCCAAAGTTAAAATGTTTGTTTGCTTGTCGCCCAAATTACCCGCTAAAATGTTGTGAACCCAAAAACTTATAAGCAAACGGCACAATATTTTGCCTTATAAGACCATTAGTTACATATATACCCAATTCGATAAGGCTTTCATTATCGGTTTATCCATTATATTGGGTATAGGGTGGGCAGGTTGTTTAAATCATATTTTCAATTATGAAAGGATGAATAGGTTGTAAACAACACCCCTATAATCAATATTTAGGTAAACACTATAATGAAAGAAATAGCGAATTTGAGTTCTACTTACAAGACGGGTTGATTTAAAACAACGCAGACACTAACCTACCTTACCATACAAGTGGGGCCCACAGACAGTGAAGAAACTCTTCAAATGTGGCCTAATTAGTTGTTTATCAGTATAACTGATTGTCAGGGGTAAGACTCAGAGGGACGTCTGACTGGAGTTGTTTCAACTGATTTCTGTATCTGTGCAAGACCTGACTGGCTTGACTTGGGTCTGATAAGTTATCATAACTGACAACAGGGGTGTAAATAAGGGCCGGGAGCCGGTCAAATTGCCCAGTATTTAAGCATCATCCCTCGACTACTTTTCTTGTATGAATGATCCTATTAAGGGGAGTAGCCCTAGATTCCCCTACTTTTGGTGATTTCCATTCCACTTTTAGGGGTTCCATTTGACTCTGGAGTTGACCCTTTGACCCCTGGAATTTCCAAAAGGCCATATTTTGACCCTTTTGAACCCTGATTTTGCTGATGGGTAAATTTTTCTTTAAATTATAGGTTTTGGTGGCTATAAAATTGTAAAATCCAGTCAAAATTATAAAATGACCCTTGAGATTCAGCACCAAAGGGATTTCCCTGCTAATTCAAAGATAAGTGACACCCCTGTGACAGAACAAAAATGAACTACATGTATACAATAGGGGGATTTCCTATATCAACATGTATCAGATCATAATTAGCTTCTCAACAATAGGATAAAAGTCCTGAGAGAAAACAACATTACCACCTCACAGTGTAATCCCCTTACATGACTGGCCCTTGAGGATGCCAGGAGATTTTAAATACTTTTATCAATGGATTAGCCTACCTAACAGAGATATAGCAGATCTCTTATCATAAATATAAACAGAATACATGATAAAACCCTGTACTAATAACACTTATCGACTATCCAGCACTTATCCCACGCTGTGAAATTGGTACACCTCAAGATTACACAGCAATATCTTTTGAGACATTTTATCCAATTGTATTTTATGACAAAACTGTTAGCACAATATTGAAAATCTTTACTAAGATTGTAAAAAAATGCTTTTCTAACAATAGTCAAATTTTCAAGCACAGAAAATCAGTTCTCCCTAATTGATATTCTTGATCAAAAGTATACACAACCATTAAAAGTTAATCCAGCCTTCAAGTTTAAATGACTTCACATAAAATGCATTAACGTTCAAGTTGTTAAAAGTTTGTCCATTGATATTGTGCGCATCAAGTGTGAATGAGGGTGAAATTTTAGATCTAATAGAATTAAATGTCATCATAAATGGGATTTCCACAGATATTTACAATAAAAGAAAACCAGTCTAACAAAATTGTTTTGCTCTAAAATGACAGAGAATTGCTGATAGTGTCGTGTCATGACAATACTTAGAGTCAAGGAAATAGACCGACCCAATGGCAGTGGTGGAACGTAAGCCCTGGGTGCAGATGGTTGTGAGTTTGAGCCATCACTGCAACATACTGGTCTTTTAAATGGTAGTAACTCGGAAGTTCGGAACCGAAAAACACAAACCAGAGATCCCAGTAGGGACAGAATCTCAACAGTCATTTTGATAATTTTTGACCTGATTTTAGTAAAAATGTGAGAAGTTACCAAAGAGATAGAACAAGTAACCTTCAGTTACCAAAGGAAAGAATGGGTCACTTATGCACCCACTTGCGCAGATACAATGTCCATATATGGATTTTAGGGGCTAAATTGGGTTTTTGGAAATTCCAGGGGTCAAAGGGTCAACTGTAGGGGCCAATGCAACCCCCGACAAACTACCAACTTAACTGTAACCTCTGAGTATAAACCATACACTTCAAACCTCCTCCTCAATATCTCACTATTCCACTTACAATATCTCCGATTTTAACAACTTTTTAATTGACTATCACTTAATCAGATAACAGATGGGATTAAAATTGACATTTTGTCAGTGATTCATATCAATGCTTTGAAGGCCACTTTTATTGGCCACTTATACATAAATGCTACACTGCTATAACTTGTCACTACCAACTGTGTGTCGCTAGTTAACATTCCAAATTTGACCAACATTCTAAATTTGACCGAACATTTTATACTGAAGACATTTATTTATTAACCACCACGTTTTTAAAAATGTAATTTATATTATAATTAATTGCTACACATCCTGATTGGGAAACCACTTTAAACAGTATACATTGTATCCACACATACCACAGTCTTGCGTGCAAGTCAGTGAAATCCAAGTACCAATTCAAACAAACATATTGGTAGCATGACTGGGCCAGGTTGTACCAATTCATATAAATTACACTAACAGCCCCTTGATCAATCAACTGTAATCTGAACCAATAATTCTTACAAGCTAAGTGGAATATAACTGCATGTAATGATCAAATACAAATTGCAATATAATCAATTATTAAACCACAGGTTGCTAATTGTGTCCAGCATGATACTTTCACAAATTCTATAAGTGACTAACTACGGTATGTAGCTTTCAGCAGAATAGCTTCAAAAATGCTAACATTCAAATTTCTCACTTGTCCAAAAACTAGAGCAAGCAAATATGTCTCTGAGTCAGTTAAATGTTATTTAGTTGACAAATACAGTGAAGGGTGACATAGTGTTTATTCTAGAGCAGAATAGCAGGGCGCCGCGCCCTGCCCCTTTTTAACTCCGCCCTTTTGCCCTTCTGACCCGCCCTTTTGCCCAAATTGTCTCTAGACTGCCTTAAATCACCTGTCAATCATGTAACAATCAATTAAATCGAGCCGATAATTACAAGTTTATTGACCTAGTCGGCGAGTATATCGACAACAGGGGGTCCTACACGAGGTGCGAAAATTAAACAATAGATGTCAATTAGTGACCCTAAATGGTAACAAAAGGGTTATTACCACTGATTATCGAAGACAATAAATAATTGCCCCTCGCGCGTCTTTATTTGTTTTTTTATAGCCCTTCATAATTCGCGTAAACAATACGTTGTCCAAGAAATGCTATTGCAATTAGCGGTCCAATAATCGTCTGTTTGTCACAACCCATGCTTTGAGAATTAATTGCATGCACGTGATCAATACATATCCAAATTGAATGCCTTAATCTTAAAACATTAACATTATTCTTGTGAATGTCTTATGCAAAATGCCGTCCGTAAAACGAAAAATCGTTGACTTACAAAAAGAGCGAGCGAAGATAAGTAAAACCAACCATAGTATCGCTTCATTTCTTGTATCAAAGAAAAGGTAAAGTAATATTTTATGTGTTTCAATTTATTATCAACAATAAAAACCTAAAACAGACGAATTTGCAAATCGAAAGTAAACTTGAGTGACTTTTACGCGAGATTATTTTATAGTTGACGTTAAAACCCGTACCGTCCGGTCCGGAACGTGAAATAAACGATATAATGATTGGAATAGTTTATAAGTTATTTTCGGTTCAATATTGCCATTTTAATTAAATACATTTTCATACAAATCATCAATTGAGATGTTTAAATGCATCATTAATTAGATTGATGGCTAGTTTCAATGACATTTAAGGAGGCTACACTACGGTGGGCCTGGTGGTTTAAGATACTACATTGTCAATATTTTTGGTGCTCATAATTATAGTTATTTTTCTATAAGTAAATAGGAGTTTATCATTTACTACAAGCATATTTGACTAGTCCTTTGAAAAGTTACTGGCAACTTTGCACTTGTGCCAATCACAAAAGCTAGGTTGTACCAGACAGGTATAGGAACTCCACACTTAGTAAGCAATGATAGAAAAACAATTAAATTAGTTTATTGTTGTCATTTTCAGTTCTGATGCTACCAACAGTCATGATCATGGAGAAGCAACCAATGAAACCTCCCCACAGACAGAAAATAACCTACCATCAACACCAACAACTAAAGAAAAAAGTACTCCTACATCTACCAGAAAACTCAAGGCCAAACACAGAGTTGGATTTGATCATAAGTGGACAGACTCAAGACCTTGGTTATATGTGAAACAAGAAATCACAGATGGAGAGAAGTATAACTCTGTCATGTACTGTAGACTGTGTCAGAAACACAAAACTAAGGGTAATAATGGAAGTGTTATATGGAATGAGAGAGGGTGTGTCACTTTGAGACTGGATAAAGTCATGGATCACGAGCATTCAGAAATGCACAAGACAGCCTTGAGAATAGAAACGGAAATACAACTCAACATTGATGTAGCTATAAATGAAAGACTACCCATGGGGGAAAAGGAGTTTAATGCAATGACATGTGCAACTAAGATTCTGCACTTTTTGATAATACACAATATTCCTCACACAACCATATTTAAGGACTTAGTGAACTTTGCCACCAATGAACTGAGATGTCCCGACCTACAACATCTAAAGAAAGGAAATAATGCCAGATATGATAGCACCACAGTTGTGAATGAGCTTATGGACTCAATGGTGAAAGACATTGAAGGTACTTTGAAAGAACGAGTGGAAAAAAGTCCCGGTTATGCCATCATGAATGATGAAACAACAGACAATACGAACAAGAAACACTTGGCTTTCTGTGTGAAGTATATAGATAGTGAAAGTGGAGAATCCTGTGTGGATTATTTGAAGGATGTACAAATTGACAACGGTAAAGCAGAAACCATTTTCAACGAGACAAAAACTGTTGTAGATGATCTAGGTATTAATAAGTTTGTAGCGTTTGGATCTGATGGATGTAATACCATGATAGGAAAAAAAACTGGAGTAGCGACAAGACTCAAGGAAATGAAACCAGGAATTGTATCAGTCCACTGCCATAACCACAGACTAGCCCTTGCAGCTAAGGATAGTTTTGAATCCATTAAGTTATTCAGAGACACAGATGATTTACTTAGCCACATCTTTAAATATTATCATTCGTCAGGCAACCGAACAACATCCCTAGTGAGGATTCAACAACTTCTTGACAATAGTGGACAAAAGAAAATAAAGCAAGTCGCCCATACTAGATGGCTGTCACACTTGGATGCAGTAACTTCGTTGCGGGATTCGTACCAATCAGTTATCATTGACTTAGAAAATGCTATCCAGTCCGGTAATGACAAAGTGCGAATTGGTAGTGGCCCGAGCGCCCATGGATTATCAAAAAAGTTAAAGTCCTTTGAAAGTGTGCATATCATTCACTTTTTATGTGATGCGCTGAAACCACTCACAACATTGGCCATGGTGTTTGAGAAGAATGACATTGATTTATCAATAGTGAATCCAAGAAAGGAATCAACAATCAGCGCCTTAAGGAGGTTGAAAGAAACAGACGGAATAAGCACCAGGAGGGCTGTAAAGATACTGCAAGATAATAGTATAACATATACAGAGAAGGAGTCTGATAGAGTGAAAGCAGCTGAACATCAATTCATTGATAATCTGATCAACCAAATTGAGAGGCGCCTAGAATCTTCCCCAATCATTGACAATTTAGGTGTGTTTAGTGTATTCACTAGTTACAAATAAATTTCAGAAACAGTAAATCCCATACATTTTGTTTTACAGACAGTCTCCGGATACCGACCTGCCGACCTTTAGCCAGATAACAAAAGACTTCCAGGGGTTCCATTTGACCCTAGATTTGACCCCTGGATTTTCCAAATTGCCACATTTTGACCCCCAGGAATCTGGCTGATGGGTCATTTTTTGTCTGAATTATAGGTAATTTGGCTATGAAATGGTAAAATCAGGTAAGGCCTAAAAAAATTATATCTGTGTTTCGGGTAACCCGACCCTACCTGTCGAAAACCACGACCCTAGAGTTTTTACGACCCTGGATAATTTTTTTTCGATTTTTAATTGTTTTTGGAAAAAAACAAAAAAACTTTGTCCCTACCCTACCTAGCATAACATTTTTTTGTCCTAAACATTATCAAGATGACCCTTGAGATTCAGCACCTAGTGGAACCCCTGATTTCACAAATACGTTAAGAAAGAACAAAACCAAACATGGAGAACGATAGTAGGAACAGAAAACCAACATAAATATTTCAACGAATGAAAGGGAAACTGGTCTAACTGTATATATATATAGAAGAAGACAGACCAGTGTAACTTTCACCCCTCAACTTGTTATTATACTTTGTATCTTGCAACAATCAATAGACAGATGTGCACAACATATTGTATGCTAATAATCCATATTTTATGATTTATCAATAACACAGTCAGTCAAAAAAGCCAAATCCCACGTTGATGTGGGAATGAGTTTTCATCTTAGGGTCGTAATAAAAATGCATATCATGAAACATGTGGTGTAAAACTAAGTGTTTAAACCCATAGCATGCTTGTAACAGTAATTCTATAATTGATACTTGCATATCTGGTAAAAAAAGGTGGGTACATGTACCACTAGGCAGGTTTTAGGCTGGGTACCAGTAGACAAGTTTTGGGCTGGGTACCAGTAGGCAGGTAGGAACAAGTAAACAGGTGGGTACCGGTAGGCAGGTTTGGGCTGGGAATCAGTAGGCAGGTTTGGGCTGGGAATCAGTAGACAGGTTTTGGGTTGGGAACCAGTAGCAGGTTTTGGGTTGGGTACCAGTAGACAGGTTTTGGGCTGGGAACCAGTAGCAGGTTTTGGGCTGGGAACCAGTAGGCAGGTTTTGGGCTGGGAACCAGTAGGTATGTTATGGGCTGGGAACCAGTATGCAGGTGGATACCACTAGGCAGGTGATGGCAGGAAATAAATCAGCATTGGAAGAGCCAAGAATCGGTTTTTCAGAGTCAGGCCAATTTCAGAGGTACCGTCAGCGTATTGCAAACAAACAAGTTTACTTGGATGGCCTGAGCTATAATAATCTAAGCAGATTTAGATGATTTAATATTCAATGAACATAACAAACTGTCAGTTGGTCAGGTAAAATTAGGGAGTGAGAATTGTTCAGCAAAAATAACAATAATGCTGATCATCAATTAACATTCTGTTCAAATATTCTGTCAACATTAAAAATTGATGTTCAATTAATGGTCACCAAGTTTACAAGTGTATAACAGGTAAGAGTTTGAATGTAAATATCAGTACAATGGATGTATACACCATGTGTATGAATACATATTAAATAGATGGGAGTACTAGTATTGAAATGGACCATTTAAGTTAAAAATCAAAGTCAATATTAGTTTTAAGATCAGTAAATTGTCAACCGATTTACTTGTAGGGAAAAAACTGGGACTAAACAGATGGACAAGAAATATAATTTGGGTGAATAGTTTTATGTTTACAATAAGTCCATTGAAACATTCAAGTACTTACAAGTATGTTCACAATACCTGGACCTCCGGTTTAATATGTAGAAACTATCAACACAGTAAACAACTTGAAGTACATTAATGGTCAGTTTACACCTGACCCAAAAAATGCAACTTGCTTTTTGCTTTTCTTTCAAAACTGACAATGATGTAGTTGTAACAACTTGAAATTCACAGTCTATCATTCAATGGTTGGTACTGGCATCATTTTAGGGGTGAGAAAGCTCAATGGCAAACAAGAAATATCTTGAAAAAAGATGTGCAACATAAAAAAATGTCGAGATGTTACGATTGCTGATCACTCCAGATCCTAAATGAATTTCTGCATGTCAAGGTTACACATGTTCGGTTGAAGAGAAGTTGGTTTAGTGGTTAACTTAAGATTTGATTGGTTTAAACAACACTGCTATGCAAATAGCGAAGCCATGTTAGTACGGCTGTGCCGAAAAAGAACTTTTAAAACAGAGGAAACCGATTTAACATCCAAGAACCATTTCAGTGCATACCTAACTTAATTGGAAAACTCAGTTTGAGAGCGAGTCTCGTCCAAACAAGATTGTGAAAGTAAGGAGGCAATGACATGTTCTCGAACTTTATTCAACATTCATGAGGTGTGTAATTATGTGGAAGAAATGTAGGCATGTACCTTAATACGCACCTGGATATAACATGCATCATTTCTGATTACCAGTATATGTCGTAATATATGAAAGTTGGTTAACTAACAGTATATAAGTTATAACTAATGATAACTTCACATGATCTGAGGAACATACATTTAAGAATACATTGCAATCAACATTTTTTCATATTCCTTTAATTTAGTTCCTCCACATGATGTCTCATCAAGCACTTTGAGAATTTGTGCAGGTACTTTACGTCATGCCAACATAGCATCGGACCAGACTGTCTCACCATCACACTCCCAGTAATGGGGAATATAATACATGGATACAGTCAGTTTACAACCAGCTTCATTTTGTACATCAGATTGTAGGCATACTTGTCGGCTCAGGCCATCCTTGAAAGTTTGTTTGGCATAACCCTCCCGACTCATGGAAATGGCCCCTTCTCAAACCCATTTTGGGCCTAAAAAAAAAATATCTGTGTTTAGGGTAACCCGACCCTACCTGTCGAAAAATCCCGACCCTAGAGTTTTTTACGACCCTGGAGATTTTTTTTTCGATTTTTAATTGTTTTTGAAAAAAAAAAAAAAAAAAAATTGTCCCTACCCTACCTAGCATTTTTGAGACCGTTACCCTAAACACAGATATTATTTGTTTTGGCCTTGGTATCCGGGTGGGGGAATTTTTTTGGCAGTGTATTTTATGTCCACAAAAGTAATAGATATCATTGATTACCTACCTACCTGCCCACCCATATTGTGCTGGGTAGGTTTATGCCAAACAAATATTTTTTTTAAGATAGCCTCATCTAGAAATTCCTGATTAGGAATTTTGATTAAAACTCCATGTTGCTTAGAAAGAATTCTATAATGAAGAAAGAATTAACTACAACCATCTCGGGTATTTGATTCACAGACTGACAAATTTTATGAAGCTTTCTGTTTCACTCAACCAACCTTTTATTTTTCTGACAGAAGCATCCATCATAAAGTACAAAACTGTGCATACAAAATGAACTATGAATTCCTTAAAGAAAAAAATAATTAAACAAGCCAAATGGAAAAGGATGATCTTATTCTTAACTTAGAATGTCTTAACTTAAGAGCGATCACAAACATGACCAGGGCCTACCCGCATGTCGGCCTCGATACAGCAATTTAATATACCATATAATTACCGGTATGTCCTATTTAACATGCACAGCGCACTACAAAATACCAATCTAGTACAAAATTAAGGGTCAAATTGCAGATTTCGATTTTTTGGCAATTGCCAAACAATTGTATAACTTTTGTCAGGAAATAAATAAATAATGACACTGCAAAACGTTTTGCAATATCGGATTAACCTGATGTGTTAATTAATTACCACAGACAGAGCTCAAAATCAATAGGGGTCATCAACTTGTCATAACCAGTAGGCCTATCAAGTTTGAGGACAATAGGCCCAAGTGTTCTCGAGTTATTAAGCGGAAACCGTTTTTCAAGTCTAGGTCACTGTTACCTTGACCTCTGACCAATTGACCTCAAAATCAATAGAGGCCACATAATTTTAATAACCAGTTGGCATGTCAAGTTAGAGGACCATAACCCAAGTGTTCTTGAACGGAAACCAAACTTGTAAAATTCATGAAGGGTTTTTGTCCGCCTTGTAAAATTCACGTAGGGAATTTTGTCCACCTTGTACAAAATAAGCGAAGGGGATTTTGTCCGGAAGGGATTTTGTCCTACACTCACGCACGGATGAAGGACACCGTGCCAGTGAGTAAATAAGCCTTTGGCCAGAAGAGCAGAAAACTAACAGACAAACGCCTGGACAGGAAATGGTGATTACAATAGGGCACCCACACTATACTATAGGCTCTGATTAAACCTATGCCTGATGCCAAAATCATTGCAATCCATCTTTATAGGAGCATAATTAGTCTAGTGAGAACCCCGAGTTTTTAATATTTCTTCCAAAATATCAAAGTGTAGCAATTAAAACCCTATACCCAAGTCAAAACACTTACACATGGCTACAATATCAACAATCAATAACGGAAAATACGATCCGCATCATATTGCCATGTATCTGATGTAACAAATTTACTGCTGAATCATAAATACACAACAATCATCACATACAAAGGATCATATCCGACGTTCAATCGATCATCAATCATCTAATAACGAGTCAATTATAGTTTACTATAACCCAAGGAGGGTGAGCTGTCCCGTATACCACACACTCAAGTGACTTGAACAATGTAAACTCAGGTCAGTAAGCATTGTTTCATTGTCACAAATCATTGATTGTATCACCTAAGTATCTTGATCCATTCACAAACCATATAATAGGATCATGAACGTCAGATATTAAATAACTTTGTCTACCATTGTTAATAAGCGTTCTTCACAATAAAACACAAAACATGACAGAGAACCGTTCAGTTCTTACAAGTAACATGATAGTAAATTGTTAAATGAAGGATACCGATAAGTCATTTTCTCTCAAAGTTTTTTTAAAACCAGGTGTTCGAGCATTAAGCATAATTTATCACGCACCATTTATTCATTAGAATACAGAAATACACATCGAAGTACGGCATGAAACATCTGTATGCATAATGTATAATCTGCCAATGTAATGATGATAACTTATAGATAAATCCCAATCATTAACTATACACTATATATTACAGTAACATCATCATAGCGTAGCTTCATGACTCATTTACTGTAGGATTTCTGTACTGCAGGCATAATCTGTATATATACGATCAAACAGAGCCATGAACAATTAACTATAAAATATGTTTCCAAAATAGCAAAATATCTTTGGAGCAGCCAAAACCTGGAAGAAATCATGTTAATATAGAAACAGTCATGTGTACATGCGTATATGGTGAAACTGGTTATAAATGTTCATCCGAGGCGTAACACATGTCAACCATTTCCTAAAATATGACCAAGCCAAAGAAAGCTGGGTCACAAGTTAGGGATTTTCGTTGTTGGTTTGTTTTTCACGTATCTATATAGGGGCAGAAACCACTACATCTGACTTACAGAATTTTAGCCATAAAAATACAGTACATTTGTACATGTAGGGGGTATGCTTTATATTACCGACCATTAGGGTCCATCAGGCTACATGTAGGGGGTATGCTTTATATAACCAACCATTAGGGTCCATCAGGTTACATGTAGGGGGTATGCTTTATATAACCAACCATTAGGGTCCATCAGGTTACATGTAGGGGGTATGCTATGTATTACCAATCATTAGGGTCCATCAGGTTACACGCAAGGGGTATGCTATATATTACCAATCATTAGGGTCCATCAGGTACACGCAAGGGGTATGCTATATATTACCAATCATTAGGGTCCATCAGGTACACGCAAGGGGTATGCTATATATAACCAATCATTAGGGTCCATCAGGCTACATGTAGGGGGTATGTTAATTGTTATTAAATTACTGATCATTAGGGTCCATCAGGTTACATGCAACAGACATAGTTATGTCTAACCCGACTTTATTGGCAACAGTAACTTAACCATGTCACAAACTAAATGAACATATCTACAGTATGTAAAAATATAAATGTATATCACTTGATTATACATGAACTTAAGAGTTTGACTGGCAGATCTAGACATCACACAAAGAAGTCACACTGTTATGGAGTCTAATATATTACCCTAACAAAAAGCAAGTTTGAACCCAAGTCAGAACTTCTGTGTTTACTACATATTGGCTGAAATATTTCCAATTCACTGTATATGTTTTATGGCACTAACGTATGGTTTTATGACATGCAGAAAAGATTCTCTTAATTCATAAAGTTCATCGCTACAAATAAAACTACCATAAATGAGTAGGGCTATAGCATACGTGTAGTTTGCGTATAGCATTAGTATATGAATGGCTGTGTTATCATATCCCCCCACATGAAATAAATTAATTTAACACACTAACATATGAATACCAAAAAAAAAATCAAAACTTCATGTACACAACACTTCAGACTTTTCAGTTGTTAATTGATTTTTTATCAATTCTTCATCAAAGCAATCTTGCATAGAAAATATCACAAATCAACGTTTCTGTCAAAATCACAATGTTTACATGTGTGATAAGAAGTAACATCATTAGCCTAAGACCTTCGCACATTTTATCTTCTTCAAGAAAATTTATCTTTCAAGGTTTGATATGACAAATTATGTACAATGTGCATGCGTAGATCCAGCAACTCAGGGGAGGAGGAGCCTAGCTCTTGGTAAGTCAGTGAGGGGAGGAGGAGACTAGCTCTTGGTAAGTCAGTGAGGGGAGGAGGAGGCTAGCTCTTGGTAAGTCAGTGAGGGGAGGAGGAGCCTAGCTCTTGGTAAGTCAGTGAGGGGAGGAGGAGCCTAGCTCTTGGTAAGTCAGTGAGGGGAGGAGGAGCCTAGCTCTTGGTAAGTTAGTGAGGGGAGGAGGAGCCTAGCTCTTGGTAAGGCAGTGAGGGGGGGAGGAGCCTATCTCTTGGTAAGTCAGTGGATCTAAGTCAACCATTGGCGTCCCTAGAGTTTTGCCTATAATAAGATATAAAGGACAACCTTATTTTGCTAAAATCTTGGGGTCTGGATCGCTGGTCCCCACCCCACTGGATCCGCACATGATGTGTACAGATATAACATGACAGACACATGACCTCCTGTCCCTCCGATTCAATTTGATGTTCAATGATCATTAACAACAAGTATAAGATAATTATACTGCTTCTATACACTAGTTTTCCTACACAGACAAACACATTCAACCACAACCTGGGCAGTGTTAGTCACATTAAATGATTGATAAAACACTTTGGTTGAATAAGGTAAACTCAAAGCAATTTAAACTCCTTAAAGATTTTTTAACAACCAAAGCAAATCAATGTTCATACCGTAATTCATTCCGTTTCAAATACTTAGAACCAACATTATCCACAAAATTAGTGAATTACCCAAGAAACCTTGACACTGAATAAATTACCAAGCCATTCAGATCCAGTCTACTTACACAAATATTTTTTGCTTTTGATTCATTGAATGTTAATACCATAAAATCACTGTATAGTCAATATGAGTGACAATGTTTACAAACTGGCAGCTTACCAAAGTAAATACAAACAGTAAACCAGGATATATTTTAAAGAAAAGAAGAACCAAGTACATACCATTTTCATCTTGCATGCGCTTGATATGCGTAAAGGCCTCCTCAGCTGCCGTTATAAGTCGAGCACGACGCTTT
Source organism: Mactromeris polynyma (assembly GCA_032209605.1). Taxonomy (NCBI): domain Eukaryota; kingdom Metazoa; phylum Mollusca; class Bivalvia; order Venerida; family Mactridae; genus Mactromeris; species Mactromeris polynyma. The sequence goes on along the minus strand of JASFXZ010000030.1, from coordinate 5,160,197 downwards.
CGCACTCGTCGATCATACTCCTGCTCTTCATAGAATCTATCATTGTGACTGGCCTCTCGCCTCCGAGCCGCAGCAGCAAACATCGCGCGAGACCTTGCATGGTTGTTAGACTGTTGACCTCCTCCGTCAACATCATAAAATTTAAGTCCAGACATTTTCATAGGTTTTTTCATCACATTTTCTAAATATGGATTATAAACCAGGAAGTCTTTGTAATATTGTTCCAAAATCCAGACGGATGCACGCTGAATACTCAAATGTCCGAGTGAATATGTCCGACTTGTGCCATCTGGTGACCTCACAACATGTAGAACAAACTGAGGCTGCAGTTGTCGTATGATAAGCAGAATAATGGCAATATAATGTATGAACAATAGCGCATCAACTAGATGGACTGAAAACTGTACAATGTTGTAAAATGAGAACTCTTTTTCCTGCATGATTTTAACTCCATAGAAAAGCCAAAAGGCGAATGTGAGAACAAACACAAGAAAAAGAACCACCACTCGAAATACGAACACTCGCGGCATTGTGGCACGAGGTGCATGGAAAAACAATGCTACAGTTCCAATTAACAATATGAGTAGTTTAAATGCCATGCTTATAAGGAGGCCTTCACATTCTACGAAGCATGGTTCTGTCTCCCAACCTCCGATTTTTAGTCGGGGTAAAACAACCATTGCAATGGGCGAGAAAAATCCCAACAGACTAAGTATGGCAGCAAGTCCAGTGCTGAGATATCTACAGCAATCAAATCCATTACTATCATCATCAAAACTTTCCTTATCAAACTTTCTCATGTCGTCCATAGAGAAACCAGTCTCACTTGTATTCCCAGTGTATGCGGTTGTATTGTCCCCCCAATTATCATCCTGTGGTAGAATCTGCACTTCAATTCTTTCACTCTCAGCAATACGACTATCAACATCGGAACCATTCCCAGGAGCCTGTATGGTAACAGAACGGTCATCACGAATACGATCTGATGTACGACGATGATTGTTGGATGATGATCCATGCGATCGATGACGATGATGACGACTATGATGACTGCCGTGACTACGGTGCGATCTTTCTGACCTATCGCTACGACCTGAACGTACTGATTCTGCCCCGTCCATTCTTCTCGGTGTTAGTGGACTGACCTCGATAGGCTGATAATTATCAACTGAAAAGAAACAGAACAATTAAGCAGATATATCTAAGTACATATCCATATAAAAATGATAATACGTTTCATCAGTAAGCAAACATACTTCAGCAAATACACAAAATATCACGAACATCATAAGAGATAACTGGCGTAATTGTAATATTAGTACATATATAGAAACATCTTCTCTATGCAAATATCGTATAAATATCACAAATAAGTAGTACAGACTGTCATAATTCCGATACAGACAGTATAAACTAACCACAAAAGGTTTAAATCCACAAATGTATGACTTAAATATAAATACATATGTAATAAAATATTTTAAAGCAAGTCCAAAAGATGATCCAACGAACAATTTAAGCATTGCAGAAAAAATACATATCAAATTATGATATCGTAGAAAAAAAATCATACACAAGAAAAAATTTAATTAAAAAAAAAAATATGAACCCTGATAAACTGTGTATCCCTGCATTTTTACTACACTTGTTTATCAGCTGAAGAACACAGGTAAAGTAAGATCAATTTTTCCAGTGAGCCAAAAGTTAGATCTATACAGATGGGACAAATTATAACACATCAACATAAAGCCCGTCATGCTGGGCTTACTTCAAACAAATGGAGCAATTTTTGGCAATTTTCTCCCAGATCAGGGAAAATTCACTTGCCTCATATTATTTATATTATCTTCAGTAATTATCAGTAAGTGTTTCATCTATCTTTCATAATCCCAGTAAATCATTTCATGTACAGTAAACATAATCCAACATCAAAATATATACTATAATCAAAACAAACTAATAATGAAAATAGTTTCTAATGTGGGTGTGTGGCACAGAACACTGGAATGCTTCGGATTTTCTTGGGAGAAATAGGATGCATTGAAAAAGCGGATAACGTCGAAGATGAAATAGCAGACTTGAGGTAAAATTAGTGGCATGTTTTTTTTCTTTGAATAAATCTTTACTGTTTTGTGTAATTAAAATGTCATGTATACGTCGGGATTGGGTTTTACTACCATGCATTGTTTTGCTAAAAATATTTAATATTTATAGCTGCACATATTGACATACATTATTGTGAACTTAACATTCAAACACTGTAGTAGATTTAAAGTTAGAAAATTTACATTTGCATGAATAAGAAGACAACGGAATGTAATTTTATTTGACCTAAGTAATATATAGTACAATGATTTGTTTAACATTGTGATAATATAAACATGTCACAAGTTGAAATCTCCTACCCAGGGGATAGAAAAAACAGATCATGGAATTACTGTGACAAAATTAATTGATCCTACTCTTGAAAAAGTCCTTAGAAAAATCAAAGTCTGTCAACTACTTCAAATGAATGAACATTTTAATTCAAGGTTTAAAAATCAAAAAGTTTATGCCTAAAGTGTATTTTAAATACATTCTATCAGAGTAAAATAGTGCAAACTTTCCTGGCTAAAACTTTAAAGACAATATAAATCAGTGTCCATTCAAACAAACAAACAAACAAAGACAGAAATTATTCACCACCTATAAATTTGAAGTGTCAGTAGCTGTACTGAATAAACACAGAATCCAAGTGATGACCACTTCGGTAATAATGTTATTTCATCATTGATACTATTCACAACATTAGATTTCAGCCATTTGAATGTGTAAAAACCTTGAAAGCAAGAAACCCAGATGGGCAGCTGTTATCTTCAACAGGGCTTCTTTCTTTTATAAACAGGGGTTCCATTTGACCCTTAAGTTGACCTTTTGACCCCTGTAATTTCCAAAAAGCCACATTGGGACTCCCAATGATTCTGACTCATCAATTTTTCTCTAAATGATAGGTAATTTGGCTATACAATGGTAAAAGCCGGTCAAAAATTATCAACATGACCCTTGAGATTCAGCACCTAGCAAAACACTTGTCCTGTAAAAGGACCCATTCCTAAATTCAAAATAGGATGCTTTTTCCCAATCCAAAGCTTAAAAATTCTTCTTCTAAATTAAGGGCTTAAAATGGAAATACAGCATTGATTATTGATAAGTTTGCATCATAGTAATAGCAAAAAGAAGTGATGGTGTCACCATTTGTAACAAGTTATCATGGAGAATACTTAAATTAAGTGGTTTTGAGAAAAATGCAATAAATTTGATCTAAACCTATTCCCAATTTAGACATTCTTGACGCTATTAAATATTCCCCATCACACTGGAACCAGACACATTCCCGAAGTGGTGAAAAAGTCTCGCAAAACCAAACCCTACCTGACTAGTTCAGCAGTTGTGTCATTTAGGTAGGTAAGGAATTTGTTTTATTTACCTCGTTGTTTTTTGTAAACATATGTCTAACAAGATTAATAACCCCGCCATACTGCTTTGTCAGACGTTTTCCTTAAGAAAATCAAAGATTGCTGCCAGTCAAGACAATGAAATTGTCTATCATTAAAGGGCTGTCAAATATCATCCGACCAGAATGTGCTGACAATATGCACAGCTACTAGGCTTGGTAGAAATAATTTGTTTGAAGTTTCATGGAGCACCATGTGACATGACCGGAAAACATGCGTGACTCTTATAGAGACCCCACTTCACACTTTGTGAACAATAACAAATAATAAACCTGTCATACATTTATTAAAAAAATTTTTATTTAAAGATAATGTTTGATACATATATGCATATATATCACTTAATGTTTGTTTATATTAATACCTATTCTCAACCCTGTCGAACTTTCATTTCAAAGTGACAAACTTGAAGACTGAAGCGTGACACAACCAGTAAAATGGCAGTTATACAAATGTAGTACATTTAATTAATTACTGATCTATAATATTGCTTACTGCAGTTCTAATCAGATAAGCTTACATTTAGAAATGAACAACTGAATTTCAAGTAAATTTCACTTGTATTGAGTTGTAATAAACTAAATTTGAGTATAAAATAACCCAGGAAAATCAATGCTACACCATACATTGTTGCATGTTAACTAGAATTTCACTTTGTTTACAGAAAATCTATAAGCCTCACAGCCAATAAACATTAAAAAGCCATTGTGTCAGCAAAATGATAGCACAGAATATTGGCACAAAAGATCCTTGACAGTCAGAAATTTAAAATAGACTTTGAGTGGAATCTAGTGGTCCATCATTGATATATGATTAAGCAAAGAAGGCATTTTATAAGTAAATGTTTCTTTAACTAAAAATGCAGAATCAGACCTTTTTCTGTCCATTTTAGGAAAAATACCCTAGATAAAGTGGGAAAATTTGAGTAGTTAAGTTTGCAAATTTTGGGAAATTTTAACCACTTCAACACCAATTTTGGTAATTTTCATAGTTAAAAGAACAGGCTAAAGTCAAATGTTCTGAGTACACACTTTTAGAACATGAATACATCAATGAAAACAAAATCAAAATTCAAACAAGTGTTTATGAGTCCCTATTCTTACAATCTAACTCATGTCTTCGCCTCAGCAGAAGAAAAATCAATATCAGTGTCAAAATCAATGGTGTGTGACAGAAATTATGAAAATTGACAGAAATTATGAAATCCTAATGCCCTAGTGCACCAATCTCGGTTGGAAAAAAATATGTCCAAATAGTTTTGTACAAGATCGAGAAACTGGACACAAACAAAAAGACATAAAGATATGTTAAAAAATATGATGTGGACGACACTGGAAGAACGCACATGTGCAGTTTCAATGCTTCCAGTTGGTATGTCGTTAAGACAAAGATGATTTTATTGACTAATTGTCATTTTTTGCTACATATAATACTAAAAATAACATTATTTGCATTCGATTTGAGAAAACATCCGGTTTTCATTATGTTTTAGCATCAGATGTTATGTTATACAGATACTTGATATATCATCAATATTTCTCATCCGATTTATTGATATTGTCAATATGCATCTTGCCACAACCCCAAGATCTGAAGTAGAGGGGGGCAGTCATCAACAGTACCACCCTGAATCTCCTCCATTCAGTGAACCTGTTAGTAGTTCAAGAGAAGGAAGATTTTCAAAGTGGTTGAATGAAATATTAATTCTAGACAATAGACAGAAACTTTTACAATGGAGTCCTTGGTTCAATACATGTATCTTGCACTTTTTTCGATAGGTCAGACCCCTTTAAGACTTTAACAACAATATGGACTGGTCTTATTCATTAACAATGTTTTTTTAACTTACTGAATTTTCAATACATCACAAGTGAAACAATGCTTGCCTGTTGTTATGTGATGCTGAAAGTTTGTGAAACATTAACGTTGTCCAACTGTGAACATATCAGATTCAGAATTTGAGCAATGTGGTTACCTCACAATATGACAGTCTTACAGCGACCTGCCATAGCATGACTGTAAGCTATGTCTTTAAGATATAAACATTCACTTACATATTTAAGCAAGTGTTATCAAATTTATGTTTTCAGAAAATTTACATATAAGATTTCAAGTCGTCTGAAAAATCATCAAATAGAACTGGATGCCCTGCATCTTTATCAGACAAATTGAAATCATGCCTGCAGGTGATGTCTGACCAGGTACCCAAGTAGCTAGAGCATCAGACAAAGGTTGTTGGTGTCAATGGTTAGAGTCCTAACTTGCCATACATCATTACATGGTTGCGTGCTCATTTGGGATTGAATATAACGGTTTTATCCAAACAACAACAATAACATAACTGGTACAGTAACTCCAATCCAGCATGTGCCTATATTCTATGCTGTAAGCCAAGCTGACCATGTCTCTCTGTAAGCTACTTGCTGGCATGTACATCTTTTACTTTTGATATATAGCATGTCCTATTGTTATTTTAAATCTGTTTTTCTCTTTCTTCTTAGTAACATGTTTATTAGGCTGACACACAAAAATGACTAAACCCCAAATAAGGGTTTGACATGATGTTTGAAAGACAGACATACCACAGCAAGCAACCATCTAGCCACACACTGCCACTCGGTACCCCTGCCACTGCTTGATTCAACACACGGTCATATCTACCAGCCCGTTGTTTCTGAATAAATGACTGCTCTTAACTAAATATGACTCACTACTAATATAAGACAACAACAAGTTTATCACTGTGCACGTCTTCAACTGTTTGGACAGTGGAACAGAACACATGAGAGAAGCAAACCAAATCCGAATTTCGGCGAAATCACAATTTTGGATATTTGAATAATTTTTTAACATTAGCATAAATAAAGCATTTTAAAACAAAAACTTACAGTTTTCAATTAAGTTTCAATTTCCTTAATAGCCCTCAGGGTGTGCAAAGCATGATCTTAGCTTGAGACACAGAACCATCCAGGAATTCAGCGGGTAAAAGTTGACACCTTTGTTAGTCTATTTCGGCTCCATTTTGAACCAACAAGTCTAATTGGCTGTTCCAACCAAAAGGAAAAGTAAGCAAATGGCCGTGTTATAGCAATATTGGATGTTTTTTTATTTAAATTGTAATTATAATCAATGCTTGGAATAAAATTGGTGTCTAAATTATTTAAAATTAGGCATAAATTAGATTAAAACAATAACAACACCATCGGGGTGGAAATAGGAACAGCCTTAATCGATTATCACGTGTACGGTGCAAAGGTACAAAATTCCAGTGTAAACATTGGGCGTAAGTTGGCAGAATTTTGGTTTAATTTGTAATAATATGGACTTGACAACTATGTTTTAACTAAAATCTACAATCATGTAAATATTGTAAGGTTGATACAATTGCCAAAATTTCCAATATCTTGGTATTTATAAAGATCATCCTTGGGTTTGTTTATTCGTACTCAAAATAATTCGATCCAATATTATTTATCCGTGCTATAGTAAGTAGGGAAACTATTAACATCACTAGCAAATATTAAATAGCATACGAAAATTATTAATCATAATATTGACATGATTAGACTTTATTCATAAATGAATTTGGTCATATAAGCTTGTCAAAATTATGTATATATATAGAGTGGAAGGTTTTGGTCTAGATTACTCTTTACTAGTGTAGGGTTAGCTAAGCCAGTTGGATGCTCTTCTAATGTTTAGGGGAAAGTGGTTTCAGCCCAACATCGAATGCACATTTCCCCATAAAATATTTTGGGGGCCGGGTCATTGTGGTTGAGCATCAAATGGCAGAGTGTGAGGATAGATGACCCCCCAATGAGCTCTGTCTGTAGAGCACAGTATTAGGTTTGAGTATGATGTGGGTTCACAGGAGCTAAAATAGATTTTAGAAAGTGAACATTTGCAAATCTTCTTGTCCCAAACCATAATGCCTAGAGCTATGATATTTGGTTTGTAGCTGTGTCTAGTGGTCCTCGACCAAGATTGTTCAAGATTACTACATTCTGTCAAAAACATAGCTGCCAGAAGGACGAGTTCTTGTTCCCTATAGATTAAATGACATGTAACGGATAACCAGTTGCCTACCTTGAAACTCGGGGTCACTTTTGAAGTATATATATACATGTAAACAACAGTTTTAAAGTAACCTATATATACCTTATTGTTGGCACATTAGTCTTAATCAGCCAAAATGGCAGCATACTCAGGTGAGTGATATAGTGCCATCATGGCCCTCTTGTTTCAGGTTTCTTCTGATAGCTTGTTCCAGTTACAATGGCCAAGCTTCAAGAATTTGCCCCTGGTGTGTCTGACTACAGCACAGTTCATGAGCCAGTTGGGGATTTCTTTGATAACAGTCAGGTATACATCTTGTACATATCCTGGGGAATATCAAGGGTTGACACAGAGTGGTATAATACATGAATATGTCTGGTTTCACATCCAGCCCTGATATGTTCAATGTCAGTTTAATTGAAATGGGTAGTTACATTCAGAGTTTGCATCAAATAATGGCAAACCTTATTGTCAATGGACCAATGTCAACAATTGTATAGGTCATCAGAATCATATAGAACAGCTATGTGGTTTAAGTACATTTATTAATGAAGAATTTGATGATCTATTATATGTCTAAAATCTTCCTATGTTTTTTTATACAATTGCATAATTTCCATGCTGTTCATTTATTTTTTAAATAAAACATTTTGAGACATACTTATGTCTGCTTTATACTAATGAGTATATTTCATGTTAGATCCAATCAGGATAGCTTTCAACAAGGTCTGATGTTGATAATCATGGGTACCATTCAGCCTTTCTTAATACTAAGTTACCATGGTGTCCAGCAAAGTATTAATTCATGAATATATTCCAAAGAAAATACAAATTTACATCTGTATGTCATGTTTACAGTTGAATGTTTTAAAGTAAGACTATGCTCATTTTTTGTTCATTTGTTTACTTAAACAAACACGAAAAACATATTTCCTATAGTTAAAACATCAATAAACATGCAAAGAATGAACTCATAATGTATTAATCCATAATTGTTGAAGAAAGATGTTTGTACATCATAAATTAAAAAAAAATGATTTTTTTTAATTATCTGGCTATTTTAAAGGTTTTGACTGTTAGTAATATGATAAAAAAATTTTTGTTTCAATCAGTTATACATCGCAATGGTTCTTATTAGAGATGTTTTAGCCAATGTAACAACAATACTGGATAAAGCCAATTCAAACATTTTATGTTCAGATGAGCCAGATACATCTTTAAGCAGTCTTGTTCTCTGTAATTGGTCAAAGTGTGTCTATGGTTTAAGTATTATTCACTGATACTTGTTTGATTATATGTTTTATTAGATTGATTGGGGAAAGTACAAGCTTACACAGGAACAGATTGACCAGTTCTGGCGGGATGGTTTCCTACTGAATATACCTGTACTCACCCATCTACAATGTGACAAACTACTGCATGATTACAGATATTTCATGGTATATCTTTGTCATATGAAACAAAAACTTCATAATGTATAGATAGTAATTTTTTTCTTCCATCAAATACATTGCGAATTGGATAAAACAAGCATTTAGAAGTAAAAAACATCATCTTAATAATGAACTTATTTGTTGTGATTAATCATTTAGTAAGTAAATGTTGTACATATATTATTATTTCAACATTTACTTACATACCGATATCCAAATTACTTGTTTAAGCATACAAGACAGGGTTGTGAATGTACAGTCAAATCTGTCTGTAAAGACCACCCATGGGAACAGCAGAATGTGGTCTTTGTTTACAGGTGGTCTCTATTACCAGATTAAATATCATTGAAAATGGTCTGATGGGAGATAAAATTGGTGGTTTTTGCAGACAGTTTTTGCAATAACGGTCTTTGTTTGCAGGTGGTCTTTAACACAGGTTTGACTGTAGTTGGTATTGAGCTTCCTTTTGTGTTGCTATCTGCATAATTCACACCTTGATGGCTAAATAAATACTTGCTTTTACTGAATAGAGATCCACCCAGTGTATTATGAGGTTTGAATTCTGTGTTTGTTTTGTGCATTTCACTTGAAAGAATATTATCAGCCCTCAATTATTCTTAAAACTACATTTTGTCAAACTAACAATTGAGTCAGGTTTTGTTCAAACAATATTTAAGGAGCTAACACAAAGTGTTGATCGTGAGCTATTAGGATCGTTGGGTGTGTGCCATCTTGTGCCATCCGTCAACAATTGTTTTCAATGTCATCTTCTTCATAGCACAATGGATTTAGCCCAAACATCACAGGAATGATGCTTGGGTGGGTCACTTTCGAAGTTGCATAAATCATTCTGGTCTGCTGCATAAATCATTCTTGTCCGCTGCATAAATAGGTCACAGGAGCTAAAAAATATATTTTAATAGTGTAAACTTCGAAAACTTCTTGCCTAAAACTGTTATCATTACTGTAGATTCACATTCATAATATATATATCTTAGTATATTTAGACTATGTATTTATTAGAGGCCTACATTGTGCTTTATGGAGGCTGTGCATGTGTGTCAGAGGTTGACTGGATTTAAAGGAATAAAAATAATTCCAGGTAACCTTCTACCACAACACCAGCTGCATGAAGCACAAAGGTCTAATCATGGAGAATGTACAGTGTGGTGAATTTTAACCTTTTTTCAATATTCCAAAGGTAAGGAGTCATCCCTACTATTAGGCAATAAAATCCCTACTCTTGCCCTACTTTTTAAAAAAATAGCCATACTTTATCCCTACTTTTTGAAAAGAGGTGAGTTGACAGCCTGCTCACACCTACTGAACTTTTGCTGGGTAGGGTTATACCTAGTCCAGCCACGGACGTCACATCTCTATACTGTCGCTGTAAAACTCTGTTACGAAGACGCGTGTAAAAGTCGGAGTACAGAGACACGTATGCGGGGCTAGGTTATACCAAAAAAGTTACAAGGGTGGCCCAGCTAAGAAAAAATCCCAGTCACTGGAGACAAATATTTTTTCCTTAATGGAACTTGATTAGAATAATTCAATGAATTGATGATATATTTTTCAGGGAGAAGAGAAACATGGTGGAATGGATATGTTGTATGAATTCCATAGCAACCAGACTGGTGACCCTAACAACATTCTCATGCATTCTCTGGGTCATTGGAGACTTACGCAACATTTTCATGACCTTGTTTTTCTCCCTCAAGTTGTGGTAACTCATTATTTTATCAAATTTCTGTAAGCAAGATTAGATTACCTGCAGATGTTTATTTTTAGCTTAAACTTATTTATTTTTTCGTTGATTGCGAAACAATTCAAACACAGCCTACAGCATAGTAGTCGAAGTGAAGGTCGTGAGTTCTCAACTTGGGCAAGCTTGAATCCAGAAAATAGACGCAAGTTCTGATTACTAACACTGAAAGCAGTCATCTAGAGTGAATAATATAAGTCGCAAACTTGTTTCCCAATCGTTGTACAATAAATAAGTTTAAACTGTGCTTAAAAAATTGGAGCAAGGTTTGTGAAACCGAGCCTAGATTACTGATATGTTCTCAAGTATAACACTATGTTTAGTATTGTAATGGGATTTGAACCTTTGGATAATATACTCACATTAACTTACCTTAAACATGTATACCAGTATTTGTGACAAAAGTTTTACTTACTGGACAATTGATCTACTGAAGATTGTCTTTCCTTGTTCATTGTTTCACAGAAACTGGTCCAAAGATCTTTGTTAAAGTAATGTAACATAAAAATAATGTACAGAGCATTAGTGAGTATTTTTGCGAATCGGCAATTTCAGAGAAAGTATGAGGAAATGTTTCCAAATTGCCAAAATGAACATCGTTATATTGAATAGCCAAGTATGTAAAAAATTATATCTACGAGTACTACAGTGAACAAGGAAATTTATGCTGGCTGATGTTTTTGCAAAATTTGATGATACATTTCCATGTTGCAAGGGTTGCCACTTACACAGTAATCCATCATATGTTACAGGCTCCTGTGTCACAGCTGTTAGAGCCAGATGGTACCACGTCATCTGTTAGATTCTGGCATGATCAACTGTTTGCTAAACCAGCAAAACATGGTGGATGTGTTGCATGGTAGGTGAGACTGTTTCATATCTGTAGTTTCATGTCTGTCGTTTCATGTCTGTCGTTTCATGTCTGTCGTTTCATGTCTGTAGTGTCATGTCTGTCTTTCATGTGTAGTGTCATGTCTGTAGTGTCATGTCTGTAGTATCATGTCTGTAGTGTCATGTCTGTAGAGTCATGTCTGTAGTATCATGTATGTAGTGTCATGTCTGTAGTGTCATGTCTGTAGTATCATGTCTGAAGTGTCATGTATGTAGTGTCATGTATGTAGTGTCATGTCATTAGTGTTGTGTCTGTAGTGTCATGTAGGTAGTGTCATGTCTGTAGTGTCATGTATGTATTATCATGTATGTAGTGTCATGTCTGTAGTGTCATGTCTGTAGTATCATGTCTGTAGTGTCATGTCTGTAGAGTCATGTCTGAAGTATCATGTATGTAGTGTCATGTCTGTAGTGTCATGTCTGTAATATCATGTCTGAAGTGTCATGTATGTAGTGTCATGTCTGTAGTGTCATGTCATTAGTGTTGTGTCTGTAGTGTCATGTAGGTAGTGTCATGTCTGTAGTGTCATGTCTGTATTATCATGTCTGTAGTGTCATGTCTGTAGTATCATGTCTGTAGTGTCATGTATGTAGTATCATGTATGTAGTGTCATGTCTGTAGAGTCATGTCTGTAGTATCATGTCTGTAGTGTCATGTCTGTAGAGTCATGTCTGTAGTATCATGTATGTAGTGTCAGGTCTGTAGTATCATGTCTGTAGAGTCATGTCTGTAGTTTCATGTTTGCAGTGTCATGTCTGTAGTGTCATGTCTGTAGTATTATGTCTGTAGTGTCATGTCTGTAGAGTCATGTCTGTAGTGTCATGTCTGTAGTGTCATGTCTGTTGAGTCATGTCTGTAGAGTCATGTCTGTAGAGTCATGTCTGTAGTGTCATGTCTGTAGTATCATGTCTGTAGTGTCATGTCTGTAGTATCATATCTGTAGTTTCATATCTGTAGTTTCATATCTGTAGTTTCATGTCTGTAGTATCATGTCTGTATCTTGTGTACAGGGATTTACAGTCAAACATCACTTATTTGACCGCCTTCTATATGAATACCTGGTACCATCCGAAATAAATATCAGGTCCTGCTCTCTTTCCTCTATTGTTCTGTATAAAATAATGTGGATCATACTTAATTGCTCTGTCTGTTTTGGAAAAAGAATTAAACCACAGTTACACAAGATATTTAAGCTGAAGAATTGTTGTGTGTTTTACACGACTTCTGACAGGTGGTGACGACAACGATATTTTTGTAGCGACAAGCAGATAACGTAGACGGCAACAATATATATGTATATGTTCTTGTTTGTTAAATAATTTCCATGATAATCTCGGTGTGTATTGCGTTAGCGAATGCAATGATGTGATTTTCGATTTAGTGCTTTGGTTCATACTTGGATACATGTGTTTTAAAATTTGAAATTAATGATAAAAGGAACTTCAATTGCGTATACATTTTGACAATGTTGTTTATTTTACCACATCATGATTCGTGACCGTGTGCTTCTCATATTGTGTTCTGTATGTATTTTATCATTTCTCTAAGTGTTATGAATTTATATGGGAATAAATAAAATACCAACAGAAATGGGTATCATAAAGTAGTTTGCTCATTTGATTAATATTTTGTTTATCATATTCTCAAACACTTTTCAGCCATGGTCCAGTGGTCAGTGCACTGGACTTGTAACCCGGCGATCCGGGTTCGATTCCCGGGCGCGGCAGGTCATACCCTTCCATGAAAATTTGACAAAAATGTCGATTTTCCTCCACATGTGGAGAAGTTGCCGGCTCCTTGTGGAAGGGTAAGTTAGTACTGGTAAGAATTCAGTCCAGGAAAAACTGGTTAGGTGAACCGGCGGCCGTATATAACTGAAATATCGTTGAGAAACGGCGTTAAACCCGATGAAACAAACATCAAACACTTTTCACATAACAAATAGTAGTTAACTCCCTTGGTATACGGAATGTATCTTCTTAGGCATGTTGAATTGAAATGGGTTATTCAAAACCCTGTATTATTCAAAATAAAATTAGCTAGGTTCGATGGTATTATCATTGTTAGAATGCATCCATTGCATGGATTACAGGTATGTGTTTAGTAATAGCCACAACATGGGCGGCATAAAGGGTCAAGGGGTTGAGAAGTGGACTCTTGATCCAAGCGTCATGAGTTCAAGCCCAGCACAGAGTTGGGTTTGATCACTGTATATTTGATTTTGCAGGCACCAGGATTATTCTTACTGGACGAGAACTACACCAATGAGACATTTAACTGTAATATTTATGTTACATTCCCTGGCAACCCAAATACAATTTTCACGGCTAACTAGCTAACTTTCTGCTTGACACTATATCATCCTGCTTAGCATTATGCTGTACTGGTAAAATGTCTAACCTTTTGTATGCACTGGGACTTAAGATTCACATAAAAGGGGGTAAAAAGGGAGTAAAAAGAACAATAGATATGGTTACTCCTCTAACCCTGTGGTATGAATTTTTCTCACTGGTAATTTCAATTAAATAATGTATGTTTTAGCTTATCATTAGCCAGCATTGTAATATGTTGTAATCACAGGGGCATAGCCAGAGCTGGTAGAATGTGTACACAAACAATATAGGGAGGCCTAAGGGCATCTGGTTACATTTTTTCACAAGCAAAACAGTTGAAGCCTTAAATATTCAGAAAATTTATATCCAAACTGTATACAAATGCTCAGCTGTTGGTAATTGTACATTTTACTATTTTTGATTTTTCATAATCATGCGTACTCGATGGCGTATTTTGCATACAAGTAGCTAGGCACCTGAATCATATGGTTGATGTATAATTTGTGATGATAATGCTTCTTGCAATCATTCCGGGGAGGAAGCCTGTGTTAGAGATTATTATAGAGGCTTATTACACATGAACCAATTATTTAGGCTGACAACACTACACATTGAATTGTTCATGACTTACAGCACATTGATAAATGAAAAACAACAAATGCATCCATTTTTTGAGATAGCAGTTTAGTGATGTCCTTGTTGCAATTTTTCCACCATATATTATTATCTACTCTTCCGCATTGTATTTGCATAAAAGAATTCTGACTCTGTCCCGCATTCTATCATTTTACCATTTACACTCAAACCTGTCTGTAAAGACCACCCATGGGAACAGCAAAATGTGGTCTTTGTTTACAGGTGGTCTTTATTAACATATTAAATATCATTGAAAATGGTCTGATGGGAGATAAAATTGGTGGTCTTTGCAGACAGGTTTTGCAATAGTGGTCTTTGTTCGCAGGTGGTCTTTAACACAGGTTTGACTGTACCTCCATTGTACACACTTTATCTACTGCGATACCCAGCTTCCCTGGCTAGTTTTTAGTTCACCTGTGATGAAGTAATCACCCTGTGTCCCTCGTCATGCGTCGTCATAAATATTTTGTTAAAATAACCTCTCCTCCTAAACAATCGGGTCAATTTCAACCAAACTTCACAGGAGTGTTCCTGGGGTGCTCCTCTGTCAAATTTCTTCAAATAAAGTGGTTTCATGTAGAACTCTGGATACCATGGAAAAACTTTGAAAATCTTCTTCGCACAAAACGCTGGCCCGATTTCAGAATAATTTCACAGAAATGTTCCTTGGATGACCCTCTACCAAATTCCTTCATGTCCGGATAATTTGTTAAAAAACATAAATGCCAGGATACACAGCTAGTTTTCTTCCCCTCAGAAACTGCTGTCACAGTTCAGTAGTAATTTCAAAGAATGGTTCGTTGGGTGATCCCCTACCAAACTCTTTCAAGCCATATGAATTGATTTAAAAAACACGGGCGCCAGAAGGTGATTCTGTCTATGACTAAGTGGAAAAATTCAAAATTTTCTCCTCGGAAGCCACTTGCCCCATTTCAAAATAATTTCACACAAATGTTCCTTTTGATGGTTCTCTTACCAGATTCCTTCAGAACTATGTTGAGGCAAGCAATGTAGGGCCATCATTGCCCTTGTTTTTAGCTCACTTGACCATTCCGTCATTGTGGCTCGTGACAACATCTCCTCCTATACCACTGAATAGATTTTGTTCAAATTTCACAGGAATGATCCTTGGGTGGGCATCTTTCAAAGTTGCATAAATCGTTCTGTCTGCTGCATAATTAGGTCACAGGAGCTAAAAATAGCTTTTAAAAGTGTAAACTTTGAAATTCTTCTTGTCTAAAACCTTAAGGTCTAGAGATTTGATATTTGGTGTGTAGCATTGTCTAGTGGTCCTCATACAAGATTGCATAAATTATTAAGTTCTGTCAAAAACAAATTATTATTTGGTAAAAACGACTTTTTTTTCTCAATACAAATTATTATTTGTAAATATGAAAAAGTATTTCGTAAAAACTAATTATTATTTCGTAAAAACAACTATTATTTTGTAAATACGAATGGCAGTGTACTCGGTGAGCGATATAGGGCCATCATGGCCATCTTGTTGTGGTGTACTTTACCACAAACATTTATAGAATGTAATGTCGCTCTCATTAAACTTGAAGACATATAAAGGTAATTACAAAAGTTTCGAAGTTGTCTAGTTACCAGTCAGAAATAGACAAAGTGACAAGTTTGAATGATTACTTCCACAAAACATTCCTGTACAATTACCTGTTTTCTTTTATTGTCTGATGTAACTCGTATCATTTATCACATCTTATATTTGAATAATATGTTTTTGATAACAAAATCAATGGAAGTGCACTGTAGATAATTCTACCAGGCGTATGATTTGTGTGTACTGCTCAGGAAGTTGGGCTTCAAGATCATCCGGCTTGAATATAGGGGAAAACAGAAGGAAGTGTATAGGGTCCAGCATGACCCCATTCTTCGTCAGAAATCAATTTCTGGACAGAAAAATTTACTGTATATGTGGCTATTTTCGCAAGTCAAAATGTTCACGAATCAGCAATTTTAGACATTCCGTTGAAATTTAAGCTGGCTGATATTTTTGCAGCTTTCTTTCACAGAATTTGCCGTCATTTTCTCGTAGAGTAGTTCAATCACTGGTACAACTGTACTATTTTATTTCTCTCCTATGGAATACTGCAGTCTTCCTTGTTATTATAGGTTCATATTGCACTTGACGACCAGACAGAAGAGAATGGTGCCTTGAATTACATCCCGGGATCACATAGGTTTGATACAATTTATTTTTCAGTTAACCAATCATCAGTCTCCAAATTTTGATACTGACAAACTTTGAAAAGGGAAACCCCGTTGTTGTTTTAGAATTATAGATATCCTGCTGACAAATGTTGTCTATTTTGAATTCTTTTTTTTAGTGAGTGAGCTATTGTGATCAACCTGTGTCCATCGTCGTGCGCCATCAATAATTTATTCAAAGGACATCTTGTCTTAAACCCCTGGGCCAATTTCAACCAAACTTCTCAAGAGTGTTACTTCGGTGTTCGTCTTCCTGATTCCTTCAAACAATGGTCAATTTTCAGTATATAAGTGGTTCAATGCAGTTACTGCTGGACAGATTTCAAAATAGTTTCTTCAATATACCTCTTCTGAATTCCTTCAAGCCATGTTGAATGTTTAAGGGCCATCATGGCTGTCTTGTTTTGATATTAATTTGAAGCAATTGGATGTCTTTCACATTAAGAATTCCAGCATTTTAATTTCATTAACATTGACTTTAACTGACCTGAAATAGCTTACAGAGATTTACAAACCCTTGCTAGTAATGTAAATCAAGTATCGTTTCTTGCTTGTACATGTTTATGTGTGTATGGTCTTTCAGATGGACCAGAAATGATGGACAACCACTGCCTGTTACAGACTTTAATTTCAAGGATATGGAATCCATAAAGGTTGGTGCATATTCAGATGTCTAGTTTACTTTTTCAGATTAAATAAAAAACAAAGAAATACATTTTACGAAGCTTAAAGTTGGGGTTTGTAAGAAACTGAATGGGAATGTAAGTCTTGCAGTCAAAATAAGATGCCAAAATAGTTATCATACAGACAAATGAGGCGATAAACATTTTCTGGTGAATTTTCAGCTCAATCGTCTTAACAGATAAGACTGCAGCAGAGTGATATGTTTCATTAAGATTGTTGGCGTTGATTTATTGAATTTTCCTTTGGGGAGCGAAGCATTTGTGCTATTATGAAGATTATCAATGCACTATTAAAGACTTCAGAACTTGTGGAAGGGGCTCTGAAGTATTTATTTCAGTGTTGTTGTTGTTATACCTGACCATAATTTAACTATAGAACAATTCACCAAGATCAGTCACTTTACCCAGGTCAGACCCCTTTTACAATGGCAGATCTAACCTCTAAAATCTCTAAAGGAAGATAAATTAATTCCTCAGTTTTTAGCTGGAGAAACATTTCCGCTTATAGATTGGCGAAAACCGAACCTGTGGGCGGGCGGTCAGATGTCATTAACACTTTTGTGTTAAAGTTTTTTACCTGTTATAAATTCAACAGTTTTTTATCCAATCTTCATGAAACTTTGTCAGAATATTTGTCTGCATGATATCTTAGACAAACATAAATTTGGGTCATACCTACAAATTGCTCCAAACAATACAATAAATGGTGCAGGTTGTCAACGGCAACATTTACTTACTCCTCTATAAACATACATCCTGCTGCAAAATTGCCTTTGTCAAAATTAAAAATCCGGCTTTAAATCAATTTCCACATTTAACCCCTTGTTTAAAACAATGTAAAAGTTTTGTGATTAGTAATTACCAAAAATATTTCTGCAGACAATATTAACAGAGGAAGAGAAGGCGGCATTTAAACCAGTATGTGGTAACTTGAAGAAAGGAACTGCCAGTTTTCATCATGCGCTTGCTGTACATGGATCGTATGGAAACAAGTAAGCATCAGTTAAAATGTATTGCCTGTTTGGAAAGTGGTCTATATTTCTGTGCCAGAGAAGGTTGAAGCACGGTGACTTTCATACCCAAAACTTTCTTTCAATAATTTTAAAACAACGGTCAATTAGTTTGAGCCATCTATGGTTGGAGGAAGTGATGGTATACATGTGTATGTACGAACTGACTGTCCCTAGTATAAGTGTACTAAGCATGCTGAATAATCGACTGATTAATCAAAGGTGTAAAGTACTGTATTGTATCTAAGGTGATCAATAAATGAAATGGTAGCTATTGACTGCCAACCGTTCGAGTGATCTACTGTTAGAAAATACGAACTAAGAAGATGGTGGTGGTGCCAGTAACATCTCACTAATGTCTGTAGATAACACTTAAGAAAACAATTAATTGAAATTATTTCATCACAATTGCTGTAATTACTTCTCTTATTTGTCCAATACGCTATGTTCGTCTGATGGCTAATTGACCCAAAACCATCTTTGTTCCAGTTAATGGTTTTGCTATCCCCTGTTAAGGCAGGTCGATTATGAAACAACGAGCCAAAACCAGTTTTGTTCCAGTTAATGGTTTTGCTATCCCCTGTTAAGGCAGGTCGATTATGAAACAACGAGCCAAAACCAGTTTTGTTCCAGTTAATGGTTTTGCTTTCCCCTGTTAAGGCACGTCGATTATGAAACGACGAGCCAAAACCAGTTTTGTTCCAGTTAATGGTTTTGCTATCCCCTGTTAAGGCAGGTCGATTATGAAACAACGAGCCAAAACCAGTTTTGTTCCAGTTAATGGTTTTGCTATCCCCTGTTAAGGCAGGTCGATTATGAAACAAAGAGCCAAAACCAGTTTTGTTCCAGTTAATGGTTTTGCTATCCCCTGTTAAGGCAGGTCGATTATGAAACAACGAGCCAAAACCAGTTTTGTTCCAGTTAATGGTTTTGCTATCCCCTGTTAAGGCAGGTCGATTATGAAACAACGAGCCAAAACCAGTTTTGTTGCAGTTAATGGTTTTGCTATCCCCTGTTAAGGCAGGTCGATTATGAAACAACGAGCCAAAACCAGTTTTGTTCCAGTTAATGGTTTTGCTATCCCCTGTTAAGGCAGGTCGATTATGAAACAAAGAGCTTTAAGGGTGGGGGATAATGTTTTTCAAATATCTCTTATTTTAATATAAATGTACTTCATATGTGTGAATTTTCTTCTCCTGTAACTTGATATGTATTCCTGCACTGACTTGTAGATAACATCAAACCTTTGTTTGATCATTTCTTTAATCTGTTGTACTATACTTTGCTGAATAACCTCTCATTTATTTGATTTATTTGTTTTTCATAACTTTCATTTGAACCGTCAGTTTATTTTGAGTATGTAGTACATGTATTCCGTTTTTGAAAGCAGGGAAACAATGTTGTTGGTTGAAATTCAGTTAGCTTCATTCCTCTGGTAAATCATAAATTATTGTGTATTAAGGATTGATGACATACAACAGCTGTGGTGGTGTAAAGGGTAGGACGTAGAACGTCTATGCTGAACGTTTCGGAATCCTCAAAATTGAACGAAATAAACATCCTTATTAAATAGAATCTGTTAAAAATATTATAAAATACTATATTGTATGTTTTAAAACATAGTAGATATGATTAAAGTTACAGTGTTTGAAAAAACGGATTTTGTTTATTCTTGATAATTGACCATTTTTGTGCCGTTTTTTCAAAAGCGGGTACTATAAACAAAATGCCATTGGAACTTAATGGTGTAATATAGAACCCTGAAATTTTCCGGGTTTATTTCTGAGGTGATAAGGAAAACAATAAAGCAAAAAAACTAAATTATCATTTTTGCTCATCAGGACTGATTTCTGCAGCCTATGACACATTTAAGAAATAGAAAAAAACATTCTGAAGGAAACATTCTAAAACTGACAGGTTGATCAAATTTGTCCACAGAAGTTAAAGTATTAATATGTGTTAATTTCGTTTTCTAATAGATCTGATGTTCCTAGGAGAGCGGCCGTTTTGAACTATATTCAAGATGGCGTATGTTCAAAAACCAATGATGAACTCTTAAAGGGAATAAAAATACCTAAGGTGTGAAGTATTTTCTGGCTTTATTTGTTTTCAAGTGAATGTATTTACCTATTAGTTCTGACGTTTGTATATATACCCTGGTGCAATGATACAACATTGAACACACTAACAATCGTGTTTTGTGCACAAGTTTAGGATGTGCATCAGATGTTACATACAGCATCTTAAAGTGTGTCAGTATGCCTTGTTACTGATACAAACTACAGTCAAACCTGTGTAAATACCACCTGCGAACAAAGACCACTATTGCAAAGACCACCTGCGAACAAAGACCACTATTGCAAAGACCACCTGCGAACAAAGACCACTATTGTAAAGATCCCCTGCGAACAAAGACCACTATTGCAAAGACCACCAATTTCATCTCCCATCAGACCATTTTCAATGATATTTAATCTGTTAATAGAGACCACCTCGATCTAAACAAAGACCACATTTTGCTCTTCCCATGGGTGGTCTTTACAGACAGGTTTGACTGTATTTAACATTGACTGATGTGGAAACAATACTCTATTGTTTCATTTCCAAAAAATGTGGAACTGTTAGTAGTAAAAAAAATTAATATCAATTCTCTGTACTATAAGAGTAAGTTTTCTCTTTTCCAGGGTGAAAAGATGGAAGGACAGTTTTTTCCTATTGTGTTCGATAAAAAATGGATGGAAGAATAAATTGAAGGCCGTTGGAATACTCTTGCTATTTTCCATCTAAAAACTCTAGTGAAATGTAATGGAATTTTCATTGTACATGTGTTTCAATATCTGTCGGTTGCCTTGGTTGATAACTTGTTGTATAATACTTAAATAAGGTACAAGTCAACATGTCAATATCAAACTAACATAAGGTGTTTTTGTAGCATGAAATGCACATATAATGTGGGCAGTTTGAAACAGCCAGGTTGTTACCTAAGAAGAGAAACAAATGTGATGCCACTTTAATTGTTTTGAGGTTAACCTGTATGAATAAATTTGCTTGTAGTTATTCACCAGCTCTGTGGACTTGAAGAATAATGTATATTATAGATTCCAGTACTTAGATTTTAGATTTCAAGCAGTATGTTTATATGTTGGAATATTTTATATGTTAAGTGCTGTGCAATCGGCTGTCAGGATTTGCTCCATGTTTCCATCTTACTTTTTGTTTTCCATTGTCTTGTATTGCAATGAAAATATATATTAGTATAAATCACAAGCTTGATGTTGTTGTGGGTGCTTTATTATCATTGATTAGAATGATATATGTCATACATGCGGACATAACTAACTTGCTTATTGCAGAGTAAAACAAGAAATGGGCAATGCCCACAAACCAGGTTTTCAACCTAGTTATTTGTAACCAAGGCTCTATTTGTATAATGAATACATGATGAGCATCAATGCTGCAAAGGTGCCGTAGGTGATACATGCATACACACACTCACACTTAGATATATTATATATATATATGCAACAACTATACACCAAGTTTGATGTCAATACACCCACACATAGCGAAGATATTAAGTGGAAACTGATTTTTAAATTTCAAGTGACCTTGGACGGAACAAACCCAAATGCAATCCCAAGCGAGGTCTCCACATTTTCTTACTATACACCAAGTTTGATGTCGATACGATAAACGGAACTCAAGTTATTCGCCGGAAACCAAATTTCTATTTATAGTGACGGTGACCTTGACCTTGAATGGAACGAGCCCAATAGCAATCCCAAGCGAGCTCTCCACATGTTCTTACTATACATCAAGTTTGATGACAATACGATGAACAGAACTCAAGTTATTCGCCGGAAACCAAATTTCTATTTTTAGATCACCAGTTTGACGCCCGCCCAACGACACACACCATTCTAATAACCCGGTTAAAAATCACATATTGGAACACAACTACATATTACTAGAACTACCCTTTACTCAAACAAATTTCGTCTGTCCTGACTACCTCGAACCCACATCAAAGCACTGAAAGTACAGAAGTATGGGGCGAGTTAAATTGGTAAAGACATTCACCGCTACAAAATACCTTTAAAAATATCACAATGGACTTAATTTCAAAATATTTGAAGCAGTTATAGTGAAGTCGAGATAAAACGGTGATAAATAAGATGTTGTATGACTATGTGTATACAATGTATTGTCAATATTGAGTGATTTTTTCTATTATTTGAAGAAAACAATATTGTCTCGAAACTGTCGGAACGCCCCTTGTACAGGTATACTGAAGTGAAACATACAGGGTATAGCCTATTTTCACACTGCAAGTTGTGCCATTCAGCAAAAAAAATTGCTCTTTGCAGTATTAATTTTTGTCTGCTTCTGAACGACCAATTAACAACATTGTAATGACTAGAGTATGGCAATGAAGTATTTTGAGCAAAATACACTCGTTCAATTGTGACTGACAGATAAAATGGCGGCCCAGTGCATGTCCTTTTGATATTTTTCCTAGATTTTTGGCCTTTTCCATATACATGTATACCACAACTTTCCTGGGTATTTAACTATTACATGTAGTACTGATGATGTACTTGTGTGCGTCTGGAACTCAGAGACACGCTCCTAACCGGTTGATAAACCGGCATTCTTACTAAATGAACCAACACATGGTATTGGATATAGAGTTGTTATGTACGTAATGGCAACTGCCTACTTAGTCAATTTATGTGTATATTTTGGAGATCAATGACCATATAGCGATAAAGTGTGATGTTAGCTAGCCGTAAACTCGATTTAAACCCCCATTAGTTTTACTGACAGTTCTAAGGCTGTAATTCGCTGTACTGGAATCGTGAACACCCAAAATATACATTGCACAGCATGCATCATTTGCACTTCATAATCTGTTAGATTTACAAATAGAACAGAAAATAAAACTATTTGATTCATTTGTTACACCTGTTTTAAACTATGAGGCTGAAGGCTGGGGAACATTGAACAGACTTTGAAATTTTGTCGTAAAATACTATGTGTCAAACGTTCAACTAACCCTCGTCATATGTCTCTTTAAAATCCAACTGACTGAAAATATGGACTCATTTTATTCTTCTCTGCAGAGGAATTTACAGACTGAATTCTTTCATTGAGAAATATTACTGGACTATCTGGGTCAAGATTTTCCGACACTTGAGACATTCCCCTACACATTGGTGTATAATTGAGCTCTGGACCTGCACACAGAACACCCCTGGGGACTGGAGTATATGGAGTTATTTACCAACCAGACTGATACACTTCTTGGTTTTACTCCATGCCTTTCATGATCTTTACAGTGTCAAAACTGTTAACAGGTGTTACCATGGTACTACTTTTTGGCCTATGCATTGTCTAGCGCATTAATATGTTCATGTCAGCGAATATTCGGATATATTCGATAAAATATATATTTTCATTATAAAAGCTGAATGCAAGTGTACTAAATTTCAATGATGGGCATTATCGCATTCACGGTATACAGGTCCGTGTCGCATTGAATGGCATTTTACCCGTGAAAATAATATCTACATGTGTTAATTGACATGTCATGTTGTATATTTGGGGGCAAGAGGGATACATGTATAACAATCTGGTGATGAAACTCGATCAGGCCCTGAAAATATTAGTGAGCGGTATAAGCATAAAGTTAAACTTTAAGTTTCAAATGTATTATTATTCAATGAGAAGGTCGAATATTCGTTCGGAAGGTTGACCGAATATTCGAATACCAAAATTGCCATTCGTTGACATCCCAATCTCAGTGAAATCAGCCCCTAACTTTAGCTCCATTATATTCTGCTGTTAGCGTATAGTATAGAGGAGCGTGCGACTGGAGCTGATTTTAATGAGATTGTTGACATCCCTACTTTAAATTACTGAATAATTTTATGTTAAATACCTATAAACCCAAATATTTAACTGATTCTCGAAAACTGTTTAGAAGGTTTTCGAGTCTGACTTTATAGAATGTCTTGGAACTATATATCGATGGAGCACGAGTGTGTGTGACGGGGTTAATTCCAAGAGGAGAGCGGAGTGATGCCATAGGAAGATGATTATTGAAACAAATAATGTCGCGACCAGCGTGCCAAGGCTATGCCGGCTGCAATATTCGCAGAACTAAATATTTATAAATACACAGTGTTATATAAGAAATCGGATTAAATACAACTCCAGTCCACCATTCACATTTAATAGGGTGAGATTCAGCCGCCGATAACAGATATACATATTTGTGCTGCAGTCGTTACTGTACAACCCACAGCTCTGCAACAATATGATGGAACAAATACAGAGATATTGGAACATCTATAAGAAGTTAGATTTTATCAGATGTTCGAAAGCTGTCGGAAAAGCGCATTGATAAAATGAATTTGTTTAGCGAGATTTTATCTTGTTATGTATTGCACACCTGAGTCATGGAAATGTGTTTTGATTAAAATGGAACTCATGGAATAGATCTAAACGAAGAAAATGAATAATTCAACTAACACAGAAGCGTCTTTTTCAGTCGAGATGGATTACAAAATAATAATTGCAAAACTGATGTGTTATTTGGTTAGTATATGGACAATAGGTGTTCATGGTATGCTTCTTGTGTGTTTTTATCTGAACCGGAAAGCTGCGTGGATGCAACAAGCCATGGGAATAATAAGTCTAACATTTACTGACTTTTTATCCGGCATTAACTTACTTATACTTCTGATAATACAGAGTAGGTGGACGGTTGAATGTTCCGTCTGCATTGTTTTTTCCGGAAGTTACCTATTAACAAATTTTGTGACTTCATTACAAATTCTGAGTCTGTGTGTAAGGCGATTGATGGCTGTTCTTGCAAAGACCAGACGACGAGTTGAGAGCGTACATAAAGCATTCATTCAATACATTATCGTGTATCTGGTGGCCTGTGGCTTTATAGCTATACCGACGATATGGGTACAGTGGCGATCGACCTACACGCCGTGTATTTTAGGAAGTATTTTCGGCGAAAACTTGAACATTATTTGTGTGTTTATGTTCACAACCTTCGTTGTACCGAACTTAATAACAACAGCTATTTATGGCTGTGTATTGGTTAAACTAAAATCAAAGCGAAACACTATTCAATCAGTGGTGCTTACGAGTGTTTCCAAAAGCGCACATACACGAGCTCATGCAATGGACACACGGATCGCCGAGCGCATGTCGACCGGAAGAACATCTACCCAAATCGCTTCCCAGAAATATTTCAAGAAAGCAGTAGTCACCATCGGATTGATTTTATTATTAAATAATATAGCGATCACACCATACGCTGTGCTTCTATGTCTACAAGCCTTCGCATCAGACATACATGCATATTCACCAATGTATTGGAGTGGTTCAGCGCTATTTTTGCAAATAAACAGTGCAGTTAGTCCATTTGTATACGGGTTAAGGATTCAGTCTATAAAGGTAGCATTTACAAGTATGTTGCACAAGATTTTCTGTCGGTGCAAAAAAATACATCCAACGTCGATTAATTGATTAGACTTCTTGTTTATGTGTAAGTGACAAGACAGACGGCTGCCGTTATTTAATTATGATTTATCAATGTTGTTGTGAATGTCATGTGTTGTACCCACGCATAAAATTATACAATCATGTTGGATTATGTTACGTTTAATAAATACATCATTTCAAATGTCAATTAAAAGTGTAACAACGTGTTCTCGGTTCTTCATATATTTTTCTCCTCTTCCATAACATCACACAAGGTGAGTAATTATCATTCACACATCTTTAGAAGATCAACCTCAGCTTTTATACTCGTCAAAATGAAAACTTTACAACCAGTCACTGGTATTTCAATATCAATGGGCACATTCGGATTGATTATCTGGATGAACACACGCAGAACATACTTCAGACAGTGCCGTGTCCGTATATGTGTCCAAATCTTCGACCAAAGTGTTTTTGTTTACGTATAAATAAAGAGTAATTTAGGAGTAACAAACACAACATTTCTGTTTGCGTTAAAAAACAATTAATCCGAAGAGTTTCTTGTTTTCATGTCTAAACAGATATAGGGCCTAAATCTTCGGAATATATTCCATTTCATTCAAGATCTTTGAACTATTTGCGATTCTTGTCAGAATCAAAATGACTCATCTTTTCTAAATGCAGTTTTCCATAGATAACTTTCACTTTGGGAGAAAAGATAGAACTAAACATGGTGGTCACTGGTGTTTTTTTCTGCTGGGGAAAGAAAACCAACTTCTGAATTCAATAATTTAGTATCGCTAGCTGTGGATTTTTGATAAGAGAAATACATGTATACTCTCATGCGAACATATAAACCTCCAAGTACAGCAAATGATGTTTTATTCAAGAGGACTTCACTATTATATATGATTACAGCCAATAATAATAATGCATGTATGGTTTTTCTTGGCGACCTAAATTTCCATATGCTTGGTTATTCAAAATGCCAGTCTGTGACATTTTAAGCAGAATAATATCATTACAAATCCTAAACCGATTTATGAACAATTGTAGAATTATGACGTTGTGAATAGGGCTACCTTTTCTATGGTGGCATATTACCGCCACCAGTTAGCATGATAGCGTTCGCGAATTGTTTCGTGTTAACCACTTAATTATTACGATAATTATCTAGCTATCTAGTTAATATTCGCGTTACATTTTCGATAAATGTAATTTATAAATAAGTGGCAACACGAATCTTAAGTGAAATTCGCGAATTTGAGTTATTAAGTAACATATTAAGTGGTCAACTAGATAAGATTCGTGTTACCACTTAAATCTAGTGTAATACATCATAAAAAGGTAAGAGGTGGCAGTTCTTGGCACTTTCAAGCCTGTTTCTAGTTTTATGATATTTATCTTACCGAAAATGTATCACGAATATTAACTAGATAGCTACATACTTATCGTAATAATTAAGTGATTATAACACGAATCATGCTAACTGGTGGCAGTATTAATATGCCACCATACAATTGAACTATCACTACTGACTACTTTATTTATATCTCATCAAAATTTAATACTAATCCTGAACATAATAGGCATGATAATGACCGTAAGCTGCTTTACATGTATTGTAAACTGGGTATGGTCTTGTTTACTATCGACTTATCTTAACTTAGTTATAATACTAGCTGGACTGTAATGATACTTCGTAGGATTAATAAGTCGAGTATGCATGGGAACTCACGCTACGCGCGTCACCCTTGGTGGCGTGACAACATAATTATTCCGCGAGATTCAACGACGGCAAAGAATCGACAGTGGGGGTAAAGAAACGATTGCAAGGTTAGACAAAGAGGGGTATTCACACGAAAAAAGCTAAATAACGGGGATAAAACGGCGAAAAGTTCAATTCTTTTAAACGAACAGTAATCCAATGATAAGTTAGAGAAGGAATATTCACAAGCTCCACGCATTCAATTGCTTGACCGCCATTTTGAATCCTGACACCAATTCCCGGAATCCAATATTTACGAAAATAACGTGTTATTGAACGAAATTATCGACTAAGGATTATATTTTCCTTAATTAAGTAGATACTTATACCTAAGGAAATTCCTTAGGTGTTTTTTGAGTGAAAAGTTAAGGAATTTTCTACCCTAAGGAGATTTTATAGAGATAATTAAGGCATTTCCTTAATTTTCTCCTTATGAGCTTTATGAATACGGGTCCAGGTTCCGACGGAAGTGAAAAAAGTCGTCACAGGGCTCGATTTTCAACGTTAATTTAAAGCTACTGCTATGTTTTTGTAGTGTACATGTATGTGTTTTAACTCAGTCAGTATCCTTATTTCCAATGACCTGAATGGTATTTAGGTCTTTGTTAGTTCTATAAATAGAAATATGAACAGTGATAAATGTATTCAAACTCGTGATCATTTAACGCGAGGGCCTACAGTAGCTATATATTTTGCGAATCTTCAGGAAGACAATGTCCTATGCCATGGCTCGAAACTAGAAAATACATTGAAGCCTGGTGACAATCTTAAAACCTCATAATCGACATCCTCAAATCCTGAACTTGATAAAATATATGATAGGAGCTCAAACTATTGATATAAAAATATTAACAAAAAATCAGTGGAATGCCGATTTCAAGGAGTGGTGCTGGAAACCACAGGTGGCAGCTAGGTGAGTAGCCATGATATTTAAAACCCGCATTGAATTTTTTTTTCGCTCTGTTCTTATAGTAAGAGACTATAATAACAGAGTTTTCAATGCGGGTTTTAAATGTCATGGCTACTCGATCACCGGCCACCTGTGCTGGAAACCTGAGAGTCTACTTCTTAACACTATACGTACAGTCGCTATGTAACAGTATTCTTGTCAGATTAAATATAGTAACAAAGGTCAAACTTTCTGTATCAAGTGGCAAGTCTACAACGTGCATTGTTAAAAAAAGGACAATGTAAGTATATGCCTTGAATTAATCATATTAAAAAATGACGTGTTGTTGGGAACTCAACTTTGGCCATTGAGTGTACTTTCGCGTCACTGTTGTGTACTTTAGGAAGGCTTTACTTATAAGTGTAACCTTTAATGTTCCTCTCTGCAATTATTTACACGGTGTAGCCAGAGACCAACCACATGTGCGCTTACCTACTGGGTCGTGAGGACACCAACTTAATGAGATGTATGGACAACTGCTCGTATACTGACTTTTTGATAGAAAACGGCAAATTCCCGAGACTGCTTTACCAATAATACGTATTACCATTTCCTTGCATGTTTGGAGTAAAATTTTCGTTTCGTTAGAACTAAATATACTCTGTGAGGTCAAATGTTAACATGATATATGATACGAGTTACGTGCAAGAGACTGTATGTTTTATTCCATCCTCTTGGCTGTGTATTCGTCCCTTTTCCCCTTCTATATGCTATTAATAATGCTATATGTATGTATATATGCATAAACAATTGTTAAACCATATATCTCCAGAAAATGGAGGCAATTAAGTTATATATATTGAGCTCGTTGAATGAAAAGAATACGAAAGTGAGTCTCGCTTCATGGATCATTTTATTCAACTCGTTCAATAAATTCAATTCTAATACAACACTCATTTGATATCCTCAATATATCATTTTTTCCTTAACTCTATAATTAAATTCAACACATAAAAAACATGTTCAATACTTGATATGGCACATGAGCGCGCAATGGCAAAAGACGTCACATTTAATATTGAGGCACTCTATTGGGATTCGATGAGTAAAGTTAAAAAAATTAAGCATGAAAAAACACAATATTTGTATGTTTCTGTGTAAAATCTGAAGTTATTTTCCCTCATGTCTACGACTTACATTTCCACTCGTGGCTATGCCACACGTCACACGTGACAATATTGCGTACAAATATCCTCTAATCACGTATGCTTCCCTGTTCAGATCTGTATCATTGAACTCTTTTTGAAAACTACAACCAAACACAAGTCTGTTTTTGTACAATATTTTACTCATGTTTTTTACTGCGAAGTATATAAATTATAAGAAATACATATGCATATTTATGTCAGTTTGAATTGTACAAACACATTGCAAGCCCGACTGGCTAGCAGTAGAAAGTTATACAGTCAATACATAGTTCTCACATCTACAATATTTACCTCCCTTGTTCTGAATTGTCGGCCATTTTGATTGGCAAATTTCCTTCAAGTGTATGGGGAATATAATGTAAACGATGATATACTAATCCGTTATATAAAACATATGTTATTCATTATGCTCGTGTGGGCATTTGGCACAGTAAGTTGAAGAAAAGGTGGCTGTCACATGCAAATTATCTTGGTATTTTCTCAATTATCACATATTTGGAAATTACTCCCTATAAGGGCTTATCAGTTTTGCCTATCAAAATGGCCGACAATTAAGAACAAGGGAGGTAACTATTGTAGATGTAGGAACTACGTATAGAATGTTCCCACATGTACAATATTAACCTCCCTTGTTTTTAATCATCAGACATTTTGATAGCCAAAACTGATAAGCACTACATTGTAATAGGAATACGTGTACTTCCCAAATGTGTGATAATTGAGAAAATACCAAGCATAGTTCATACAGAACTTCCCGAAAAAAGTTCAAGTACTTTTCAAGGGCTTTCAAGTACCATTTCCCCATTTTCAAAGACTAAAAATGCAGATATTTTCGGTATAGAGAAGGGATCCAATGTATTTTTCAAGTTCATTCCCCGAGATGACCACTGCAGCACAAATAACATTACATGAAGAGAAAATTACTTCAAGAAGGCATAATTTAAACGTGTTGATTACCATACCGTACTTATAACCATACTTTCGCCTCTTGGCTGATATACGCCCCGTCAACAATGTTCGTTACTTTCTGTCCTTTTTCTCGAATTCAAGGGCAATTTCCCAAATTTATTCGGGTTGTTTTCAAAATTCAAGTACTTTTCAAGGAGTTTTGGCTGTTTCAAATTCAAGTAGTTTTCAAGGAGTAGGCATCAAATCCAAGGACTATTTGCATGTGACAACAACTTTTTCTTCAACTTCAACTTTCTGAGCCCTCTGCCCACATGAGCATAATGAATAAGTTATTTTTATATATCTGAAATTATTATTTCATCATTTACATAAAATAACCTATAAACGTTAATGACATTTGTCAATCAATATGGCCAACTATTCAGAACAAGGGAGGTAAATTTTGTATATGTGGGAACTATCTATTATTGGGCAGATAATGTTCATCCATTGGCAAGGGTCATGTCCTCGACATATGGAGAAGTTGCCTGCGAAAGAGCAATTTAGTACTGGTTGACAATTCCGGTAAACAAAATAATTACATTGTCTAATTAATGTTTGCATGTAACCATGTAAATAAATGAAATGAGACACCTTTTTCTGTAATGATAGTTCTACACAAAAATGTGTTACCATGACCACTGGAGCGCACATTTTTTCAAATGATCACCATTAACCATAATTATCTAATAAACACACAGTTTTCAATAAAGACACATGTAATCCTGCGACCATACCTCTCGTGGAATTAAAAATTACATGTATCAATTATCTTAAATAAATTACATTTTGTACAGTGAAATGCAGAATCATACAGTTAGACTGTGAAAACGTTTATTCATTTATCATGTACAACACATAATAGCCCTGCATATGTGACGTCCGTAGCTAGACTAAACACATGACTACATCTTCACTGTGTCACCCATCAAACATGATCTTTCAGCTGCCATCCAAATCACTTACAACTGATCTATTGATACTAAAAAGTTGTACAACTCGCACCTGTTCCAGTTATGGCAAGGATTCGAAGTTAGGGGTAAATTTGATGTTTCAGTATTAACATTTTGACAAGATTCAACAAAATGTTTACATTCTGAGCAAAACTACCAAAACTTTAATAAACAAGAGAGCCTTGATCACCCTATATTGCTACCCAGAGTACAATGCCATTTTGGCTGAAGTAGACTAATATGCCAATAAACTGGTCTAGTTTCAGTCAAAATCCACATAGCATACCTGTATACAACACACACTGGTACAAAAATGTTGGATAATGCAGTTCTTCATTTTTCACTGAACATTCTACAGACTTCATGTACAAGATGACTATTGAAATACAGTGGACTAGTGATGGATAATCGGACAAATTTCATGATCGATTACTGGATTTGTTTGAATACTCATAATCGATAATCAAATCGGACATAATCGAAATAGTATTTTTTGTTAGTAAAAAATAATGCTGACAGTTAAGTTAATTTATACAAGTTTATTTATCTATTTGTAACTACATTTTACATCAATGGGGCTTTACATTTATTTACTCTTATATCATAAGAACATTTTATCATTCAAATTTTGTTTTTGTATGTTTACTTTGTATATTTGTATTTGACTGAATAAATTTAAAACAATCATATTTTATTTTCTATGTACAGATTAGTACTAGTATGGATGTTGAAAAAGATTTGATCTATAGCTTGAAGAAATAGATAGACACAATTTACAGATGTCAAATTTTCTATTATTATCGATTATTGTAGTTCATAATCGATTGTCGCCGATGTCGGATGTCTAGAGACAATTTTTCGATTATTTTCGATAATCACGCCAACACTACAGTGGACTCTTGTTAGCTTTAACGTGTTGGTCTGACGAAATTGGTGCGAGAAAAGTGTAGTTCTCGTAAAACAGAAGTCATGTTCAAAATATGAATTTTTAATATGCAGTATATACACAAGCACACTTACAATACAGGATAATGAAATCAAGGTATTCCGAAATGTGGAATATCTGAACATTTTACTAACTGTATGACAATCAAATTAAAGACACACTTTATTGTGGAATATTCTACTCCGATATGTTTGTTCATGATACGATGTTTTTAAGTTGACTAACATGTACAATCATATTTAACACAGCTATGTTTGTTGCGCAAGTTTCACAAACTTTAATATTACATGTACACACACAATGTTTCTACCACAGAATTAGTGGGAAAACCCCATATCTACACCAATCCCAAGTACATTCATTGGGTGGGTTGGGTAAGTTGGTATCCCTTCTTTATGGTTCATATGTCTTTAGATTTTAACGCGGTCGGATAAAACGCGATCGCGAGTCTTTGGACCCTCCCGATCGCGTTATAATGGAGTTGCAGTGTATATCTTTTGGTTTGAGAGTTCGAGCCTGGACAGTAAAAAAAAAACAGTACTAGAACAATACAGATTACATAGAGACGTTTACTAGGACTTTGTAATCAGTTCGAGACATGCAGATTGTTTGACTCAACCAAGTTCCAACCAATGAGGGTCCACTGTATAGGATATACAGCTAGGCCAAAACAAAAAATAAGTGTGGTTCCCTTTCCCGACTGACCATAAAAAATCTTAAAAGTGGGTCCCATATGAAAACTGTTGCGCGCGACGACAACGACACTAAATTATAGTCGTTAACCAAAAGCAAAAAAAAACAAAAAAAAAGAAGCCTACCTACCTACCCTTGTAACAGGAACCACACTTATTTTTTTGTTGGCCTTACTATATGGAATTATTATTTTATGGTCAACAGGAAGACAAATATGTGTTAAAATATGTATTATATCTTCACAACTTGTCAACTTCAGTATCGTATCATTTAAACAACTCTAGAAAACTAAGTGTGTAGACGTGTCAATTAAAGTTTGTAAGCAAGACTAATTTTTGACAAAATGTTATTCAATGGTATGCTTAATTTAAGCAATAATAATGTCCATTGTTAACAATTATCAAATACTGCATTTGATAAATAGACAAGTATATATTTTTCACTACATGTCTTCTACACTCCACTTATAGGCTTGGTCTGCCACAGCCATCCTCTCGGCTTGTTTTGCACTAACTTGTTTCTCAAAACCATTAGATCTGTTTACACTGTCCCATCTATAACCTGGCATTATGCCAAACCTGTTAGGAGGCGGAGCAGGTCCCTTGTATCGAGGTTTCTCTGAAATAGGAATATACATGCTGAGAAATTTTAAGAAAATATAAATGAACAAAAAACATGTAGATAAATGAAACAAGAGGTTCTCAAGGCACTCAAATAATTCAGGAAAACTTGTCATACAGGAGATGACACTGAAGTATACAGGATATCAAATGAGTGTTGTATTAGTATTGAATTTATTGAAGCAGTTGAATAAAATGATATGAAGCTAGCTTCAAGCAAGCTTCGTATTCTGTTCATTCAACAAGATCAAAGATTTTATACTAAACAACACAAATTCAATGTTATCACAAAACCCAAAAAATATAGGAAGGTATAGAAATGCCCATCAAAACACTATGTATAAAACAAGAGACTCATGAGGGCCTGTGCTCTACTGGCTAGCTAACCGGCATTTCTAAGCAGTGTGAGTTAAAAAACCCGCCATGCATGGTTGGATCCAAAGGAACCAAACTCTAATGAATAACTACTGTATAAGTTTAATTGAGATACAATCAAAACTGACGACTTTAGCATGTTCACAAGCAATTGTGAATGGACGCACGGATGACGGACAACATGCCTTGCATAAAAGTCACATTGTAATGGAGTGGTTACAGAGATAATAGCCTAAAAACATTGAGCACAAAAGTACAGAAATATTTATGTAGGCATAACATTATTCAGACTGCTTTCACTGACCTACCTGTGATTTGTCAGAAAACAATATGTACCTTTAACAGGTGGCCCTGTGGTCTTAGTTTTTTTCTTGGTAATGAAAGCTAACATAGGATCTTCAGCTCTGTCCATATTGCGTAACATATCATCCAAATCATCATCATCTTTATATCTCGCAAGTGGTTTGTTCACTTCATGAATAGCTTCTTCAACCTGCTGAGTTTGTCGTTCGATTTGTTTCAACCTAATAATTATATAATCATACATTAGATACAAGTCAGTATAAGCTGACCTTACCTTCATGCCTCAAACAAACAAGGAGCCATTTCCAGCTCTCTCACCAGGCTGATGCACGGCCTGTTCCCAATGCCAGAATAGTATTCATCTTACCCAAGAAAAATCAACGAAATCAGACTGAATTTGCCCACTTCTCTGAGCAGTTCCCTTCTCAGACTGAACTCGCCAATTTGATTATCAATTGTATTTAAGTACGTTCAGAGCTGCCTGTAGAAATACTGTAAGAGCTCTTTTATATCTTTAGAGGTATGAAGTAATTTACTGTATTAATACGTACTGCAAAGTAGGACTGTCGCCACAGCCGCCTATACATTTATACATCAATTACATGAACTATTCAGATCGCCACAATTATCATAACATTTTAGGGGTTGATTGGGAAGTATTTGGTTGTTAAAGAAGTTAACAATTGCTAAGGAAGTAGTTTTATTGCAATGTTTGGAAAATACTCTGCACCTTGAACCTTTTAAGTGTGTGGACCATGAAACTGAAAATGTGCCCACATGGAGTTACACCAACAATACTATAAACTACTTTGTTTATGTGCCATGTTGAAAGAAATCCAAGCAAAACTGTAGAAGGAGTTGTGATAATAAGATTGTGTCTACAGACTGGCAGACATATCAACAAGCAGATTCCCTGGATTTACGCAAATTTTCACATCATCATTCATGAGAGGTAACTCAGCCAGACATGAAAGAAATCCATGCAAACCTGTAGGAGGAGTGGCACTCACAGGATTGTACCATGTGGACCATATAGCACATTCCTAAAAACAACAAACAGTCATAACTCTGGTAATACTGTAGAAGAGATGTAATTACCCTTTTCCCCAATTCTGGTATTTTTCATCTTCTTTGGCTTTGACTTTTGCTTCTTCTGTTTCCTTTCTTCTTTCTTCAGCAAGATTCCTCTTCTTGCCAGATTTATCACGGAATATAGTTTCTGCTCCCTTCCCTAATCTCTCATCGGAAATCTATAAAATCGGAACTGACATATAAGAAAAATAAGGGACTAATGCAATATTACAGCAACAAAATATAAACAGGTCTACATTTTGCTGGCTAATATCTGATGCAGAGTGCATGTATAAACCTACAGCCAAGTTATCAAGGAAATTTCGACAATATTATAATAATTTCTGGTTAATATAGTACATTGTATCGTGACAAATTCAAAATAAATCTAGCTCAGTACCTGACTACCAGAGAAATGATAACTTCTAACATACTACTATATCTTAGCTCAAATATGACAAGCAGAGGAACACATGAAACATGCGGTGCATACCAATGTTCCGTAAAACATCAACTGAATCTTATTCTAATTGAGACGTGTTTTAACTTATGTATGCCCATCTGATTTTCGGAAAGTCTGATTATACAGCTAAATTACTCCATTCTTAAACAAGTATTTATCTATACTTAAATACTCAAACACTCAGATTCTAATTAAATACAACTGTCATATAACAATCGTCTCTATCACAGACTGTGACAGAGTCCAAGCGGTTTCAATTAAAACTAGCAAACAATATATTACCAAATCACCCATAAATGAACTTAACAGTGCTCACAAACCTGTTTAAACTTTTCGTTCTCTTTTCTTTTTAATTCCTCAGCTTCTCTCCTCATTTCCTGAGCGGACGATAACCCCGCCCTCTTACCAGACAGAGTTTTCTCTTCATTAGTTTTTTGACCACCATTTTGTGATTTATTTTTAGATGATGATCTAGGTGGGGACAAATCGGAACCCGAGTCCTGTCTGTGTCGTACGGGTCTACCACCAGACTTATCATTTCTACTATTGAAATGTTTTCTAGAACGAGAATAATCACTATCAGAATCTCCTCTTCTTTTTTGTTTTCTGGGTGGAGATAAGTCACCAATAGAATCCTTTGACTGAATATTTCTTCTCCTTGGTGGGGACTGATCACTATCTGAGTAATGTTTCTTGTTTTTGTCACCTCGTCTTGGTAACGATTGATCACTATCTGAATCATTTCTCCTTCTTCCTGTATAAGATTTATTTTTATTTGTTTTGGATGCTTTTCTTGGTGGAGAATTATCGGAATCATGTCTCTTTCTTCTAGGTGGTGATTGGTCAGAATCATGTCTCTGTTTCCTGACAGGTGATTGGTCAGAATCTGAATCATGTCTCTGTTTCCTGACAGGTGATTGGTCAGAATCTGAATCATGTCTCTGTTTCCTGACAGGTGATTGGTCAGAATCTGAATCATGTCTCTGTTTCCTGACAGGTGATTGGTCAGAATCTGAATCATGTCTCTGTTTCCTGACAGGTGATTGGTCAGAATCTGAATCATGTCTCTGTTTCCTGACAGGTGATTGGTCAGAATCTGAATCATGTCTTAGTCTACCATATGATGAATTACTGTCTGCATCTGCCTCATCTTCAAAGCCAAACATATAGAATACATGAATGAACTGTATAGTATCAGATTATCACAACAGATGTAATAACATAACAGAATGCAGGTTTTTCCTCAAATTTTTCAAATAGGGGTCTCAGGACCCCTAACTCAGCCATTTTGGGAGTCCCTGATAATTTTTGAGGGCCCCATACTTTAATGATTGTCATCTTTTCTTGAAGATTTAGCAATGACGAAAATTGAAGGTCAATTGATGGACTCTAACAGTTACAACATCAATACATAGTTCCCACATCTACAATACTTACCTCCCTTATTCTTAACTGTGTGATAATTGAGAAAATACCAATAGAATTTGCATGTGACAACCACTTTTTTTTCAACTTACTAAGCCAAATGCCCACATGAGCAAAAAGAATAAGTTAATTTTAAGCATCGGCTTAATTTTTCATCATTTACATTATATTCCCCATAAACTTTAAGGAATTTTGCCTATCAAAATGGCTGACAGATCAGAACAAGGGAGGTAAATATTGTAGATGTGGGAACTATGTATTGATGTTGTAACTGTTAGAGTCCATCAATTGACCTTCAATTTTCGTCATTGCTAAATTTTTTTACCAAAATGAACAGGAATAAGCACAGAGTAATATCTGAAAAATGGACGGTGTAATTGTTCTTGCAGGTCTTTGGGACTCATGGTTAGTTGTAAATGCCAGTCCCAGGTTCAATATAATGATTCCAGTGAAGACAAAATCCATTCAGTGGGTTAGGAGACGCTGTTTAAAAAAGTTTGATGCACAACGACGGACAGGCAACCTCGTGCCCAGGCGAGCTAAAAATGTAAACAATGAATCATTTACCCATTCAGAATACTATAGTTCAATACAGCAATATAATTTGTCAACACTTTTAGAAAAGATTGGATTATCAAAAGGTCAATGCTTCAAAGTAACATTGTCAAAACTTTGAAAAATCTTCTGAAAAAAAACCTATAGTAATGAGTTACTGGGTTACCTTGTCCAAGGATCTTCCATGCTCCAGATTTACGATACTTCTCCAGTAGTTGTACATGTTCAGGTCTTTCATCTATAAAGTCAGCAATCAATGGTTCATTGTCACCAACATCCTCCTCCAATGTGTTCGATAGATTTTCTGGTAGAAGGCTGCTGAATTCTACATCATCATCTACAATTCTTGACCTGAATTAAGTTCAGTCTTATAATTATTTAATGCAAACAACATAAAAATACAATGAGCAATGTTATTCCCATGTTTTTCATTCATGTTTTAGTCAATTTTATCTGTGCAGAACAGTGAATTGAAATAGGTGGCTCATTTACAAAATGCCTGCCACTTGTATTGTAATGGAAGAAGAAAAGAGATTCAACAACAAAGACAGTTTTATCGGTATCAGGACAACTCGACCCCCGCTAAAAAACCAAGTCAACTCGACCCCTGTGCAAGTCGACCCCTATTTTCCAATTATTCGGCAAGTCAATTCGACCCCTCAGATGCTATTAAAATAATTGAATTATTGTATGTATATTATGAAAATTTAATAAAAAATCATGGTTTATAAACGCCGAATATGATATAATGTTGTTATGTAAATTCGAAATAAAAGTATTAAAACTGTATAGGCGTTAGTTTTGGTGTATTCTTATGGCATTTTGATAAACTCTTTGAATCTACTATCGTATTGGATGTGTTATATGACATGGGTCGAGTTGACTTAGGGGTCGAATTAGTATGGGGTCGAATTGTTCAGGGGTCGAGTTGTCCCACAGCCGTTTTATCTATAGACGGAATATGTATATTTGCTGCATTAAAGATGGAAGGTCAACCTATGAAACCATTAGAAGAAAATGTAAACAACACTTTCTATTACGTATAAATTAATGTTTAAACTGGCGTGACGTCGGTCTACGTTGCTGAAATATTTCAGATTGTTATTTTCGGTTTACGTTAGCAAAACAAAAATACACTTGTAATTAAAAACGAATTTGAAGCGTGGATTCGATAAAAAGAACCATACTTTAATATTTTAGCAGGAACACCAGGCTTTTTCCTTCTTTTCTTCTTTTTTTCTTCAGCATTAACGGATAGATATTTCTTCAAGTATTCAGCCTTGCTACAGGGCGCCGCCATATTTAAGGGACTAGCTAATTTAAAACATAATGTTTAATTTTAACCACAAACCAACAACTAAATTAAAAGTACGCAACCATAAAGCATTAAATATCGTAATATTATGAAAGAAATTTATACGTTATATTCATTATGATTGACAGTATATTTTGCATCGGATTATCAGAGCTTTTAGAAATTACAGGCTAGTCCCTACAGGTTTCGGTCCTATTATTTTCGACCCATACGTTTCGTCCATGACTATAATCATTACTGTAACAAACCTTATAAACGTAGCTTCTGTCCGCAGTTTCTCTGTGTGCACTAAAGGTAGCTCTTTTTTGTAAATTTACAGCTTTTCCACATTAACAGTTTAGTTAAAATAATAAAATTAATTAGTCAAGATAATTTACATTCAAGCGCCCTACCCTTACGATGGAAGAATTCATTTTTAATTGTTTTCTAAACAATTTCTTACAACTACGGATATAATATATATATTATATGGTTTATATGTCCAAATTAGTCTGATGGAGTTACCTTCTCTTGCTGATAGCTTCATGGAGTCTTCTAAGATAAATTTACATAATTATTAGCAGTGCTGTCAGGTGATATTTCTAACTTTTGTGATCAAATTGGGCTGGAACACATTACTTGAATAAAATATTCATCTTATCGCAGCATCCCCTCTGGTTAAAATTCTGTTTACATTGCCTCAATTTTATCTCATATATTTTATACTACTAGTATAAGCTTTAATTTAAAATATCACTCAATACAGTAACAGAGTAAATGCCATGCTATGCATCTGACAGCTTATATATATGAATCACCTTCAATGACTATTGCTTAGGTTACTAACCAATACTAAGCCTAATGTGTTGATGTTTTAAATACAGGCATGAGAATGCAACATTTTAAAATCAGCTGAAAATTCGGCAAGGAGTCCAGGGGGCCTCTGAAGCTCATCTAAGTTTGCTAAATTGTCTCAAAAACGGCCCTTGCGAGCGTCAAATCAGTGAAAAATTCTCATACCTGTAAATAACATACTTGAATAAAATATTGTCCGAAGAGAGAATTTCTGACCTAATATTTTCCTATATCATTAAATTAAACATTCATTGTAGTACAACACAGAGTGCTTAATTGTGAGTGGCAAGCATTGTATGGTGGTCTTGTAGTAGAGAATCAGATGACAAGCATTGTCTGTTGGTCTTGTGGTAGAGAACCAGATGGCAATCATTGTCTGGTGGTCTTGTGGTAGAGAACCAGATGGCAAGCATTGTCTGTTGGTCTTGTGGAAGAGAACCAGATGGCAAGCATTGTTTGGTAGTCTTGTGGTAGAGAACCAGATGGCAAGCATTGTCTGGTAGTCTTTTGGTAGAGAACCAGATGGTAAGCATTGTCTGGTGGTCTTGTGGTAGAGAACCAGATGGCAAGCATTGTCTGTTGGTCTTGTGGTAGAGAACCAGATGGCAAGCATTGTATGGTGGTCTTGTGGTAGAGAACCAGATGGCAAGCATTGTCTGGCGGTCTTGTGGTAGAGAACCAGATGGCAAGCATTGTATGGTGGTCTTGTGGTAGAGAACCAGATGGCAAGCATTGTCTGGTGGTCTTGTGGTAGAGAACCAGATGGCAAGCATTGTATGGTGGTCTTGTGGTAGAGAACCAGATGGCAAGCATTGTCTGGTGGTAGAGAACCAGATGGCAAGCATTGTCTGGTGGTCTTGGGGTAGAGAACCAGATGGCAAGCATTGTCTGGTGGTAGAGAACCAGATGGCAAGCATTGTCTGGTGGTCTTATGGTAGAGAACCAGATGGCAAGCATTGTCTGGTAGTTTTGTGGTAGAGAGCCAGACGGCAAGCAATGTCTGTTGGTCTGGTGGTAGAGAACCAGATGGCAAGCATTGTCTGGTGGTCTTGTGGTAGAGAACCAGATGGCAAGCATTGTCTGGTGGTAGAGAACCAGATGGCAAGCATTGTCTGGTGGTCTTGTGGTAGAGAACCAGATGGCAAGTTTTGTCTGGTGGTCTGGTGGTAGATATCCAGATGGCAAGCATTGTCTGGTGGTATTGTGGTAGAGAACCAGATGGCAAGCATTGTCTGGTAGTTTTGTGGTAGAGAGCCAGATGGCAAGCATTGTCTGGTGGTCTTGTGGTAGAGAGTCAGATGGCAAGCATTGTCTGGTGGTCTTGTGGTAGAGAACCAGATGGCAAGCATTGTCTGGTAGTTTTGTGGTAGAGAGCCAGACGGCAAGCATTGTCTGTTGGTCTGGTGGTAGAGAACCAGATGGCAAGCATTGTCTGGTGGTCTTGTGGTAGAGAACCAGATGGCAAGCATTGTCTGGTGGTAGAGAACCAGATGGCAAGCATTGTCTGGTGGTCTTGTGGTAGAGAACCAGATGGCAAGTTTTGTCTGGTGGTCTGGTGGTAGATATCCAGATGGCAAGCATTGTCTGGTGGTATTGTGGTAGAGAACCAGATGGCAAGCATGGTCTGGTAGTTTTGTGGTAGAGAGCCAGATGGCAAGCATTGTCTGGTGGTCTTGTGGTAGAGAGCCAGATGGCAAGCATTGTCTGGTGGTCTTGTGGTAGAGAACCAGATGGCAAGCATTGTCTGGTAGTTTTGTGGTAGAGAGCCAGACGGCAAGCATTGTCTGTTGGTCTGGTGGTAGAGAACCAGATGGCAAGCATTGTCTGGTGGTCTTGTGGTAGAGAGCCAGATGGCAAGCATGGTCTGTTGGTCTTGTGGTAGAGAACCAGATGGCAAGCATTGTCTGGTGGACTTGTGGTAGAGAACCAGATGATAAGCATTGTATGTTGGTCTTGTGGTAGAGAACCAGACGGCAAGCATTGTCTGGTGGTCTTGTGGTAAAGAACCAGATGGCAAGCATTGTCTAGTGGTCTTATGGTAGAGAACCAGATGGCAAGCATTATCTGGTGGTCTTACAGTAGAGAACCAGGTGGCAAGCATTGTCTGGTGGTCTTGTGGTAGTGAACCAGATGGCAAGCATTGTCTGGTGGTCTTATGGTAGAGAACTAGTGGCAAGCATTGTCTGGTGGTCTTGTGGTAGAGAACCAGGTGGCAAGCATTGTCTGGTGGTCTTGTGGTAGTGAACCAGATGGCAAGCATTGTATGGTGGTCTTGTGGTAGAGAACCAGATGGCAAGCATTGTCTGGTGGTCTTGTGGTAGAGAACCAGATGGCAAGCATTGTCTGGTGGTCTTATGGTAGAGAACCAGATGGCAAGCATTGTCTGGTAGTTTTGTGGTAGAGAGCCAGACGGCAAGCATTGTCTGTTGGTCTGGTGGTAGAGAACCAGATGGCAAGCATTGTCTGGTGGTCTTGTGGTAGAGAACCAGATGGCAAGCATTGTCTGGTGGTAGAGAACCAGATGGCAAGCATTGTCTGGTGGTCTTGTGGTAGAGAACCAGATGGCAAGTTTTGTCTGGTGGTCTGGTGGTAGATATCCAGATGGCAAGCATTGTCTGGTGGTATTGTGGTAGAGAACCAGATGGCAAGCATTGTCTGGTAGTTTTGTGGTAGAGAGCCAGATGGCAAGCATTGTCTGGTGGTCTTGTGGTAGAGAGCCAGATGGCAAGCATTGTCTGGTGGTCTTGTGGTAGAGAACCAGATGGCAAGCATTGTCTGGTAGTTTTGTGGTAGAGAGCCAGACGGCAAGCATTGTCTGGTGGTAGAGAACCAGATGGCAAGCATTGTCTGGTGGTCTTGTGGTAGAGAGCCAGATGGCAAGCATTGTCTGATGGTCTTGTGGTAGAGAACCAGATGGCAAGCATTGTCTGGTGGACTTGTGGTAGAGAACCAGATGATAAGCATTGTATGTTGGTCTTGTGGTAGAGAACCAGACGGCAAGCATTGTCTGGTGGTCTTGTGGTAAAGAACCAGATGGCAAGCATTGTCTGGTGGTCTTATGGTAGAGAACCAGATGGCAAGCATTATCTGGTGGTCTTACAGTAGAGAACCAGGTGGCAAGCATTGTCTGGTGGTCTTGTGGTAGTGAACCAGATGGCAAGCATTGTCTGGTGGTCTTATGGTAGAGAACTAGTGGCAAGCATTGTCTGGTGGTCTTGTGGTAGAGAACCAGGTGGCAAGCATTGTCTGGTGGTCTTGTGGTAGTGAACCAGATGGCAAGCATTGTCTGGTGGTCTTGTGGTAGAGAATCAGATGGCAAGCATTGTCTGGTGGTCTTGTGGTAGAGAGCCAGAGAGCAAGCATTGTCTGGTTTTGTGGTAGAGAACCAGATGGCAAGCATTGTCTGGTGGTCTTGTG
Organism: Mactromeris polynyma; assembly: GCA_032209605.1. Classification (NCBI taxonomy): domain Eukaryota; kingdom Metazoa; phylum Mollusca; class Bivalvia; order Venerida; family Mactridae; genus Mactromeris; species Mactromeris polynyma. Next base: position 5,116,383 of record JASFXZ010000030.1, on the reverse strand, counting down.
GTAGAGAATCAGATGGCAAGCATTGCCTGGTGGTCTTGTGGTAGAGAACCAGAATCCTAGTTCCAAAGGTTCAGAACTCTTCTTCAGTGAGATTCATGCACAGTCTTCAGAATTTGAAAATAATTCTTGAGAGTACTGGTCAAATGGGTCACTGAAGTTTATTTCAGTTGAAAAGAAGACAACTGAATTACTGAGGTATTATTTATTGAGGGATCACAACAAACACAATTGAATAACATTTTCATAACAATTTCATAACTACTTCATAACAGTATTTTACGGAGCAATTCATTATGCTAATATTCAAGAAAACTGTTCGATATTTAAAATTAATACAATGTAGTTACATAGCGACAAAACTTTTTTACAATATCACAAATTGACTGAATACAGCATTTTATAACTGGAATTTACAATGTGATGCAACAGAACATTGGTTAAGTTCATCCGACAGTTTTATACAGGATGATTACTATGGTGGCATATTACTGCCACCAGTTAGCATGATAGCGTTCGCGAATTGTTTCGTGTTCACCAATTATTTATTACGATAATTATCTAGCTATCTAGTTAATATTCGTGATAAATTTTCGGTAAGATAAATATCATACAACTAGAAACAGGCTTGAAAGTGCCCAGAACTGCCACCTCTTACCTTTTTATGATGTATTACACTAGATTTAAGTGGTAACACGAATCTTATCTAGTTGACCACTTATTATGTTACTTAATAACTCAAATTCGCGAATTTCACTTATCATGCTAACTGGTGGCAATAATATGCCACCATAGATTACACATGATCACATACTCTAGATGTTACAAACTGTTACTCTAGATGTTACAAACTGTTACTCTAGATGTTACAAACTGTTACTCTAGATGTTACAAACTGTTACTCTAGATGTTACAAACTGTTACAACAATCATTCAAAATAGACGATCGCTTGTTATTGCTCTACTTGCCAAGCCAAAAATTAATTAAAGACAACTTTCATAATGTGCACCTTTTTCAAATTTTACAGCAAGTGATAATAACCAAATTAAATTTCGTAACTATGGTGGCATATTTCTGCCACCAAATAACTACATGTACATAATGAACTAGATAATTATCTGGTTATCACGTTGAAGTAACGAGATAAATACTGAATTAACTAGATAATTATGTGGTTAACTAGATAAGTATCGAGATAAATATTCATACCAGATAAATATCTTAACACGAAATATTGTCCGATAGTATCCACAACTGCCAGAAATATGCCACCATACATAACAAATGAATTACATTCATCAAAATAAAAGCTAAAGCAACCAAATATTTACAGGAATGTAAACTAGATGTGTCCATAGGCCATGGGCTTTTCAGTAGAATGCAAATACATTGTTTGTAAAGGCCAAATAGTTTTGAAGCAATTATAATTTGAAAACCCACAAAAAGGGCCATAACTCCCTACAAATTGGGAGATTGTAACTATAATCAAACTGGACCTGTATTTTATTATCCTATGCTTAAGTGCTCAATATGAATTGAAAACATCCATCCTTGCAAGAGTAACTGATCGGAAACTAATTTTTTAAGTCGTAAAAGGGCCATAACTGCTTTAGAAATTTGTAAATTGTAACCGATTTCGATCTTGACCTGTATTTTATTTATCCTATATGTATGTGCCAAATATGAATTGAATCCACTCATCCTTTCAAGAGTTATTGATCGGAAACCAATCTTTGCACGAAGGATTGAAAGCCAGAAGGACGGACAGGGGCAACACTTTATGCCTCTTCGACTGGCGGGGTCATAAAAATCGCTGTTATATCATATTCAAGTGACTTGTTTTGATTAAAACATCTGACTTGAATACCGGTAAGTAACTAACACAAAGCTAAAAAGTGCATTTTCTCCATTTTATTTTGAAATGGCACCAACATGTTGCTAAGTAAAGGCAGAAATCAGGAAAGAGATATTATTGGTATTTTAATGCACATCATCCATAGCAATGCACGATCCGTTTCCACAGTAACAGTTTTTTCACCATTCCATGTATTAGATGTACTGATCAGCTCTCCAAATCCCATAGGCTGCCGATCTGAAATATAATAGTGTTTTGTACAGAGGCAAACACATGCAAATATTTCCAAAGTGTACTCTAGCACCTCCTCGGTGCCTATATATGTTTCCCCGGGAGTCTGTGTGGGGAGGCAATGTATTGTGCATGCGGCGTTCCCTGTAATAATTTAATCTCTCTTTCATACATATTATTAGTGCAGATGCTGAAAATGAGCTGTTACGATTTAGCATTGTAATAATGCTTATTTTTTGTTTTCACTTTATTTCGTAACAATTTATGCATGTATGAAGGCTTCAAGTTAGATAAGGTTATGCATGTATGTTTTTATGTGCATGTCTTAATGAGTAACCTTCAATAAATAAAGCTTATTATTATCATATAATATTATTGAAGCTGCATAACATGTTTCCCCTTCTCTGATAGCTGTATGGTAGTTTGAAACCTCACAAATGGTTTGTTTATCTGATATTGACACTTTTCTTACTTCTTTAGACATTATTGTTCATATATAAAAACTATAATATATATAAAAGAAAGCTACCAGGTATATTTTACTGAATGCCAGTTAGTGTGGATGTTGTAGGCAGGTGAATTGCTGCACACATCAATGGATTCTAACCTGTACTGTGCAGTTTCTATGCACTTCCTCTCACCGATATCTATCTACAGTCCAAATACCACTACATTTCTACTACAATTCTCCGGACAAGCAAGTGATGGAAGGTTGGTCAGATAGACGGACAACGGAGCATTCAAGGCGCTCCCTTTGGGGAGCATAAAAATGTGGTACATGCCGGCAAAACTTAATACCAAACACTTTAATTTCACAATAATATCCTATACCATACTGATTTAGTGACGGGCGTGTTCTAGTCATATCTGAAAACATTACTATTGATATTCTACCCTAGTTTTACCTAGATTCCACATGAGCCCCGTAGTGGTGACACATTCACATCTACCAGATAATGGAACCAGTCCACAATTGTCACCTTCCATCCCAGAGTCAACATGCAGTATGTGAGAACCCTAAATAAGAAAAATACAAATGTATAATGACTACTGTATAGATGGATATCTCCTCGAGTCAAAAGGTTTGTAAATGGGTGATATCCGTCATTTTTCAAAAAGAAATGTTTGCAAATTGCAGAAGTTGTTATTGTGTAATAGTGAAGTACCTGTGTGTAGGAAAGTGTACTTCCATGAACAAGGAAAATTAAGCTGGCCAATAGTTTTGTGACATTCCTGAATTTGCAAAATTTGCAAAAATTTGACGTCACAAACTTTAACGCTTATATAGTATACTCCATACCTTGAGCATAACGCACAGTCTGTTCTTGGTATTACAGAACACCTTATTCTCATTTACTTGGCTACAGAAATAAAACCAGTAAATAATTTTTTAGTACAAATTGGTACATTTCACTCCCATTTAACTACCAACCTGAGCTTATTTTCTTAAAAATAAACGAAAGTATTGATCAAATAATGCTGCCACACAACTAGACTGCTTTACTTCTGCAACAAGACACCCATTCCCACAAAGACAACAATAATTAATTTCATGTTTCAGACACGAGAGATGATAATTACTCTGCATGCCCACATTATTTCTAAGTCTGCATGCTATTCTTCAGATATTACCTAAATGTCGTAAATGGTACAGAGCAGACACGAAATACAAGGGTCAAACCTTTGACATTGCAGTGTGACCTTGACCTTGACCTGTAGCGGTTCAGACATGGGTTTTGCATGTTGTCTTGATGAGAAGAACATTTGAGCAGAGATTCATGAAAATCCCTTAAATGGTTTAGAGCAGACATGAAACGGTACAGACAGACTGATGGATGGACAAATGCCATTCCTATAATCAATTCCCGCTATGTGGCGATGGATTAAAAATTGTGAATTTCACTGGCATACAACCTTTATTTCCCAGTTGACATGTCAGTGGACAAGCAAAAAATGATGTTTTCACACCCCCGGATTGAAGTATTATAGGACTAGATTATGGAATATTATATCTTGACATGGCATAATTGCAAGCTTGAAACTACAATGATATTAATTCTCTGACACTTTCTTATTCAACCATCTTTTACCAGTCATGTGACATTTCATGGGTCTTTTTCTTGTGATGGCAAGAATTTGATGCAAACTATGCTCAGAACCACTATAGGGAGCTAGCTTTAAAATCAGGTACACAATAAAAACAAAATGCAATTCTAGATGTATATACCATACCTTCTGTAACAAACATGCCATTGACTGACTTGACATCAAGTAGACTGGTAAGCTTATTTCAGACTGAGAAGCAGTAAACAATGATTCAAAATTTCCAAACTGCTGGTCCAGTCTACCTCCAAATGCACCAATGGCAACAACACAATCTATCTGTGAAACAAACATAATTGTATTAAACATTAATTATACTCTCAGATCTTGATTTCATGATATCTAAGCCAAGATTTGCATCAAGAATAATATGCTGGATTTTGTCAGACAAAAAGTGAAATTTCAAATTATGGAAGCTATAGCATCAGGATTAAATGCAATCTGTAGTTGAGACATGAAACCAAACAAATCTAAGTGCTTCTTTATTCTGATGTAAATACTTTTGTTTTGCTTCCAACCCTTAAAATAGGAACAGTCACTATAGGCATGACTTTTTTAAGCTTCTATTGATGTTTCCATTTGAAAAATCAAAGCACTGAAGTTGCTAAATGTGGCAGACATTGCTGTTCCGGAAAACTGTTGACACACAATCTGGTTCCACCTCGGTGTCCTGTGCAAACCAATTGAACAATTTTATCAATAAAAGCAATAGTATATAAAATAAGGGATGTCAATATTTAGTTATTTTGCTAACCGCTTAACCATTTAAACTTCAGAACGATTATAGAGTTAACCGAACATGACATCTGTTATGTGTTTCGTATTTTGCTGTGTATTTTACACTTAAGAAAGACTAATTTTAGAACACGGATTTTCGATGACATCCGTATTTTTGTGTTTCAGCATTAATTAACAATCAATTACGATATGATGTGTGAAAATATGTAATATTTTCAATATTTCAACCAAATAAGTTGTTGACTAACTATGAAATTAATACGCTGAGAAGCAAAAACCATTTAGTGTCGCTTAAAGAAGTGTGAATTACATTACGTTAATGGGTTCCACAAACAGTGTTGGATATTCCGTTAGGCAGGTATGTTATTAACACTGTATCTTAATATAAATGTTATGGTACTTTTGGTCATGTCAGATAAGGATGGTTGTTGATATGAACAGGTGTCGGTGCTGACAGTTTATACTATAATTCAGTTCACATATCTCACCTACCTGTAACTGTTTCTGTCTCTCCAAAACAATCTTCAAACATTTGGTGAAATCTGTATAATCTTGGTCTTCTGTATGTATAATTTCCACATCCTGTAGTATGGAGTTGTAAACATCTAATTAACATGAAGATCTACCTTATAACAAATTCTATCAGTATTTTAAGACAGATGTGTCATCAATAGAAAATGATATCTAAAGTGGAAACTTCCAAATCTGAACACCCTTTGGCGTTCTGCGTACAATTGTTCGAAACTTGATGTCACGCACTGCTTGAACATTCCATTTATGCTCAGGTCTGGTGGTTGTAATCTATCCGTGCAACTGGCTGGCATGTAGACAGCAAGCATGTTACGTTTATGCAGCAATTCTCAAAGAGAATGCCGCTAAGCAGCGTTTTTGACGACATCGACAATATGTATTCGTCATTTTTTACGATACCGACAGTCATTATTCAGCAGCGTTATAGTAAAACCATTTCGGTAAATCTTAAATTTGCGACAGAGGAAAGATGCCAATTCATCATTTCATGAAAGACTTTTGCTAAAATTTCATGTTGCAAAAATAAAGTGATTTACAGTAGATTATTAACAGACATCCCGATGAAACAGAGCTACATGCATAGTACACAAACCTTATCTCTATAAAACTGAAGAACCTCCTCTCTGGCAGAGTCGAAGTCTCCAGTAATTAAATCTGGGAGATACTCGTCTCTTTCACCATCAGTATTATCATACAGTTCATTGGTACCACCATCAGCACAAGCTTTCAGCACAGCTACAATCAACAGATAAATCGACATAATGATGGAAAAGGGAATTTTAAGCCAAACTCTCATTTTTGTACTGTTTTAATCAACAAACAAATATACGACTCCAAATATAGCATCAAACAAGTGCATCACGATCCATGTTATATACCTGGTATTGCCATAAACTTGTTACACAACAGCCAAAAAAAATGTCCTTTCATTTTGATAATTAGCTTATTATATGTCATGCCAAATTGTCCAACGCCAATTTTGACCAAACTTTACAAGAACGTTCCTTTAAAGTTTTTCAAAAGGTTACGGTTTGTTGCATAAGTAGGTCAGAGGAGCTAATAAAAGATTTTAAAACTGGTAAAAATCTACTTGTCCAGAATCATCAAGACCGGAGCTTTTATATTTAGTAATGTAACATTGTTCATAGGTCCTCTATCAAGTTTGCTCAATCATGCCTCTGACATCAAAACCAGGCCCGCTCATGGATCACCTGTTTCCCATACACTTAATAATCACCTAGTTGAGACAAAAAATAAGTATGTTAATATATGACTAAACAAAGAGCATTGCAGGCCGACGTCTGTGGGAAACATGGTTTGATATGGATTCCTTCATCCACACAGAAATTTTTAAAGTTTGAGGCCAAATAGACAAACACTTTCTCAGAAATTCCGCTCGATGCAAAATTTAACAAAACGTTGATGCAGATACTGAAGCAGATGATTATCACACTACAACAACAGCTGTTCACTTTTCACAGCTCAAGATTGAAACTGTAATGTGTTTTGTCTTTGTCACAAAGACATGTAGAATAGAACATGTAACACCCCTGTAAGTAGAACTGTCACAGCACCAATGGTACTGCTATAAACCTGACAGATAGGATCTCTGGACAGTGTAAGATAGAACATGTAACACCCCTGTAAGTAGAACTGTCACAGCACCAATGGTACTGCTATAAACCTGACAGATAGGATCTCTGGACAGTGTAAGATAGAACATGTAACACCCCTGTAAGTAGAACTGTCACAGCACCAATGGTACTGCCATAAAACCTGACAGATAGGATCTCTGGACAGTGTAAAATAGAACATGTAACACCCCTGTGAGTAGAACTGTCACAGCACCAATGGTACTGCTATAAAACCTGACAGATAGGATCTCTGGACAGTGTAAGATAGAACATGTAACACCCCTGTAAGTAGAACTGTCACAGCACCAATGGTACTGCTATAAACCTGACAGATAGGATCTCTGGACAGTGTAAGATAGAACATGTAACACCCCTGTAAGTAGAACTGTCACAGCACCAATGGTACTGCTATAAACCTGACAGATAGGATCTCTGGACAGTGTAAAATAGAACATGTAACACCCCTGTGAGTAGAACTGTCACAGCACCAATGGTACTGCTATAAAACCTGACAGATAGGATCTCTGGACAGTGTAAGATAGAACATGTAACACCCCTGTAAGTAGCACTGTCACAGCACCAATGGTACTGCTATAAAACCTGACAGATAGGATCTCTGGACAGTGTAAGATAGAACATGTAACACCCCTGTAAGTAGAACTGTCACAGTACCAATGGTACTGCTATAAAACCTGACAGATAGGATCTCTGGACAGTGTAAGATAGAACATGCAACACCCCTGTTAGTAGAACTGTCACAGTACCAATGGTACTGCTATAAAACCTGACAGATGGATCTCTGGACAGTGTAAAATAGTCCATGTAACACCTCTGTGAGTAGAACTGTCACAGCACCAATGGTACTGCCATAAAACCTGACAGATAGGATCTTTGGACAGTGTAAGATAGACCAAAAACTAAAAAGTATGGAAACTCACATAAATACAATGTATACTCAGTACATTTAAAAACGCACGATATGGAATTTCTAAATTTCATTGACTGACTTTATGGATACAAGAAAAGAACTGACACAACATTATTGCACGTGTAAGCAAAATATATGCTAAATTTCATTATAAAATCGACAAAGTATTTTGATAAAAATGAGTTTCAAAAGTAATAAAATGAAATTTAAAGAAGTATGGTTGGTAAAAAAATGTGTGTTTTTAGATGTACAGAGTATATATAAATCAAACAACTTTCGCATACCTTTCTTCCAGACGGTGTGAAAAAGATCAAGTTCTGACTTCAATGGTTGGTTTAACACAATTAATGCCACCTTGGTACCTTGAAAGTACAGTAAAGTTAACACTCTATAAGCCATCACATTATTGTACTCATATACTGTATTTACCTCTCAGTTACAGAAAACACGACCACACGTCACCTTTATATGCCAAACACATGTGCCAAATTCTTTTAAAATCTGTCAGTACATGACAAACTTATGGCACGTACACAACCACCTATACTGTATTTGCATATATGCAGCATCCCATAATCATTGATAATGATCCAACTCTATATGTCACCTTGACCTTTGAGGTTGAAGTTTTGAGCACTGACAAACCTTCAGAATGTGACAAAGTTACAGCCCGGATACGAAAAATCAGGCTGGACGGTGCTATTTTAATATGCATACCTTTGGGGGCATAAAAATATTAAAATTAACAAAAAATCTCTAATGCACACAATAGAACGACTAGTACAGTCTGCACAAGTAACTATTCATAACAAATTACCACTGACATAATATGGAATTAATACAGTGAATAATGTGATAATTTGTTTAGAAATCAGGCTCTAGATCTACACCAAGCAAACAAATCCATAACCCATTTGTCAGCAACCCAAGGCCTACAGTCCTCACAGCGTTTTGATTAATAATTACTTTTGGTAATCCTAAATGTACAGTGATTATCACATCTTCGGGTAATTCATAGTGTCACTGGTAAGTAAACAAATTATGAAAGATGATTGCAAACTGAGTTGATATTTTGAAAAGGTGTTAAAAGTTATTCACCATCTTTTCAATTAAGTTGTTCAGTAGTCAGGGGTCATTACACATTGCATTATACTGAAATATACTGAAAATCTGTTCATGAAGCGGATCCGCTGTCCAGTGGTAACGCGCTGTACTAGTAATCCAGGGGTCACAGGTTTGATCCCCACTCAACTAGTACTCACAGTCCTTCGGACGTGACTTTGAAAAACCGAGGTCCCGTGTATGCTTTACACGGAGCACGTAAATGAACCAGGGGTGCTTCTGGAATTTGGGCATCTTCTGTATCATGCATTATCCTCCAAAAATCTAAAATGACTAACATTCTTCCAGAGGCGTCGCGCATATGGGAAACCAGGGCGATGATAAATAAATGCAAATACAAAACAAAATCTGTTTGGTTTCCTGTTAGATGGGTTCCAGTATGTAGGGAGATTTGAAATAAAAAGATATTTGAGACCAAGAAAATTGTTGAGTTCAAAGGGCTTTGAAATTTTCCGTATGGAGGGTTCTACTGTATAATGATATATAATACAACAACCTAATCCAGAGAACAAACATGTTTTTTAAAACAAGAGTTGACTATAATACTGTAATAATATACAGAAATAAAAATAGTTATTACCATTGTCAGGTTTCAATATATGCATCAAGTCCCATCTCTGCATTGTGTAATCACGATCCAGCTATAAGACAAACACCAAATAATACAAATAAATGTTCTATACATCTTACTGCATAAAATTCATTTAAAAATTTCAAAGTGATAATCATTACCCATCTGCAGACATTTTACTTTTAGTTCAACAAAATCTCAAAAATTTTAAGACAATAAACTAAATCTTAATTTAGTAATTCTGTGATTTGTATCAATACCTGCTTACATGACAACCAGACTCACTGAATTTCACATTAGTACTATCCTTCCCACAGGTAAAGTCCAACACAATCATGCCTACAAACAATGAACTCCTCCTACATGTACACTTTTTAAGCAACAAGTCATGCCCCTTCATTAACCAAACCCTGTTCATGCATAAATCAGCAGGGTAGGAACAATGACAGTTTAAATTTGATGACATGGTCTTGGTACATGTACCCACGGGTGTCACAATATGTATGAAGCATACCACAATATATTGCAATACTTTAGTAATGTATCGCAATATACACCACAATTACTGCTTCATTGACCAACCTATGATTGTAGATAATTTTCTAACTTGAACTCTTATTGAACTGCCAATTCTTCAAATGAGTAGCAAAAATATTATTTAATATTTAAACACCACAATGATAACAAGTATTTCAGCATTAGAATTAATTTGTTATTCTTTATTATGTCTCATGATACATATTGTATCATCAGAGACTTGTCGTGATGCATATCATATCGCAATATATCCGTATCGTTGCACACCTAGTATTGAACATGATGTGCATTACACTAGACAAATGTTGTGTAATTAAAATGACACTATAAGGTGTCCGAGTATACGAAGCACAATAATTTGGAAAATGCTTGTAGGTTGATTAACATTCATTGGTATAGTGGCTGAGCCCTTTCATGAGTGATAAATAGCGCTTTTTGGGGAACATGTCAACGGAGAATAATTTTAATAACAAAATCAATATGTTTCCAATCTTGTATTTTAAATATTATTGATCAACTTCCAATACAAGGTGTACGTTAAAACATCATATAGTCAGGATATAGAAACATGGCTTTAACATAGGTTAGTAAATTCATAATTGCATGGAATTACTGGGGCCCGAATTACTGTAAATTGTAAATTTAAATACTATTTCTTATTTTCATCACTATTGATATAGAAATGCAAAACATTCATAAATAAAACATAGTTATTTAAATAATCTAATTCTAATGAAGACAGTTTAAATGCACTACAGGATCTTCCAACACAATACACGCTCTGATTTCAGTTCGATTTACGGAGGTTTCGTTAAATTGCTAGTTCGGTAAATTGATTTCGTAGTATGATTGGTGCGGATGTTTAGGTAAAATAATACAATAGTGTTATTAACGCATTAGCAATTAATAGTTAATACTAGAAATAAAATAAAACCAACAAGCTATCACCAAACAAACTATCATCGTGTATTTGTATAATTAAAGCTGAATACATATAGAAAAAACTATGACATATGCATTAGTTTACAGCTTAAAATAATATAAAAGTAATAACAAATGAGAGGTTCGAGTTGACCAAATTCGGTACGAGTTGACTTGGGTAGGTACGAGTTGACCAAAGAAAGGGTACAAGTTGACCAAATTCGGTACGAGTTGACTTGGGTAGGTACGAGTTGACCAAAGAAAGGGTACGAGTTGACTTGGGTAGGTACGAGTTGACCAAAGAAAGGGTATGAGTTGACCAAATTCGGTACAAGTTGACTTGGGTAGGTACGAGTTGACCAAAGAAAGGGTACGAGTTGACTAAGGTACGAGTTGACCAGTTGACCAGTTACTGAATGTTGTGGTAGGCAATGAGTACGAAGTGCCAATTAACATGTCAATTAGCAAATATTCAGATGTTTCACATGGTACTATCCTATTATTAAGCCTATGTCATTGTTCAATGTAAACGAAAGATCTTTTTACCGAAACCTCTAAAAGACACGAACGTTAATATCAATTTACAGAACTTGCTATTTACCGAACTTACTAGTCCAAACAATTAGACAACTATGCTAGTTTCTTCACGTTCACCTTCATCTTTCAATATTTGTTTTTTATCTTTCATATTTTACCTTCATTGTCAAGCATAGCATTTGACAGAAAACGTAAAATATCATCAAAATGAAGGTAAAACGTGAAGAATACAAATGCTAGGAGTTATATTTGTAGGACTACGAACTTACCAGTATCCTTCAGTTCTACTTTCACTTTCTCTTTATTAAATACACAAGTTACAATGCCAACGCTACGTAGATGAACCACCTGTAAAGACAAACTGTGATTTTAAATAATAATATTTCTCCAATTTCTCGCCTTATCATCTAGATCTACTACTTTATAAAATAACTTACAATATCAAGTCCTTTCAATGTCCGCTGTGACACACAAATTTCTGCGCGCACGATCAGGTCTGACGGATTTTACGGGATTTACGCGACACCGGCAACAATAGCAAAATCAAAGCACTGTGAGTGCAGGTGGGATGTTTGCTAAATATATCAGTGGGAGGAATGTTCGGCAATTGCTTCAAAATAAAATCTTAAGTATCTAAATGCATGAACCACGTAATTCTGAAATTGTGATATCATACAATATATAATTTAATGGTAGATCTATCATGATCATGATTTTATTTTTGTGATTGAACAATTAATTAATAAGTCAATAAGTGTGGGGTTATGTTTACCTAGATTTATACGTACATGTAGTTTGTCTAAATGAACAATGATTTAAATAACGCTGCGACTCCTACACTGTATAATTTTTGGCCATCAAGGTATCGCTAGATGCATGGCAATGGTGGTCATTTGCGCTTAATTAAAGATATACAGTTACCAAGGATTATTCAACTTGTTTTATAAACACAAATACCTTTCTTTCGGGAGAAATTAAATTTTGGCAACGCTTAGTGGAAACAGAACAAAAAATAACAACCAACATGACGATTCATCATTTAAGGGTCGAACTACATTCTTATATTTTCATGCAAAAGGTGTTAAAATTACGCCAGTATTAAATCTATTAAAACTCCAGTATTTTTATTCAATTTAGGGTCAAACTACATTCTTATATTTTCATGCAAAAAGCGTTAACATTATGTCTTATAAATGTAGTCAGTCTCTGAGTATTAAATCGATTTAAACCCCAGTATTTTTAATGATAGTTACAAAGCTGTAAACCGCTGAATCTGTTATTATTATTAATTATTTATGTTTTTAGATGTATGTTAAGTTTCCCCTGCACCGTGTGCAGTTCCTTTACTTTGTAAAATCATATTCTCTCCCTTCGACCTATTATTACTGACTTACTTTGCTTGTTCCTTGATGTATTCCATCCATTTAACTGTCCCCCCCCCTGTTGTTCCCCCAGAATTCTCCATACATGCAGTTGTTTTTGATGGTCGGCTAGACCATTCCGTGCACCCCTATCCCCACATATGTCTACCCTTTCACCTCCTTAGCCCATAATGATTTGTAGAAGGTTGCTTCCTTGGGGTTACCCTTCTAGCATGAGTCGCTTTTAACCGATACCTTTATAATCACAATGTATAACCCGATGTGTATTCCGTCAAGTGATGCGTCTGCGACAGAGGGAAGCGTTCCAGACAGGTTAGCAGTGATGTTCATTTTTCCGACCAATATTTCGTAATTTCTATGTTTCTCTATGATATGCTGTCGTCTGAACGACGGTGTCTAAATTTACTATAAAGCAATACAAACGATATCTTTGCTCGCCAATATGGGATATCCCGGTGGCGAGGGTAAATAAACTCAACTCTTTGCGGAATAAAGCTTGTATCGCCCGTCTAAATTTGACATATAGAAAAAACTCCATAGATCAAAACATATATTATTTACGAACAGTTCGAGCGAGTTGCATATGTCTGTCGGTGCTCTTAAACCGACGTTTGATCCCTCCAAAGTGACCCTGGAATGCTCAAATATGATGTCGTTTACCACAGAGGGTATTTTGCAATGATGAGGTTGCCTTCTGTGGAGTGAAAAGTATACATGTATGACGTTAACGGCCGAGGAAAACACAGTTATAAAATCTAATCGTTGTTATACCCGGTAAAGCATGGAATGTTTCAAAGAATGTATGTTAATCACCAAAGATCATGTTTTTATAGTAAATTTAGACTTTTACCATCGTTCAGACGACAAAAGATCCTAGAGAAACATAGGAATTACGAATTATTGGTAAACAAGAAATAACTTTAAAAAAGATGGTCGGCGCATCTTGAAGTTTGCGTTGCAATCGAAGGTTAAAATTTGTTGTATAACATAAAAAATGCTTAGTGTAACGACTGTCGGTAATTCAATTACGCCAAGTATGGTATCACTTAAATTCGCTGGGGTCAAATTTCGCGCAAACGGCAAAAAGGCAGTTTCGCGCCGGAGATTGTGAATAAACTGGACCGGAATTTATGAACGGGCTAGATAAACTTTAAACCGAACTAACCTTTTTAGCGGAAGTGACGTAAAAATATTGTAAACATAAGCGAATTTGTCACTAATTTTCACCCCAGATACTGTTCCTAAGAACAATGATTTAGTGTTGTCTGTCCAGAATGACTTACTATGCTCACTTGTCGACTGATCCTATACATCCTAGTAACGAATTATGGAAACTTCCATCAAAGAATCAACTCGTAGCAAGTCGCCGAAACGGAGATCAAACATTCGTCACAATAGGACAGCAAGTGATATTCAACCTTCTAGAGAGTCAACACCAAATTCTAACGGCTTAAAAGCAGTCAATACAGTTACAGGAGCGATACAAAACTTCCTGAAGTGGTCATCATCCCCTTTAGCGAAAGAGTGAGTTTCTATTTTCTCAATGATGGTGTCTGCCATAGGCCTGCAGTTGTCAGTTTGTGTTTTAAGTTAGTGGACCAGTCATGACAAATTTGTCAGAATATTAAATGTAATTAAATGGGGTAGACTAGAGTTAGACTGCAACCTAGTTAGCTCAGGTAGGGTGCTGTACTAGTGTTTTGGGGTCATGGCTGGAACCCCTTATTAGGCGTATGTTATTGTAGGGTATCCAGTCGTTTCCCCCACAAGTTGTTTCCTCCCCTAGATGTTTCCCCCACACTCATGTTTCCTCCAGGATGTTTCCTCCCCTATATATATATTTAATATAAAAGGAAGTTGGGACAGATTTATGGAAAGATGTTATGATGAGGGTGGCATTTTTTAATTTGTATGTTTTGGTATTCAATATTCTGCTATATATATATATATATGTATATTATTATTAAATTTCAAGCTTGTTGTGATTGTTTTAAAAAATAAAACTTATCATGATTTTATATTTTTAAAAAAATATCAATTTTATTGTGATTTCTTGCCATTATCTCAAATATTTAATTTGCTTTTATTCATATTAATGTGAACAACATGTTATATAAATGTATAAGAAAACATTAAATTAAACCTGCATTACACTGAGTCAAATGTGTGAATAACCTTGTGACAGACTGTTATTTTATTGTACTGGACAAAGGCAATAATCAGGATCTGGAAGGTGGGAAATGAACTGAATGGGTATTTGACACATTTTAGTTAGCTTTGTACCATTTAATTTTCCTTTAGAAAAGACCCAGTGTATAAATTAATGAAGAAATAACATAGCTACCTGGATAAACTTCATATTTTTATTATGAGATCTTAAATCATAAACATAATCTCAGGATATGGAAACATAAAATCAGCATAAATGTACATCTCATCATGAATCAAGTGTCCATTTTTTATATTTGTATATTGTGTATACATCTCACCATCAACCAAACACCAATTTTGTAATTCATACACTTAATGTAATTCATACACAAACATAATATTGTAATAAAGCATAAAACAAAAAAAATCAAAATGTCAAAGTTCTTTAGGGATTCTACCACACAATCGCATTACATGTATAACCACATTTTGTTAGTTTTCATTTACATTAACAGATGGGCTATAAATCTTTGCACATCTTTTTAACAACTCAGATGTGGAGATTGTGTTAGCGTCATAATCATCCCACAACTTCCTGATGGCTGTCTGCACTCTCTGGTAAGATATACGTGACATGCGGCCAGTTACTCCGTCCCTTACAAGCTGCGCTTGCTCTTCAGCTGTCATTCCCTCATTCCTTAGAACAGGCACCAGTCTATAAAACGGCAATCCCGTCCCACCGGCCCTCATATTCAGCCTGTGATGCCAGCCCTATAAATAATAGAAAAAACATATTATGTATGCAACAAACAATATTATAGCATATTGTAATCAAGTTATTTATCGCAAATTATATCGTATGTTGAATATCTCATTATATATCGTATGTTAAATATCTCATTATATAATTATATACACTATGGGCTGAGTTTTCTGAACATGACTTCTCATTAAAAGTGTTTTCTCATCTTTATTACATCTTGGATACAAATGGATGGAATAAAACTATAGAAACTTAACATGCATTTATCTGTTTGAGCATCATAACAAATTTGCAGGTTAAAACACATGATTTGTATTACCTTCTGTGTCGTTGTTTGTTCTGACATCATATTGGTAGACTGACTGAGTGAAAATAAACTGAATCTGAAATTACAAGTTTTGTGCACATTGAACAAAAAAGCTATTGAATTTTGCTTAAATTATTTAATAAACAGAATATATGAAAAATAACTGTGCGAAACTTTTGTCCGTAAGTATTTATACGAACAGTGTACATTTAGTATTTCAAAAGGTCACTATATTGAGGATATAACATGAAAAATAAGTATGTTATGTATTCATGCAATTAACTAAGCTTCCAATGGGTTCCCTTGTATTTCTATACTGAGTGATTCTTATTAATATATGCACGAAAATTGGAATTATTAAATGATTACCATTCAAATCATTCTGCAATTTTTCTGATCTGCAATTTTTTCCATTCTCTAATTTTAAAGAAAAATTGCACCCGAAGAGCCTGTCTATACTTGTATCAACTTAGCATTTTTATAAAAAATAAATAAAATTGATCAGACTATAAGACTATATAGGAAATTTGCTGGCTTGCTTTTTTATTGGAACACATTTGTGTTTCCAATTTCAATAAAATAAATGCACTTACCAGTATTGCATGTACGATGCTGCCACTTTCCACATATATCGCAAGAAATCGCATGCTGACGAACGCGTACTTGGCGGTGGCACTGAATACACGGATAATCCGACATATTAACAATTTGAACACTTATGACTGAATCGAATAAGATATTGACTGATATTGAGTCCAGCAGGGCATTTGATTCACAGTGTTGTGACGATCTTCAACACTCAATGAAGAATGTTCAGGACAATTTCAACGATGAAAAACATAAGCAGTCAAAGTTGATTGTTGATATTAAAACACTGAGGGCGGAAAATGCACGACTAAGTGAAGAATCGCTGGACATTCAAGCTAGATCGATGAGAGACAATCTTTTATTTTTCAATTTGGCAGAATGTCCTACATTTGATAAACGCAAGGAAGAAAACTGTGTTGAAACCATCCGCACGTTCTGTTCCGAGTCATTGAAAATTGATGACGACGAATTCAATAAAATCCGAATCGACAGAGCGCATCGTGTGGGACGATATAATGACAGGAAAATTCGTACAGTGGTGGTGAAATTTAATTATTACCCCGACAAATTAAAAGTGAAACAGGCTGCTTTTACTGAGCTGAAAAACAGTACATATCGGGTAGCGGAACAATATCCACACGAAATACGAGAGCGCAGACAAACACTCTATCCCATAATGCTAACTTTGAGAATATTGTAGCCATGTTTTGCATGTGCTGTTGTATATTTTGTATTGTTTAGGCCAATGACAATGCTTATTGTCGATATGCCAATAAACTTGAGTTGAGTTGAGTTATGAAAAATTTAATCCAACTTACAATTAATAAACTTAAGTTTTATAGTTAAGTATAAAATCCAGTGAAATATGTGTAGATGTACCATATAATCTAATAACAATATATGTATGTATGTAAGAACTTGTGGATTTGAGTTTATTTACCCTCGCCACCGGGAGATCCCATATGGACGAGCAAATGTAAGAACTATGATGTATGAACTGTTTTATATTGGTTACAACCACAGTTTGCAGAAATTGTAAAAAATAAACTTCTTTAAGAACAATTGATAACCTTTAATTGAAACTTTTAACTTTAATGATCAAATAACAGCACATGCCAATTAAATGTATTTAAGATAAATATTCAGGTTTGATTGAATACAATTTCCAACACTGTTTTGTTATTGTCTTATAAATAACATACAGAACGACAAAGTCTATGTGTTCTTACAAGTTTTATTTATTACTATAACTACTACTATATGGGAGTACGATGTTAGCAGAATGGAAGCTGGATGTAAACTGTGGTGCCTGTGAGCTGGCTGTACTTAATCTACTCATGTTAATCTAGTAGACTGGCAATAATACAACATCTCCCTTTTTTATATGTGATACATATCATACAAGGAAATATCTAACTCTGAAAGTCTGCTATTAAACGACTTTCTAAAATCTAATGAATAAGCATGCACAATTATTTTTAAACATTGTACAAAAACAAATAGTGTAGACAAATGTTTGTAAATCCAGTTTATATTGGAAATCCATTGTTGAAATTTCGCTTTTCTAAATGTCAGTGTGCTCTTTACATCAGTTCCCACGCACAGCTGTGTTTAAAAGTTTACACATTAATTATATTCTGACAAAGATTAACTTTGAAATAGGTTTTTCACACCATTATAGGTAAATAAAAGAAATTACCTGATAGATCTAGCCCACTGACAAACAACACATTTTGATTTGTTTCCTTTACATATATTTTTTGTCATCATGATATTAAATGACAAATAAAGATACTACTAAAATATTTTATCAAGAATCATCATATCATCATAGAATATTTATAGGGGAGGAAACATCCTGGAGGAAACATCCAGGAGGAAACAGTAGTGTGGGGGAAACGACTGGTAACCTTATTGTAGTGGTGTGGGGTTAGAAGGCGGCACGGTTGGTTCAGTCGGTAGAGCACTGTACTAGTGTTTAGGGGGTTGTGGGTTCGAGCCCCACATCAGGCGCACTTCCCCCCCTTGATTTACTCCATTATCAACTTCATTTATTTTATTGGCTGCAGTGTTTGATGGCTCAAGGTGGTTGAGTCTAAATTCTTAAAATGCCAGAAGGGGGGGGGGGGGCAGGAATGG
Source organism: Mactromeris polynyma (assembly GCA_032209605.1). Taxonomy (NCBI): domain Eukaryota; kingdom Metazoa; phylum Mollusca; class Bivalvia; order Venerida; family Mactridae; genus Mactromeris; species Mactromeris polynyma. The sequence goes on along the minus strand of JASFXZ010000030.1, from coordinate 5,097,347 downwards.
GTATTTCAATATTGATTCTAGTTCCTGATCACCAATTAAACAATATGTAATAATCATTGGTTCTACTGTACTATTATTGGGATTTATTCATTGTTTTATTAGCATAAGAAATGACATTTTCCTCTCGATTTGGGCTTATGACAATACTTTAGTTTTTTTACCAATCCCGTTCTGAGAACCATCAGTGTCTAATATGAACTTGGCAGTACTTGTAGGAAGGGTCAGAATAGGGGGAGATATTAATTTATGTTTCATTTTTTCAAAATTAGACTGACATGCATCAGTCCAGAGAAATTTCCTAAGTTTTTGGGTCAACTCATTTAATGGTAAAGCTAATGGTGAAAAGTTTGGGATAAATTTTCTATAAGAACTAAGAAGGCCTAAACAGCTTTTTAGTTCAGTTTTATTTTGGGGAATTGGCCATGATTGTACAGCTTACACTTTGCTTGGATTACATGCAATGCCTTTTTCAGAAACGATGTGACCTTAATAATCCACTTGGATTTTAAACAAATGATATAAATTTCTCACGTTTTAAATGTCTGGTTAGCTGTTCTAATTCTATAGAAAACTTTACGCAAATATGTGAGAGTGGCTTCAATTGATCTGCCAAAGACAATGATACCATCAAGGTAGCAAAGGCATTGTTTCCATTGCATGACACTAGTTCAATCAAGTGTTTCTAAAGTTGCTGGTGCATTGCATAGACCAATAGCATTACCCTAAACTGGTACAAGCCTACATGAGAATTAAATGCTGTGAAATGTTCAGGTTTATCTGACATGTTGGGAGATTTCACTTGCCAGAATCCATTTGCAAGATCTAAACTACAGAAATATTTTGCACCACTGAGAATGTTTAATGCCTCATTAATTTTTGGCAGTGGGAAGCGTCTTTTCTTTTGAGAGCATTTAATTTACGATAGTGGTAAGTCAATCTGAAATCTTACAGAATCATCAGAATTTTTAACAAGCACAACAGACGCAGCCTGTAGGCTGGAACTGGGTTCTTTAATGTTTCGATCAAACATCTTTTGTATTTCTGTCTCGACTTTTTACTCGTTGGGCAATAGGCACTTGTCTGTGAGGTATTTGATGCGCTTTGCCGACATCAATGGTATGTTGTACTGTGTTGTCTGTGTGACCTTTTCGGAATATTTTGTTATTCAATATTTGTTTTCAGAGACTTCATTTAGTAATGGTTGCAAATGACTGGGTAGATTTACAGTTTTAGGAATCTGATTGTTAGTTACTATTACATGGCTTCCCCTAGGGTTTTTCAGCTTGGGGTCCTAGGACCCTCATGTTTGACAAATTTGGGGTCCTTAGTAAATCTGTAGGATCCCAGATATGCAGTTTATACTTGACAGAAGTTTATTTTAGGGGTCACAGGGATGCACAGCAAGTGGAGAATGGGAGTCCCTAGAAAGAAAAGAGAGTCAGGAACTCAAGATTTCTGCGTCAGGGAAATCCTTGCATTATCAATATTGCTAACAGATGTAATAGGCTGAATACTTGCTACAGTTAGATTTTTTTCTATTTGATATTTCTATATCTGTAATGTTAGTGAATGGCGTGCATGGATGGGAATATACGATTGAGTTGTATCAATAACTGTTTTGGCCACGAGTAATCCATTTTTAGATTTCTGATTGGTCTCTATCAATTGTCCGTCCGTCCGTCTGTCAACAATTGTTTAAAAACCACAATAAAACCTCTGAAACCATATTTTCTTTATTTCAGTACCAAAGCCAAATCATTTGATTCCATTGATCGAGCTTCAAGTCATGATTCTCTGACTCTGCTGCAAAGGAAGGATTCATTTAAAATGGAAAAAAGGTAAGTGACAGCATCTACTGAAGTCATATAAATCACTTGGGTATGGTTATAATTAAAGTTTTGATGTGTTACTGCCAAATTATGTTAGTTACTTTACTTATCATGTTCTTTATTATTATTATTGTTATTATTATTAATAATAATAAAGACTTTATTTCAAGAGGCTGACATTTGGGACAACCTAATTTTCCATGTGGGTCTCAACAAAAACTAGGACACATTACATACAATAAACAACAATAAATAACAAAACAAAAGAAACAAAGAATTAAACACAGCTACATGAAATAAAACAAAACTATTATAGCAAATTACCTATAGGTTGATTTGGATTTTATTAACCAGACAATTTCCATTGTAAGTATCTGTATGATTGTCTGAATTTATTCTACAGTTTGAATATTATATGGTAATTCATTCCATATTTTTGGAACAGAGTAGAGTAAAGATTTTCGAAAATATTCGGTTTAGGAAGATTATTAAGTTTTTTATCTGAATATCTCAAATTTTTATTGTTTAAATATTGAAATTTATCTAGTCGGTAATTTGGACACTCAGGGGAGTTCTCCTGTAGTGTTTTGTATACTAAAACAGATTTTTTTAAATTGACACATTCCGGAAATGTCATCAAACCAAGCTCTTGAAAAAGTATATCAGATGCGAAATCATAAGGCTTGTCTAGTATTGTTCTTGCTGCCCTTATTTCAAATTGTATCAAACTGGTTTGGCGTTGCAACTTGCAGTTTCCCCAAATTGAACAACAATAATCTAACTTCTAAGTGGGGTAAGATATATGCATAGTAGAAAAGTTTCCTTGAGTACAGATATCAATGAGATTTAATTCTTAATAACAGATATATAATAAAGATTTACAATTTTTAATGTATTTTCAACCTGTAATCTACCATATAAGCTTTGATCGACATAGACACCTTGTAGGTTTTCGTCTGTTACACATTCTAAGGCATGATTATTCATGAATATTTACCCATTTATATCTTGGTTATTTAGATTAATTCTGTTTTTGGAAGATGAAAGCTACATTGATTTTATTGTGTTACTGTTGGCAACCATACAGTTTTGAGTGCACCAATTGAATTCATTTGATTTTGTAATATGTCTTGCATATCACTCAGATTGTTCCCATAGACTGATCATGTAGTATCGTCTGTGACCATGTCCATGTTAGAATATTTAACATTAAGAGAGAGATCATTGATGTACAAAATAAATAACAATGGACCAAGGACAGATCCTTGGGGTACACCAAGGCCTAAATTAAAATTAGGTTTGTTTGCCCTTTACCGACCGACCCGAGATTTGGCCGCCGACTCAAAAAAATTTATTGCAAAATTCGGATTTTTTTTTTTTTTTTTGTTATAAACCCGACTATACACCATTATGTTCTTCTTGGTTACAAATTATTTTGTACCCAATGTACCACATGCCGAAATTACCACGCATGAAACAAAACATTACGACTAAAACATATAAAAATTTCCACAATAAAATAAAATATTTTTCCTACCTACCTACCCACCTCTAAAATCTAGGGTCGGTAAAGGGCAAACAAAGACTTTTTTAATTATGGCCCAACAGTAATATCATGGGATTCAGAAAATGTTACAGAAAAGTAGATGTTTTGTTTACAGTTCAAACTTCAAGACAGGATGTAAACCATTTATGATAAAGTTTCAGTTTTCCTAGAAGATAATTGTGATTGTGTAAAATCAAGAAAGATTACAACATCATTGTCATTAGTCGCAGATAACCACCTGTCAATCATATTAGCTAATGCAGTTTCATAAGAATGGAATTTGCGAAAACCAGATTGATGTTCAGAAATTTGTGTTTGTCCGAAAATGTTTTCATATGATTTGATAATGTTTATCTATTATTTTTGAATGTACTGGTAAAATAGATATTGGTCGATAGTTATTTTTGTCTGATTTAGCTCCTTTCTTGTGAAGTGGAGTGATTTTAGCAACCTTAAATGTTGATGTAAAATTTCCTTGCTTTATGCTAAAATTTTTTTTTGTTGTAACATGCTTAGAAATAACATCAGCACTTAATTAAAACAATTTGGTGCTAAACCGTATAGACTCCTATTGCCTTGCTTGCATGTAAGTTGAAGATATATGTATTTCAGCATGTCTGTATGCTTGTATAAGGTAGACATGCTTTATAATCATTATCTACTGAGCAGTGAAAGATGCAACTTACAAATAATTTCATTCAAGTTATATTGGTATCATAGTTTCATATGTTTTCTTTGAGGTTTGTAGTGGAACTAAATTCAATGTTAACTAAAGGGATGAGACTTATTTATCAAAGGACCCAGTGCATTAACTAACTGTCAGTTACACAATCGTTTCACAATCACGATGCATGCTTAGTGTTGATTTGATTGGTTAAATTTCTGGGGGGTTTAAATTTAAAAATGACTATGCATGCCATGATAGTATGCTTATTTGCATATTTCACATGATAAAAAGGAAACGCCAGTTTCGTTGTACACACACTTTTTGTTACTGAATTATGCAGGGTTCCCATGCTTCCTGGAAAACAGGAAAAGTCCTTGATTTTTTCATGTCATTTTCCAGGCCTGGAAAAGTGCTTGAAGAAAGGGCAAAAAACGGGAAAAAGTTGGGAATTTTGTATTTTCTGGACACTAAAAAAAAACAGATAAAAAATATCAGGGCCTCCACTGCCGTTCGCCATTTGCGAAAGATTTGCGAATTTGGCGACAAAAAAATGCATTTGGCGAAAGTGATTGGCGAATGTTTTTTTTCAATAAATTTCAATGATATAAGCGGTTTTAAGCGGCCGAGACAGGTTCTCAAATTCTGTGTATAGTGGGCTCACGTATTAAGTGTAAAAATCGATAACCAGTCTAATCTAGGTTACGACCGCGCCGTACGAATGTGTCATATTCTAAATAAGAAATAAGTGATTTGATGTTTACAGTTTAACATTTCCTTGTATATAGGTTCATAATTTGAAGTTTAATACTTAAATTCTTGGAATAAGTTAATTTGTAAGACATGTTGAATGAATAAAATAGCAGTACAAATTCTGTTTTGTTCCTTGAAGTTTGTGAAAATACCTTTGAAAAGTCCATTATTTTTTCTGGGAAAAGAATGGGAACCCTGATTGTGATACAATGCAGATAGATAACCCTCAGGTTTTTTCATACTGTATCTATTACATGTAGCGTTGGCGGTTGTTTATATAACTCAGACTTTCGACACTTTTTGTTTACATTTTAATTGTTTATGAACATTTTCACAGCGAAAACCAGTAACCACTTCTGACTGGCTGAATGTAACTTGACAATGATTAATTTGACAAAAAACTTCTTACAGATTCAAGAAAATATACTTAACTCATAAACATTTCACATGTACACAATGTTAACCACAATGACATGCAGTTACAGTTGAACGGGAAATTTATCAAATTCTGTGAAGTGATTTTATATGAAGTATCAATTCTCTGTCAGGGGCGTAGCTAGCCCTCTATTCATGGGGATTCATAATTGTGCTAGGGGGGTCCTAGGGCATGCCCCCCCCTGGAAAATTTTGAAAAACATGGTGCATTCTGGGCGTTCTGCGGTGCTTTATTTAGAAAATTCTTGCGTCAATATCCCAGCTCGATTTCTGAGGATTTTTAATGCTGAGGGGGGTCCTCAAGGGCTATTTAGTATAGAAACGGCAAGGAACATTTGATATGACTATGAGCATGTAGACTAGTCAAGTACGCATACTGCAACTTTGGCTGAATTTTTTATATTTTTTTTGTCAGAATCATGTCACGACGTGGATTCAGCCGCGTACTCGCGTATAGGCAGCTACGCGCCTGTCTGTTTTTGCATATATATTTCATTGAATGGCAGCTGATCAAATACAAACTTCTTAATCTAAAATGGACGTTATTTGTTGTTGTATAAAAATCAAATTATTTGTAGATTCTAATTTATTTACAAATATTGAAGTGTGAAATTCGTAATGATTGTTGAAAAACAACATCAACTCAAGTAAATTAAATGAACCAGTCGTACACAATAATGTTATAACTGATGTAGACTGGATAGTTCAGTATTTGCATTTCTGTAGTTCATTAGTTATCAAGTGGAATAAAATGATATGTGATGTGTCAGTTTGACTATAGTATTTATGAGTGTGCTGGGATATTATAATATTGTTAGTGAGGGGGTCAATAACATTCTCATTTTCCAGTACAGCTGTTGTATATATATAGCAAACAACATATAACTTACAGCTATTTCACCTTTCATACAAAATATGTTGGATAAAACTAACTGTAGGATTATGTGGGAATGATTATTGATGTAATTAACATTCATTTGTAATTTTGTATAATGAAGAATTTCATGGAAAGCATGCAGTGTGATATATACAAGTGTCAGTGGTTTTGAAATGAAACAATCCAGCCTTGTATATGTGTAGAGTGTTTACGCAATGTATTGCTTGTCATTCTGATTGTTTAATTTCGTATTGAATAGTCTACATGTATTTATATAAGACCTCATTTAAAAAGTGTTTGTTATTGCTGTCTCCAGATCCTGCTGTGTGAAGTTTTTATGAAGGTAGGAACATTATTTGTTTAGAATCAAAATTTCATGTAGGTAATTATTTAAGTAAATTTCTCTGCATCAAGGCTAAAAACAATAATTCTTGCCGAGGGCCTGTAAAAGTGGTTGGAGCCGAGCATTTCTGGTGGATAGGTACAGAGACAGCAGAACTACTCTTTAATAATTTACTATACAGGAAATGTACTATATAACTGTACAGGATATGTTCTATATAACGGTACAGGATATGTACTATATAACTATACAGGATATGTACTATATAACTATACAGGAATGTACTATATAACTATACAGGAATGTACTATATAACTATACAGGATATGTACTATATAACTGTACAGAATATGTACTATATAACTATACAGGATATGTTCTATATATAGGATATGTACTATATAATGATACAGGATATGTTCAATATAACTTTACAGGATATGTACTATATAACTATACAGGATATGTACTATATAACTATACAGGAATGTACTATATAACTATACAGGATATGTACTATATAGCTGTACAGGATATGTACTATATAACTATACAGGATATGTACTATATAACTGTACAGGATATGTAATATATAGCTGTACAGGATATGTACTATATAACTGTACAGGATATGTACTATATAACTGTACAGGATATGTACTATATAACTATACAGGATATGTAATATATAGCTGTACAGGATATGTACTATATAACTATACAGGATATGTACTATATAACTATACAGGATATGTACTATATAACTGTACAGGATATGTACTATATAACTGTACAGGATATGTACTATATAACTGTACATGATATGTACTATATAACTATACAGGATATGTAATATATAGCTGTACAGGATATGTACTATATAACTGTACAGGATATGTAATATATAGCTGTACAGGATATGTACTATATAACTGTACAGGATATGTACTATATAACTGTACAGGATATGTACTATATAACTATACAGGATATGTACTATATAACTGTACAGGATATGTACTATATAACTGTACAGGATATGTACTATATAACTATACAGGATATGTACTTTATAACTGTACAGGATATGTACTATATAACTATACAGGATATGTACTATATAACTGTACAGGATATGTACTATATAACTGTACAGGATATGTACTATATAACTGTACAGGATACGTACTATATAACTGTACAGGATATGTACCATATAACTATACAGGATATGTACTATATAACTGTACAGGATATGTACTATATAACTATACAGGATATGTACTATATAACTGTACAGGATATGTACTATATAACTATACAGGAAATGTACTATATAACTATACAGGATATGTACTGTACAACTATACAGGATATGTACTATATAAATGTACAGGATATGTTCTATATAACTATACAGGATATGTTCTATATAAATATACAGGATATGTACTATATAACTATACAGGAATGTACTATATAACTTTACAGGAATGTACTATATAACTATACAGGATATGTACTATATAACTGTACAGAATATGTACTATATAACTATACAGGATATGTTCTATATATAGGATATGTACTATATAACGATACAGGATATGTACTATATAACCATACAGGATATTTACTATATAACTATACAGGATATTTACTATATTTCAGAAGGAGTAGCGCAGCATTATCGAGTGCTGGTCGTGGTTCAAGCCCAACCAGTAATACATCCAAAGAAGGATCGCCGGATTCCAGTAGTAATCGTCAAGACAGTAGAAATAGTGGTGTAGATAAACATGATAGTTCTCCTAGTGTTACCTTCTCTATAACCAGTGGGGATAGTCTCAATGATGTCAGTGGGACTACCAGTAGTCCTGTACGTACGATGACGCCATCCAGGAAATCAACTGATAGTAGTGACAGCCAAAGGGGTTATGAATTAGCGATGGATATTGGTGAAAAAAGTTTTGAATCATCACTGAATAATATCTTGAACAAATGCTCGGAAACATCGTATGATGTTGCTGCTGATGGGAAAGATGACTTGAAGAAAAGTGACAGAAAAAAGAAGAGTACGCCCTGGTATACGGTGAGTGTAACTGTTTGATAAAGCAGTTATATGTAAACTTTAACTTATTGTCAGTTTAACACTTTGAATTTTTAAATGAAGATTGAAAATATTTAGTGTTCGGTAAACCTTGATCTTTTGAAAAATTAATGCTTTGAAAGTCTTTTTGTTTTGTTCAAACACGAAGTTTAGAACAATATCTTACCTCATAGTTCATATAGGTAGTCGCTAGTCCAAGCCTTTCTGTCATAGGTAAAACCTCTAAAATGATCTTCATGAAGTTTGACATTGACACTTTGTTTGTTTATTGTAATAATACCTGTGTATTTAGGGTAGGTTGAAATTTTGATGCATTGTATGTGCAGGGTTCTTACTAGGATTTCAAAATACATGTAGGAGTCATGAGAAAAATGAGGGGTCCTTCTATGCTATTTTAACACCGAAAGGTTAAAACACTGAGTATCAGCTACAAAAGCAGTAGTTCAGGGCCCGAAATTATTACGAATACTTACACACAGCACTTAAATCTCAATTCACATGTTTTGCTCTTATTAGTCTAATATTGAAACTAAAGTGTGGAAAATGCATTAAAATGTCAAATGAGTGCTGTATACAGTCAAACCTGTGTTAAAGACCACCTGCAAACAAAGACCACTATTGCAAAACCTGTCTGCAAAGACCACCAATTTTATCTCCCATCAGACCATTTTCAATGATATTGAATCTGTTAATAGAGACCACAGTCCTGTAAACAAAGACCACATTATGCTGTTCCCATGGGTGGTCTTTACTGACAGGTTTGACTGTATTCTTCTTGGTCCATTTAATTCGAGATGTTGTGGTAATTATGGGATGTGGGAGTAATTATTGGCTCTGAGTGCCACACTCAGACTTAATAGTTACTCCTATATTTCATATAACACTCGAATCACTTAGCAATTGAGCAACAAGGAATACTCAGCACTCATTTAACATTATCATGCATCATTCACATTCAATATGAGTCAATTTCAGCCCAAAAGGAGTAAATTTTGTGATTTGAGTGCTGAGTGTAAGTATTCGTTATGATTCCGGGCCCTGGACTCCAGATTAGGAGTTCCAGCAAACCATGAAATTGGTCATTTGGCGTCGTCTTAAATTATTGACATCCCGTTCCACCTCAAAACATATGAGAAACAATATTTCTTTACTGTCTTGTACACCATTAGCAATGTCTATCCCAAAGGTTTATCTACAAAAATAGTTTGATAATCATTCAGTGCAAGGACATTCTTGACAAATATATTTAACAACCAGTCTATGCCTTTTGTAAGATTATATTTCTTGACAAATATATTTAACAACCAGTCTATGCCTTTTGTAAGATTATATTTCTTGACAAATATATTTAACAACCAGTCTATGGCTTTTGTAAGATTATATTTCTTGACAAATATATTTAACAAACCAGTCTATGCCTTTTGTAAGATTATATTTCTTGACAAATATATTTAACAACCAGTCTATGCCTTTTGTAAGATTATATTTCTTGACAAATATATTTAACAACCAGTCTATGCCTTTTGTAAGATTATATTTCTTGACAAATATATTTAACAACCAGTCTATGCCTTTTGTAAGATTATATTTCTTGACAAATATATTTAACAACCAGTCTATGCCTTTTGTAAGATTATATTTCTTGACAAATATATTTAACAACCAGTCTATGCCTTTTGTAAGATTATATTTCTTGACAAATATATTTAACAACCAGTCTATGCCTTTTGTAAGATTATATTTCTTGACAAATATATTTAACAACCAGTCTATGCCTTTTGTAAGATTATATTTCTTGACAAATATATTTAACAACCAGTCTATGCCTTTTGTAAGATAATATTTCTTGACAAATATATTTAACAAACCAGTCTATGCCTTTTGTAAGATTATATTTCTTGACAAATATATTTAACAACCAGTCTATGCCTTTTGTAAGATTATATTTCTTGACAAATATATTTAACAACCAGTCTATGCCTTTTGTAAGATTATATTTCTTGACAAATATATTTAACAACCAGTCTATGCCTTTTGTAAGATTATATTTCTTGACAAATATATTTAACAACCAGTCTATGCCTTTTGTAAGATTATATTTCTTGACAAATATATTTAACAACCAGTCTATGCCTTTTGTAAGATTATATTTCTTGACAAATATATTTAACAACCAGTCTATGCCTTTTGTAAGATTATATTTCTTGATAAATATATTTAACAACCAGTCTATGCCTTTTGTAAGATTATATTTCTTGATAAATATATTTAACAACCAGTCTATGCCTTTTGTAAGATTATATACTGAGTTATCTAGTATACAGTTGAACCCCGTTATGTCGACATCGGTTATATCGACATTCCGGTTAAGTCGACATATTTTATCAGGTCCCTGTAATGTCGACATAACGGGTTTCGACTGTAATACCGATATTTGCCTGTCATATTATCTATACTCCCTTAGGATTTCTTGTAAAAGCTTTTACTTGATTCATGGCAAACAGATCTGTGTATTATATTACATCAATGTATGTGCATAGTTTGACATTATATGAACATTGGTGTAATTGTTCTACTGATGAATTTATGGATTTTGTGAATGTCAACATCTGCAGTCACTCAATTTCTGGTATCAAATGAAAGAGAATACAGAATCTTTTTCAATGGTTGGGGTAAGAGTGCACAAAGTGAGTAGGTAATGAGGGAATATCACTCTCCTTTTAACCTTATAAGTGGTGGTCTTTTGATGAGTTTTAGATTGGTTTCTAGAGATGGAAAACAACAAAACATCGTACTTACTACTTAGGCATAAAAAAATTGTTCATTTCAGGTTCCCCGACCTTCCCTATTTTTTTGCCTCGACCCTATAACATTTTTTCACGAATTAACATTTTTTTTGGGGTTAAATTTCTTATTTTTGGTAAAATTCTTTGTGTGAATTTTTCTTGAGGTTCATATTTATGCACGATTTTTACGAGTATTCCAGCTTTAGAGCATAACATTCACCATGATTAAACATCATCCATGTTAAAAGGAAAAGGGGATTTTTCTTTTGACATATATATTCATTTAAATCTATGTTTAATTTGAATTTTAAAACAAACAAAATCTCCAAAAAAATCTCCCTATTTTTTTGGGCATGACACCTGAAACAAACTTTTTTTACACCTTAGTAAATACATTAGTATTATACATACGGTAGTAAATTTAAATATTTAAACACTGAGGTGTTTTATATAATGAAATTCTGGCACTGTGATACTGTATTAAACAGACCTGGGGAAGTCTGTAATCTGGGGAAGTCCACAGCCTGGGGGAAGTCATAAATCGTACAGATACATAATTGTTACTTTCTGCTTTATATGAATTAATGTTATATAATTTGGGGCTAGTAAGAATGATTTCAGGCTAGTGGTTTGGCTGAGCAACTTGTCCAAATGGGTTAGTGCTCTGAAAAATTTAATTCATTATCATATATATTAAAGTAATCTTATTTCAGATGTTAAGTCCTACGTACAAGTCTCGTAGTGAAGACTTCAAACGTCAATTTAAAGACATACCAACTGATGAAAGGCTTATTGTGGGTAGGTATTCTATAATGTTATGGTTACATTAGCCCCGCATATGTGTCTCTGTACTCCGACTTTTACACGCGTCGTCGTTGTACAGCGACAGTATAGAGATGTGACGTCCGTGGCTGGACTATGGTTACCTCATCTCTTTGTACATTTTTCTAATGCATTCAACATGTCCTCTCCAGCAAGTCATTTAAGGCTTAGGGAGCTGTGGTGTAGTGGTTAGCATAACGGACCGGCAATCCGTAGACCCGGGTTCGAATCTCGGTAGCGCCATTGACCAATTTTTCGTGTTCCTCAAAACATGACTTTATTAAATTAAGTTAATGCATCTATTTTGGTAAAGGTTAAAATTTTATCACGTATTCATTAACTTGTACTGGGTCATACATTGCTATTTTGCTTATATTTTTTCAGATTATTCATGTGCGTTACAAAAAGAAATCTTGGTTCATGGACGTATGTTTGTTACTCAAAACTGGATATGCTTTTATGCCAACATATTTAGATGGGAGACTGTGGTATGTTGTACTTTCTGTTTTCCTTAAATCCTGATTTTGTAACAATGAAATATAAACATTTCACTTCTCTCTCACCACTGTGGGATAAATATTAACATATCACTCACCACTGCAAAATGAGAAATTTAGCTTTAGGTCACAATATATCATGATAGCAGACCATTTTTATTATGTCAATAGCTGCAACGTATGTATAATTATGTATATAAACATGATATAGAATGAAGTAATATTGGATGTTTTCTATGCGACAGTTGCAAGCCCCTTGTATAGTCTACGGCAACAGCAGGGAAGTCCATAGTTGAGCATTGTATGCAATTTATATAAAAGTGTTATATTGCCTATGTCATAATGTAACATATGTTATCATGGTTTGTATTTCTCTGTTCATTGTGTTTCAAGGACAACATTACTTTTATCACTATGTTGTTTAAATATACCTTTGTTTTTTTATTTTTGGCCGCTACCAAATATGTCTCCTCTTTAATCACAAATTTTATTTATGTCAAACTGTCAATAAAACCAAGATCCATGTGCAGAATACTGTTTGAACTTATATATGAGAGGTGTTCCTATATAATACAACTTCAATTTCTGGAGGAGTTATGGCCCTTTTTTGACATAATTTTTTTGTTTCCAATTAATGATTCTTGAAAGGATGGGTGGATTCAATTCTTATTTGGGACATGTATATATAGAATAATTATATATGTGTCAAGTTCGATATTAAACAGTTACAATCAACCAATTTATGTAGGCGTTTCGAGCATAGGGACAAATAGGTCTTTTTTTCCAACAATATTTACACGTAACTTTTTACCCATCACCAGTTGAGTATAAAAATTAATAGCATCTACTTAATACTACCAGTCTTCACGATAACCTACTTCAGTACTTGCCAGTCGCCCGGAACAAGTAAAATTGTCTTCTGACAAGTAAAAAATCCATTTTGTCTGCCCGAACGGGCAAGTCATGTTTGTGGTCAGGTCTGACTAGCTTTTATCCAAGCTGTCACAAAAATTGATGACATAGTATGAAATACTTTGACTGGTTTCCATTTTTGTCAATTTCGTTTGTGTAACAGCACTTTTTCATCAACTATTGTTACCAGACTTCGTTTCCGATTTAACAAATCAAAACAACCATCAACACATCATGTTTCTACGTTATTTTGACGGTGCTGTTAATTTTATTTGGGCAAGTGAAAGTGAATTCGGGCAAGTGGAAATCGCAAGCTGTCTGCCCGAATGTGCAAGGCCTTCAAAAAAATTATTGTGAAGACTGTACTACGAAGCAGTAAAGACGTCTCCTTATCATAAACGTTCTTAAAACAGAACCCATTTTATATCCTTAAGTTTTGAAAATCAGATCAAAATATCTCGAGATTTGATAAAAGAGTGCCGTGGGTTTTGATTCACAATCTTGCATGATTGGGTTTAATGACAGTAAAGAAGAAAACAAAAGTAGTCAATATTTTTCACACCTTTTTTAGTTACACAATTGGGCCAAGACAACAAGGCTCATTAAACATTGTGCATTGTATTGATCTTTTCAGGCAGGCGTTACGATTTCGCGACAGGCATTTTGATCTGTGGTTTATATTCAATGGGTATTCTTAAAATTGATTATGAAAAATCTTTTGAAAACTGAATTAAGCGATTGAAACTTTGCATAAAGCACAAAGGGGAATACTGCTAAGGTATAAGTTGAAATAAACAAAAAAAATTATGACCATTACAAGTTTTATGACACCAGTTGCATTATATATGAAACTCTTCTTAGATGTAGTCTTGTAGAGTCAGTATTAAAGGGAGACAAGCCATTACACCACATATTAAGTTTTGCAGAGTTTTTCCCCCTGTTTGAAATTAATTGAATTTATGAGTTTGTTTGGTTCTTTCAGGTCACAATACCAACGAAGGAGATTCTGGCTATAACAAAAGAGAAGACGGCCAGAGTTATACCTAATGCTGTACAAGTCACTACAGACAGAGAGAAATATTTTTTCACATCTTTCACGGCACGAGATAAAACATTCATGATGTTATTTAGGTTGTGGCAAAATGCTCTCATGGATCAGGTATGCATGGAATTGGTTTGACTTGCTTATTAATAAGATGAATTGTCTCCCTTTTTTCATTGCTTCTAAGTTTTGAAGTATTTTGCCTCTGTATGATAACATGAACACAGTATTAGAGTAAAACCTTACTTAAAGACCTTGATATTCAGAACAAACGCCATATTTTCATAGACAAAAAAAATTCTTCTATACTTTTACTGGATAATTAGACCACCTCGCAATTAAGACCAGTTTTCTTTAGAACCAATGGGTGTCCTTATTATTTAGGTTTAACTGTAGCTGTGTTTGAGTTGTTTAAACTTTAGTCATTATTCAATGATATTAAAGATATGAGACATTACTGCGTTTTATGTATGGGGGGGGGGGGGGGCGGCATTAAGAGTTGCTGTTGTTTGTGTGTGCGTATTCAGATTCTTGTCTGGGCTGTAACTTAATTTTGGATTGAGGGATTTCAAAATCACTTGACACAATAATCCCCATAACAAGACAATGTGCTGCACACAACACCCAGCCTCTTAGGACAATGGTGAAGGTCACTGTTACTAAAAACATAATTTTTGTTTCTGGAGTATTTTGTCTATGTCTCAAATATATTTGTATATTTATATCAAAGAAATATCTCAAATAAACACTCATTTCTTTTTCACATATCACAAAGCGAGGACATCTGTGTCTGTGACACATTTCTAGTTTTAATTGGAAATCAGTATTTCATCATGATATATTTTAAAATTTTATTATTTTTCTGTTTTATATATTAGAAGCGAATTTCTCAAAATATTGTGCTGCACAAGGAAACCGAAAGTAGATGTATACTAGTTCTTTGCATAATAGGACTTCAAGGTTCTATTCTCTTTATTTTGGTTTGACCCACAGGTATTTGAAGCAAACTATTTTTATGTTCTATACAGACTATTTCAGTATTTACTATAATAAGAATCAGAAATTTTATGAAAAAGGCGAAAATCATCAGTCGATCTTGACATGCTGCAGATTTTTGTTGATTTTGGTGAAACTTCTTGTGTTGGGTTGGAATAGTTTGAATTACTTTTTCATGTAGATGCACATCATAGCTTTGCAAATATATATGGGTTTGGGGGTCTTTTGTGTTAAAGTTGAGGCACTGTTTGTAAAATAAAAGAATGTCCAATAGAGTTCGTTGTTTGCCTTTTCTTATTATAGTAAATAGTCTGTGCAGAAAGTTAAAAAAGTTTGCTTTAAGTACCTGTGTTTTGACCAATCATAATGCTTGTATATTTGCTATAGCCGATGCCACCTCAGGAACTCTGGCATTGGGTACACAGTAGCTATGGTGAGGAACTTGGTTTGACGTCTAGTGATGATGACTATGTTCCACCTCCTAATTTGAATGATGGCAAAGATGGACAGAATAAAGATGGTACTTTATGCAACAAGGTTTGTATACTTCTTGTCTCACACAACTGTATGTACAGAGTTTGCCAAATGAATCCAGTCATTACTCGTCTAAAAATAGTACCCTTTTAGCTCACCTGAGCACAAAGATGGGGGGGTAGGTGTGGGAGGGGGGCCCACTCCAGCTGGTGGGGATTTGGGGGGAAAATTAGGAGTCAAATGATGCATTTTCATGCTATATTTCAGTGTAAATATGGCATTTTATTTGTCATTAGCATCCTACTTAATTTACAGTTTCAAACAACTGATATATTCGGGCAAATTTGCTCACAACCTCATCCTCCTCAGTTTTTATTTCATTTTTTGGAACTTTTATTTTTTCACTTTTTTTCTGACGAATTGTACGCATTGGATACGCGCCTGACAGTGTTCTTGTTTACATACTAGTGCATTGAAATAATAGACAATGAAAATTGATAGTCTGTACATCACATTTTAATGTATTTTAAATAAGTTTTGTACTTTGGAACATTCAACACCATCATTTTAAAATTCAATTTTAATGATTTAGTATAGTGACTTCAGTTCAATTCAAATCATCAGTAATACACATGTGTGGCATCACGACTATGATATCGCACTTCTATCAATTTCAGCAATACATTGGTATGAATTAATAAATGATTTTACAAAATTCTTGGAACTGTATGTCCAAAACATGCAATATGTTTACCGTAATTGATGCTATTGTAATTTCCAAAATTATGAAAAACCAAAAAAGAAGCCCAATTCTGTGATATTTTAAAGAAATAAATATGTGAAATTCTTCACAGAATGATAAACGAGATATCGGTAAAACCGATGGATGCTCCCCGGAGTATTTAAATGATAGAACTTGAGTTGAAAGTGATTCAAGGACATCGCAAATAATTTAACAACACATCACTATGAGTGTTAGCACTACTATGAACATGGCATGTGTATGTACTTCAAAGAATGATAATAAACATCATGGTGACATATCTGTTGTTTTGAACTTGAACAATTTTCTAGTAATGAATGACCCTCTTTATTGGGTCCATACAGTGATGGTGATTGACCCCAACTTGCAAAATAAGTAATGAATTCCTTGGTTTACTCCCAAGTTAAAGCTTAGTAAAATTGGTCATGTTGCAATTAAACAAGAGTAGTTCATGCACAGCTTCTTTAAATCCGTTCACCATTCTATGCTTAGAAAACTAGCCTCCTATGTCTGACAAGTCAAATTTAACACATCTATAGCCCTGCAACAGCTTTTGAATGGATATGTCACACAAGTCTTATGTTATTGTTGCGTAATAGAACTTGTCACACAACCATTAAATTCAGTACCACAAAATTGCCCAATCTATTGATTGGATGCACTTTTTATTGATTTTAAATGTTTGATATGTGCAATAAACTATGTATAATATCTTCACTTCTTGTGAGGTACAACTTATATACCAGCTCCAATACTCATTCCATCTGTAATATTCCTTCAAAAACAATATTGGTCGCTCGCACTGTTTGTCTGATAACCTCAATTTCTAAAAAAACTAATTAAAATGCAATTCAAAAATCACAGGAAATTGAAGAAGGTGTTATATGTAATAACTGGATAGTTACATTTGTATTTTAATCCATTTGTCTCCATTATTAATAGAAGTTCAGATTCCATACATATCCTATTTAACGCCCCCAATCTATTAGATGCAATTTGAACATGTTTGCTTAATTTGATAAATTCACAGGGCCTACTCACTGCCATTTTCACTGCTCCTTTGGACTTATGCCTGCGCATACATTGTTTGATAATACTGTAAATCACTTTATATTCGCGTGATCTTTATTTCGCGAAAACCAGGGTCCTGAATTATTTCGCAGATTTATGAATTTGCGGCCGAAAACCAAATCCGGGAAGTTCGAACGCATTAAATTCCGCGCTTTCACAGACCGCATCGGACGTTGTTAAGCCGGATAATGACCTGATACGTGCGTAGTCTGCTACAGTTATTCGTTGCTGATAATCTTTTCTCATCTAGATACTTTGATTATCATCAATACTGTTTCATAACAAGATATATTTTCGGACAGGATTTTTCGTAAAGGTAGTACGTTTAAGTTGCAAATACGCGGATTTTTTATTTCGTGATGCAACTGATTCGCGAATAATAGGGAAAATAAAAACACCGTGAATAATACCGGATTTACAGTAGTTGTTGATAAAGATTAATCTGAGATAACAGTGCAATACATCACAGCAGGTCATCAACCTTTGTTTATAATGAACACTTACACTGTGATTGTGTATATATATTATGAACATTTTACACTGCATTTTTATCAGTAAATTATAAGTTTGTGGATAGAATTTCATTGTGTCGACTTTAAAGTCCTGAATGATGAATATTGAAGTTCTCCAGGTTCATTCCTTGTCTGCTGGGCAATTGAGGTCACAGGTATATCAAGTATTGTTAATTACCTTATACAAATGCTCATTTATTTATGATTGATTCAACAGTATTTTGTCTTTGAAAACCAAATTGTTGATTAGCACAAGCGCTGTATGTACCCGAACCTTGTCTCAGTTCATTATTTGGGCACTGGTGGTGTTTGTGTGTTTGTTTGTGGGATTCTAAGGTTTGACTTACAACTGTACAATTGCTGATGTTGGTTAGCTTTAAAACGGACTTGTCCGGGACTTACTTCAACTCAACTGTTGGTAGCCCGATTCAGCATTAGACTAGTCAAGGACGTCGGGCTAGTGGATTTCTAGAGCCCTGATAAGTTTGTGACATTTGCAAACATTGACCAACTTTTGAACAAGCAAAAATATCCACTTTTACAGTGTATGTGATGATTTTTTTTATGAATTTGAACATTTAATTTTATTGCGTGACATGAATAAAATAAACTTTAGTGCGGACCTACCAATCTTCATGTACATCATCTTAATCAACTGATTTATTAAACCTCTTTAATATTGAACTGGTACAAGGAAACAGATTTTAACATATCTATGGGTGTTTTATTTCAGGGGGATTCCTCGGATATAATCCTGTCGTCAGGGTTACCAGACAACGGAGATGGAGAAGAGGATTCTATACAAGCAGATATGAGTCTAGATGATTCAAGTTTGGTACAACTAAATAGTTTACGTGACAATGGTGATGATAAGGACCCTACAGACTGTAGTGATACAACTGAAGATGACGTCAGTGAAGGTAATGATGTGAGGCTTGTCAACAGAGAAATGCTCAGGCCATGGACTTTTCAGACCACTCCAGCACTTAAACATAATAGACTGGAATCTCAAGAAAATCTGCACAATTACTTTGAACCCTAATTTAAGTACACATTGTTTGAATAAATACAATTTAAGATCAAATACTGTGAAGAACTTATCTAAAAAAAATTACAGATTGTTAAATATTGGAATAAAAACATAATCGGTTCTTTGTTTACATGGGCACTTAATATTATTGTGTTTACATTGTGGGCAATATCGATTGTTGGTGTGTTAATGTATGGGAACATTTTGTGTACAAATCGTGACTTAGTCAAAATACCTTTCTATGGATAATTATTTCACTAACCATGGTTTAAACACGTATATTTTCTGTTTCATTGCTCTTTTAACACATTCATGAAAATATAGGTATATTCATACATGTATGTTTCTAACTTCACAGGAGAGATAGTGTGTTCAGAACATGATCACTTCTCTAAACTTGCCCATAATGAAGTATACCAAATGCCTTTGGAGAAATTGTTTGAGTTGCTGTTCACTGACTCAGACTTTTTCAAGAACTTCACGGAAAAAGCAAGAAAATATACAGGTATGCCTGTTTAAGTATTTCTTTGCCTTAAGATGAAGTTTTTTTCTTTTCCTTTGTACAATGGAAAGGGGACTTTTTAACAAAACATTTTGGCACAATATAACACTAAATATTATAATATTCAAAACTCAATGTCATTATATTCAAGAGAGAGAATACGTAACTACAGGGAAAGCCACATACATAAGACAATGCCTCCCCACGCAGATCTCCGGAAAAACAACAATCCACAAAACATCAGGTACTAAAGGAGGTCAAACGGTACACATATTAAGGAACTGAGGCACAAGGAATGGCCCAGCAGACCACAAGGAATAACTCGGAGAATCAAAGTGGACAGTAAGGGAAGGGGAGGTGGGAATTAATGGATGGAAAAGATCACAGGACAAGTCAAGACAACTGGCCTTAATAGGCCAACAATGGGCAGGAAACAATCTGAACACTGTATAAAAACACATTCATAACATAAACAGAAACAACAATCATATAGCGAATTACAGCCTTATATAATAAGAATCCTTTTTATTTTAATTAAGTTTGTTTTAGCATCAAAGTAAGTATGTCAGCAGTTTGTGCTTGACATCAGTGTATGTTATGTATTTAACCTTGAACTTGGGCCCTTATATAGCTGGGCCCTTATACAGCTGACAATGTCATGTCTGGCCTGAATGTCGCATCTCCTGTCATTCTTACGGATATGTTTTTCAGACGTTACCTTGACCCCATGGCAGGACGACCCAGATGAGAATATTGGTCGTGTTCGAGTTGTGCGGTATACCATACCGTTAAATGCACCTTTTGGACCTAAATCTTCCAATACTGTTGAGAAACATATATGTTATAAAAGTAGTCAGTCAGGTGTTATGTACTTGATTGATGCCGAGTGTACACCTCTAGGAATACCATATTCAGACGCTTTTTATGTGATGAATCGTTACTGTTTGACTCGTGTTAGTAAAGAGAAGTGTCGACTTAGAGTGACTAGCGAAGTGAAATATCGTAAATCAGTCTGGGGAGTGGTTAAAAGTGAGTACATATTTTGTATTTTTTGCTTGCATTTATTGTTGTGTTTTGTTATATTACGCTGACACCTGGACTGTTACTCAGCATTCAATTCTTACACTGAAATCTTCACGTCGTCAACACGGGATAAAAAGATACTCCGCACTCTTGATGAGTGGGGTTTGATCACGAACTTCACAATCCCTAAATTTGGCATGAGTACTGGTTAGAAGACAGGAAGCAGTCACCGAGAGTGATTAGTATAAGTTGTAAGAACTTGTTTCACAATCGATGTAAAATAAATAAGTTTAAACAAATAAACTGTGGTTAAGGTATGCACCCTACCCTCGTTTTCCATATGAGTGTGCATTCTGAAGAACAAATACAAATTTTTTCAGACACACCTACTGTAGTATTTTTGGCCTTGATGCCAGAGCCCCACATAATTTATACTTGTCTTAAACTAACATGACAGTCATGTTCTGGCTTTTCTCCAGAATCTCCGTAGGCTGGCTTGGTCTCAAAAATTAATTTTCTGGTCATTTGGGTTTATATTTATTTATGTTAACATCCGTTATAATGATAATTGCTGTTGTGCAAACAGTGATGTTCAATAATGACTGATGATAATTTCTCTTCTATGTGGTGTGATTTATTCCTCTTGGTCTCTTTTTCCATGCATACTTCAGTTTTGTACTTGACATATTTTCTTCTTATGTAGAAGCTGGTGTCATGTACAGTATTCCCTCCTGGAGTGACACCTCTCTTGAGGGAATTCCCTCCTTTGAGCGACATTTGAAATTCCTCCCATGCCATTTTAGTGTAAAATTCTCTCCCAGGAACGGCAACTCTCTACAACAACAAACGGCACTCGAAACTGCGTACCAACAAAATTACCTCCTTTGACGGGTCTTGGTCCAATTTTATTGACTGATTTAGTGAATTTGTTGTAAACGTGCGCTGGTGATGTGTGAATGGCATATCATTATCATGACTGTGAAGTATAACATATAGTGATGTAAATTACTGTACCAGTCATCAAATGGAGTTAAATTTTTATATGATATTTCCTGTTACTGGATATTGAAGTAAAACTGGGCCCATCCATTTAGGTCATTCAGTAGAGTGCGTGACTGCTAATCTAGAGGTCTTTGTTTCAAAACCAGGGCGAGTCATATTTTCTACCGTGACAGTTTGACTGAAGATTATGCATACAAAATCATTTGTCCTCCACTTTTGAACTTTTGAGAAATTTTAAGTTGTTTGTTGGGGAGCAAGTTAGTTCTGATTGATAACCCAGGTACACTGGTTTGGTAACCCAGGGACACTGGTCAGGTAACCTAGGGACATTGATCAGGTAACCCTGGGAAACTGGTCAGGTAACCCAGGGACACTGGTCAGGTAACCCAGGGACACTGGTATGGTAACCCAGGGACACTGGTCAGGTAACCCAGGGACACTAGTCAGGTAACCCAGGGACACTGGTCAGGTAACCCAGGGACACTGGTCAGGTAACCCAGGGACACTGGTCAGGTAACCCAGGGACACTAGTCAGGTAACCCAGGGACACTGGTCAGGTAACCCAGGGACACTGGTCAGGTAACCCAGGGACACTAGTCAGGTAACCCAGGGACACTGGTCAGGTTACCCAGGGACACTGGTCAGGTAACCCAGGGACACTGGTCAGGTAACCCAGGGATACTGGTCAGGTAACCCAGGATTACTGGTCAGTTAAACCAGGAATACTGGTCAGGTAACCTAGGAATACTGGTCAGGTAAACCAGGGACACTGGTCAGGTAACCTAGGGACGCTGGTCATGTAACCTAGGGACACTGGTCAGGTAACCCAGGGACACTGGTCAGGTAACCCAGGGACACTGGTCAGGTAACCCAGGGACACTGGTCAGGTAACCCAGGGACACTGGTCAGGTAACCCAGGGACACTGGTCAGGTAACCCAGGGACACAGGTCAGGTAACCTAGGGACACTGGTCAGGTAACCCAGGGACACTGGTCAGTTAACCCAGGGACACAGGTCAGGTAACCCAGGGACACTGGTCAGGTCACCCAGGGACACTGGTCAGGTCACCCAGGGACACAGGTCAGGTAACCCAGGGACACTGGTCAGGTAACCCAGGGACACTGGTCAGGTCACCCAGGGACACTGGTCAAGTAACCCAGGGACACTGGTCAGGTAACCCAGGGACACTGGTCAGGTTACCCAGGGGCACTGGTCAAGTAACCCAGGGACACTGGTCAGGTCACCCAGGGACACTGGTCAAGTAACCCAGGGACACTGGTCAGGTAACCCAGGGACACTGGTCAGGTTACCCAGGGGCACTGGTCAAGTAACCCAGGGACACTGGTCAGGTAACCCAGGGACACTGGTCAGGTAACCAAGGGACACTGGTCAGGTAACCCAGGGACACTGTTCAGGTAACCCAGGGACACTTGTCAGGTCAGCTGACCGTCACTGAAATACTGTGGAGAAACAACGTAAAGCCTGAAACAAACAAACAAACAAATCAAGTAAAACTGACATTCTGACTATACATTTAGAAATGTCCTTGAATTTAAAGTATTACATAATATCTTTACACTGAAGATAAGCAACATATTAAATACAATATATTCAGTGGGCTGGATTATAACCATTAATTATTTTATTTGTAATGTTAAACATTTAACGAAATGTAGTTTATTTATGAGTAATATGGATACCAGGTGTAGATTTGCATCATGGATGAGTGTTAGCTGTTGTAAATTTTAAATGATCAATCAATATTTGCACCAGATGATGTCTGTGCATATCTAATTAAACATGAATACTATGCGTGGTTTGTTCTTAATGCCTTAATCAAATTCATATTGAATCAATGTTGTGAGCTTGGTGTTCATGCATCTGTTTTATTTCCATTATTTGAGTGGTATTTGACATGTTGTTAGAATGTCTGGTATAAGTGCATTGAGAATATTCAGTTTTTAATCTGTCTAATAGAAACTGTTGTCAACATTCTTTTGTTGTTTATGGAAATGTTTATAGTATCCATGTTTGTGAATGATATCATATGTTGGTGTATTACTGTATCACTGAAATTCTGGTTCTCTTGAAATGTTGATTGTGATATTTAAAATCAGGGCTCAACATTAACTTTTTGTACTACTGGACAAGTCGGACAAGTAGATTTTATAAATCACTTGTCCTGACCGAATGTTCACTTGTCCTGACCTGAAAAAAAATGTAGAGTGAAAATGCAGGAGTTGTTACAAATGAAGAAATACAGCATCAATATGCAGGCTTTAATACATGAACAAACTGGCTAATTCACATGTAATTCCAATTATAAGTCTCACATTGATTTTTTTTGAGCCAATTTTTGTTAACTGATTGATCGTTCGGTCTAGCTGAATTGATTTAAGCCAATCACGTAATTTGGACACAATTTTTTCCATTGAAAGTTACTGGTCACATCGGGCAAGTAGTTTTGGGAATTGGTTGCCCAGACCTTCAAATTACTGGTCAAAATCCATCGGACAACCGTTAGTGTTGAGCCCTGAAAATGATGAAAATGTGTTGGAGTCTTCATTTCCTTGACTCATATTGAGTGGTCTGACTGAGTCACACAATGCCATCAGGTTGAGTTTATTATAAACCATAGTTCCTAACTCTTTGCTGATTGTATCTTCTTACTTCAATCCCCTCTTGATCACATCCAAGGCCCTTTGTCACAAAACTGTTCACACTTAGATTTGTCTCATGTCAAATGTTTCATATCATGTCAAATGAAAGTTATGTAAAAAAAAGTTTTTGCCATTGATTGTGGTGTAAGGTATTTCATTTACATATTTATCAGCTCTGCTATGTGAATATTGCAAATTTCAGGTTTAGACAGATTTCAATTGAAATCACTTGTGCATTAAATTAAGGCGGCGGGTTTAAATACTAATACTGTTATTTTTCAATTGCTTGCTATTTAAAGAAATTAAAATTGCTGACAACAATGATTGGAACCTGATTTGTACACATACATTTAGTTTAAACTTGTTTATTTTACATTCATTAAGAAACAAGTTTTTGCAACTTATACTAATCACTCTCGGCGACTGCTTCCTGGCTACCAACCAGTACTGGTGCCAAATTCAGGGATTGTGAAGTTTGTGCTTAAAGTGGGGCTCGAACTCACAGCCTTCAAATGAGGCAGGCATTCTAACCCTAGACCACTACGTTCCTAGACCATTCCTTTTCAGTTGTAGTTGTTAATAATAAAACAATACCAGTTTAAACGAATTTTGTGTGTGAATTTTCAAATTTAGCCATGGTCCAGTGGTTAGTGCGCTGGACTTGTAACCTGGCGATCCGGGTTCGATTCCCTGTCGCGGCAGGTTATACCCTTCCATGAAAATTTGATAAAAATGTCGAATTTCCTCCTCATGTGGAGAAGTTGCCGGCTCCTTGTGGAAGGGTAAGTTAGTACTGGTTAGATTTCAGTCCAGGAAAAACTGGTTAGGTGAACCGGCCGGCGTATATAACTGAAATATCGTTGAGAAACGGCGTTAAACCCGATGAAACAAACAAACAAACAAACAAATTCTCAAATTTGACTTTAAAAGCTGGTTTAATATTTGTGGAATTCTGCTCAGTGTTATCTGAAGTATAATACAATATGTGTGCTTAGTTTGTGTTTATTTTATGATATTCTGTAAACCACTCACCGCATGCAATTGTCTCTGCAACTGTTGAGTTTAATGAAGATAGAGTTCTTGACCGAGATTCATAAGCTGATTTAAGCCTCTGTATTGCCTGGATAATTGATAGAGATAAAACAAGCATTAATGTACCTGGATTTTTGTTATTGTTCGGTTGAACACAGACTCATTTGTTAACAAATGATGTATTTTACTGGCTAGTTAATGAGACAAAATGTTGAATTGATTCATCATTGGAGTAATTAGAATATTACCTGCTGTTATGTTCACACTTGGCCCTCAAGTTTTGTCCATTGTGTTAAGTTGAAAGAGAGATACAAGATTGATTGTTGGTTATCCCATGATGTAACTTGTATACGTATTCACCAACAGATGATTGTAAAACATATACCCACAATATATCTTATATGTTCTATGCAGTTGTTTTATGTTTATTTATACTTGAAGGAATAGTAAACAATTTAAACCACTCTATGTTATATATCCATATGTGCTGTGATAAGCAATTGGTTTTGTGAGGGGTGTGTTTGTATTTAAAGTGAGAGAGAGATTTTAAATGTGTGTGTATTTGGATCGTAGTATTTACTGTTCTTATAAAATTATATGTGATGCATTGATGTGAACATTTCAAATAACAATAAAGATACTTAAGTATGCAATATGCAAATTGCGTAGAAAGATTAATTTAAAAAAAATGGTTATGAAAGACTTTGAGTTTTTGTTTTGTGTTTTTATGTTAAGTGTGTGGTAGTCCAGGAGACGAACTGTTTGTATTGAAAAGTTAACCCTAATAGGGCAAAGACATGGTTACATGTGCATGTTACATATCTGACATGCTGTGATCAAAATTTAATGTAATAATTTTCAGTGAGTAAATTTGTGGTATTTATTTTGGTGTGATAGGAAGTATAACTATGACTGTGATGGTATTTATTTTGGTGTGATAGGAAGTATAACTATGACTGTGATGTATTCTTCAGATATGATTGAGAGGAATAGTGTTCAGGGAGTTCTTGATTACTTCCAAAGTTTAGGTAGGTATTTAAATCTGATATTTTTTTGTCACACTTACGTATCTGGATACTATTGTAAAAGTGTGGTAATGTTTAGCATTTTAAGGCCGTGTTTAAAGAATGGCTTGTTTGGCATGACCATTCTTATCCATGAAATTGGCCCCTGCTCAATAAAAAAATTCAGGCATCTGAAAAACTAGTATGACGATAAAAAATGATATTTAACTTATGAGAAACTGATTGTCTAACCTACCAACCAACCTATTCACAATTATAAGCATTATTCTTTCTTTAATTGCATAAGTACTATTTCATTTTGCTCAAGATTTCTGTGTTAAAACATATATTTTGTAAAACATGTTGCAATGTTTTGCCTGTGATAGAAGTTTCGTGCCTCTCTATCATATGTCATACCATCCATGACAAGGACCACAATGGAAATAAGGGATATTGTCTCTTTTTTGTGTAATCCTTAGTACGGATGTGTGTGGCATGGTTTTTATAACTCATGTGTTTTTTATTTTAAATGAAACATGTTTGTCTTATCTACCATGTATATATGCATCTTGTCTATCTATCACCATCTTTAACCTAGTTGCAACTCGCAAAGTTAATTCTCTGTTATACAAAATTGTAATGTAGATCAAAACATTTAAATGTCAATATAACTTGTCAGTTGTTTCCTATCTATGACAGGTTGTCTGTATGCTTGTATGAATTGATGCATATTAAATATTGATATCTTTAATATTTGTTTGATTAATTCAGGTATACATTTACGTCGTGAATCTGAGAATCAACAAAGTATTCAGGGTATGCCTGCAAAGAGAAAGTTACGTAAACGGCGCTCTCATGCTATGAGAAGTGCCAATGTGGTCCCGGATCATGTGTCGACTGTTCGACAGATTGCTAGATCTCATCAGTCTGAGAAACTGAATACCCCACCCACACCGGTCAGAAGTAAGTCATAAATGTTTATAATGGTCTTAGTTTAGGTCTGCATGTCAGTTTTTAGAGAAATGGTTGATCTAGTGTTACTGAAATACTCCACTGACATGGTAGGCATGGACTAGATATCATGAAATCAGTCATCTGTGACAATTTTCTAAAGAATAGGGCTTGTTGCTGACTTCTCAAAAATCCAATCTATGATAATGTGTTTATTTTGCTTCCAAATGCTTTTTTATGACCCCACTAAGCTCTTGACCATCTGTAGCATAGGTATGTATGTATGTACGTTCCGAACATTTTGTGGCACACACTACTTCTGTACTGATTGTCCTACAGTCACCTTACACAAATGTTTAGTGGGGTGAGAAGTTGCACACCTTGGATTGAGTTTTTAGCTCACTTGAGCAACAGCTAAGGGTAAGCTATTGTGATCGCTCACCGTCTGTTAGTCCATCTGTCAGTCTGTCCATCCGTCTGGGGGCATCGGTACCCTCTGGACACAATATTTTTCACTTCATTTTGCCTTAAGTCATCATATCAGATTTTCTCAAATGTGTCTGTGTTCAGGCTATTATATAAAGAATGTATTTTTCGTTGGGTAACGGCTGGCTGTATTTGGTGACATTTGGCTGTCATATACCATATTTGTAACGGCTGACTGTATTTGGCTGTCATATACCGTATTTGTCCTACTAAATGCTCCCGCTCTATCAGAGGCACCCCCCAGTATTTTGGGGAATGTACCTCAGTCTCCAACAGTTCTGTATAAACCAGTTACATGGGTCGAATTTGCAATAAAATTGGTGCAAAACTGTTGTCTATTAAATGAGCCAGTGGACTTATCCTTGCACATAATATAATAATTATATTTTCATACCTTACCTAATTGATCAGGCATTCAGCAGCACGATTGAATAATTCATCTTGTTAAAGTGTTTTGTAATTATAACATCAGTCTCATAAAACATTTGACGCCAATTTAGCAAATATTAAACCACCGGAAAACATGAAATAAAAATGGTTATTTTATGTTGATGAAGTTTGTAAAAAAAACTTGGTTGTTAAATTTGTTTCTTTTCATATTTATAGATATTGCTGCACAAAAAGAGGAGAAGTTATTGTTACGTTTGAATGCTGATACGTTGATTAGAATTGTTTGTTTTATGTAAGTACATTACACTAAAATCGTGTTCAATATCAGCTGCTTGCCTAGTAATAAAGAATTATCTGGATTATAATGTTGAAATTGATACATTATTTAAACTTATTTACTTTACATTAATTGTAAAGCAAGTTCATACAACTTGGACTAATCTCTCTCAACAGCTGCTTTCTGCATTAATAACCAGGAATCGTGCCAAAATTATGATTGTGAAGTTCATGATCAAATCTCTGTGACTGCAGGGTTTAAACTCACAACCTTTGGATGAGGAGTCAGGCACTTATCCCTTTGACCACTACGGCCTTGCATTATTACAGTGTATGGTAGATGAATTATGACAGCTCTGTCTGTCTGCTTGGTCTGCCTGTACTTGTACTGTTGTTAAAGTTGTCAAAATGGTCGTTTTTGAATCAAACTTATATATTTGAGTGATTTATCTAGTGAAGAGATGGGTTGTGGACAGGTGCTATTTAACAGAACGTTGTGAAGGTTGGTAACATCTGAACATAACATACTGTGATCAGATCTGGAACAATGTCTGTACGTTACATATTAATTGTAAATGAGGTATTATCAATGAGTATAACTGACAGTGTTGTTCTGGTTGGTGTACTCATTGCTCACCGTTCCAGGGTGTGGCACAAACTACATGTATTGTAGCTACTTCTCATACAAACTATCATACAATTGTTTTGTTTGTTTCATCGGGTTTAACGCCGTTTCTCAACGATATTTCAGTTATATAAGGCGGCCGGTTCACCTAACCAGTTTTTCCTGGACTGAATTCTTACCAGTACTAACTTACCCTTCCACAAGGAGCCGGCAACTTCTCCACATGTGGAGGAAAATCGACATTTTTGTCAAATTTTCATTGAAGGGTATGACCCTCCAGCGACCGGGAATCGACCCGGATCGCCGGGTTACAAGTCCAGCGCACTAACCACTGGACCACGGCCGCAGCTCCCATACAATTGCCATAAAATTCACCAACATTGCTTTGTATATTTTCAGACTTATACTGTTAGTGATGTTTAATGCCTTATTATTTTACAAACTCTGGTCACTGGAGACCCTGGCCAATGTATTGTATCTACCTGAGTCAGAGGACACTGTCCATGCATACATTAAGTAAGTTTTTACTACATGTTCACTTAAGCATGGGTTTTATAACCCTGCTAAGAACTTAAATGTATTTAATATTTGATTAAGAAAAGAGAGAAAAAAAGTTGTTACAGTATACGCCACATACATAAGACAGTGCCTCCCCACACAGACCTCCGGGAAAACAACCATCTGTTAAACATGGAGGCTCAAGGGTACATACGTAAGAAAACAGAGGCGCTAGGAATGGCCTGGTCGACCATAAGGGATAACTAGGAGAATCAAAGAGAGGACAAACAGGGGGGGGGTTAATGGATGACAAAGATCACAGGACAAGTCAAGACAGCTGGCAACAATAGGCCGAAACTGGGGAGAAAATAACATGGACACTATATAAAGTGAAAGAATTGCACTGGGGGGAGGGGAATTTAACATACATTTTAAACACAAAAATAAATAATAGCCATACAGCTATACCAGCGCTAGTATGTAGCCACATTGCCTTTTGCTGATAAAACACTAATCTGCCTACACAGCCAAAATTGTCTTAAAAATAGCTGATTTTATTATTAAATTTCATAAGTTTATCAATTTAAACAATTATTTGTCAAATCTGTCTTCTAGGTTACAAATTGTGCACTTATTCATTCATCTGAATTTGGTTTTATTTTTTATTCTGGAGCAAGATATGATGGAACAGTTGTGTTTGCTTTACATTCAATGATGGAGGTGTTAGATAAAAAAATATTCATCTTATTTGCTTCGTTGGTACAGCCTCGGGAAATCTTACAAATAACTTGTATAAATGTGATTCCCTTTGTGAAAATACAATGATAATATCAGAAAACCTCAATAATACGACCACCCTTGGGACCCTCTAAAACTGTTCTTGATATTGAGGTGGTCTTAATATCGAGGTTGAATAGAGCAAAACATTGAAAATGGACTTGAAAATTGTGTTCTTAATTGAGAGGTGGTCTTATTATTGAGGTGGTCATTAAGTGAGGTTTTACTGTACATATTGTTACAATAGAATGTTGGCATTCATTTTTTCTGCTTACCATTATAGACACCCTCCAAAATCGCATGAAGAATGGATGCATTTATTGAACCAGCAGAGATTGTTACATAGTGCTGAGATCAGGAAATGGAAAGATTTGTTAGGAACGTCTATACAGATGGTTGATCATGTACGTAATACATCATTTATCAAGTCAGCTTCGTATTGAATACAGATTGTATGATTGACTATTGGAAATGTATGACAAATGATTTGGCATTTATCGAAATAATTGAACTGAAATTTGCTGAGTTAACTGTAATTCTTCATTCGGGGGTTCCATTTGACCCTTTGACCCCTCAAATTTCCAAAAAGCCACATTTTGACCATCAAGATTCTGGCTGAAGGGTCAATTTTTTCTAAATTATAGGTAATTTGGCTTTTAAAATCCAGTGAAAAATTATTGAAATGACCCTTGAAA
Organism: Mactromeris polynyma; assembly: GCA_032209605.1. Taxonomy (NCBI): domain Eukaryota; kingdom Metazoa; phylum Mollusca; class Bivalvia; order Venerida; family Mactridae; genus Mactromeris; species Mactromeris polynyma. The sequence goes on along the minus strand of JASFXZ010000030.1, from coordinate 5,065,967 downwards.
TTTAGCACCTAGTGGAACACTTGTTCATTCCTACTAAAACTTCCATATTTCTGTTGATTTGATACTTAGAAAAAAGTTAATGTAATATGTTTTATATTTTTGAAAATATAATTCAAATTTAATTTGTAATTTTCATTCATTTTCAATTGATTTGTATTTCAGATGAAACAGACACTCGTACATTTAAAAGAACACATAGATGAGCGAGATTTAGGACAAACAACAGAGCAGCATTGTGATAGAAGTGGTGACTCTAAAGATAAACCATGTTTATAGCAAATTTGTGACTTAGATTATCTAAACACCTTGATGATAGACTCGTTGCTGATAATCCCCAGTCGTCAGTATTCTAGCCATCTTACTGATGTGTAAAGTTAAGGTTTACCAAACTCGGGAATTTTTTATATTTCTTCCAATGTTTGGATTACAGACACATGGCTTTATTGTTGTCATACTTGAAGTGTGACAATTGTTATTGCTCAAAATCATTATCTTGGCTTGGGGACATGGACGTTTTAATGGTTATTTGAAATTGTTGAGCGTGGAATCTGTCGTGTAATTGCTAGGGAACTATTACTTGAAATAACCAAAGATTCATCTGAGATCTCCTGTTGTGTATACCACTCGACTCCCTGTGTTAAAACATTGCTGCATCATTTATGCTGCCAAATCTTATTTTGCATGTATTTCCATATCTGGCGGAATTTCTGTGTTCAGTACAACGTTCTCATCTTATTAGTTAAGACAGTCATAGAAACAGGCTTAGTCCGTAGTTGCACCAAATGTATTTTGTAATTAATGTATATCATGCATCTGGTTAGCCGTTATTGTCATATAGTTGTTGTTTTTAAAACTTACATTTCTTGATTGTCCTACCCAACCATGTCAACTGATGCCATGTCGTAATGCCATGTCGTGGCATGTACTTGTTTCTTCCTTTTTAGTACTGTTTGACCTGGCATTCATTTGTTCCTTTTAGTTCCATTTAACCTGGAATTCCAGAATTGCTCATTAACATTGGATTGGTTCTATCAATATTGAGATGAGCTGTTAGGTTAAGACAAGGAATGATTTATATTCCTCAAATAACTAATATTGAAATACTCAATAATCTTATTTTATTTTAGCATTGGACGTGATTTGTTCAATCCTAAATCATGTTCTTCTTAGGGTTTTTTGTGAGAATTAAAACTGCTTATTCATGTGTTTAATGGACTAAGAATTTCAATTTTACTTCTAATTTGCCTGATGATGAAACTAATTTTGTTACCAAAATTGTTACAATGAATTCTTTTAATGGTGAGTTTGTGAGGTATGTTTTTGGATCTATGGCTAGTAAAGTTACTTTGAATCATGTTGATACAACAGTAGATTGTTTAATAGTACAGTCCAACTTGTACAAGTGACCGCATGTATTAAGTGATCGATTTCATCTCCCCCTGAGAGCATTTGTTCAATAAATTAACTGTATTAAGTGACTTGTCTAATGCAATCGGTGACCATGATTTTGTGCAAAAAAACAATTCATTTTTTTTGTCTTTAGTTAACGCCATCGTCAAACAATAAAACAATATTGTGATACTTAAATCCCTGGAAGAACTTACATTTTTATACATTTTGCAGATAATGACTAAAAATATTTTTTGTTTGTTTTTTAGCTCTACTGGCCAAAGGCCAGAGAGCTTATGTCATGGTGAATTGTGTGTCTGTGTGTCTGTGTCCATCAGTCTGTTAACTTTTCAGTCAAAACGTCTCCTCTTAACGCCTTTGCCAATTTTGACTAAAATTCACTGGAACCTTTCTCAGGTGGTTCAAATATTTACATTCTGTTGCATAAATATGTTGCAGGAGCTAAAAATAGATTTTAAAATATCTTTTATAGGGAATATCTTTGAAAATCTTCTTGTCCAGAACCAAAAGACTTCAGGGTTTTGGTACTTGGTATGTAGCATTGTTTAGTGGTCTCCTACCAAGATCGTTGAAATTATGACTCTGAGGTCAAAATTGGCCCCGCCCTGGGGGTCACATGTTTTCTATAGAGTTATATAGGGAATTATTTCGAAAATTGTCTTGTTTAGAAAAATGCTTAACAAAGGTCCATGTGCACGATGTAGTCAGTCGAGCTTCTGGCCATCATGGCCCTCTTGTTTTTATAATGAGAACAGTGAAATATAACTCATAAGTTTGTCTCAAATTTGTGCCATGCTTATCAGCTGTAAGAAGTGTCATATAGTGTATGTCTCGCTTGTTTGTGGGCCTAATTACACCATAATATTATGTTAACAATGAAGTTATAAAAGTCATCACATGTCCCTGCTTCATAAACACGAGTTTAATAATACTTAGCATAATACTAATTTAGGATTTAGTTCGGATTATATGAGCGGGCTTTTATCAATATTTCTGATTTTTGAACAGTTTGTATTTCTAGTTGGATGGACATGTTGTTTTATCATCATTTATACTGTTAGGATTTTATTACGATTTCAATATAGGATTCCTGAGAAAGTATTCTGAAAAGAATAATGTATATTTTTAGGAAAAAAATGGTTAAAAGTAGAAGTTTAGGTCTCCTAAAGGAACCTTCTTTACTCTTCTGTTTTTTAGCTAAAACCTTTTGATAAAATAGGTTAAATTAATCCTTTTGAGTAAGAATTATTAAAGCATTTCCTTTTTTATCCTTACTCCCCGGCACATTATTGTATTGCTTAAAACATATGTACACTTAAGATGAACTTGGGTAAAGAACTGCCTATTTGTTGTTCTGTGTTTGAGTATTATATCTGGTAAAATCTCAGATAATTTGGACAACTGCTTAGTCATATTGTAAGATTGGAGTTAATGCACTCTCTCTACCTCAGATGTGTTTGTTCCGTGAATGGTCTGTTGTTATTGTTATGTGACAATCACCAACTACGTTCTTGTTTTATAGACACTATCGTAATCCATTATAAAGTTCTGCCAATGATTGCTGGAAGTTGCACAGTTTGTCTTCATTATTCTCACATATCTTGCAGTTTATTCAAATTTGAGTGTCAGTGTTGAAAGTGAAACAAGACAATTGTCTTTTTTATTCAAATGCAGGAACACGGGTATACTAGTTTTGCTTTCACCCCATGAAATGGTTGTCATAGTGATATGTGTGCAATTGATGCAGTTTGTATGAGTTTATGAACATATTGTGTCTGTATTGTGGTAATGTATTGAAGTAAGTACAAGGTTTGACTTGTGGACTGGCAGTCCAGTCTGATTGACTACACATGAATTACAAGTTAATACAGCAGGTTCATGGAACGTGTGTGCTAACATGTTATATTCTTCTGTAATATTCACCCAAGGCCACCCGAGTTTTTTATATTTTTTGTTTTATGGGAATTTTCTCAAAAATGAGCGCCAGGAGGATGGAATAAAAATAAAAAGGCGAAAAGTGAGCCACGGGGAAAATTTGAATTTTATTTGGGTTTTGCAATACTTAGGTAAAACGAAAAATAAAAAACTCTGGCCCTAGCCTGGGTGCATATAGCAACGTCTGAATGTTATCTTGCTTTTGTCATTACATTTCAACCAGTTCAGAGTAAAGTCAATTTTGCTTGTGCATAATGACAGAATTTAAAAAAAAAGATGTCTAATTTAATTGAAGTCTGGATTTGAAAATCTGTTAACGTTCGATGATGAGACGTTCGTTCTGACATTAGAAATATTTTTGCATGCGAAACCCCTTGCATTTCACCAGGTGTCTATATCACTGGTAACTCGGTATGCTTAAATTTTAAAACAGGTAGCAGAAATGATTAAAGCAATTGATTGCTAAACATGGCTATATTCATCCCCCAGTCAGTACCTTATAATTTGAAATTAGTTATATACGGAATGAACTGAGGGATATTTTGTTTTCCAGCTCACAGTTGTGTTTTATGTAATATTTATGTTTATTTATTTAATTATATGTTCTGTATTTAAATCGCCATAGTGATTTTAGTTGAACAATTTTACTTTATTATTTGTGAGCTTATTGATTGATTGATCCCTATACTGTCTGTAGTTCACCTTAGATATAAACGAGACTTGGTGTAGGCTTGCTTAATACATTCCATAACTTTATAGGTGCAATCATTCAGTATTAGATGAGATACGGCATTATTTGTTTCCTGTTCGGAATTCAAATCTTCTAAGTAAGATGTAAAAAATGATTAGTTTTAGCTTTCCAGACCTACCCTATTTTTGGGCCCCGACCCTTGAACATTTTTTCGTGTGTTAACATTTTTTCTGTTTTTGGTAAATTTCTTGTTTTTGTGTGAATTTTTCTTTAGGTTTGTATTGTCTGCCCAGTTATTAGACGCTTTAAGAGTATTGTATCTATAGAGCGTTATATTCCCCCTTGAATGTTATCCATGTTAAAAGGGAATGGGGATTTGTCTTTTAACATATATTCATTTGAATCTATATTAAATTTGCTTCGTTTTAAAATATATAAAAAATATAAAAAATATTTTTTTCCGACCTACCTTCTACATTTATATTTTTTTGCTTCGTTTTAAAATATAAAAAAAAAGATAAGAAATATTTTTTTCCGACCTACCTACTATATTTTTTGCTTCGTTTTAAAATATAAAAAAAAAGATAAAAAAAAATTTGTTCACTATCCTACCTACTATATTTTATTGCTTCGTTTTAAAATATATTTTTTTTTTCTTTTTCCGACCTACCTACTCTATTTTTTTGGGGCATGAAACCTGAAACAAACATATTATTTTTTAGGCCTGAAGTTTAATTTGTTAACTCTATAACGCTTGCGTGTACTTGTTGTCTAGATAGACAAGAGTGTGTTGGTATAACAAAACTTCCATTGTTTGGATAATCTAATATTGTATTTGCAACGAGACAAAGACATCTTTGATGTTTATACTTACCAACAGTTTTATTATATTCTGGTAAATTATTTATTTGATCTTGTGTCCTGTATGACATATCTTGACTTGTTTTACATTTATTATGTATATGACATTAGAGTAATATTTGATTCAATAGCATTGTGTTACATCAGTGGTGTTTAAAATAGATTGGAACTTTTATGTATTGTTGCATAATTCTACTTTTCTTTTTGTCATTACTTTGTAGTAAATACATTACTTTGTAGTAAATACATTACTTTGTAGTAAATACATTACTTTTTAGCAACTACTTTACTTTGTAGTAAAAAGGTTACTTTGTAGTAAATACATTACTTTTTAGCAAATACATAACTTTGTAGTAAAAAGGTTACTTTGTAGTAAATACATTACTTTGTAGTAAATACATTACTTTGTAGTAAATACATCACTTTTTAGCAAATACATTACTTTGTAGTAAAAAGGTTACTTTGTAGTAAATACATTACTTTTTAGCAAATACATAACTTTGTAGTAAAAAGGTTACTTTGTAGTAAATACATAACTTTGTAGTAAAAAGGTTACTTTGTTTTTTGCGTAAATTGTACAAATGTAACCAAATTCAGTGTGGAAATGGTTTCTTTTTTTTTTGCTTTTAGAACTTATATCAAATAATTCTGGTAATAATGCGTGTATTTTTTGACTACTTTTATGGTGATAGACTATTTTCTACCAAAGTATAAAATCCATAAAAACCTGAAGAGTCGTGTTTTTTCAAGTAATAGTGTGATAGATATGGAGGGGGTAATATACAGGCCTCCTATTGAAACCTTTGAAACCATTTTTTGGAAAATCCTTTAAAACCTTTATTTTTTCTGAAAAACCTATAAAATGGACCAAAGAACCTTAAGTTTATACACCTAAGCTGTATCTGGGCCCGTGTTACAGACGCATCTTAAGAGAATCTTAAATATTTTCGCTTAAGTTCAAAACTTTAAACGGATTTAATTTCAAAACCACATTAAAACTGTTCGGCTTTTTAATGATAATGGCAACAACATATTAGTAGTATTCATTTGATTTGAGCATATATAGCCTGTATGTTAAATAAACCAGTAAAGGAAAGATGTAATTTTAAGGATAAGGATAATATTTTACTTAAGATGTTTCTGTAATATTGCCCCAGGGGGTCTTTTAATCTACATGATCTACATGAAAACCTGAAATATTCTCTACAAATCTTGATATTTTTCATTCAGTTTGGCAGCGATGAATATTGCATTTATATTGTACTATTCACTTGTGAAAATGCAGGCTTATGATACTACTTGCATGTATTATCTTGAATATTTGTGAAGGCGATCTCCAATTGCTCGGAGGCAGTATCTTGTCGTCCTTGTGTCGATCCATCAACTTAGTTGGTCAAATCGGTCTTTAGTTGCTCTTTATTTTTACAGAAAGCACTATAAAAAAACTTTATTTGCCTAAATTGCAACCTTTATAAAAACCTTTATTTATCATTGATTATGTCTTTTGTTAGTTAAATGTTTGCGTTTATGGTACACTGTTATTTTTTTTGTCATTTAATTTTCATTGCTATTCCAAATATGTGTCACTGTAAATCAAAATAGTAGTTTGATAGAATTATAAGAAAAACATTTTGTGAGATCTATGTAAATCATTGGCTATGCTCTCTGTCAGGTCCGAGCTCTATTTATAAATAGTAAAAAGAAAGATCACAGCAGTTAGTCGAACTATGCATTACATAAATCGTGGCCCCTAGTCAAAGTAAGAGTACGTGAACATTGATATACTGGAAACTGTGATAACAACATCACCCTTTTCTATACTTGTGTAAAATATATTTATAGTCCTCTCGGTGATGTTAACTGGTGAAGCTAGTATGGTATAATTAAAACAGGCATTCATGGTGTTGTGGAAAAAAGGACTCATTCCTCCCTCCAAAATTTCAACTCTCCCAAGCAGTGAATTGCCTTCAGTACTTTGATTAGCTTGCTTAATTCCAAGCAGAATGCTTTCTGGTAGATATTCTTATCAGTGTGTAAGTGCTTTGATTACATGACTACAGGTATGCATGCCAAAATATACTATCCATCAAAATCCTTTTTTTTTTAAAAATGCAAATAAATATCATTTGGAACTAAATAACCATTTATGGCTGTATCACCAAATAACAGCATAAATACTTCACATGTTGTCTAGAAATTATTGTCTTTTATGGGAACATCAAAATTCTCGATTTTCTCAAAATGACCTATGTGAGGCTTAGTTCACTTTGGCATCAGATCACCCATCTATTATTGTTACTCTATCTATGTAATATTGTATGTAATACTATAAATTGGCTGAGCCAACAGTTCTCATATTTTCTGCATTATTTTATATACCTGTTACTTGTGCAATGAATGCGTATGTAAAACTTTATAAAGGACGTGAACACACTTACATATTTTAAAATTAAACACGTCTTGTGTATGTTGGCATTTTGAGATTTATGTACATATATACATGTATGTTTATTAATTCCTATGGAATCACAGTATAGTGATAGACTAATGCAATTCACTCACTGCTCATTGAAAGAGTTAAATTGAGATTGTAAAAAATGATTTTTGTTTAATTTTGGCATTATGTATCATACTGCAAGGGTTCAGCGCAAGACTATCCTAACTCCTATGTGGGAGTTAGGATAGTCTTGCACTGAACCCTGGTATACTTATAATGGATAATTAGTGACATAAAAGCAAGTGAAGTATTTATATTTATAGAGTTATACTTGAAATATGTGCTTAAAATAGCTCTGCATATTAGACATTCCCTTACTGTGAACAAGTATTTTTGAATTTTTGTCTTGAATATTTGGATCAAAGATACATATTTCTTATTTAAATCAACAAGGTCTGGACATCTTATTTTATCTTCACAAATAAATTGAGCTGCTAGAAATTCTTGTTATACCATTGATGTGGAAATAGAATTCGTCATAATTAGGGCCCTGCTCTATAGTGCGGGTGGGTGCCCTGTAGTAATCATCATTTCTGTCCATCTATCCATTAGTTTTTAAGTTCTGCTAAAAACTCAATTAACTCCTCAACTTACACTTTTGCCTATGATCCTCAAACTAGGCATGCTGGTCAAGGAGATGACCCCTATTGATTATGGTCAAGGAGATAACCCCTATTGATTTTGGTCAAGGAGATAACCCCTATTGATTTTGAGGTGAAGGTCACAGTGATCTACACTAAAAAAGGTTCTGCTTAAGAATGCTTTGGCTTATGATCCTCAAAATTTATAGGCCTCCAGGTCATGACAAATTGATGACCCCTATTGATTTTGAGTTCAGTAGGTCAAAGATCAAAATCACAGTGACATCGACTCTACAAATGGTTTCCACAGGTCATTTCACAAAATGGTATCTTGTTTTCTGTTTAAATTTCATTACACCCCTTACCAATATATTAAACTGCCTGTATGATGGCCATCATGCTGGGCCCTGATCACATCTGCGATAGCTCTAGTTTACTCATGCCTAAAATCATTCTTATCAGTAATGGGAAAGTCCATCAATGTTCATTGGATGATTGCTTGTTGTCAATAGATTACCCCATTTGTTATGTAGGTAAGTTGGTCAGAGGAACATTTTGACTGAAAACTGTTACCGATCAATGCTTTCGGCCTATAGACATCAACTTTCATGAGGCGCTTATCAGTAGTCAGGAGACGACCTCTTATTTTTGGAGGGAATCAGTTGGTCAAAGGTTGCTTGGTCAGTATTGTTTACGAACATACTTCCGATAGGCAAACCTGGGGTTGTACAGGCTAACCTGGGGTTGTATGTGTTTTTCAAACAGCTCTTTTGTTACTGATTAATTTGTATTTTGTTCTATTGCTTGACTGTATTTGTAACATTAAATAATTAATGCAGTACAAAAATATTTGATAGGTACTGTTAAAATTAAGTCAAAAATAGGCATCTGTGATATTGTTTTTGCCTTTGCTGAACAAAATAGTTGTTTCTGATTTTCCTTTTTGTTTTGACATTTGAAAAAAAGTATGGTCAGTGTGCTAGTAACGCGTGTATTTGGTTTAAGGCTGTTTCATTATATCAAGTCATATTTTACTCAAAGAGTGCAATATGTCACATATAAAGTTAATAACCTCATCATATTGCCTTCATACTTACGCTGGTCCAGTGTTGTTTGTTCGACATTATCTCTTACTTATTTCATTATTGTTTTATATTTTGCATGTTCAATGCTGTTTTGAGGCCTCTATTCAGGACCTCTGTCTTCACTTACGTCCATTTCAACATATACATCAGACAACACTGGATCGTATTTACCTATTGATGTTTTGGTTCATAATGCTTGTCATTCTTTAATTCATATAAACCTGTTTACTATCATTTCATGATACCTTTTTACTGAACAAATTTGACAGACAAGATGCTGACAATGAATCCTAGATTTGTTCACCCCCCTGACTGTCAGCCTGTTCAATAAAGACTGGTTCTCTCTCCTAGATTGGTTCCCCCCTGACTGTCAGTCTGTTCAATACAGACTGGTTCTCTCATCATTATATCCTGTATTTATACAGAACTATTGTATGCCATTGATGTTCTGATTTCATTGTTAGGTTTCTTCTTTGTTATGTATAATAGACTTCTATTGACTTGTTTATTGTATACAAAACATGAAAGTAAAGAATTAAAGTTTAACGTATTGTTATCTTCTCATATTCAGCATTTCATTTTCAACCAACAAACTTACCCAAAATTACTTTGGTTAATTTGGGTACAGAAATCAAACAGCACCGAATATATACATTCATTACATGGACAATGGTTCTGCAACTGATGGTACGCTTGTTGCTTTGTAGACCAATTTTTAATATTCACCTTGGGCAAAGAGGATGTATTACAGAGGATGTATTACAGAGGATGTATTACAGAGGATGTATTACAGAGGATGTGTAGAGGATGTAGTACAGAGGATGTATTACAGAGGATGTATTACAGAGGATGTATTACAGAGGATGTATTACAGAGGATGTATTACAGAGGATGTATTACAGAGGATGTATTACAGAGGATGTAGTACAGAGGATGTATTACAGAGGATGTATTACAGAGGATGTATTACAGAGGATGTATTACAGAGGATGTATTACAGAGGATGTATTATTGATATTTTTGTGGGCTTGTGAGCATTCCTCACATTAATTTTGTCAAGAACATGATTGGAAAAAACATTCATGTGAATGACTTGAAACTGCACAATTAGTTGGCACCGAGCTGTAGTGACATACACATGAATAATAAGTTTTTATGATATTATTACTTCATTGTATGGACTGTAGTTCATTATATGCCATTTCAGATATTGATTACAGATAGAAGACATTGAGAGGAAGTACAGTAGAGCTAGGGTCTGTCACTCGGAAGGTTCTGGTTTTATTCTTGGTCAAGGCAGATCATGTCCTGCTGTTACGTTTGTTACACGCCTCTTGTCCTACACCTCATTCATGAGGGATTGTTGTTAGCTGCTTGTGCAAGACCAAGTTGTTAGCTGCTTGTGCAAGACCAAGTTGTTAGCTGCTTGTGCAAGACCAAGTTGTTCCTGGTTGATAGTTAATTCTAGGAAAACTGGTTAGGTCAAATGACCCCTGTTTATGAATGACAAAAGAATGTTGAAAAATAGAGTTTCACTTAATGTTTAGACACATTGCCATCCAATTAGGGTCCTACGCTTTAAGTAACAATTATTATACCCCCACAAACGAAGTTTGAGGGGGTATATAGGAGTGAGCTTGTCGGTCGGTCGGTCGGTCGGTCGGTCGGTCGGTCGGTCGGTCGGTCGGTCGGTCGGTCGGTCTGTCTGTCTGTCGGTCGGTCTGTCGGTCGGTCTGTCGGTTTTCATGGTTTCCGGACGATAACTCATGAAAGGCTTGACAGATTTGAAAAATTTTTGGTACACAGGTGTAACATCAGAAGATACAGGTCAAGTTCGATATTGGGGCTGGTGGGGCCAAGGTCAAGGTCACTGTTACTAAAAATAGTTTCTCTTGGTTTTCATGATTTCCGGACGATAACTCATGAAAGGCTAGACAGATTTGAAAATTTTTTGGTACACAGGTGTAACATCAGAAGATACAGGTCAAGTTCGATATTGGGGCTGGTGGGGCCAAGGTCAAGGTCACTGTTACTAAAAATAGTTTCTCTTGGTTTTCATGGTTTCCGGACGATAACTCATGAAAGGCTAGACAGATTTGAAAATTTTTTGGTACACAGGTGTAACATCAGAAGATACAGGTCAAGTTCGATATTGGGGCTGGTGGGGCCAAGGTCAAAGTCACTGTTACTAAAAATAGTTTCTCTTACTTTCACTTACTAGCAAATGGTTTGTTTTTAGTTGTAAACGACTTATCTTTCTGTGAAAATAACTGTTATTTCTAGCATATTGTTTGATATATTTTGCATTGATTTAGTTCCATTTTGCCCAGCTTTTTGTGAGCAATTCTATACAAGTTCAGTTTTTTATTTCACAGGAACTGTTGATTAGTTCTTACTGTTCTGTTGGCAGCATTTTTGGTTTATTACATTCAGATACTAGCAAATGGTTTGTTTTTGTTGTTGAAGACTCGCCTTTCAGTGAAAATAACGGGATTTCTTTTAAAATCCATTGAAATAAGGCATAATATAATGTTATATCCAGGTAGTTTGATTATTTGATTAAATCTGTGAAACTGCAGTCAAGGACAATGGAACAAAATGTCTTGATTGCGAATATAAATTGTATCAATTTAATACGCTTTGTTGCTATATTTGTTCGAATTTGAATGCAAAATGTTCAGATCTTGGGAGTTAAAATCAAATATATTGGTGTTACTAGTTCATACTCTAGTCGAATGTATCATTATATTTCTTTGTGACAAAAGTGCTATATATTACTGTTCATTTTTTCTATTTTATTGATTTTGACCTGACTCCCATACTGTGGTATTCATATCACCTCCGAAATATTAAAATGTACACAATTCTTATTATAACCCCACTTCACAAAATATGCAATGGGGGCTATATGGGAATCACCACTTGTTCCGTCATGTCACATAACATGGTTTTCCATGAATTATTTCTACCAAGCCTAGTTGTGTATATTGTCGGCACATTCTGATTGTGGTCCTGTAGTGATAGATAGTGATAGATAATTTCATTGTCTTGACTGGCGGCCATCTTTGAATTTATCAAAAATATGTCTGACAAAGCGGTATTGTGGGGGTATTAATCACCTTCAGTGATAGCTCTAGTTGTATGAGGAATAGGTATGTATAGTAGTTACAGATCCGGGTGGCAAGTTGAAAAGCTATCCGTGCCTCTAAATACTACACATACCTCATCCGAGTGCTTTAACTGTATAACTTACACGCTATCGTCTAAAGAAATGCATTGTCAATGCATATATTAGAACTACATATTAAATAAATTACAGACCGAAATATAAAGTAAATTCAATATCGTAAATTCAGAAGTTTTTGATACATTCTGTTGGTAATTAACCCTCTTGCACTTGTTGAAAGCCGTTGTATGTGAAGCTTTACAATACAGTCACATGAAAACTGAAATTGGTGTTTCAATTCTCCACATTTCATATGTTTTCTTGTTGCTGTATAGTGCTGTAAGACTGATCACGAACTGGTGTATGATCTTTCATAACTGATCAATGCCAATTTAGGTAAGGAAATGCTCTTGTGCGTAAAGCTATAACTGCTGTTTAGAGTACTTTTCTATCAAAACAGAACCACAGCTTATCTCCATCAAGCTTATGGACAAACGTATTTTGAAATGTAGTGGTCCAGGTAATACATTCATGTGTTTGCAGTTAATAAATGTCGTGTTCACTGTACCTCATCGGAAATAGATTTTCAGCTCACGCTGACTTCGGTGACTGTACTCACTCTATGGGTGACTCTACTCACTTTATAGGTGACTGTACTCAATTTATTTGTGACTGTACTCAGTTTATAGGTGACTGTACTCAATTTATTTGTGACTGTACTCAGTTTATGTGTGACTGAACTCAGTTTATGTATGTGACTCTACTCAGTTTATGTGTGTGTGACTCTACTCAGTTTATGTATGTGACTGTACTCAGTTGATGTATGTGACTCTACTCAGTATATGGGTGACTGTACTTAGTATATGTGTGTGACTCTACTCGGTTGATGTATGTGACTCTACTCAGTATATGGGTGACTTTACTCAGTATATGGGCGACTGTACTCAGTTTATGTGTGACTGTACTCAGTTTATGTATGTGACTCTACTCAGTTGATGTATGTGACTCTACTCAGTTGATGTATGTGACTCTACTCAGTATATGGGTGACTGTACTCAGTTTATGTATGTGACTCTACTCAGTATATGGGTGACTGTACTCAGTATATGGGTGACTGTACTCAGTTTATGTATGTGACTCTACCCAGTATATGGGTGACTGTACTCAGTATATGGGTGACTGTACTCAGTTTATGTATGTGACTCTACTCAGTATATGGGTGACTTTACTCAGTTTATGTATGTGACTCTACTCAGTATATGGGTGACTCTACTCAGTTTATGTATGTGACTCTACTCAGTATATGGGAGACTGTACTCAGTTGGATGCGACTGCACTCAGTATATGGGTGACTCTACTCAGTTTATGTATGTGACTCTACTCAGTATATGGGTGACTTTACTAAGTTTATGTGTATGACTCTACTCAATTTATGTGTGTAACTGTACTCACTATATAGGTGACTGTACTCAGTATATGGGTAACTGTTCTCACTATATGTGTAACTGTACTCACTATATAGGTGACTGTACTCAGTATATGGGTAACTGTACTCACTATATGTGTAACTGTACTCAGTATGTGTGTGACTGTACTCACTATATGTGAGACTGTACTCACTATATGTGTAACTGTACTCAGTATATGGGTGACTGTACTCAGTATGTGTGTAACTGTACTCAGTTTATGTGTAACTGTACTCAGTATGTGTGTGACTGTACTCAGTATGTGTGTGACTGTACTCAGTATATGTGTGACTGTACTCAGTATATGTATAACTGTACTCACTATTTGTGTGACTGTACTCACTATATGTGTAACTGTACTCAGTATATGGGTGACTGTTCTCAGTATGTGTGTAACTGTACTCAGTATATGTGTAACTGTACTCAGTATGTGTGTGACTGTACTCAGTATGTGTGTGACTGTACTCAGTATGTGTGTGACTGTACTCAGTATATGTGTAACTGTACTCACTATTTGTGTGACTGTACTCACTATATGTGAGACTGTACTCACTGTATGGGTGACTGTACTCACTGTATGGGTGACTACTCACTGTATGGGTGACTGTACTCACTGTATGGGTGACTGTACTTCGTATATGTGAGACTGTACTCAGTATATGGGTGATTGTTCTCAGTATATGTATGACTGTACTCAGTATATGGGTGATTGTTCTCAGTATATGTGAGACTGTACTCAGTATATGGGTGATTGTTCTCAGTATATGTGAGACTGTACTCAGTATATGGGTGATTGTTCTCAGTATATGTGTGACTGTACTCAGTATATGGGTGATTGTTCTCAGTATATGTGAGACTGTACTCAGTATATGGGTGATTGTTCTCAGTATATGTGTGACTGTACTCAGTATATGGGTGATTGTTCTCAGTATATGTGTGACTGTACTCAGTATATGGGTGATTGTTCTCAGTATATGTGTGACTGTACTCAGTATATGGGTGATTGTTCTCAGTATATGTGTGACTGTACTCAGTATATGGGTGATTGTTCTCAGTATATGTGAGACTGTACTCAGTATATGGGTGATTGTTCTCAGTATATGTGAGACTGTACTCAGTATATGGGTGATTGTTCTCAGTATATGTGTGACTGTACTCAGTATATGGGTGATTGTTCTCAGTATATGTGTGACTGTACTCAGTATATGGGTGATTGTTCTCAGTATATGTGTGACTGTACTCAGTATATGGGTGATTGTTCTCAGTATATGTGTGACTGTACTCAGTATATGGGTGATTGTTCTCAGTATATGTGTGACTGTACTCAGTATATGGGTGATTGTTCTCAGTATATGTGAGACTGTACTCAGTATATGGGTGATTGTTCTCAGTATATGGGTGACTGTACTCAGTATATGTGTAACATTACTCAGATGATTAATGTTTTTACTGTAATTTTGGCCCCCCCCGAAACCCCACCTCCAACAGGGCATATAATTCACTGCTGGTCACTCCACATCCAAAATGGATTTCAGTAAATTCAACGAAATTCAGCGGATTTCGGTAAGGTAGTGTACCCATTATCCAAAGGTTAACCAATATGCGTTGATTTTACAAACATTGTTCGGTTGAAGAGGAATTGGCTTTAGTGGTTAACGTAAGATTTATTGGTTTACACAACACTGATATGCAAAAACAAAAATTTCATTTCAACTCTGATTTTTTTCTATTTATTTGATTTCCTGGCCAATTTTGGACACACTTTGTTCAATATCATCTTCCATAGGGGGAAATACAAACATACTAACCATTATATAAATGGTATAAAATGTATCTGGAATAATAAAAGACATGTAGATGAAAGATAAACAACACATGATGCTAATTATGCACCAAATTATTAAATACATAGTTATTCAGAGTAATGTCGCAGCTTATATATTAGATAACTATACTTTCGCAAAACAAAAAAAAATTCTAAAATATTTGTATGTATGTATTACTGTGTTTGTGAGGTCGCCCGTCGCCGCGCACATTTTTTATAATGCACGTTATGGTATTTTGGTTGACCCGGTGTCCCCCGCACACCATAAATAGACTTTTTGAAATCGAAGGGGGAAATTTACCTGCCAGTAGAGCAGTATAGGTCAAACAGACAATTTTTGAAGCCAAATACGGTCACTGCACAGTGACAATGAGACCCATCGTACAGTTACCATTTTCCTGGAATCTACCCAGTACTTCCTGGTTACATGCCAGTACTATGTTAGGTGGGAAACACTGAAAAGCATTTCTGTTTTATCCGGCGAGATGAGGGATCGAACCCACGACCTTTGGATTCGTAGTCAGCAGTGTTAACCACTGATTTTGTTTGTATTTGCGTTTATTTATCGTCGCCACCGGTTTCCCATATGGGCGACGCCTCCAGAAGAATGTTTAGTCATTTTAGATTTTTGGAGGATAGTGCATGATGCAGGAGATGCCCCAGTTCCAGAAGTACCCCTAGTTCTTTCACATACACAGGACCTCGGTTTTTAAAGTCCAAAAGACTATTAGTACTGTCAGTGATGGAGCGGGGAATCGAACCTGGGATCCCTGGATTACTAGTCAAGCGCGTTGCCACTGGACTACGGATCCAATTTGAGCCACATGCACATTTTATATTTAAATTATTTAAAACAAAAATTTAGTTATTTCGTAATTATCTAATTTTTGTAACACTATATAAGTTTACAACAATCTTGTCGCAGTATAATCATATTTATATAATTGTATTATTATTCATAGAATTACACTTAAAATCTCAAATTTGATATTTTTATTACCTCCCTTTAATTTGGATTTTAGTAAAACAATGTGCATGTTTAACAGTCATGTTATCTCGGAAGTTTCGATTATGTCTACAAATAACCACATGTACAATTGTTGTGTAGTTCTTAAAACTGAAAATTACTCCTGTTAAGTTTTTTTGTAAGTTTATCTATATTCTATCTATCAGTAATACATGTACACTGAATAGACAACTCTGTTATCTCACAATATGTTTGATTACTCTAGTTCATACATTTTCACTACATCACTCCAACACATGGTAACAAACATTCTATTCAGTCCCTGATGAAAACACACTGATAATGGTTGTTGTAATCCATCTCCTTGCTTCAAAACCACACCAAGTTTCTTCTCATTCTCACTGAATTGTACCACATTATGTGACCTGCTACCAACTACAAACATGTTTCCTCTACCATCAACACATACACCATCTACAGTCTTCAAGTCAGTGTTTGTAATAGTGGACAAATAATTTCCCATCCCATCAAAACATACAAGTCCATTGAACCAATCTCCAACAAACATTCTGTCTCCACTTTCATTGAATGTAACATGTCTACTATGGTTGAACAGCTTATTCCCAGCATTGGCTTGTGTAATTGTCTTCAACAGTTTACCAGTCATATCATAAACATAGAGTGAAGCACCAATATCTGTCACATAAAGCTGACCATCCTTGAAAGCAATACCATAACAAACATAAGACATTTTAATTTGTCTTGTAGGAGTCATCTTGTTATGAATTGAAACAAACTGGACCGTGTTGTCACCCCGACATGCAACAGCAACTTCATGTTTACTGATACAACATACACCATTAGGTAGAGAATCAAAAGTACAATAGTCAACAACTGACATCTTCTGTATATCAATACGTTTTAGTTTCTTATTGTTATAATCTGTGACAAGTAGTTGGTTATCTTGTGTCAGACAACATCCAAAGGAATGACATGTCTGAGAATCATGAGAAAGTTTTATAGTTATATCTCTACTTCCTTTGATTGTGTAGATGTCGTGTTTCTGCTTTCCATGTTTCTGTACTTGACCAATACCTTGTAAAGCTTGGATATATTCCATCAATGATTGGTCAGTAATGAATGATATCTCTACTTGTGTATTATGTTGTAATTCTTGCTTCATCTTCTCACCGTCTGCTTCTTTCATTTTTTCTTGGGCAAATTTCGTACAAACAAAACGTTGGGCTCTATTTCCTTCTGATTGATTTAGCTTGTCGTCCATCATCTGAAAATCTTTACAGATGCTATTAACACTTTGTTTGTGGTGTAGAATTTCTGTTTCTAGTTGTTTGTATACAACTTCTATTTCTTTGCGTGATGACTCCGCAATTTTACTCAGGATGGCTTCTAATGCTTTCTGAAATGTACTGACTTGACCTAAAGCTTCTTTCTTTGCTTTATTCAAAGTTTGAAGTTGAATATCTTTAGATTTACATACTGTTTCCATGGATACCATCATGTCTTTCAGAAGCCTGTGGGTCTGTTTGCTGTCAGACAACTTAAATATGGTGTTAATCATGTCTGGTATAGAATGGATGTGACTGTCTTGACAAGATCTGAAATGGAATGAATTATAATTACATTCGACATATCAGTATAGAAAACACATTTAAAACATAGAAAGTTGTGACAATGATCATAAATAGCCTATTGATTTTATTTAAATAGTTAAAAATGGAATATTGAGCAATGATGTAATTATATATATAATTATGTATTGCTCGAGTCTTTAAATCTTAATTTTAAAATGATCATGTAGAGCTACACACAGCAGTGTTTGATGACCCACGGTGGTTGAGCCTTGTAGTGGTGTGGGGAGAGACGCCCACCCGGTTATCTCAGTCGGAAAAGCGACATACTAGTGTTTAGGGTTTCATGGGTTCGAGCCCAATATCGAGCACACTTTTCCCCCTTGATTTACTTCAGCCTCAAATGTTGGAAGGTGAGAAAGAAGTGGTGTGAGGTTAGACAGCTGTCCCTCGACTTACTTTAATATCAATGTAAATAAAGAATTTCTTGTTATTTTAATGAAGCATGTATAACAACATTGGCTAACTATACTGTGGCAAAATCTATCTATGTAGCTTACTTGTGATTCTTTGCAATGCAGACATAGCAGCCAGCAACATCATGGCCTTCACAATACATATCCACTAATTTGCCTGTATGTTTGCTGCATCGTTCTGTAGGAAACTCCGGTAAACTGGATGACTGTCCGCTTGCTTGTTTCCCTTGGCTGACATCCAGAAGATTGTGTTTCTTCATTATTTGTACCTTCTTGTGTCCATCGGTACATGTTTGACAACAATAACCACTACATTCTACACAATACTTCACGGCTTCTACCTTTCTGTTGTCTTCTGCACAAGCGGTGCACACAAAATCAAAAATTTCCTCCGACATTTTCAGCTGAGAACGCCCTCCAAACGCCATTTTCTGTTTGACTTTGAACCCTACTTTCGATTTCAGAAAGATAAAAGAATACAGGGAACCGTCAATAGTGGCAAACAATAATTACATCCCTTACTTCATCGAGCAAAATAGCGAATTGAGGCTCGTCTAGAGGTTCAATCAAACAGGAAGCCAAGGTCGGTGAATTCACGTCACGTAACGCAAAATAAAGCTATGTAAACTCTTAATACCAGAAACACTCGAGAACTTCATGAGACCAACTGTTACAAGTAGAACCAACACACCATCATGGGGAGGCCTTTGTTGAGGAAAATACATGTACAGGTCTGTCACTGAAAGAATATTTACGATAATAGGGCATTTTGAGAGGGAAAATCCTCTTCCAATTATCGTATGTATACATTCAACGACTACAACATGTTTTATCCTCTGTATGTGTCTCTCTACGATATGTAGGTGATGGTTCTTGCAGATGTTGGACTTGTTGGAGTTTGATCCTCATTGGAGCCTCCTGTGAGATAAACGTGTACATGTTGGACTCATGGTTGTCACAGATACTTATAATCAGGTCTTTTCATTCAAAGATTAGTGTTAGTTCGATCCTCGATCTATGCCGGTCTCCTTATGGTAGCATAGTATTTCTTCTTTCTCTGTCCGTTGGACTGATGGGTGTCTCAGGTATATATGTATACCTGGTCTTACTGGTCACATATTCTTTATAGTGATATAATTACGTTGCTTGCATAATTTCCTATTCAGTGTATTTTCGTTGCCAGTGTGAATAATCTCGCTAGCAATCGCGAGGGACTTGCGTTAATAATCTACATTTAGAATCGTGCTAGTCTTCACTACTCATGTATACCTACCCTTACAAGGAACATTATTACGGGAATGTTATCCTTTAAGTTTATTTGAAATTAGATAGTATCATCCACTAAGATCCTATGTCGGGCCTACTCTATATAAAACACGGAGCCACTCTAAACATTACGAAAATGATGTTTGAAAACACCGTTCCCTATTAACTTTATATTTATGGGGATGGGGCAATTAGAAATTGTCTGCCTGAATATCAAAATCAACCAAGGAGAGTGTATGGTCCTTAATTTACATTTAATTACACATAAATTGACTACTTGCATGCAGTAACAACATGAGATTGTCACGAGTTTTTCCCTTCTTCCCTTATACAGTTCTCTCCCTTTGTCCCTTCAGGGATTAAGGAGAAGAACTCGTGCCAGTCTCCAGTGGCAGTAACTCATCATTTAAAAAAGCTATTTACCATTTCTCAAACAATAAAATACACACCGTAAATGTAATAGTACCAAGTAAAGAAACAGCCTTATACTGACCTTGCTCTCAGTAACTAAATTATTTCACGGAATTACTTACCATGTTTATAAGCAAGAATGCGAAAACTTCTTCTACTGCTTCTGTCAGTTGATGGCTACACTCAACGGCTTGATTAATATTGCCATTTTTGAGGAAAGAAATAAGTAAGAGTAAAGGCTGCGTTAAGTTGTAGGCTGTTCCATTCTTTCGTAGTACGTGGAAAGAAAGATAATGTTCTGGTATCTGTTCTAAATGTTGGATCTGGTATACTTTAGAGTGGCTATGTTGTGAAGTTAAGTACAGGAAATGGCTTTAAAAGAGGGAGAATAAGTTGCTACAGGGAACGCCACATACAGAAGACGGTGCCTCCCCAGACAGACCTCCGGGAAAATCCGTAATACATAAGGCACTTGAGGAGGCTCAAGGGTACATACGTAAGGGAACAGAGGCGTAAGGAATGGCCTGGCCGACCATAAGGAATAATTAATTAGGAGAATCAAAGAGGACAAACAGTGGGGGAAACACGATCGGTGCAAATTGAGATAAGCAAAAGTGAGGTAGTTTTATTAGATAAGAGTTTGAATACTTGCACGATCACATGTCAACAGAATCAATAACAATTTAATAAAGACACCCACCTATTAAAATTCTACTTACGTTCATTTGTTTTAATTTATTAGACGCCAGCTTCCTTTGTTCAATTAAATGTACTAACGCGCGTAAATTTATGAAAGACTGCACGCCTTTAATAACGCAACTAAATATTGTCTGCGTCAGCACGGTGACATTATAAAAAAATAATTATATTTTAATTTTCTAACACAATTTCCTAAATTTAAAATCAGTTCTTCAATATGAATACTAGGCCATAGTTTTATTTCCTTTTGAAGAATGATTTACTCACTAGTAGCAATAAAACTTAGCAATAGTACTCACTATATAGGTGACTTTCCTTAGTTTATGTGTGACTGTACTCACTATATGGGTGACTGTACTCACTATATGGGTGACTGTTCTCACTACATGTGTGACTGTACTCAATATATGTGTGACTGTACTCAGTATATGTGTGACTGTACTCAGTATATGTGTGACTGTACTCACTATATGTGTGACTGTACTCAGTATATGTGTGACTGTACTCACTATATGTGTGAATGTACTCACTATATGTGTGAATGTACTCACTAAATGTGTGAATGTACTCACTATATGTGTAACTGTACTCAGTATATGTGTGACTGTACTTACTATATGTGTGACTGTACTCAGTATATGGGTGACTGTACTCAGTATATGTGTGACTGTACTCAGTATATGGGTAACTGTACTCAGTATATGGGTGACTGTACTCAGTATATGTGTGACTATACTCACTATATGTGTGAATGTACTCACTATATGTGTGAATGTACTCACTATATGTGTGAATGTACTCACTATATGTGTGAATGTACTCACTATATGTGTGAATGTACTCACTATATGTGTAACTGTACTCAGTATATGTGTGACTGTACTCACTATATGTGTGACTGTACTCAGTATATGGGTGACTGTACTCAGTATTTGTGTGACTGTACTCACTATATGGGTAACTGTACTCAGTATATGGGTGACTGTTCTCAGTATATGGGTAACTGTACTCAGTATATGTGTGACTGTACTCACTATATGGGTAACTGTACTCAGTATATGTGTGACTGTACTCAGTATATTGGTGACTGTGCTCATGATATGTGTGACTGTACTCAGTAGATGTGTGACTGTACTCAGTATATGGGTAACTGTACTCAGTATATGTGTGACTGTACTCACTATATGTGTGACTGTTCTCACTCTATGTGTAACTGTACTCAGTATATGGGTGACTGTACTCAGTATATGTATGACTGTACTCACTCTTTGTGTAACTGTACTCAGTATATGTGTGACTGTACTCAGTATATGTGTAACTATACTCAGTATATGTGAGACTGTACTCAGTATATGTGTGACTGTACTCACTATATGTGTGACTGTACTCAGTATATGTGTGACTGTACTCAGTTTATGGGTAACTGTACTCAGTATATGGGTGACTGTACTCAGTATATGTGTGACTGTACTCACTATATGTGTGAATGTACTCACTATATGTGTGAATGTACTCACTATATGTGTGAATGTACTCACTATATGTGTGAATGTACTCACTATATGTGTGACTGTACTCACTATATGTGTGACTGTACTCAGTATATGGGTGACTGTACTCACTATATGTGTGACTGTACTCACTCTTTGTGTAACTGTACTCAGTATATGTGTGACTGTACTCAGTATATGTGTAACTATACTCAGTATATGTGAGACTGTACTCAGTATATGTTTGACTGTACTCACTATATGTGTGACTGTACTCAGTATATGGTGACTGTACTCAGTATTATGTGTAACTGTACTCACTATATGTGTGACTGTACTCACTATATGGGTGACTGTTCTCAGTATATGTGTGACTGTACTCAGTATATGGTGACTGTACTCAGTATTATGTGTAACTGTACTCACTATATGTGTGACTGTACTCACTATATGGGTGACTGTTCTCAGTATATGTGTGTCTGTACTCAGTATATATGTGTGACTGTTAGCGGCGTACCTGCCTATACGCCTATACGCCCGTGCGTCTAAATAAAACGGGCGTATGAATGAAAATAAAGGCTTGAAAAAATGAAAATGATTTTAAGGTGGAAAATGCAATAAAAATCGACCCCTTACCCGGGTGAGGGGTAGACTATACACAACTGACGAACACATTAAACATTTTTACCTTTTAATATTTAATTATCAATTTCGGTTTCGTTAACTTACAGTATATGAAAAGTTGATGCATTGTTGTCCCCCTTAGCACATTATCGCTGTTTCTTTACGATATCCGAATGATGTTTGTAAACAAGTTGTTCGAGCGGTAAATTTTAAAGTTAAATGTCGTCTCCACCCTATCCTGATGTTTTTCTTGAATCGTCTGCTCCTCTGTCATTCCATGATAAGCTATCTCTGTTAACAGAGCGATGGGATGCTCAAGAATACAAGTTTCCAACTAGGTTTGTATTTTATTTCCCCCATATACTAGTAATAAGTTGTCCAAACCTGAATACACTATACATACAACAGATACACTATTTTAAAATGATTGTTTTAAAGGTATTCTCTATATTAAAAGTAATGTGCATGCAATACATTCTTTAAGACTGTACTGTACATAGTCGCACTTTGATATAGGCCTAAACATGATTTTAAAGAGAACAGCATGAAGGCTAGCATGTAAAATTTTCTTTCTGTATAGTCTCCCCTACTTCAAGAAAAAAATAACGAAGCGGGTTTTAATTCATAAAAAATATTCATGTGTTATTTGGTTTATTTTAGATTCAAATGGTGGGAAACTGCCAAAGGCACAAGCGGGCTTGTTCACCACGCACACATGGCTTAAATACTCCGTCTCATCTCATGGGGTTTACGGTGCACCTTATTTCTTGTTTGGTGACCAGGATCCAAGATGCAAAGCCCTGTCTAAAGTTCCTGTTTCAGATTGGAGCAACATCATGATGAAAGGCAATATTCAAATAATCAGTTCGAATCTATATAGATTATACATTAATAGATTTTGATAATATAGCTTCGGTCAATTTCTAAATTTTCCCTAAGCCAGGGAATATTTTTTCAGCATGTTGTATATAGAGGAAGTCATCAAATTCAGAATTTATTTTAGGAGTTTTCTAACATTAAATCATCATTTTTATACATGAAATGCTATTTTCATACAGGAATTGACCTCGACAAGATGCGCGGGCAAGGTTACGATGGCGTTAGTAATATGTCGGGTATATACCGAGGGGTGCAGGCACGTATCAGAGCACTGTATCCAGACGCCATCTACACCCATTGTATGGCCCATTGTCTGAACCTGGCCATTATACACGCATGCAAGGTCGGGTACATCAGCAATATGATGGACATCGTGCAGACAGTGGCTTTTGCATTTAATTACTCTGCAAACCGCCTGCTGAACTTCAAAGTGACCTTGGAAGCCGACGCCGTACTAGTATGGAGGAGAGAAAGCGGCTCCAGTCCCTCTGTCAAACACGATGGGCAGCACGCGCAGACGCCCTTCACAAATTTCTGTGTGGCTACAGGTAAACTTGGAAATGAAAACGACTTTAATTATATACATCGTGTGTATCGTTGGCACAAGCAATTAAAAGTTTGAGTCTTATATAAAATCAGTGTGTCATCTATCTTTATCCGTTTCTTTATTTGAACTACGCGTATTCCTCTGTTAAGTGACTTAATGCATATCTTCTTAATGTTCTGTACATAATTTATTGATTTTCAAGAACATTATTCAGTAGATAATATTTTTTTGTTAACGAAATTCGGTACGAATTCAAATTTCAGAACTGTGGTGACATCGCATGAGCAACTTGCTGACGACGGAGATACAAAGGCATCTGGTCATAAAACATCAGTCGTGCAGTTCAACTTTATTGTGTCGCTATTGTAGCAGCCGAACACGTCCTTTCTACTCTTGTTCCATTGTCGACCGCACTGCAGAGCAAAACCTGTGACCTGGTTAAAGCTGCAAACGACATAAGGGTTGTGATAAGGCTGCTACAGGTACACCGTTTTTCGTAACCTCATTTTTTTTATACTTACACAGAGCGTCGGAAATGTTATGCCATGTACACTCCTATATGATGATATAAGGAGGGAAGCCATAGGTGATCCCTTTCTAACCCCCTATCAGCCTACTCAGATTTTAACCAATTTCCGAAACATTTGTTACACTTTACGGTCTGTGTTTAAAAAAGTATTTGGTAAGTCACCATGGCATTATCAGAATAATTGTTTAAGCGCTACTGACTGTTTTCTAGTATTAGTAATCAAAATTAAGCTACAGAAGTAGGTAAGGGCATGAAATATACAATTCCAAAACCGTGGGGAAATAATTACACACTCAGTCAGGTAACGTTCAATATTTGTTCTTTGCAAATCGATTGTACATATATCTGTCTAGAAATGAAGTCCTGAACATTTTTTTATATAATGACAGAGGTGATGATGACGCATGGGAGACCCTGTACGACAATACCACGACCATTGCTGCCGACGTTGGTGTTGAGCCGTCCATGGCCAGGAATGTTTGGCGTCAGCAAAACTGCGGCATTGCTCCAGCACAGACCATTTCTGAGTTTTGGAAGGTCAACATTTACCTACCGTTCCTCGACCACTTGCTCACGGAGCTAAACGACAGGCTAATGCAGGGCAATGATAGATATAAGGTCCAATGGCTGATACCATTTCAGGTATAATCATATTTATATAATCTTATTATCATTCATAGAATTACACTTAAAATCTCAAATTTTATATTTTTATTACCTCCCTTTAATTTGGATTTTAATAAAACAATATGCATGTTTAACAGTCATGTTATCTCGGAAGGTTTGATTATGTCTAAAAATAACCACATGTACAGTTGTTGTGTAGTTCTTAAAACTGAAAATTACTCCTGTTAAGTTTTATGTAAGTTTTATTTATATTCTATCTATCAGTAATACATGTACACTGAATAGACAACTCTGTTATCTCACAATATGTTTGATTACTCTAGTTCATACATTTTCACTACATCACTGTCCTCAATGGTAACAAACATTCTATTCAGTCCCTGATGAAAACACACTGAGTATGGATCTTTTAATCCATCTCCTTGCTTCACAACCACACCAAGTTTCTTCCCATTCTCACTGAATTGTACCACATTATGTGACCAGCTACCAACTACAAACATGTTTCCTCTACCATCAACACATACACCATCTACAAACTTCAGGTCAGTGTCTGTAATAGTGGACAAATAATTTCCCATCCCATCAAAACATACAAGTCCATTGTTCCAACCTCCAACAAACATGCTGTCTCCACTTTCACTGAATATAACATGTCTACTAAGGTTGAACAGCTTATTCCCAGCATTGTCTTGTTTAATTGTCTTCAACAGGGTACCAGTCATAGCATAAACATAGAGCGAAGCACCACCATAATCTGTCACATAAAGCTGACCATCCTTGAAAGCAATACCATGACAACAATGAGACATTTTAATTTGTCTTGTAGGAGTCATCTTGTTATGAATGGAAACAAACTGGATCTTGTTGTCACTCTCACATGCAACTGCAACTTCATGTTTACTGATACAACATACACCATTAGGTAGCGAATCTAAAGTACAATAGTCAACAACTGACATCTTCTGTATATCAATACGTTTTAGGTTCTTATTGTTATAATCTGTGACAAGTAGTTGACTTTCTTGTGTCAGACAACATCCAAAGGAATGACATGTATTAGAATCATGAGAAAGTTTTATGGTAATATCTCTACTTCCTTTGATTGTGTAGAGGTCCTGTTTCTGCTTTCCATGTTTCTGTACTTGACCAATACCTTGTAAAGCTTGGATATATTCCATCAATGATTGGTCAGGAATGAATGATATCTCTACTTGTGTATTATGTTGTAATTCTTGCTTCATCTTCTCACCGTCTGCTTCTTTCATTTTTTCTTGGGCAATTTTCGTACACACAAAACGTTGGGCTCTATTTCTTTCTATTTCCGTCGTCTGAAAATCTTTATAGATGCTATTAACACTTTGTTTGTCATGTAGAATATCTGTTTCTAGTTGTTTGTATACAACTTCTATTTCTTTGCGTGATGACACCGCAATTTTACTCAGGATGGCTTCTAATGCTTTCTGGAATGTACTGACTTGACCTAAAGCTTCTTTCTTTGCTTTATTCAAAGTTTGAAGTTGGATATTTTTAGATTTACATACTGTTTCCATGGATACCATCATATCTTTCAGAAGCCTGTGGGTCTGTTTGCTGTCAGACAACTTAAATATGGCGTCAATCATGTCTGGTACAGAATGGATGTGACTGTCTTGACAAGATCTGAAATGGAATGAATTATAATTACTTTCGACATATCAGTATAGAAAACACATTTAAAACACAGGAAGTTGTTACAATGTTCATAAATAGCCTATTGATTTTATTTAAATAGTTTAAAATGGAAAATTGACCAATGATATACTTAAGTAAGTATTGCTCGAGTCTTTAAATCTTAATTTTAAAATGATCATGTACACGTCTGAATTTTTGGACTAGGTCCTTATTACTGTTTAGGATGTTGTGGGATCAAGCATACTTTTTCCCATGATACAGGGAGACAGGGATATACTACACAATATTCTGGACAGATGATATATCTAATCATTCTATCGTAACGTTGACGAACGTCTGGATAGCTCAGTGGGTAGAGCGCCGTACAAGTGTTTAGGGGGACATAGGTTCAAGCCACATTTTTCATGAATTACTTCAGTGTTGGCAGCAGTGTTTGATGACTCAGGGTGGTTGAGCATTGTAGTGGTGTGGGGAAAGACGCCCACCCGGTTATCTCAGTCGGAAAAGCGACATACTAGTGTTTAGGGGTTCGTGGATTCGAGCCCCATATCGAGCGCACTTTTTCCCCTTGATTTACTTCAGCCTCAAATGTTGGAAGGTGAGAAAGAAGTGGTGTGTGGTTAGACAGCTGTCCCTCGACTTACTTTAATATCAATGTAAATAAAGAATTACTTGTTATTTTAATGAAGCATGTAGAACAACATTGGCTAACTATACTGTGGCAAAATCTATCTATGTAGCTTACTTGTGATCCTTTGCAATGCAGACATAGCAGCCAACAACATCATGACCTTCACAATACATATCCACTAATTTGCCTGTATGTTTGCTGCATCGTTCTGTAGGAAACTCCGGTAAACTGGATGACTGTCCGCTTGCTTGTTTCCCTTGGCTGACATCCAGAAGATTGTGTTTCTTCATTATTTGTACCTTCTTGTGTCCATCGGTACATGTTTGACAACAATAACCACTACATTCTACACAATACTTCACGGCTTCTACCTTTCTGTTGTCTTCTGCACAAGCGGTGCACACAAAATCAAATATTTCCTCCGACATTTTTAGCTGAGAACGTCCTCCAAACGCCATTTTCTATGTTTGACTTTGAACCCTACTTTCGATTTCAGAAAGATAAAAGAATACAGGGAACCGTCAATAGCGCCAAACAATAATTACCCCCCTTACTCCATCGAGCAAAATAGCGAATTGAGGCCCGTCTAGAGGTTCAATCAAACAGGAAGCCAAGGTCGGTGAAATCACGTCACGTAACGCAAAATAAAGCTATGTAAACTCTTAATACCAGAAACACTCGGGACCTCCATGAGACCAACTGTTACAAGTAGAACCAACACACCATTTGTTGAGGAAAATACATGTACCTGTCACTGAAAGAAAATTCACGATAATATGGCATTTTGAGAGGGAAAATCCTCTTCCAATTATCGTATATTTACATTAACGACAACATGTTTTATCCTCTGTATGGGTCTCTCTACGATATGTAGGTGATGGTTCTTGCAGATGTTGGACTTGTTGGAGTTTGATCCTCATTGGGAGCCTCCTGTGAGATTAACGTGTACATGTTGGACTCATGGTTGTCACAGATACTTATAATCAGGTATTTTCATTTAAAGATTGGTGTTAGTTCGATCCTCGATCTGTGTCGGTCTCCTTACGATAGCATAGTATTTCTACTTGCTCTGCCCGTTGGACTGATGGGTGTCTTAGACGATATATATGTATACCTTGTCTTACTGGTCACATACCCTTTATAGTGATATAATAACGTTGCTTGCTTAATTTCCTATTCAGTGTATTTTCGTTGCCAGTGTGAATAATCTCGCTAGCAATCGCGAGGGACTTGCGTTAATAATCCACATTTTGACTCGTGCTAGTCTTCACTACTCATATATACCTACACTTACAAGGAGCATTATTACGGCAATGTTATCCTTTAAGTTTATTTGAAATTAGATAGTATCATCCACTAAGATCCTATGTCGGGCGTACTCTCGTCGGCCAGAAATTTCAAGGGGAGTTGCTCTGTTTTATTGAGCGCTAAATATTATTGGTGACTACTATTGTTTGCTGACTTACCTTTAGCAAGAAGGTATCTAACGGCAACGTTTATATAAAACATGGAGCCTCTCTAAACATTACGAAAATGATGTTTGAAAACACGACTCCCTATCAACTTTATATCTATGGGGATGGGGCAATTAGAAATTGTCTGCCTGCATATCAAAATCAAGCAAGGAGAGTGTATGGTCATTAATTTCCATTTAATTACACATAAGTTGACTACTTGTATGCAGTAACAACAGGAGATTGTCACGAGCTTTTCCCCTTCTTCCCTTATACAGTTCTCTCCCTTTGTCCCTTCAGGGGATTAAGGAGAAACACTCGTGCCAGTCTCCAGTGGCAGTAACTCATCATTTAAAAAGCTATTTACCATTACCAAACAATAAAATACACACGGTAAATGCAATAGTACCAATTTAACAAACAGCCTTATGCTGACCTTGCTCTCAGTAACTAAATTATTTCACGGAATTACTTACCATGTTTATAAGCAAGAATGCGAAAGCTTCTTCTACTGCTTCTGTCAGTTGATGGCCACACTCAACGGGTTTATTAATATTGCCATTTTTGAGGAAAAGAAATAAGTAATAGTAAAGGCTGCGTAAAGTTGTTGGCTGTTCCATTCTTTCGTTGTACGTGGAAAGAAAGAGAATTTTCTGGTATCTGTTCTAAATGCTGGATCTGGTATACTTTAAAGTGGCTATGTTGTGAAGTAAATTTAGTACAAGAAATGGCTTTAAAAGAGGGAGAATGAGTTGCTACAGGGAACGTCACATACACAAGACGGTGCCTCCCCACACAGACCTCCGGGAAAACAACACTCCGTAATAAACTTAATCAGTTCTTCAATATAAATATAAATACTAGGGCCATAGTTTAATTTCTTTTTTAAGAATGATTTACTCACTTGTGGCAATAAAACTTAGCAATAGTACTCACTATATATGTGACTGTCCTCACTATGTGGGTGACTGTACTCATTATATGTGTGACTGTCCTCACTATATGGGTGACTGTACTCACTATATGGGTGACGGTACTCAGTTTACACGTGTGACTGTACTCACTGGATGGGTGACTGTACTCAGTTTATATGGGTAACTGTACTTACTATATGTGTAACTGTACTCACTATATGTGTAACTGCACTCACTATATGTGTGACTGTACTCACTATATGTGAGACTGTACTCAGTATATGTGTGACTGTACTCTCTAAATGGGTGTCTGTACTCACTATATTGGTGACTGTTCTCAGTATATGTGTGACTGTACTCACTATATGGGTGACTGTACTCACTATATTGGTGACTGTTATCAGTATATGTGTGACTGTACTCACTATATGGGTGACTGTACTCACTATATGGGTGTCTGTACTCACTATATTGGTGACTGTTCTCAGTATATGTGTGACTGTACTCACTCTATGGGTGACTGTACTCACTATATTGGTGACTGTACTCACTATATTGGTGATTGTACTCACTATATTGGTGACTGTACTCAGTATATGTGTGACTGTACTCAGTATATATGTGTGACTGTCAGCGGCGTGTCTGCCCGTACGCCTATACGCCCGTGCGTATAAATGAAAATAAAGGCTTGAAAAAACGAAAATGATTTAAAGGCGAAAAATGCAATAAAAATCGAACCCTTACCCGGGTGAGGGTAGACTATACACAACTGATGAACACATTAAACATTTTTAGCGTATATTAATAAAAAGTTATTTACCTTCTAATATTTAATTATCAATTTCGGTTTCTTTTACTTACAGTATATGAAAAGTTAATGCATTGTTGTCCCCCTTAGCACATTATATCGCTGTTTCTTTACGATATCCGAGTGATGTTTGTAAACAAATTGTTCGAGCGGTAAATTTTAATTTTAAAAGATCGTCACCACCCTATCCTGATATTTTTCTTGAATAGTCTGCTCCTCCGGCATGCCACGATAAGCTATCTCTGTTAACAGAGCGATGGGATGTTCAAGAATACAAGTTTCCAACTAGGTTTGTATTTTATTTCCCCATATAAGCTGTCCAAACCTGAATACACTATACATACAACATATACACTATTTTAAAATGATTGTTTTAAAGGTAGTCTCTATGTTGAAAGTAATGTGCATGCAATACATTCTTTAAAACTGTACTGCACATAGTCGCACTTTGATATAGGCCTAAACATGATTTTAAAGAGAACAGCACGAAGGCTAGCATGTAAAGTTTCCTTTCTGTATAGTCCCCGCAACTTCAAGAAAAAAATAACGAAGCATGGTATTAATTCATAAACAATATTCATGTGTTATTTGGTTTATTTTAGATTCAATGGTGGGAAACTGCGAAAGGCACAAGCGAACTAGTTCACCACGCACACATGGCTTAAATACTCCGTCTCATCTGATGGGGTTTACTGTGCCCCATGGTTCTTGTTCGGTGACCAGGACCTAAGATGCAAAGCCCTTTCTAAAGTTCCTGTTTCAGATTGGAGCAACATCATGATGAAAGGCAATATTCAAATAACCAGTTCGAATCTATATAGGTTATACATTAATAGATTTTGATAATACATTGTATAGCTTCGGTCAATTTCTAAATTTTCCCTATGCCAGGGAATATTTTTTCAGCTTGTTGTATATAGAGGAAGTCATTAAATTCAGAATTTATTTTAGGAGTTTTCTAACATAAAAACATCATTTTTATACATGAAATGCTATTTTCATACAGGAATTTACCTCAACATGATGCGCGGGCAAGGTAACGATGGCGCTAGTAATAAGTTGGGTATATACCGAGGGGTGCAGTCACGTATCAGCGCACTGTATCCAGACGCCATCTACACCCATTGTATGGCCCATTGTCTGAACCTGGCCATTATACACGCATGCAAGGTCGGGTACATCCGCAATATGTTAAACATCGTGCCGACAGTGGCCTTTGCTTTTAATTCCTCTGCAAAACATCTGCTGAGCTTCAAAGAGACTTTGGAAGCTGATGCCGTGAGCCGTGCTAATATGGAGGAGAGAAAGCGGCTCCAGTCCCTCTGTGAAACGCAATGGGCAGCACGCGCAGACGCCCTTCACACATTTCTGTGTGCCTACAGGTAA
Organism: Mactromeris polynyma; assembly: GCA_032209605.1. Taxonomy (NCBI): domain Eukaryota; kingdom Metazoa; phylum Mollusca; class Bivalvia; order Venerida; family Mactridae; genus Mactromeris; species Mactromeris polynyma. The sequence goes on along the minus strand of JASFXZ010000030.1, from coordinate 5,033,479 downwards.
ACTTTGAAATGAAAACGACTTTAATTATATACATCGTGTGTATCGTTGGCACAAGCAATTAAAAGATTTGAGTCTTATATAAAATCAATGTGTCATCTATCTTTATCCGTCTCTTAATTTGAACTACGCTTATCCCTCTGTTAAGTGACTTAAGGCTTATCTTCTTACTGTTCTGTACATAATTTATTGATTTTCAAGAACATTATTCAGTAGATAATATTTTTTTGTTAACGAAATTCGGTACGAATTTAATTTTCAGAACTGTATTGACATCGCTTGAGCAACTTGCTGACGACGGAGATACAAAGGCATCTGGTCATAAAACATCAGTCATGCAGTTCAACTTTATTGTGTCGATGGTAGCAGCCGAACACGTCCTTTCTAATATTGTTCCATTGTCGACCGCACGGCAGAGCAAAACCTGTGACCAGGTTAAAGCTACAAACGACACTAGGGTTGTGATAAGGCTGCTACAGGTACACCGTTTTTCGTAACCTCATTTGTTTTATACTTACACAGAGTATCGGAGATTTTATGTCATGTACACTCCTATATGACGATATAAGGAGGGGTAGCCGTATATGACTCCTATATGACGCAACGTCTACCCCTTTCTAACCCCCTATCAGCCTACTCAGATTTTAACTAATTTCCGAAATATTTGTTACACTTAACGGTCTGTGATTAAAAACGTATTTGGTACATCACCGTGGCATTATCAGAATAATTGTTTAAGCGCTACTGACTGTTTTCTAGTATTAGTAATTAAAAGCTACAGGTATGGGCATGAAATATACAATTCCAAAACCTTAGGGAAATAATTACACACTCTAGTCAGGTAACATTCAATATTTGTTCTTTGTAAATCGATTGTACATATATCTGCCTATAAATGAAAACAGTTCTGAACATTTTTTTATAGAATGACAGAGGTGATGATGACGCATGGGAGACCCTGTAAGACAAGGCCGCGACCATTGCCGCCGACGTTGGTGTTAAGCCATCCATGGCCAGGAATGTTGGGCGTCAGCAAAACCGCGCCAATGCTCCAGCACAGACCATTTCTGAGTTTTGGAAGGTCAACATGTACCTACCGTTCCTCGACCACTTGCTCACAAAGCTAAACGACAAGCTAATGCAGGGCAATGATGGATATAAGGTCCAATGGCTGATGCCATCTCAGGTTTGAATCTAATACAACTCTAACCTAAATTGCATTTGTTCAATATACAGTTATTGTCTGATAGTTTTTCGTGATGTTCAACAAACATAGGTTTGTTTAGAACATTTTCATAAAAATAAATATATGTTATTGAAAACATACATATACATGTACTAACATAATATATTGGTATGTCGGATGTTTGAAACATGTAGATCTATATATATAACTAAATTTATGGTCCAATTTATTTCCGCATGTCTTGAAATCTATAGTACAATGTATGTCATCTATTCAATTGTTTTACCACAGGTGCAGAGAACAAATTTACCCGTTGAACAGTTCAGGGAATTTTTCGGAGGGGTTCGATGAAGTTTGGACGTTGACGAGATGACTATTCTAAGGGAATGTGCAAGATGGCGAACTTGGTGGACAGACCAAACATTTGCAGATGGCTGCCCAGTTGCTCCAGAGGAATTGTCAGATAGCCTCCATCTGGCTAGGCAAGAGTCATACCCGAGCATCAGAATGTGCATGATGCTTCTTATTGTGATGCCAGTGTCCACGGCGACCGCAGAGAGGTCATTCTCTACCATGCGTCGGGTAAAAACATATCTGAAGAGCACCATGGGAACTGAGCGTCTGAGCGGTCTAGGGTTAATGAACATATACGAGGAGGAAGAGATCAATGTAGAAGAAATTGTTGATACATTTGCCATTTGAAAGAGTCGCAGGCGTGTAGGGAGAAAATGACAATGACAAAATCTTTCACCGTGTCATTATTCATGTACATGTATTTTCGTTTTTTACGAATAGATGATTAATGTTTTTACTGTAATTGTGTTACTTGTTTTTATTATAAAAATCTCTGCGAGCACCCCTAAATACATTTTTTTCCGGGGGAGGCCCCCCCAACCCCCCACCTCCCCCAGGGCGTATAATTCAAAATAGCCCAGGAACACCCCTGGTGGTCACTTCACATCCAAAATGGATTTCGGTTAATTCACCAAAATTCAGCTGATTTCGGTATGGGTAATGTACCCATTATCCAAAGGTTAACCAATCTGCGTTGATGTTACAAACATTGTTCGGTTGAAGAGGAATTGGCTTAGTGGTTAACGTAAGATTTGATTGGTTTTCACAACACTGATATGCAAAAAACGAAATTTTAATTTCATTTCAACTCTGTATTTCCCCCTATGGAAGATGATATTGAACTAAGTTTATACATAATTGGTCAGGAAATTAAATAAATAGAAAACTAGAAATGTGTCCATATGACATAGATGCCCCCACTTGCAGCCTTTGTCACAAAAGCAAATGCTATTATTCTGCTCATAGTTTGTGAATGTATATCAAAATTACCAAGTAAACAGCTGTACTGATTATGGTAATAAGTCAAGGGCCAAAAAAAAGAGCAAATGAATTATTATCATGCACACCACATCTATTTTTTGTAACACTATATAAGTTTACAACAATCTTGTCGCAGTATAATCATATTTATATAATTTTATTATCATTCATAGAATTACACTAAACATCTCAAATTTGATATTTTTTTACCTCCCGGAAGTTTTGGTTATGTCTAAAAATAACCACATGTACAGATGTGTAGTTCTTAAAACTGAAAATTACTCCTGCTAAGTTTTATGTAAGTTTTATTTATATTCTATCTATCAGTAATACATGTTCACTGAATAGACAACTCTGTTATCTCACAATATGTTTGTTTACTCTAGTTCATACATTTTCACTACATCACTCCTAAGCATGGTAACAAACATTAAATTCATTCCCTGATGAAAACACACTGAGTGTGGATATTGTAATCCATCTCCTTGCTTCACAACCACACCAAGTTTCTTCCCATTCTCACTGAATTGTACCACATTATGTGACCCGCCCCCAACTACAAACATGTTTCCTCTACCATCAACACATACACCATCTACATACTTCAGGTCAGTGTCTGTAATAGTGGACAAATAATTTCCCATCCCATCAAAACATACAAGTCTATTGTTCCCCGATTCTCCAACAAACATCCTGTCTCCACTTTCATTGAATGTAACATGTCTACTATTGTTGAACAGCTGATTCCCAGCATTGTCTCGTGTAATTGTCTTCAGCAGGGTACCAGTCATATCATAAACATAGAGTGAAGCACCAAGATCTGTCACATAAAACTGACCATGCTTGAAGGCAATACCATAACAATCATGAGACATTTTAATTTGTCTTGTAAGAGTCATCTTGTTATGAATGGAAACAAACTGGATCTTGTAGTCACTCCGACATGCAACAGCAACTTTATGTTTACTGATACAATATACACCATAAGGTAGAGAATCTAAAGTACAATAGTCAACAACTGACATCTTCTGTATATCAAAACGTTTTAGTTTCTTATTGGTACAATCTGTGACAAGTAGTTGGTTATCATGTGTCAGACAACATCCATAGGAACTGCATGTCTGGGAATCGTGAGAAAGTTTTATGGTAATATCTCTTCTTCCTTTGATTGTGTAGAGGTCCTGTTTCTGCTTTCCATGTTTCTGTACTTGACCAATACCTTGTAAAGATTGGATATATTCCATCAATGATTGGTTAGGAATGAATGATATCTCTACTTGTGTATTATGTTGTAATTCTTGCTTCATCTTCTCACCGTCTGCTTCTTTCATTTTTTCTTGGGCAATTTTCGTACAAACAAAACGTTGGGCTCTATTTCCTTCTGATTGATTTAGCTTGTCGTCCGTCGCCTGAAAATCTTTACAGATGCTATCAACACTTTGTTTGTCGTGAAGAATTTCTGTTTCTAGTTGTTTGTATACAACTTCTATTTCTTTGCGTGATGACTCCGCAATTTTACTCAGGATAGCTTCTAATGCTTTCTGGGATGTACTGACTTGACCTAAAGCTTCTTTCTTGGCTTTATTCAAAGTTTGAAGTTGAATATTTTTAGATTTACATACTGTTTCCATGGATACCATCATATCTTTCAGAAGCCTGTGGGTCTGTTTGCTGTCAGACAACTTAAATATGGTGTCAATCATATCTGGTATAGAATGGATGTGACTGTCTTGACAAGATCTGAAAATGGAATGAATTATAATTACATTCGACATATAAGTATAGAAAACACATTAAAAACATAGGAAGTTGTGACAATGTTCATAAATAGCCTATTGATTTTATTTAAATAGTTAAAAACGGAAAATTTAGCAATGATATATGTATATGTATTGCTTGAGTCTTTAAATCTTAATTTTAAAATGATCATGTACACGTCCGAATTTTTGGACCAGGTCCTTATTACTGTTTAGGATGTCGTGGGATCAAGCATACTTTTCCCCATGATATAGGGAGACATGGATATACTAAACAATATTCTGAACAGATAATAGATCTAATCATTCTATCGTAACGTTGACGAACGTCTGGAAAGCGCAGTTGGTAGAGCGCCGTACTAGTGTTTAGTGGGTCGTAGGTTCAAGCCACATTTTCTCAATGAATTACTTCAGAGTTGGCAGCAGTGTTTGATGACCCAGGGTGGTTGAGCATTGTAGGTGTGTGGGGATAGACGCCCACCCGGTAATCTCAGTCGGAAAAGCGACATACTTGTGTTTAGGGGTTCGTGGGTTCGAGCCCCATATCGAGCGCACTTTTTCCCCTTGATTTACTTCAGCCTCAAATGTTGGAAGGTGAGAAAGAAGTGGTGTGCGGTTAGACAGCTGTCCCTCGACTTACTTTAATATCAATGTAAAAAAAGAATTACTTGTTATTTTAATGAAGCATGTAGAACAACATTGGCTAACTATACTGTGGCAAAATCTATCTAAGTAGCTTACTTGTGATCCTTTGCAATGCAGACATAGCAGCCAACAACATCATGGCCTTCACAATACATATCCACTAATTTGCCTGTATGTTTGTTGCATCGTTCTGTAGGAAACTCCGGTAAACTGGATGAATGTCCGCTTGCTTGTTTCCCTTGGCTGACATCCAGAAGATTGTGTTTCTTCATTATTTGTACCTTCTTGTGTCCATCGGTACATGGTTGACAACAATAACCACTACATTCTACACAATACTTCACGGCTTCTACCTTTCTGTTGTCTTCTGCACAAGCGGTGCACACAAAATCAAATATTTCCTCCGACATTTTCAGCTGAGAACGCCCTTCAAACGCCATTTTCTATGTTTGACTTTGAACCCTACTTTCGATTTCAGAAAGATAAAAGAATACAGGGAACCGTCAATAGCACCAAACAATAATTACCCCCCTTACTCCATCGAGCAAAATAGCGAATTGAGGCCCGTCTAGAGGTTCAATCAAACAGGAAGCCAAGGTCGGTAAATTCACGTCACGTAACGCAAAATAAAGCTATGTAAACTCTTAATACCAGAAACACTCGAGACCTCCATGAGACCAACTGTTACAAGTAGAACCAACACACCATCCTGGGGAAGCCTTTGTTGAAGAAAATACATGTACCTGTCATTGAAAGAAAATTTACGATAATAGGGCATTTTGAGAGGGAAAATCCTCTTCCAACTATCGTATATTTACATTCAACGACAACAACATGTTTTATCCTCTGTATGGGTCTCTCTACCATATGTAGGTGATGGTTCTTGCAGATGTTGGACTCGTTGGAGTTTGGTCCTGATTGGGAGCCTCCTGTGAGATAAACGTGTACATGTTGGACTCGTGGTTGTCACAGATACTTATAATCAGGTATTTTCATTCAAAGATTGGTGTTAGTTCGATCCTCGATCTATGCCGGTCTCCTTACGGTAGCATAGTATTTCTACTTGCTCTGTCCGTTGGACTGGTGGGTGTCTCAGGTAAATATGTATACCTGGTCTTACTGGTCACATATCCTTTATAGTGAATATAATTACGTTGCTTGCATAATTTCCTATTCAGTGTATTTTCGTTGCCAGTGTGAATAATCTCACTAGCAATCGCGAGGGACTTGCGTTAATAATCCACATTTAGAATCGTGCTAGTCTTCACTACTCATGTATACCTACCCTTACAAGGAGCATCATTACGGGAATTTTATATTTTAAGTTTATTTGAAATTAGATAGTATCATCCACTAAGATCCTATGTCGGGCCTACTCTCGTCGGCTAGAAAGTTCAAGGGGAGTTACTCTGTTTTATTGAGCGCTAAATATTATTGGTGACTACAATTGGTTGCTGACTTACCTTTAGCAAGAAGGTATCTAACGGCAACGTTTATATAAAACACGGAGCCTCTCTAAACTATGGTGGCATATTACTGCCACCAGTTAGCATGATAGCGTTCGCGAATTAATTCGTGTTAACCACTTAATTATTACGATAATTATCTAGCTATCTAGTTAATATTCGTGATAAATTTTCGGTAAGATAAATATCATACAACTAGAAACAGGCTTGAAAGTGCCCAGAACTGCCACCTCTTACCTTTTTATGATGTATTACACTAGATTTAAGTGGCAACACGAATCTTATCTAGTTGACGACTTTTTATGTTACTTAATAACTCAAATTCGCGAATTTCACTTAAGATTCGTGTTACCACTTATTTATAAATGCAAGTTTGGCTTCTAGATGTAAGTGGTAACACGAATCTTAAGTGAAATTCGCGAATTTGAGTTATTAAGTAACATAATAAGTGGACAACTAGATAAGATTCGTGTTACCACTTACATGAAGAAGCCAAAAAATAATAAGTGGTAACACGAATCTTAAGTGAAATTCGCGAATTTGAGTTATTAAGTAACATAATAAGTGGACAACTAGATAAGATTCGTGTTACCACTTACATGTAGAAGCCAAAAATTAATAAGTGGTAACACGAATATTAAGTCAAATTCGCGAATTTGAGTTATTAAGTAACATAATAAGTGGTCAACTAGATAAGATTCGTGTTACCACTTATATCTAGAAGCCAAAAATGAATAAGTGGTAACACGAATCTTAAGTGAAATTCGCGAATTTGAGTTATTAAGTAACATAATAAGTGGTTAACTAGATAAGATTCGTGTTACCACTTACATGTAGAAGCCAAAAATTAATAAGTGGTAACACGAATATTAAGTCAAATTCGCGAATTTGAGTTATTAAGTAACATAATAAGTGGTCAACTAGATAAGATTCGTGTTACCACTTATATCTAGAAGCCAAAAATGAATAAGTGGTAACACGAATCTTAAGTGAAATTCGCGAATTTGAGTTATTAAGTAACATAATAAGTGGTCAACTAGATAAGATTCGTGTTACCACTTACATCTAGAAGCCAAAAATGAATAAGTGGTAACACGAATCTTAAGTGAAATTCGCGAATTTGAGTTATTAAGTAACATAATAAGTGGTTAACTAGATAAGATTCGTGTTACCACTTACATGTAGAAGCCAAAAATTAATAAGTGGTAACACGAATCTTAAGTCAAATTCGCGAATTTGAGTTATTAAGTAACATAATAAGTGGTTAACTAGATAAGATTCGTGTTACCACTTATATCTAGAAGCCAAAAATGAATAAGTGGTAACACGAATCTTAAGTGAAATTCGCGAATTTGAGTTATTAAGTAACATAATAAGTGGTCAACTAGATAAGATTCGTGTTACCACTTATATCTAGAAGCCAAAATTGCATTTATAAATAAGTGGTAACACGAATCTTAAGTGAAATTCGCGAATTTGAGTTACTAAGTAAGATAATAAGTGGACAACTAGATAAGATTCGTGTTACCACTTAAATCTAGTGTAATACATCATAAAAAGGTAAGAGGTGGCAGTTCTGGGCACTTTCAAGCCTGTTTCTAGTTGTATGATATTTATCTTACCGAAAATTTATCACGAATATTAACTAGATAGCTAGATAATTATCGTAATAATTAAGTGGTTAACACGAATTAATTCGCGAACGCTATCATGCTAACTGGTGGCAGTAATATGCCACCATACTAAACATTACGAAAATGATGTTTGAAAACACGCCTCCCGATTAACTTTATATCTACGGGGACGGGAAAATTAGAAATTGTCTGCCTGAATATCAAAATCAACCAAGGAGAGTGTATTGGTCATTAATTTCCATTTAATTGCACATAAATTGACTACTTGCATGCAGTAACAACAGGAGATTGTCACGAGTTTTTCCCTTCTTCCCTTATACAGTTCTCTCCCTTTGTCCCTTTCGGGGATTAAGGAGAAGAACTCGTGCCAGTCTCCAGTAGCAGCAACGCATCATTTAAAAAAGCTATTTACCATTACTGATACAATAAAATACACACCGTAAATGTAATAGTACCAAGTAAACAAACAGCCTTATACTGACCTTGCTGTCAGTAACTAAATTATTTCACGGAATTACTTACCATGTTTATAAGCAAGCCTGCGAAAGCTTCTTCTACTGCTTCTGTCAGTTGATGGCCACACTCAACGGATTGATTAATATTGCCATTTTTGAGGAAAGAAATAAGTAAGAGTAAAGGCTGCGTTAAGTTGTAGGCTGTTCCATTCTTTCGTTGTAGGTGGAAAGAAAGATAATGTTCTGGTATCTGTTCTAAATGTTGGATCTGGTATACTTTAGAGTGGCTATGTTGTGAAGTTAAGTACAGGAAATGGCTTTAAAAGAGAGAGAATAAGTTGCTACAGGGAACGCAACATACAGAAGACGGTGCCTCCCCACACAGACCTCCGGGAAAATAACAATCCGTAATTCATAAGGCACTTGAGGAGGTTCAAGGGTACATACGTAAGGGAACAGAGGCGCAAGGAATGGCCTGGCCGACCATAAGGAATAATTAATTAGGAGAATCAAAGAGGACAAACAGTGGGGGAAACACAATCGGTGCAAATTGAGATAAGCAAAAGTGAGGTAGTTTTATTAGATAAGAGTTTGAATACTTGCACGATCACATGTCAACAGAATCAATAACAATTTTATAAAGACACCCACCTATTAAAATTCTACTTACGTTCATTTGTTTTAATTTATTAGACGCCAGCTTCCTCTGTTAGGAGAATCATAGAGGACAAACAGTGGGGGAAACACGATCGGTGCAAATTGAGATAAGCAAAAGTGAGGTAGTTTTAAGAGATAAGAGTTTGAGTACTTGCACGATCACATGTCAACAGAATCAATAACATTTTAATAAAAAACACACACCTATTAAATTTCTACTTCCGTTCATTTGTTTTAATTTATTAGACATTGGCTTCCTTTGTTCAATAAAATTTAATAACGCGCGTAAATTTATACGAGACTGCACGCCTTTAATAACGCAACTAAATATTGTCTGCGTCAGCACGGTGACATTATAAAAAAAAAATTATATTTTAATTTTCTAACACAATTTCCTAAATTTAAAATCAGTTCTTCAATATGAATACTAGGCCATAGTTTTATTTCTTTTTGAAGAATGATTTACTCACTTGTAGCAATAAAACTTAGCAATAGTACTCATTATAATACTGCAAAGAAAAATCCAGTAATTTCATTGGTTAAAGGCTCGCGTATAGGATTCTATATACACGGCGCTGACAGGGTATATGACGTTTTTCCCTTCATGCGCCTCGTGACAATTTTCGTTGACGGCTCGACTCGAAAACTTTTATCTCTTGATGTCTGCAAGTTACTGGAAATTGACAGTTGATCTTCACACATGATTCAATAAATATTGAACAGATTACATGTGTTCTAGTATTAATATTCAAAACGATAGATTTTTTAAGGTTTGAGCAAAATTCAGTTCGATAAAGTCCATGAGATCAGACGCTTGAAAATAAAAATTAGAGTGCAAGCGCGCGCTTAACCATGTGTATTGAGGTACCTTACGGGGTAATGCAATTAATTTACAGGCAATATAACGTGTGAGTGAAATAAAAATATTTTGATCTACAACAAGTAATTCCCGATATATTTTTAAAGGAATACGTTTTAATAACTGATATTTTACACAACTTAAACACTCTAAACAATTTTATGAACCAAAAATATACAGATCTAATTATTAGATCTAGAGAGCTAGGCATCGAAACATGGCTTGTTTAACTAATTTGGTATGGAAACACGGAATTGCAGTATTATAAATTCGTTATACAGGTTGTTGACAGGGTATATGGGGGAATATAACCAGTCCGCGATTCATATAACCCTCGGCTAACGCCTCGGGTTATATGGCACACAAACTGGTTATATTCCCCCATATACCCTGTCAACAACCTGTATAACTAATACTATATAGGTGACTTTCCTTAGTTTATGTGTGACTGTACTCACTATATGGGTGACTGTACTCACTATATGGGTGACTGTACTCACTATATGGGTGACTGTACTCACTATATTAGTGACTCTACTCACTTTATGGGTGACTGTACTCACTACATGTGTGACTGTACTCAGTATATGTGTGACTGTACTCACTATATGGGTGACTGTACTCAATATATGGGTGACTGTACTCACTATATGGGTGACTGTTCTCACTATATGTGTGACTGTACTCAGTATATGTGTAACTGTACTCAGTATATGTGTGACTGTACTCACTATATGGGTGACTGTACTCAGTATATGTGTGACTGTACTCACTATATTGGTGACTGTACTCACTATATGTGTGACTGTACTCACTATATGTGTGACTGTACTCAGTATATGTGTGACTGTACTCAGTATATGTGTGACTGTCCTCACTATATGGGTAACTGTACTCAGTATATTTGTGACTGTTCTCAGTATATGTGTGACTGTACTCACTATATGGGTAACTGTACTCAGTATATGTGTGACTGTACTCACTATATGTGTTACTGTACTCAGTATATATGTGTGACTGTACTCAGTATATGGGTGACTGTACTCACTATATGTGTGAATGTACTCACTATATGTGTGAATGTACTCACTATATGTGTGAATGTACTCACTATATGTGTAACTGTACTCAGTATATGTGTGACTGTACTCACTATATGTTTGACTGTACTCAGTATATGGGTGACTGTACTCACTATATGTGTGACTGTACTCAGTATATGGGTGACTGTACTCAGTATATGGGTGACTGTACTCACTATATGTGTGACTGTACTCACTATATGTGTGACTGTACTCACTATATGTGTGACTGTACTCAGTATATGTGTGACTGTACTCACTATATGTGTGACTGTACTCAGTATATGGATGACTGTACTCAGTATATGGGTGACTGTACTCACTATATGTGTGACTGTACTCACTATATGGGTGACTGTACTCAGTATATGTGTGACTGTACTCACTATATGGGTGACTGTACTCAGTATATGTGTGACTGTACTCACTATATGGGTAACTGTACTCAGTATATGTGTGACTGTACTCACTATATTGGTGACTGTACTCACTATATGGGTGACTGTACTCACTATATTGGTGACTGTACTCACTATATTGGTGACTGTACTCACTATATGGGTGTCTGTACTCACTATATGGGTGTCTGTACTCACTATATGGGTGACTGTTCTCACTATATGGGTGACTGTACTCACTATATGGGTGACTGTACTCAGTATATGGGTAACTGTACTCAGTATATGTGTGACTGTACTCAGTATATTGGTGACTGTACTCATGATATGTGTGACTGTACTCAGTATATGTGTGACTGTACTCACTATATGTGTGACTGTATTGGTGGTTATTTCCGTTTTCAACTTATTTCAGGTGGCAAGAACCTTCAATCGGCGGCTACAAACAAATAATGTCAATATTATTATGAAATTTCAAAAAATAAAACCCACTTGTAGTAAATAAGTTCCGGCCTGTATCATTCCGACGGCTCGGGCGCGTTCGTCTTCAGTCATTCTCACCATGTTTTGTGTTTTTCAAAAAGGATTTTTATCAGCAATGACAAAAGTGTACACGAACAAGTGCACATATGGGTCCATGCCCCGCACGTGCAAAACGTGCTATAAACGTCAATACGCCTAATACGATTAATTTCATAGCGAGCCGGCTAAAAAAAATCAATAATTCGCTACATTACCTGTTCAAATATCGGTATGTGAAATTTTGTGTGAATACATGCATTATTAGAAAAATAATAATACAATATAAACTGACCGATTAGGAATTTTGTTGAGTGTATATGTGTGTCTGTACTCAGTATATATGTGTGACTGTTAGCGGCGTACCTGTCTATACGCCTATACGCCCGTGCGTATAAATAAAACGGGCGTATAAATGAAAATAAAGGCTTGAAAAAATGAAAATGATTTTAAGGTGGAAAATGCAATAAAAATCGACCCCTTACCCGGGTGAGGGGTAGACTATATACAACTGACGAACACATTAAACATGTTTACCTTTTAATATTTAATTATCAATTTCGGTTTCGTTAACTTACAGTATATGAAAAGTTAATGCATTGTTGTCCCCCTTAGCACATTATCGCTGTTTCTTTACGATATCCGAATGATGTTTGTAAACAAGTTGTTCGAGCGGTAAATTTTAAAGTTAAATGTCGTCTCCACCCTATCCTGATGTTTTTCTTGAATCGTCTGCTCCTCTGTCATTCCATGATAAGCTATCTCTGTTAACAGAGCGATGGGATGCTCAAGAATACAAGTTTCCAACTAGGTTTGTATTTTATTTCCCCCATATACTAGTAATAAGTTGTCCAAACCTGAATACACTATACATACACCAGTTACACTATTTTAAAATGATTGTTATAAAGGTATTCTCTATATTGAAAGTAATGTGCATGCAATACATTCTTTAAGACTGTACTGTACATAGTCGCACTTTGATATAGGCCTAAACATGATTTTAAAGAGAACAGCATGAAGGCTAGCATGTACAGTTTTCTTTCTGTATAGTCTCCCCTACTTCAAGAAAAAAATAACGAAGCGGGTATTAATTCATAAAAAATATTCATGTGTTATTTGGTTTATTTTAGATTCAAATGGTGGGAAACTGCCAAAGGCACAAGCGGGCTTGTTCACCACGCACACATGGCTTAAATACTCCGTCTCATCTGATGGGGTTTACTGTGCCCCATGTTTCTTGTTTGGTGACCAGGACCCAAGATGCAAAGCCCCGTCTAAAGTTCCTGTTTCAGATTCGAGCAACATCATGATGAAAGGCAATATTCAAATAACCAGTTTGAATCTATATAGATTATACATTAATAGATTTTGATAATACATTGTATAGCTTCGGTCAATTTCTAAATTTTCCCTATGCCAGGGAATATTTTTTCAGCTTGTTGTATATAGAGGAAGTCATTAAATTCAGAATTTATTTTAGGAGTTTTCTAACATAAAAACATCATTTTTATACATGAAATGCTATTTTCATACAGGAATTTACCTCAACATGATGCGCGGGCAAGGTAACGATGGCGCTAGTAATAAGTTGGGTATATACCGAGGGGTGCAGTCACGTATCAGCGCACTGTATCCAGACGCCATCTACACCCATTGTATGGCCCATTGTCTGAACCTGGCCATTATACACGCATGCAAGGTCGGGTACATCCGCAATATGTTAAACATCGTGCCGACAGTGGCTTTTGCTTTTAATTCCTCTGCAAAACATCTGCTGAGCTTCAAAGAGACTTTGGAAGCTGATGCCGTGAGCCGTGCTAATATGGAGGAGAGAAAGCGGCTCCAGTCCCTCTGTGAAACGCAATGGGCAGCACGCGCAGACGCCCTTCACACATTTCTGTGTGCCTACAGGTAAACTTTGAAATGAAAACGACTTTAATTATATACATCGTGTGTATCGTTGGCACAAGCAATTAAAAGATTTGAGTCTTATATAAAATCAATGTGTCATCTATCTTTATCCGTCTCTTTAATTGAACTACGCTTATCCCTCTGTTAAGTGACTTAAGGCTTATCTTCTTACTGTTCTGTACATAATTTATTGATTTTCAAGAACATTATTCAGTAGATAATATTTTTTTGTTAACGAAATTCGGTACGAATTTAATTTTCAGAACTGTGGTGACATCGCTTGAGCAACTTGCTGACGACGGAGATACAAAGGCATCTGGTCATAAAACATCAGTCATGCAGTCCAACTTTATTGTGTCGATGGTAGCAGCCGAACACGTCCTTTCTAATATTGTTCCATTGTCGACCGCACGGCAGAGCAAAACCTGTGACCAGGTTAAAGCTACAAACGACACTAGGGTTGTGATAAGGCTGCTACAGGTACACCGTTTTTCGTAACCTCATTTGTTTTATACTTACACAGAGTATCGGAGATTTTATGTCATGTACACTCCTATATGACGATATAAGGAGGGGTAGCCGTATATGACTCCTATATGACGCAACGTCTACCCCTTTCTAACCCCCTATCAGCCTACTCAGATTTTAACTAATTTCCGAAATATTTGTTACACTTAACGGTCTGTGATTAAAAACGTATTTGGTACATCACCGTGGCATTATCAGAATAATTGTTTAAGCGCTACTGACTGTTTTCTAGTATTAGTAATTAAAAGCTACAGGTATGGGCATGAAATATACAATTCCAAAACCTTAGGGAAATAATTACACACTCTAGTCAGGTAACATTCAATATTTGTTCTTTGTAAATCGATTGTACATATATCTGCCTATAAATGAAAACAGTTCTGAACATTTTTTTATAGAATGACAGAGGTGATGATGACGCATGGGAGACCCTGTAAGACAAGGCCGCGACCATTGCCGCCGACGTTGGTGTTAAGCCATCCATGGCCAGGAATGTTGGGCGTCAGCAAAACCGCGCCAATGCTCCAGCACAGACCATTTCTGAGTTTTGGAAGGTCAACATGTACCTACCGTTCCTCGACCACTTGCTCACAAAGCTAAACGACAAGCTAATGCAGGGCAATGATGGATATAAGGTCCAATGGCTGATACCATCTCAGGTCTGAATCTAATACAACTCTAACCTAATGTACCCATTATCCAAAGGTTAACCAATCTGCGTTGATGTTACAAACGTTGTTCGGTTGAAGAGGAATTGGCTTAGTGGTTAACGTAAGATTTGATTGGTTTTCACAACACTGATATGCAAAAAACGAAATTTTAATTTCATTTCAACTCTGTATTTCCCCCTATGGAAGATGATATTGAACTAAGTTTATACATAATTGGTCAGGAAATCAAATAAATAGAAAACTAGAAATGTGTCCATATGACATAGATGCCCCCACTTGCAGCCTTTGTCACAAAAGCAAATGCTATTATTCTGCTCATAGTTTGTGAATGTATATCAAAATTACCAAGTAAACAGCTGTACTGATTATGGTAATAAGTCAAGGGCCAAAAAAAAGAGCAAATGAATTATTATCATGCACACCACATCTATTTTTTGTAACACTATATAAGTTTACAACAATCTTGTCGCAGTATAATCATATTTATATAATTTTATTATCATTCATAGAATTACACTAAACATCTCAAATTTGATATTTTTTTTACCTCCCGGAAGTTTTGATTATGTCTAAAAATAACCACATGTACAGATGTGTAGTTCTTAAAACTGAAAATTACTCCTGCTAAGTTTTATGTAAGTTTTATTTATATTCTATCTATCAGTAATACATGTACACTGAATAGACAACTCTGTTATCTCACAATATGTTTGATTACTCTAGTTCATACATTTTCACTACATTACTGTCCTCAATGGTAACAAACATTAAATTCATTCCCTGATGAAAACACACTGAGTGAGGATATTGTAATCCATCTCCTTGCTTCACAACCACACCAAGTTTCTTCCCATTCTCACTGAATTGTACCACATTATGTGAAGTCTGCCCAACTACAAACATGTTTCCTCTACCATCAACACATACACCATCTACATACTTCAGGTCAGTGTCTGTAATAGTGGACAAATAATTTCCCATCCCATCAAAACATACAAGTCTATTGTTCTCCAATTCTCCAACAAACATCCTGTCTCCACTTTCATTGAATGTAACATGTCTACTATTGTTGAACAGCTGATTCCCAGCATTGTCTCGTGTAATTGTCTTCAGCAGGGTACCAGTCATATCATAAACATAGAGTGAAGCACCAAGATCTGTCACATAAAACTGACCATGCTTGAAGGCAATACCATAACAATCATGAGACATTTTAATTTGTCTTGTAAGAGTCATCTTGTTATGAATGGAAACAAACTGGATCTTGTAGTCACTCCGACATGCAACAGCAACTTCATGTTTACTGATACAACATACACCATTAGGTAGAGAATCAAAAGTACAATAGTCAACAACTGACATCTTCTGTATATCAATACGTTTTAGTTTCTTATTGTTATAATCTGTGACAAGTAGTTGGTTATCTTGTGTCAGACAACATCCATAGGAACGACATGTCTGAGAATCATGAGAAAGTTTTATGGTTATATCTCTACTTCCTTTGATTGTGTAGAGGTCATGTTTCTGCTTTCCAAGTTTCTGTACTTGACCAATACCTTGTAAAGCTTGGATATATTCCATCAATGATTGGTCAGGAATGAATGATATCTCTACTTGTGTATTATGTTGTAATTCTTGCTTCATCTTCTCACCGTCTGCTTCTTTCATTTTTTCTTGGGCAATTTTCGTACAAACAAAACGTTGGGCTCTATTTCCTTCTGATTGATTTAGCTTGTCGTCCGTCGTCTGAAAATCTTTACAGATGCTATCAACACTTTGTTTGTCGTGAAGAATTTCTGTTTCTAGTTGTTTGTATACAACTTCTATTTCTTTGCGTGATGACTCCGCAATTTTACTCAGGATAGCTTCTAATGCTTTCTGGGATGTACTGACTTGACCTAAAGCTTCTTTCTTGGCTTTATTCAAAGTTTGAAGTTGAATATTTTTAGATTTACATACTGTTTCCATGGATACCATCATATCTTTCAGAAGCCTGTGGGTCTGTTTGCTGTCAGACAACTTAAATATGGTGTCAATCATATCTGGTATAGAATGGATGTGACTGTCTTGACAAGATCTGAAAATGGAATGAATTATAATTACATTCGACATATAAGTATAGAAAACACATTAAAAACATAGGAAGTTGTGACAATATTCATAAATAGCCTATTGATTTTATTTAAATAGTTAAAAACGGAAAATTTAGCAATGATATATGTATATGTATTGCTTGAGTCTTTAAATCTTAATTTTAAAATGATCATGTACACGTCCGAATTTTTGGACCAGGTCCTTATTACTGTTTAGGATGTCGTGGGATCAAGCATACTTTTCCCCATGATATAGGGAGACATGGATATACTAAACAATATTCTGAACAGATAATAGATCTAATCATTCTATCGTAACGTTGACGAACGTCTGGAAAGCGCAGTTGGTAGAGCGCCGTACTAGTGTTTAGTGGGTCGTAGGTTCAAGCCACATTTTCTCAATGAATTACTTCAGAGTTGGCAGCAGTGTTTGATGACCCAGGGTGGTTGAGCATTGTAGGTGTGTGGGGATAGACGCCCACCCGGTAATCTCAGTCGGAAAAGCGACATACTTGTGTTTAGGGGTTCGTGGGTTCGAGCCCAATATCGAGCGCACTTTTTCCCCTTGATTTACTTCAGCCTCAAATGTTGGAAGGTGAGAAAGAAGTGGTGTGCGGTTAGACAGCTGTCCCTCGACTTACTTTAATATCAATGTAAAAAAAGAATTACTTGTTATTTTAATGAAGCATGTAGAACAACATTGGCTAACTATACTGTGGCAAAATCTATCTAAGTAGCTTACTTGTGATCCTTTGCAATGCAGACATAGCAGCCAACAACATCATGGCCTTCACAATACATATCCACTAATTTGCCTGTATGTTTGTTGCATCGTTCTGTAGGAAACTCCGGTAAACTGGATGAATGTCCGCTTGCTTGTTTCCCTTGGCTGACATCCAGAAGATTGTGTTTCTTCATTATTTGTACCTTCTTGTGTCCAACGGTACATGGTTGACAACAATAACCACTACATTCTACACAATACTTCACGGCTTCTACCTTTCTGTTGTCTTCTGCACAAGCGGTGCACACAAAATCAAATATTTCCTCCGACATTTTCAGCTGAGAACGCCCTTCAAACGCCATTTTCTATGTTTGACTTTGAACCCTACTTTCGATTTCAGAAAGATAAAAGAATACAGGGAACCGTCAATAGCAGCAAACAATAATTACCCCCCTTACTCCATCGAGCAAAATAGCGAATTGAGGCCCGTCTAGAGGTTCAATCAAACAGGAAGCCAAGGTCGGTGAATTCACGTCACGTAACGCAAAATAAAGCTATGTAAACTCTTAACACCAGAAACACTCGAGACCTCCATGAGACCAACTGTTACAAGTAGAACCAACACACCATCATGGGGAGGCCTTTGTTGAGGAAAATACATGTACCTGTCACTGAAAGAAAATTCACGATAATAGGGCATTTTGAGAGGGAAAATCCTCTTCCAATTATCGTATATTTACATTCAACGACAACAACATGTTTTATCCTCTGTATGGGTCTCTCTACGATATGTAGGTGATAGTTCTTGCAGATGTTGGACTCGTTGGAGTTTGGTCCTGATTGGGAGCCTCCTGTGAGATTAACGTGTACATGTTGGACTCATGGTTGTCACAGATACTTATAATCAGGTATTTTCATTTAAAGATTGGTGTTAGTTCGATCCTCGATCTGTGTCGGTCTCCTTACGATAGCATAGTATTTCTACTTGCTCTGCCCGTTGGACTGATGGGTGTCTTAGACGATATATATGTATACCTTGTCTTACTGGTCACATACCCTTTATAGTGATATAATTACGTTGCTTGCTTAATTTCCTATTCAGTGTATTTTCGTTGCCAGTGTGAATAATCTCGCTAGCAATCGCGAGGGACTTGCGTTAATAATCCACATTTTGACTCGTGCTAGTCTTCACTACTCATATATACCTACACTTACAAGGAACATTATTACGGGAATGTTATCTTTTAAGTTTATTTGAAATTAGATACTATCATCCACTAAGATCCTATGTCGGGCCTACTCTCGTCGGCTAGAAATTTCAAGGGGAGTTACTCTGTTTTATTGAGCGCTAAATATTATTGGTGACTACTATTGGTTGCTGACATACCTTTAGCAAGAAGGTATCTAACGGCAACGTTTATATAAAACACGGAGCCTCTCTAAACATTATGAAAATGATGTTTGAAAACAGGGCTCCCTATTAACTTTATCTCTATGGGGATGGGGCAATTAGAAATTGTCTGCCTGAAAATCAAAATCAAGCAAGGAGACTGTATGGTCATTAATTTCCATTTAATTGCACATAAATTGACTACTTGCATGCAGTAACAACAGGAGATTGTCACGAGTTTTTCCCTTCTTCCCTTATACAGTTATCTCCCTTTGTCCCTTCGGGATTAAGGAGAAGAACTCGTGCCAGTCTCCAGTAGCAGCAACTCATCATTTAAAAAAGCTATATACCATTACTCAAACAATAAAATACACACCGTAAATGTAATAGTACCAAGTAAACAAACAGCCTTATTCTGACCTTGCTCTCAGTAACTAAATTATTTCACGGAATTACTTACCATGTTTGTAAGCAAGAATGCGAAAGCTTCTTCAACTGCTTCTGTCAGTTGATGGCCACACTCAACGGCTTGATTAATATTGCCATTTTTGAGGAAAGAAATAAGTAAGAGTAAAGGCTGCGTAAAGTTGTAGGCTGTTCCATTCTTTCGTTGTACATGGAAAGAAAGAGAATGTTCTGGTATCTGTTCTAAATGTTGGATCTGGTATACTTTAGAGTGGCTATGTTGTGAAGTTTAGTACAAGAAATGGCTTTAAAAGAGGGAGAATAAGTTGCTACAGGGAACGCCACATACACAAGACGGTGCCTCCCCACACAGAACTCCGGGAAAACAACAATCCGTAATACATAAGGCACTTGAGGAGGCTCAATGGTACATACGTAAGGGAACAGAGGCTTAAGGAATGACCTGGCCGACCTAGGAGAATCAAAGAGGACAAACACGATCGGTGCAAATTGAGATAAGCAAAAGTGAGGTTGTTTTAAGAGATAAGAGTTTGAGTACTTGCACGATCACATATCAACAGACTAAATAAAATTTTAATAAAAACACACACCTATTAAAATTCTACTTCCGTTCATTTGTTTTTATTGATTAGACGCCGGCTTCCTTTGTTCAATAAAATTTAATAACGCGCGTAAATTTATACGTGACTGCACGCCTTTAATAACGCAACTAAATATGGTCTGCGTCAGCACGGTGACATTGTAAAGAAATAATTATATTTTAATTTTCAAACACAATTTCCTAAACTGAATCAGTTTTTAAATATGAATACTAGGGCCATAGTTTAATTTCTTTTTGAATTTACTCACTTGTAGCAATAAAACTTAGCAATAGTACACTTCCTTAGTTTATGTGTGACTGTACTCACTGTATTGGTGACTGTACTCACTATATGGGTGACTGTACTCACTATATGGGTGACTGTACTCACTATATGGGTGACTGTACTCACTATATGGGTGACTGTACACACTGTATTGGTGACTGTACTCACTATATGTGTGACTGTACTCACTGTATTGGTGACTGTACTCACTATATGGGTGACTGTACTCACTATATGGGTGACTGTACTCACTGTATTGGTGACTGTACTCACTATATGTGTGACTGTACTCACTATTTGTGTGACACTATATGTGTGACTGTACTCACTGTATTGGTGACTGTACTCACTATATGGGTGACTGTACTCAGTTAATGGGTGACTATACTCACTATATGGATGACTGTTCTCACTATATGGGTGACTGTACTCACTATATTGGTGACTGTACTCACTATATGTGTGACTGTACTCACTATATGTGTGACTGTACTCAGTTAATGGGTGACTATACTCACTATATGGATGACTGTTCTCACTATATGTGTGACTGTACTCACTATATGGATGACTGTACTCACTATATGTGAGACTGTACTCAGTATATGTATGACTGTACTCAGTATATGGGTGACTGTACTCACTATATGTGAGACTGTACTCAGTATATGTATGACTGTACTCACTCTATGTGTGACTGTACTCACCATATAGGTGACTGTACTCACTATATTGGTGACTGTACTCACTATATAGGTGACTGTACTCACTATATGGGTGACTGTACTCACTATATAGGTGACTGTACTCACTATATGGGTGACTGTACTCACTATATGGGTGACTGTACTCAGTATATGGGTGACTGTACTCACTATATGGGTGACTGTACTCACTATATGTGTAACTGTACTCAGTATATAGGTGACTGTACTCAGTATATATGTGTAACTGTACTCAGTATATGTATGACTGTACTCACTCTATGTGAGACTGTACTCACTCTATGTGAGACTGTACTCAGTATATGTGTGACTGTAATCACTATATGTGTGACTGTACTCAATATATGTGTGACTGTACTCACTATATGTGTGACTGTACTCAGTATATAGGTGACTGTACTCAGTATATGTGTGACTGTACTCACTATATGTGTGACTGTACTCAGCATATGTGTGACTGTACTCAGTATATGGGTGACTGTACTCAGTATATGGGTGGATGTACTCACTATATGTGAGACTGTACTCAGTATATGTGTGACTGTACTCACTATATGTGAGACTGTACTCAGTATATGGGTGACTGTACTCAGTATATGTGTGACTGTACTCACTATATGTGTGACTGTACTCAGTATATGTGTGACTGTACTCAGCATATGTGTGACTGTACTCACTATATGTGTGACTGTACTCAGTATATGTGTGACTGTACTCAGTATATGTGTGACTGTACTCACTATATGTGAGACTGTATTCAGTATATGTGTGACTGTACTCAGCATATGTGTGACTGTACTCACTATATGTGCGACTGTACTCAGTATATGTGAGACTGTACTCAGTATATGGGTGACTGTACTCAGTATATATGTGTAACTGTACTCACTATATGTGTGACTGTACTCACTATATGTGAGACTGTACTCAGTATATGTATGACTGTACTCAGTATATGGGTGACTGTACTCACTATATGTGAGACTGTACTCAGTATATGTATGACTGTACTCACTCTATGTGTGACTGTACTCACTTTATGTGTGACTGTACTCACTATATGTGTAACTGTACTCAGTATATGTGTAACTGTACTCAGTATATGTGTGGCTGTACTCAGTATATGTGTGACTGTACTAAGTATATGTGTGACTGTACTCAGTATTTGTGTGACTGTACTCAGTATATGTTTGACTGTACTCAGTATATGGGTGACTGTACTCAGTTTATGTGTGTGTGACTTTAATCAGTATATGTGTGACTGTACTCAGTTTATGTGTGTGTGACTTTAATCAGTACATGTGTGACTGTACTCAGTATATGTGTGACTGTACTCAGTTTATGTGTGTGTGACTTTAATCAGTACATGTGTGACTGTACTCATTATATGTGTGACTGTACTCAGTTTATGTGTGTGTGACTTTAATCACTACATGTGTGTCTGTACTCATTATATGTGTGACTGTACTCAGTTTATGTGTGTGTGACTTTAATCACTACATGTGTGTCTGTACTCAGTATATGTGTGACTGTACTCAGTTTATGTGTGTGTGACTGTACTCAGTTTATGTGTGACTGTACTCAGTATATGTGTGACTGTACTCAGTATATGTGTGGCTGTACTCAGTGTATGTGTGACTGTACTCAGTTTATGTGTGACTGTACTCAGTATATGTGTGACTGTAATCGGTATATGTGTGTGTGACTGTACTCAGTATATGTGTGACTGTACTCAGTATATGTGTGACTGTACTCAGTATATGTGTGACTGTACTCAGTATATGTGTGTGTGACTTTACTCAGTATATGTGTGACTGTACTCAGTATATGTGTGACTGTACTCAGTATATGTGTGACTGTACTCAGTATATGTGTGTGTGACTTTAATCAGTATATGTGTGACTGTATTCAGTATATGTGTGTGTGTGTGACTTTACTCAGTATATGTGTGACTGTACTCAGTATATTTGTGACTGTATTCAGTATATGTGTGTGTGTGTGACTGTACTCAGTATATGTGTGACTGTACTCAGTACATGTGTGACTGTACTCACTATATGTGTGACTGTACTCAGTATATGGGTGATTGTACTTAGTATATGTGTAACTGTACTCACTATATGTGTGACTGTACTCAGTGTATGTGTGACTGTACTCAGTATATGGGTGACTGTACTCACTATATGTGTGACTGTACTCAGTATATGTGTGACTGTACTCAGTATATGGGTGACTGTACTCAGTATATGTGTGACTGTCAGCAGCGGGCTTATAAATGAAAATAAAGGCTTGAAAAATGAAAAGGATTTTAAGGCGAAAAATGCAATAAAAGTCGAACCCTTACCCGGGTGAGGGGTAGACTATACACAACTGACGAACACATTAAATATTTTTAGCGTATATGTAATTAAAAGTTAATCACCTTTCAATATTTAATGATCAATTTCGGTTTCTTTTACTTACAGTATATGAAAAGTTAATGCATTGTTGTCCCCCTTAGATGGCCTTAGATGGCGAACTGGATTGACATACCCAACATTTGCAGATGGCCACCCAGTTGCTCCAGAGGAATTGTCAGATAGTCTCTATCTGGCTAGGCAAGAGTCGTACCCGAGCATCAGAATTTGCATGATGCTTCTTATTGTGATGTCAGTGTCCACGGCGACCGCAGAGAGGTCATTCTCTACCATGCGTCGGGCATATCCGAGTTGCACCATGGGAACTGAGCGTCTAGCGGCCTCGGGTTAATGAACTTATACCAGGAGAAAGAGATCAATGTAGAAGAAGTGGTTGATACATTTGCAAATAGAAAGAGTCGCAGATGGTTTATGTTTTTACTGTAATTTTGTAACTTTTTTTATTATAAAAATCACTAAAAGTGGCTCTGCGAGCACCCCTAAATACAATTTAGGGCCCTCAAACCCCTACCTCTAACCTCCCCCATGGCGTATAATTCAAAATAGCCCAGGGACGCCCCTGCTGGTCACTCTACATCCAAATGGATTTCGGTAAATTCACCGAAATTAAGTAAGCTAATGTACCCATTATCCAAAGTTTAACCAATCTGCGTTGATGTTACAAACGTTGTTCGGTTGAAGAGGAATTGGCTTAGTGGTTAACGTAAGATTTTATTGGTTTACACAAAACTGATATGCAAAAAACTAAATTTTAATTTCATTTCAACTCTGTATTTCCCCCTATGGAAGATGATATTGAACAAAGTATGTACACAATTGGTCAGGAAATCAAATAAATAGAAAAAAATCAAACATACTAACCATTAAAATATAAATGGTATAAAATGTATCTGGAATAATAAAAGCCATGTATATGAAAGATAAACAACACATGATGCTAATTATGCATCAAATTATTAAATACATAGTTATTCAGAGTAATGTTGCAGCCAATATATGAGATACGGTAAAAACAAAAATTTAGTTATTTTATAATTATCTAATTTTTGTAATACTGTGTAAGTTTACAACAGTCTTGTCG
Source organism: Mactromeris polynyma (assembly GCA_032209605.1). Taxonomy (NCBI): domain Eukaryota; kingdom Metazoa; phylum Mollusca; class Bivalvia; order Venerida; family Mactridae; genus Mactromeris; species Mactromeris polynyma. Next base: position 5,008,654 of record JASFXZ010000030.1, on the reverse strand, counting down.
CAGTATAATCATATTTATATAATTTTATTATCATTCATAGAATTACACTTAAAATCTCAAATTTAATATTTTGATTACCTCCCTTTAATTTGGATTTTAGTAAAACAATGTGCATGTTTAACAGTCATGTTATCTCGGAAGTTTTGATTATGTCTAAAAATAACCACATTTACAGTGGTTGTGTAGTTCTTAAAACTGAAAATTACTCCTGTTAAGTTTTACGTAAGTTTTATGTAAGTTTTATTTATATTCTATCTATCAGTAATACATGTACACTGAATGGACAACTCTGCTATCTCACAATATGTTTGTTTACTCTAGTTCATACATTTTCACTACATCACTCCTATGCATGATAACAAACATTCTATTCAGTCCCTGACGAAAACACACTGAGTGTGGACATTGTAATCCATCTCCTTGCTTCACAACCACACCAAGTTTCTTCCCATTCTCACTGAATTGTACCACATTATGTGACCCGCTACCAACTACAAACATGTTTCCTCTACCATCAACACATACACCATCTACATTCTTCAGGTCAGTGTTTGTAATAGTGGACAAATAATTTCCCATCCCATCAAAACATACAAGTCCATTGAACCAATCTCCAACAAACATTCTGTCTCCACTTTCATTGAATGTAACATGTCTACTAAGGTTGAACAGCTTATTCCCAGCATTGTTTTGTGTAATTGTCTTCAACAGGTTACCAGTCATATCATAAACATAGAGTGAAGCACCAATATCTGTCACATAAAGCTGACCATCCTTGAAAGCAATACCATAACAAACATGAGACATTTTAATTTGTCTTGTAGGAGTCATCTTGTTATGAATTGAAACAAACTGGACCGTGTTGTCACCCCGACATGCAACAGCAACTTCATGTTTACTGATACAACATACACCATTAGGTAGAGAATCAAAAGTACAATAGTCAACAACTGACATCTTCTGTATATCAATACGTTTTAGTTTCTTATTGTTATAATCTGTGACAAGTAGTTGGTTATCATTTGTCAGACAACATCCATAGGACCAGCATTTCTGAGAATCATGAGAAAGTTTTATGGTAATATCTCTACTTCCTTTGATTGTGTAGAGGTCCTGTTTCTGCTTCCCATGTTTTTGTACTTGACCAATACCTTGTAAAGCTTGGATATATTCCATCAATGATTGGTCAGGAATGAATGATATCTCTACTTGTGTATTATGTTGTAATTCTTGCTTCATCTTCTCACCGTCTGCTTCTTTCATTTTTTCTTGGGCTATTTTCGTACAAACAAAACGTTGGGCTCTATTTCCTTCTGATTGATTTAGCTTGTCGTCCATCATCTGAAAATCTTTACAGATGCTATTAACACTTTGTTTGTCGTGTAGAATTTCTGTTTCTAGTTGTTTGTATACAACTTCTATTTCTTTGCGTGATGACTCCGCAATTTTACTCAGGATGGCTTCTAATGCTTTCTGAAATGTACTGACTTGACCTAAAGCTTCTTTCTTTGCTTTATTCAAAGTTTGAAGTTGAATATCTTTAGATTTACATACTGTTTCCATGGATACCATCATGTCTTTCAGAAGCCTGTGGGTCTGTTTGCTGTCAGACAACTTAAATATGGTGTTAATCATTTCTGGTATAGAATGGATGTGACTGTCTTGACATGATCTGAAATGGAATGAATTATAATTACATTTGACATATCAGTATAGAAAACACATTTAAAACATAGAAAGTTGTGACAATGATCATAAATAGCCTTTTGATTTTATTTAAATAGTTAAAAATGGAATATTGAGCAATGATGCAATTATGTATTGCTTGAGTCTTTAAATCTTAATTTTAAAATGATCATGTAGAGCTACACACAGCAGTGTTTGATGACCCACGGTGGTTGAGCCTTGTAGTGGTGTGGGGAGAGACACCAACCCGGTTATCTCAGTCGGAAAAGCGACATACTAGTGTTTAGGGGTTCATGGGTTCGAGCCCCATATCGAGCACACTTTTTCCCCTTGATTTACTTCAGCCTCAAATGTTGGAAGGTGAGAAAGAAGTGGTGTGCGGTTAGACAGCTGTCCCTAGACTTACTTTAATATCGATGTAAATAAAGAATTATTTGTTATTTTAATGAAGCATGTAGAACCACATAATCAAGGGCGGATCCAGGATCTGACGTTAGAGGGGGCGCACTTTGTAGGCGCAACTTAGAATTTACGCCCCGTTCCTAACAAAACTGAAAAGGTGCATGATTTAAATGAATAATTGGACTTTTTTGATCGTCGTTCCCCCAAAAAAACTCTACCTAATTTTAGTGTAAAATGGATATTCTAGTATCTTCTATGCAAATGTTGTATCCTATAATAGATCTCAGGGGCGTAGCTAGGATGTTTGTCATGTGTACGCAAGAACCTTTTTGCGGGCGGTCCGGGGGCACTCCCCCGGAAAAAAATAATTCTAGATTGTATGTAGTGACTTCTGGGCGCATTCCTATCCCTGAATTGAGAGGTCATTTTTTTAATGCAGATTTGAACTTTTTATTTTTTCGATTTTTCGAGACAATGTGTACGCAGCTGCGTACTCTGCGTACAGGACGCTACGCGCCTGGATCTAACATAAAATGTTAACTTGGACAATTTTAGAGGGGGCGCGCGCCGGTTGCGCCCCCGTCTAAATCCGCTAGTGACATTGGCTAACTATACTGTGGCAAAATCTATGTATGACTCTAGCTTACTTGTGATCTTTTGCAATGCAGACATAGCAGCCAACAACATCATGACCTTCACAATACATATCCACTAATTTGCCTGAATGTTTGCTGCATCGTTCTGTAGGAAACTCCGGTAAACTGAATGGCTGACCGCTTGCTTGTTTTCCTTGGTTGACATCCAGAAGATTGTGTTTCTTCATTATTTGTACCTTCTTGTGTCCATCGGTACATGTTTGACAACAATAACCACTACATTCTACACAATACTTCACGGCTTGTACATTTCTCTTGTCTTCTGCACAAGCGGTGCACACAAAATCAAATATTTCCTCCGACATTTTCAGCTGAGAACGCCCTCCAAACGCCATTTTCTGTTTGACTTTGAACCCTACTATCGATTTCAGAAAGATAAAAGAATACAAAAATGTACAGGGAACCGTCAATAGTGGCAAACAATAATTACCTCCCTTACTCCATCGAGCAAAATAACGAATTGAGGCCCATCTAGAGGTTCAATCAAACAGGAAGCCAAGGTCGGTGAATTCACGTCACGTAACGCAAAATAAAGCTATGTAAACTCTTAATACCAGAAACACTCGAGACCTCCATGAGACCAACTGTTACAAGAAGAACCAACACACCATCATGGGGAGGCATTTGTTGAGGAAAATACATGTACAATCACTGAAAGGATATTTACGATAATAGGGCATTTTGAGAGGGAAAATCCTCTTCCAATTATCGTATATTTACATTCAATGACTACAACATGTTTTATCCTCTGTATGGGTCTCTCTACGATATGTAGGTGATAGTTCTTGCAGATGTTGGACTCGTTGGAGTTTGGTCCTCATTGGGAGCCTCCTGTGAGATAAACGTGTACATGTTAGACTCGTGGTTGTCACAGATACTTATAATCAGGTCTTTTCATTCAAAGATTAGTGTTAGTTCGATCCTCGATCTATGCCGGTCTCCTTACGGTAGCATAGTATTTCTTCTTTCTCTGTCCGTTGGACTGATGGGTGTCTCAGGTATATATGTATACCTGGTCTTACTGGTCACATATTCTTTATAGTGATATAATTAAGTTGCTTGCATAATTTCCTATTCAGTGTGAGTAATCTCGCTAGCAATTGCGAGGGACTTGCGTTAATAATCCACATTTAGAATCGTGCTAGTCTTCACTTCTCATGTATACCTACACTTACAAGGAGCATTATTACGACAACGTTATCCTTTAAGTTTATTTGAAAATAGGTAGTATCATCCACTAAGATCCTATGTCGGGCCTACTCTCGTCGGCTAGAAATTTCAAGGGGAGTTACTCTGTTTTATTGAGCGCTAAATATTATTGGTGACTACTATTGGTTGCTGACATACCTTTAGCAAGAAGGTATCTAACGGCAACGATTATATAAAACACGGAGCCTCTCTAAACATTATGAAAATGATGTTTGTAAACACAGCTCCCTATCAACTTTATATCTATGGGGATGGGGCAATTAGAAATTGTCTGCCTGAATATCAAAATCAACCAGTGGGGGAAACACGATTGGTGCAAATTGAGATAAGCAAAAGTGAGGTAGTTTTATGAGATAAGAGTTTGAGTACTTGCACGATCACATGTCAACAGAATCAATAAAAACTTAATAAAAACACACTCCTATTAAAATTCTTCTTCCGTTCATTTGTTTTAATGTATTAGACGCCGGCTTCCTTTGTTCAATAAAATTTAATAACGCGCGTAAATTTATACGAGACTGCACGCCTTAAATAACGCAACTAAATATTGTCTGCGTCAGCACGGTGACATTATAAAGAAATAATTATATTTTAATTTTCAAACACAATTTCCTAAACTTAATCAGTTCTTAAATATGAATACTAGAGCTCAGTATATGTGTGACTGTACTCAGTGTATGGACGACTGTACTCAGTATATGTGTGTAACATGGGTCCCTGTGAGGAAACCTGGGTCACTGTGAGGTTATATGGGTCACTGTGAGGATACATGAGTCACTGTGAGGATATATGGGTCACTGTCAGGGATACATTGGTCACTTTCAGGGATACATGGGTCACTGTGAGGATATATGGGTCACTTTGAGGATACATGGGTCACTGTTAGGGATACATGGGTCACTGTGAGGATACATGGGTCACTGTGAGGATATATGGGCCACTGTGAGGGATACATGTGCCATTTTATGGATACATTGGTCACTGTTAGGGATACATGGGCCACTGTAAGGGATACATGGGTCGCTGTGAGGGATACATGGGTCACTGTTAGGGATACATGGGTCACTGTGAGGGATACATGGGTCACTGTGAGGGATACATTGGTCACTGTTAGGGATACATGGGTCACTGCTAGGGATACATGGGTCACTGTTAGCGATACATGTGCCATTTTATGGATACATTGGTCACTGTTAGGGATACATGGGTCACTGTTAGGGATACATTGGTCACTGTAAGGGATACATGTGCCATTTTATGGATACATTGGTCACTGTTAGGGATACATGGGCCACTGTGAGGGATACATGTGCCATTTTATGGATACATTGGCCACTCTTAGGGATACATGGGCCACTGTAAGGGATACATGGGTCGCTGTGAGGGATACATGGGTCACTGTTAGGGATACATGGGTCATTGTGAGGATACAAGGGTCACTGTGAGGGATATATGGGTCACTGTGAGAGATATATTGGTCGATGTGAGGATACATGGGTCACTGTTAGGGATATATGGGTCGCTGTGAGGGATACATGGGTCACTGTTAGGGATACATTGGTCGCTGTCAGGGATATATGGGTAGCTGTGAGGGATACATGGGTCGCTGTGATGGATATATGGGTCGCTGTAAGGGATACATGGGTCACTGTTAGGGATACATGGGTCACTGTTATGATGCATGGGTCGCTGTTAGGGATACATGAGTCACTGTGAGGATACATGGGTCACTGATAGGGATACATGGGTCACTGATAGGGATATATGGGTCGCTGTGAGGGATACATTGGTCACTGTTAGGGATACATGGGTCACTGTGAGGATACAAGGGTCACTGTGAGGGTTATATGGGTCGCTGTGCGAATACATGGGTCACTGTGAGGGATATATGGGTCGATGTGAGGATAAATGGGTCACTGTTTGGGATAAATGGGTCGCTGTGAGGGATATATGGGTCGCTGTGAAGGATACATGGGTCACTGTGAGGGATACATGGGTCACTGTGAGGATACATGGGCCACTGTAAGGGATACATGGGTCACTGTGAGGATGCATGGGTTACTGTTAGGGATACATGGATCACTGTTAGGGATATATGGGTTGCTGTGAGGGATATATGGCTCGCTGTTATTGATACATTGGTCGGTGTGAGGATACATTGGTCGGTGTGAGGATACATGGGTCACTGAACTTAGTCTGGCAGTGGTGGTACAGATGCTTTATGTATTTGACGAGTATGATATCCTGCTTGTAATGCTGAATATGTTGAAGGTAACACCAAGAGATCTTAAGCTATTGACAAAAAATAAACAGATACGGTAATGTTAAATCTAATCAGAATAAAACTGTGCATATGAAAGATAATAAAACACAACAACATAAACATGTACCGGTATGTATAAAAAGACAATTTCACAATACAATGTATAATCAAATAAGATACATATACAACCTTGTTCATGAATGAATCAACATTGTTCAGTTCAACTTAAAGCAAAAATCATCATCCACACATTCAAGTAGATAAACAACTTTGAGATACACACAGACTGTTGTATAAACAGATATATTTGTATACACTCGCACCCGTGTCAGTCCACAACACTGTATGCATGTAATCGTCCAATGTCTTTGGTACTTATCCTGTCATCTTATTTCACAATGTAACTATTCCAAGTGTTGCGCAATTTCAGAAAGTACGACAAACGTGATTTTGACAAGTTTACATCGACTTTAATTAATGGTGTATTGCAATCAAAATCAACAGTAGGTAGCTGTATCCAGCAGATTTTAAGTAACTGGGTGAACTAATACCAGCCGGTCCGCACTTTCGACCAGTGTGTATCGCAATCACTATCAGCAAAATAAAGTTGTTTGGATTGACAATAAAATGGGAGGAGCCTAATAGACCAAGGCGCCGTAATAAGTGTATACACATGTTGATGTTTAGATTGTCGTGTTGAAGTCACATGAACACATTATTTGCTCAGCTGTGTATTCACCCATGTTTTCAATGCCTGAAACAAAGATAACATACAATAACTTCACTGCAAAATGTTCAATAAACCACCTCAACAATATATCAAACATACAGTACACAGTACAAGTACATCCAGCTATACTGTCTCAACGATAACGAGATTCACGCGTGATATACGAGACATGTCCAGTGTGTGTACACTGACAAACAGTACATTATACGAGTCTCATTTGACCGATGGGCAAGCATGGGGAAAAGTGATAGCTTTGTAAAGTGAAATAACTCAGCACTACACCATATTTGCTCAGGAGATTGTCACGAAGTATTTGCCTTTAATTTCCATCAAGAGTTCTCTCCCTTTGTCCCTGCTATATTATGTATATATATACTACAAGGAATCTAACGCTTTTCACACCTGTCCGCGGCCAAAATCACGCTTCAAACATCAACATATATTCAAGATAAACACCCCATTCTATGCATGACTAATTTATCTTTCAAATAAAAACTATATTATGCAAATCCAAAAACAGCGCTTCTTTCACTACATTATAGTTGATCTCATATTAAAAGTCGATGTGAACATGCAGCTATATAATCATATACATGTACTGGGTAAGCTATGTTCAGTAGACTTAGTGTTCTTTGCAGACAACATATCTTATACACAGGGACCTCTGCGGCCAAGTGGTAATGGTCGCTGTCATCATATCACTTGCCCCTCTCCACTGAGGGTTCGAGTCTCACCCGGGATGTAGTCCTTGTATGTAAGGAATGTATCCAGCTGGCTATAGGAAGGTCGTTGGTTCTATCCAGGTGTCCGTGTCCAAAACCATGCCAAAATGGGCATTTGACGTCTTCCTCCACATTTATAGCCCGGGGTCTCTATATGACCCTGGCTTTTCATGTGGCATAAAGCCACATTACAAAAATATCTTGAATAATGTCATCAGGACGTCGGCGATTATCATTGTATTGTTATCTTACCTGAATTCCGCTGTGAACTGGGGTACATTGCGTAACAACAAAATTATCAGGTAACGTTTTGTCCATACCAATACGGATACTCTCTTTTAATGCTTTCTCTCCATCAAAGTTAACATAACACAGTCTGACAGTTAATTCATTATCTGGTCGTAGGAACGCGGGACCACCAGCCATTACCTACAAATAATAAATATATCCGATATTAGCAAGGTTAATTAATGTTATGTGAAATTATTATATTTATTTAACATTATTCTTAGGGAGACCTAGCGGTCGAGGGGTAAAGCGCCTAACCTCTGAACATATGGTCATGGGTTTGAATCACGTCTGGGCTGCGTTCAGTAAAGGTGTTAGCGGCTAACGCTTCGTTGCGTTTTGCAATTTGGTTCCCTATGTGCATTGAATGTGATACGGTGGGCAAGGGATACAAAACAAAACGTTTGCAACTGTTAGCCGTTACTGAACTAATCCCCGAGTGTGGCGCGAGTACTGGTTTGTAACCCATGAATCAGTCATCGGTAATAATTGATATGAGTTGTAATAACTCGCTTCACGATTGATGAATGTACATTAAATAAGTTTCAGTTTACAATATTTTGATAAATGTCTCATTGTGACCAAAGTAAATATGAGTGAGTCTGTTGCATTGAAGGAATATTTTAGAAAGTGAAATCAAACCATCGAAGATGTATAAAGGAATACGATATGGAATATCATTGTTAAAGTGAAAAGTTAGTTTGTCTTAAACGATTCTTGTGACAGCACAGACTATAAAACAATTTGCTATCAACAAGGTACCCAACACTGTATTTTGGGAACCAGAATGGGTTTCTAAAGGAAAGCATCGGAGATCTCAATACCTAGATTATGTTGGACACATATCCAAATGTCTGAGCTTTTCATGAACAGGCAATATTTTCTTATGAAAAACTCATATAATACTGTTTATTTTCTGTCACTTCCTTTGACTGACTCTAAATGTATGAATGTGTACGTACAGACACTGATGTTTCGTTGAATATCGTCGTCACCATAGCTTCACATGTTTCAATTCCTCTCAACTTCAATTTCTGTCTAACTATTTCAAAGTTTGGAAATATGTAGTAACCTCCCTTTGGTAGCACAGCCTGCACTCCAGCCGATTTTAATTCACTAAACATGAAAACACAATAAAGTACACATTAAACACGTACTATAAATAATAACGAGATAAGATCAGTTCATTAAGAAAAGCTGATTCAGCGATGTCACCAGGTACATCTGTCTATGATAAATGTAGTTTTCTTCTCACAAGTATCAATTAAAAAAGAACCTATTTTTATGGTTAATAGAGATGTTATCTAATGTACAATAAAAGTAAATATAGCAAATAAACGTTGGTACAGAATATAGAACAGTTATATAAACTTTAGGCGGACATTGTTTGGTAAATTTATATCACTTTTGGACTATTTTCCCACAATAACAACATATACTGTCAAAATGTTCATTACCTATGACAATACCGACCCACTGCACTCATTATTCTGTTGGTATGTTTTATGTATTCGTCACATGTCTCAAAATCTGGAAGTATCTAAAAATAGACATGATATGAATCACTACAACGTATATAAGTGCAGACTTTGAATTAATACAGATTTTAATTATATGAAATTACATGTACATTTTTGTATTTTGATGCTTAGTATAGTAAGCAAGTCAAAATGACCGAAATTAGCAACATATTGTAAATAGATCACAACAATTTTGTAACAAAATATAATTGTCTAATTTGTATATGTCAACAGGGACATATAAATCAGGTTTATATATCCTTGTTGTCAACGAACTACACGTAAAGGATAAATGTAATTGTCTGTCGTAAGAACGTTACATGCACGACAGACAGCATAGACACATCATGTGAAGTGAAATAAACGATTGTTATTTTCTCTAACACCATCCTCCTCGGACTTATATCACTGTATATTACATGTTATGGAGTACAGGTGTATTACGTTGGCGTCTTACTACGTTTGTTCAGCAGTATTTCAGTTATAACCAGCGGTCAGTCAGTCTAGTTGGTTACCAACTACAAATGTAGTTCCAAACTGTTCCCCAACAAGCAACTATCAACTTCCCCACATAAGAGGTGGGGTATAACATGACTTTGGGTGTATTCTATTCAGAGAACATACGCCCCGTCCATGGTTCGAGCCTAAAACTAACCGATTAGCAATCAAGCGCTCAATCGATTGGACTAACCGGACAAGCTTTTGTATTATTGAAGGTCTCAATGTTAAGTACATGTGCACTTACCTCAGCGATGGCAAATTGTACTGGTGCAGCAACTGAGGTATATGTATGACTGGCAGCTCCTCTAACGGCGTTCTTCAAGGACGACAACTGTGGTGGATACACGTGGTAGCCAACCTGGAATCATTGTACACGTTATTCGCAAGATTAAGTTACAGAGTGGAAAAAGTACATGTAAACATGCCCAGAAAGCAATACATCCACTGTAACTTAAAGATAATTGAAGTTATTGGCTCAATGTCTTGAAAATCTGAAGAATATTTCAGGAAAGCCCTACATACGGACGTTACTGTTTTTTGTACAGAGTCATAGAGGGAATGTAACATTAGGACGGCCCTTCCTTCCTCAGGATTGTTTCTACTTACCCGCCAGCCACCCATACTCGCCCATTTAGACATCCCTGAACATAGAATTGTCCCTTCAGGATAAATCTGGAATAAAAATGATCACCGTTTAGAAAGTTACGGGTAGTATGAAATGAAATAAAATATAATGTGCTAACATTCTATATATAAGCATTCAAACTCTATGTTCAAATAAACCAGTCAGTATTGTATTGAATATACATGTATAACGCAATCATCGTTAGTGTACTTACTTGTAACATGCGATTGTAACGTTTTTTTTCTAGCAAATAGCTGAATTTCCAATTAATTATATTAATGAAAGTACGCGCCATCTGCACATAAGTGTGTACTATTACTGCAACAGATGTATTTTAACGTGTGTGTATTACGCTGTCCCCATCAACATGTAAATGAAACAACAACAGAACACCAGGAAGACACCAACCTTTGCCATGGAAACAAATTCATTTCCTTCATATGTTAATCTTGCGTAAATCTCATCCGCCAATACGATCACTTTGTTCTGTTTGAATACTTCGCTACAATACAATAGTAGAATGTATAAATAGGAGTAACCATGTAGAACATCATAGAACATTGCTTAAATCTGAACATAAAATCTGTCAGTGTGGTACACGAACATGAGGCCAGACACAAGTTATGATAAAAGGTTCGTATTTGATCTATAAATATAAACTCCGGATGTGGGGCTGCCAATATACTATTTTTGCTAGTCGAGGGGTCCTCAGGCAGGTAATATATACAAGCATACCCTGCCCTCCAAAAGTTCCTTCACACTTTGACAATTTCCCATTGCAATGAATGTATTTCACATGCAATAAATCGAAAATGCTTTTTAACACAGCAATACTTTTCTGTAGAAGTATTAATACATTTGTACTGAAACAACTTATCTTATTTCTGTGCAAGATCAATCAGTTACACACATACATTGGTTTCGGATTCAGACCGATTGCTGCTGCTGCCGAGATGTGCACATTTTTTATTTTTAACTATCCGTCCCAGAAGTGGGAGGAATAATTTTACTTCATTGGTCATACATGTTTTATTTTAAATTCTGTAAGAAATAGTAACGAAAGTGTGAAGAAAGTATGTATTGAGGTCCCGTAGAAATGTCCGAATGTTCATTAACATATTCCATTTTCCAGCCGTTAGGCACAATAAACGTTTTCACATTGTTTTCTTCAGTAATGTAATTTGCAGTAAATAAAAGTGGTTTACTCGCTCTGTGTATCTTTTTTACGTTTCATTAAAGTTTCTAAAAATTCGCCGATGTTTCAAAAGCATTGTGTACAATGCACTAAATGTAAAATAAGTTTAGATAAAACTCATGAATAACTGTTGATAAAATATACACAGGCATACACCCAGTTGTCGTCTTGTACAGCTCATATAGCAGTTGATATACACAAATAAAGTATTGTGGCGCGTGCGCAAAAAAAATAATTTAACTATGACAAAGTTGTAAAATAGAGTAAAACGCAGCTTCAAACTTTTCTTTATTTAACGAAAGATGAATTGATAATCAAGCTAAGTATTTATTGTTTTGGTAATATTTTACAATATCATAACATAAATAAACACACAACTAATCAACTAACAAATGGATTATTCAACACACACGAATACATGTACAGTAAAAACTCACATAACGACCACCTCAAAATTAAGACCACAATTTTAAAGTCCATTTTCACCGTTTTGCTCCTTGTTCGACCTCAATATTAAGACCACCTCAATAATAAGACCAGTTTTCAAGGGTCCCTTAGGTGGTCTTATTATCGAGGTTTTACTGTATATAAAGGTATGTACATTAATACTGTATATACACTATAGGTAAGGTATTACCTGAGTTGATTGAGTTCTTGTTTTGTGTAGTGAGTACCCGCTGAAATTATTAGGGAATTGAGGCAGTTTCCATACATTTCTATGGTGGCATATTTCTGCCACCAGTTAACTAATTAATTAACTAGATAATTAATGTGGTTAACACGTTAAAGAAACTAGATAGCTACTTAATTAACTAGATACTCATGTGGTTATCACATTAAAGAAACTAGATAACAACTTAAATAACTAGATAATTATGTGGTTTACTAGATATGTATCGTGATAAATTTTCATACCAGATAAATATCTTAACACGAAAAATTGTCTGATAGTGCCCACAACTGCAACCACTTATCCACCTAAACCCAGTACGGACAATCTATTTTAGACAAGTGTTACAGTTCATCATACGTGGCACAAGGAAAAATCTGTGGTTGTCAAAATATTAATCCACGTATGTAACCATCAATCATAGAACCCCTTGAGTGAGATACGTATTATTTCACTAAGTTGTAACACAATAAGAATGAGTATGTCCCTTAAATGTTTATTAGTGTTAAAACACTATAAAATATTCAGAACAGACACGAGCATTGCATTGAATATATAATGAAAGCATCATTTACAGCAGATTTCTAGAAACAAATTGCATTCGGTTTGAAGTACGGTTTGTATCTCAAACATATTGTACCATAAGGGGGTCGGCACTACATGGAATCATTGGTTTTGACTTGGGAGACTGTTTTAGGTCATTTCCTCAACGTACCGAACCCCTTTGATTGTACCGAAGCTAACTACGTAAGGGCAGGTTCTTATTCCAGTGGTTAAAATAATCAGATAACATTTAGTAGACACTCTCAATATTGTATTTACTTTGTAGACTGAAAATTTATGTGGATTATTTGACAGTATGAAGATGTTACACAAAACGTGTATTATAAGTTATAACGTTTAAGGTACTTACTTGGATTATCAGGATTGTTCAAAATTAACAATTTTGTTTCAGACAATGTGTTGGTCTTCAAGAACTGAAATATAAACCAGAATATTTCCAATCCGTCCAACATCTGTATGTTATTATATGATAGCTCATTAAGTGTTAAGTATTATAGACATTTCACGGGTATTATGGTTTAATTTTGACGTATAAAACGCCATATGTTTCGCCATACCGCCCAAAGGCGTAATAGTAATAAAGATTAAGCGGCACTAAGCACGGAAATATAATCGGAAACTCCGTTATAAATTGTACATATTATTGTCTAGTACAAGATATAAAGGAGCATACACGTCGGCGTTCGGAACACATGTATATTAAGATGTTGGAATCATTAAATAAACCTGCTATAATGTTGACAAATTGTGTTTTCATTTGGTTTCAACATTGTTGTGACTTCATGCTATAATACATCTGAATTTAGTTCTACATTTATCATTATCATTAATAACTAATAATCGCATTATTCGGCAAAAAACAATGTTTAGATTCTCAGGCATCGCCGTATTCAATTTGAAGTTATTAAAACGCCGTGAATTGTTCCTGTATGTTAAGAATCAGTTGGCAAACCAGGAGGCGTCGTACAATTATCGAAAAACATTTAACTGCGTATTGATATTGTTACTGAATTAGTGTTTGATATTAAGTTCACAATGCAAGTATCGTTTGAAGTTTGCGTCCATCTTGTGGCAAATAATGAAGAGATACAAGGTTTAGTCACAAAACTGTTAAACACCTATTGCATCTAGAGTCACGGTTCGATGGTGATCAGACGTGTTTTACATAGCTCGTGAAATTAACGGATTTAAATTCATTTTTTCTTAAATAAATTCCAAAAGTGCTATTGCTATAAAATGTGTTACTTAGTAAGGCGTGGGAACGAGATAAAAATAATTTCACACATGTCAGCTCTATGCCACCGTAGGGTTCTGCAATCTATAGAGAACTAAGAAATAAAACAAAATCTGTCACAAGAAAAAAATACCGCCTCCCTCATTCGTTCTTTAAAAATGGCCTAAGAAACTAAACATTAATTTTATGGCCTTAATTACCTCAGTAAATGATTCTGGTGTGATTTTCCATTCAGTATCGACTGATGTTGGTATTATTTTCGGATCATGTCCTGATAACATCACTTGTGGTTTATATGACGTCCATGAAGGTGATATGACAATAATATCTGTAAATACACACGTGTTATAACAAATACAGCAAAACTCAGCAAAAATATCACGTACGCGAGCTGGTAAACCATCATCAAATTTGCGAGATGATTCGTGAACTTTGAAACACTTTGTAATCTGCACACAGCTAAAACTCGTACGTTTCTTGTTTGTTTTCATCGGGTTATACGCCGTTTTTCAACAATTTTGAAGTCATATACGGTGGCCAGTTGACCTAACCAGTTTTCCTGGAATTACTTATCAATAAGTACTTACTTGCTCTTCAACAAGCAACTGACAACTTCTCTACAAGTGAAGGACATGACCGTAGCCAATGTCACGGAAGAACATAACCTGTCCTATTCGGGAATCGAACCCGGATCTGCGTGATGACAGTCTAGCGCTCGACCAGGGCAGGGTGGGCTACAACTAATACATGTCAACTGTGCACAGTGTCGCTTAGAGTATTTATAAATGTTTACATAGTTTTGTGAAACGTACCATTGATATGCTCTATAAGGTGTGGAATAGGGTACCTTTTGAAGACTAAAATATCACACAGATGAGCGGGGTTTGATCACGAACTTCACAATCCCTAAATTTAGCGCTAGTACTGGTTGGTAGCCAGGAAGCAGTCATCGAGAGTGATTAGTATAAGTTGTAAGAACTTGTTTCACAATCAATGTAAAATAAATAAGTTTAAACTAAACTAAAACCGACCGACCGACTAGGAGTCATAAACTTCGTTTGTTTGGGTATAATAAGAATGATCTGTTGTGGATTCACACACACATTCTAAACCAATTCTTCTATTACATTAATGATAATAATAAATATTTATGTCGTTCCTACGCGATTGTTGTGTGTTCTATTTGAGAATAATTTAACTTAGTGAATTTACAGTACGATTACTGGGATGGAAAATATAAATTCAGACATCCATCTCTTTCTATTCTATGTCGTACAGGACGCCGCCAGTCAACTCACATAATCGTCTCTGTCGTATAAGTGAGTACGCTAAGTGTTTTATAAACGATTATTTCCGCATACTGACGGACCGACGGATGTTTTGTGAGTTTTGTCATTAAAGTTGTCAGAGGTATGTAAATATATTGTTTCATGGTCAAACATCAACTCATATCCACAATTTACCTTACTTGGCTTATATCAATACATCACTCGTGTTTTGTGTATAGAGACATGTACCATTCTGTCGAGGGATTAGATTGCATGCCGTGCACTTAGAGAGGTAGTTCGATCAGCAACTATAGTGACTTTTGTGACTATGGTTGGATGATAAAACTCAGACTAGTTCATCTATGGTCTAGTTACTCTGGTCACTCTTCGAACTTGGAGGTTTGAATACTATATAGATGTGTTCCGAACATTAATTATGGCTCAACCACCGATTTAGTACGGTTGAAGTATAGTCGATATTCGGAGCACCTCTATAGGATGTTCAAACCTCCAAATTCTAAGAGTGACCGAGTAGCCAGACCATAGATAAACTAGAATGAGTTTGATCATCCAACCATAGTCACCATAGTCGCTGATCGAACTACCTCTATAATAGCATTCTGTAACCCCGATACGCTACTCAATGTCACTGAGTAGTCACAATGAGGTCTGGACGAGAACCTTTCCCATCAAGCGATATATCATATTTATAAATGACTCGACATTGAGCAGCGCTGTCGCAATCGTCAACAGTATCAGCATCAATATCTAAGATATCATTATTTGCATCACTATTTACATATTGTTAGAACCACATGGGCCAGTATCCTACTATTTATTTATGGAGAAAGGGACCAATTAAGACTAAATAACAAGTATATACATGTAGTATATGAAGTAATCAATAATCACCAACAATAACTTGATACTGTCACGTGGCTAGAACTAACTACATATGAACATGCAGATTCAGTTCAGGAAGTTCAATATACGTACATGCAAAACATGAAATAAAGAATGTAATACTGCAAGTCTAATATATACCTCCATCAAATACATTCATTAATAGAAAAATGAGTTCTTTGCTTCCTGGTCCCACTATGACATCGTCGGCATTGAATGATATGTCGTCATAGTGACGGTGGAAGTCTCGGATAGACTCTCGCAACTTTGGAATACCTGAAATATAAATTCTAATTTATATTATAAAACTATCATATCTTGTAATATATGTACGTAACTTAGCGGCTCGAATATCAGAGTTTAGAATAAGTTCAAGTTCGATGCTCATCCGTTTTATCGGTCTTGACCTTCGCAGTTGTTTGCATTGTTTCACATGACCAATGATTTAATATGGACGTCAGTAGAATTCAGTAGAAAATTCTACTGAAATAGCGCTATATTGATTTACATACAGATGTACAATAATGCACAGCGTATTTGGGTTTAAATAATCTGTCACATTGAGCCTCGGTTTAGTTATAGCAGTATCACGTAACATTTATGATAACAAATCAAGATATGAGCGCTGCTATTGGATTTACAACCTCATCTGTAAGTGACGTCATTTCAAGAAAACGCAATATGATATGTCACTATTTGCAAGCAGGAAACAATATTTACTGCATATACAGTTACTTCGTTTTCATATTGCCATATTACTTATAAATATTGCTTACTGTCAATACATGGTGACGTCTCATATGACGTATTCTGATAATGACGTCAATTAAAAAAAAGGTTAGAAATCGTAAAGCGGCGCTCATATTGCGAAAATGGTCCTTTTCAATACACACCTGCTACAGGGAGGTAGGCGTGTTCTCCGGCATACTTCTGTAACCTTTCTACAGCTTTGTTCATCAATGGAAACGGTGATTGTCCAAAACCAAAGTGGAACACTGTCTTGCCAGCAGCCATCATTTCTCGTATTTTCTCATTATGCATGAGATTTGACGCAGGAGCGTAATTTACCAACGTTCTCCGCACTAAATTCTCCATTGTGTTAGCTTCTGAAACAGATTTTGTTCCATTATCAATACATTAATGCTTAACAATGAGAAATCTATGACTTCTTTTATATAAAAATACAAAAAAGAAGTGAAATTCACAAGAATGCGCTATAGTGTATCAAATCATTCACGAACACCGGAAGTCAGCAGCGTCACCGTTGTTTTGCTACTCAGCAATAAAAGCATACTGCTTGATATGGAATATCCTGTGACAAACTCGCCAGCAATACGTTACGTAAAAACCGGATTGCTACATCTTGTGATATGGATTGCAGTAATCTATTACATTTAATATTCAAATGGATTTTACTATAAAAAAAGTCAATGTAACTTGGCAATTCATCTTCATCGTTTAAGATCACTTTGTAGTGCAGATTTTCCAAAAAAACATATCGAAAGAGCTGTATTGGCCCGTATTGAATGCTTTTTACATTACATGGTTCAATTTATTATCATAGCTGATGAGCCAAACACCTTGGTGTACACACCATTCTATCGGGCCTAGGCAATGCCATTTTTGTGTAACACTAAATGTTGTGTCTCAATCCATAAATATTCATCGACCGTTGATTCATTTTTACGACAACGAGAGAAACAAACATATTATTGTCATCGCTGAGTGGTCAAGCTACATGTATCAAGTTATGTAAACACAGACTGATAAGTTAAAACGACTGTCGCAGGAAACGAAAACAAACGCAATATTTTTCAGGACATAAATGCCGCAATTGTTCATGAAATCACAACATAACAGTTGACAAGGCGATGCAAAATGATATCACGTTACTGAAATATTGCCGTCCTGGTAAGCTCAGTTGATAGAGCACTGGCATATTGTCTATAAGTTCAAACCCCGGATGAGGTTATATTCTCCGTGAAAGTATAATACATGAAATCATTGTGCTCCGTCTCTGATTCGTGAATGTTTAATTGCTCGCAGGAGAAGAAGTGGATGGTAATCAAAGAACATTGGTCAAGTTAACTGATCACTGTTCTTCGGCGCAGCCGTTCTAACATGGCTTTGCTATTTGCATATCAGTGTTGTGTACACCAATCAAATCTTACGTTAACTACTAAACCAGCTTCTCTTCAACCGAACAACGTTTGTAACCTTGACGCGGATTGGTTAACCCTATGATAAGGAGTACGTTACTTTACCGAAATCTACTGAATTTCGGTGATTTTACTGAAATCCATTTGGGATCTGGAGTGGCCAGCAATCGTAACATCTTGGCATTCTTTTATGTTGCCCAACAAATCTCAACCTTCAAATTGCGCTGACCATCTTTTTCCAAGATATTTCTTGTTTTCAACAAGTTTTAGACATACACGGAGGCCAATTGAATTAACCAGTGTTCTTGTTATGAATTTCCAACCAGTATTTACTTGCTCTTTCACATTTCTCAACATATGGAGGCCAAAGTAGTCTATGTAACGGAAGCACATAACCTGCCCAACCCGGAAATCGAGTCCGGTTCTGCCGGGTGACAGTCTAGGAATAATGGCAAATCGTCTAAAGCTATTAAGTCCTAATATTGGTCGTATATATATCATTTCAAAGTTTCAAAGTTTATTGGCATAACTGCAAATATAATTGCCTTTGGTCATTTACAAACTTTATCATTAAACACCTTCATTGTCCAGAAAATTCCCATATTTAAGTACACCCTAATTGTTCGTTATCACGTACTATATATTCAATATCGATGCAAAAAGCAGTAATTTCTTATCTCGTCGACCGGTAAGTTTTGCGGTTTAAAATGGATAAAATGACCGTGACTGGATTTTATAATCAGGATGCATTGAATGGATTTGCAAACCCTATCTTGCTTATTAGCTTACCTCGGATATCACAGACGGACGGACAAACAATTGGTGGAGACCGCTAGTCGTCACTACGGTTAAGAAATCCGATACACATTGGTATGCTGTTGATACGGCAGTGTTCATGATTATAAAATTCAGGGTCATGTTTGTTTATCTTTGGTATTACAAGCATATTTGTTTGCAGTCGACTGTCAAGTAGTCCTACGTTATAAATCTTCGATAAGATTGATGAGTGGAGAAAGATTTTAGTGTAATTTCTGTTATCGTTCGAAGATTATTTACATAATATCGTACATAATTTGTGGAGGTTGCGTGTTATTTTGGCGTTTCAGAATGACTACGTGATATTTAAACAAACTATAAGACGAAGTATTTATTCTAAATCAAGTTATAAATGTTCTAATGAAGCCTGTCTGTTTGAGAGGCTGGGTGTATATTGACACCATGTTCAGGGGCGGGTCCAGGATTTTTCTCCAGGGGGGGTCCAACTTTTGCCCACAAAATTACAGAAATATAATCCCTTTCCACATTCAAGCAGATGTTAGCCGTTTGTATCTGTTTTAACAAACGTTACCGGTTCTAACCACGAGGAGGTCTCCACTAATATAGATCCGGTTTTTTGTGTTGTTTTTTTAAAGTAATTTTAGTATTTTTAAGAACAAATTGCGGAAAAAAATCAAGCTAACAAGAATGACGTGCTATTTTTACTTGAAAGCCAAACTGCACTGCAAATTCTTGATACATCAAATAACTACGTCACTATTGCCTTAAATGACGTCACAAATATGAATATTTGCGTGTCAGCTATAAATATTTACGCAGCGTAGCAACAACCTGACATACAGCCTAGCACAGTCGCTTACACATTCATTACACGGATGATTCAGGGGCGTAGCTAGGAGGTTTGTGATGTGTACGCAAGATCCTTTTTGTGGGGGGTTCGGGGGTACTCCCCCGGAAAAATAATTGTTTCTAGATTGTAGTGACTTCTGGGCGCATTCTTATTCCTGAATTGAACAAAGTTTTTTTAATGCAGATTTTAACTTTTTATTTTTTCGATTTTTCGAGACAATGTGTACGCAGCTGCGTACTCTGCGTACAGGACGCTACGCGCCTGTGATTGATGCAATATTGAATTCAGAAAGATACACAATAACGATAAAAGTGAAGCTATGGAACATAATGTTTGATAAATTTATTATTGATTGATTAATGTTATAGAAAGCTGTCGATTTATCACGCTTGTTTATCTTTTTTTTTCAGGGGGGGTCCGAGCCATTCCAGGGGGGGGGGGTTGGACCCCCCCGGACCCCCCCCCGCTGGATCCGCCCCTGCATGTTTATTCATTATCAACTATAACATGAATGAAGAAGTAGAGCAGGTAATGTCACACATACAAAGTTCGCAGTCAGCTGAAACAGGAAGATATGTACTGAAAGAATAAACAAGATATGTCTTTATAAAAGATGGTCGGTGCAACTTGAAGTATGCAAATTTGTTGCAATCTGAAGGTTAAAATTTGTTATACAACATCAAAATTGCATTAATGCCACGACTACCGGTCATTCAATCACGCTACACTACAGAAACTCCGATTCTTGTAATGGGAGATCACTGCGTAGGAGGAGACTGGATAAAAATAACTCCGTAATGTGTCATAGACACAGTATAGTCTGTTTCAATATAGTTCGTCATTACTTATTGCATAAGTCGTGAAATCTTACATTTATGTTTTATAAACTTGTTACATGGCGATTTATCTGATGAAAACAATATAAATGTTCGCGACTGGTACATAAAACCAAGATAAGTCTTCTTAATTCCGACACCGGACAATTCCCCGTGCAGATGTTTGCACGGTGATATGAGTACTTAGTGCAAAGTGTCTACTTTCATTGCAACCAGTTTTCAGGACTTTATCTAGCACGGACATTTTTTCAGTTTCTTCTAAGTGCACTCACAGTCATCTCACCTAAATTAGCATTCTCGTCAGCTCTCGGATATTTCCGTACCACTTCGTTATTCTAATGTATGTAAGGCGGAGCACTATGTGGCAGAATTCAACATTTTGTGCGGTCAAAAGATAGTTCTCGTCAAACGGATTTATAATTTCAATAACTTCGATAAATTCAAGTAAGAGATGAATTATCATAGTCATTTCTAGTTAAAAACTCACATATTTCTGTCTTCATATAGCTGAAATTTTAGATTCATCAGCACTCCAGCGTTCACGCCGCCATCTTGTTTTCACGATATTCGAATGGTATTTCCGAAAGTAGTGCCTAACGTACATTCGAGGCACTTGACGTAGTTTGCCGAGTTTTCCGAATGTTACATTAGATGTGATGAAGTAAACAGGATGGAAAACGCCGAGTTTGTACTTTAACAATTAGAAGCCACACAATATATAAGAAGTGAGTGAATACCATCTAGAAGTGCTTCCGAAACATTTTAACCGAGACGCACTCTTAACGAAATGCACTTACGCGGACATACCCGACACACTGGAGATTTCTAGGACCTCAGATTCTCACAAATTCTAGTAACAATTAAGAATTTAATATACGAGTGATCATTCCATTGAACCCAAAATACCACACGAAGCAAGTAGGGACCATTATGATAAAACAGTTGTGTGGAATTTAAATGCCTTGCGTTTTTATTTGTTATTTTTATATACTTATAAAACAGCTTGTATAGATCTAGAAATTAATAAAACGATGGTTATGATACGTCTATAATAAACATTTGTTTGAAGAAATTTTAATAAAGTGAAAAGCTGGAGTCGATAAATCATTCAACGTCATAACTACCATACGCATGGCCACCCATAAACATGTTGGTTTGCGATATACCCACCGATTCCATCGAATTTTGACTAAATTATCTTTTCGCTTTTTCTAACAGATTCTCTTTCGTATTTAATATATACAGCGCAACCTCACCGGAGCAGTGCGCTTTTGGAGACGCAAAGCTTGCCTGTTGTTGAGAGGTTGTTGCTCAAGAGAGTGCCGCTATGGAGAGGCTGAACATTTAAACAAGAAATATCTTGAAAAAAGATGATCGGCGCAATTTAAGATTTGTTGTGCAACATAAAAAAATGCCGGGATGTTACGATTGCCGGTCACTCCAGATCCAAAATGGATTTCAGTAAATTCACCCAATTCAGTGGATTTGGTAAGGTAGCGTACCACGTATCGAAAGGTTAACTAATCCGCGTCAATGTTACAAACGTTGTTCGATTGAAGAGAAATTGCCTTGATGGTTAACGTAAGATTTGATTAGTTTACACAAAACTGATATGCAAAAAGCAACTGACCCATAAACCCAGTGTATACAATATTTTGAATACTTTTAAACACAATTGTTCGCCATCTAAACCGCAAACAAATTGTAACATAAACTTGTATAAAAAACAGTTAAACACTTGTTGAATGATCAGGAATTATTTCTTTGAAGAAATGCAAGACGTGTTGTTTTTTTCAAAATACGACTTTGTCGCGATTTCCGTAAATTGCCGAAGTGCCTCCGTAGGCGACATACATTTTCATCAGAGCTCAAGTATTGATGAAGTCAAGCCCAGCTAACAACAATAACTAATCATATTTAAAATTGTGATCACGTGATGCAAAGTCTCTATTTATGCGCACATGGCTGAGGAAATCAGAAACATCGGTCGACCGCGCCTGTAAACATAACAGGAGAAACTAGGTTAATGTAACCGGTCGACAAGATAGGAAATTATTGCTACTTCTTTCGATATCGAATCCTTTGATCGACATTTGATGGGCTTCACTAATAACGTGAATAACTTAACCTTAGGATACACTAATATTTTGGAATATTCTAGAAAATGCAGTTGGTCTGAAACAATTGGGACTTGACGAAATTGTCTATATCAATCAAGAAGTTTCAAAGAACGAGAGGCCATTCTAAACTATAGGTCATAAACAAATAACTGCTTCGAAATAAAAAATAATGCGCAGATAAAACGCTGGCATGCACTTACAAATTTCCAGAGAATTTGTTCACTTTGTTAAAATTCAATCACTGAGTAAATCGTTAATTTGTAACATTAACAAGCCCTACCAATATGTCCCACAACTAGGTCCACGTTATCGGTGATATCGTGTCGAGTGTTTAAAGTACATCAATAAAAACTTCGGTGATATCTTCTTACACGACCTTGAACCAGAACCACTATAACATAAAGTGGAGTTATCTGTGTACATAAGTGGAGAGTTATTTAAAGTGCTCAGGTAAGATTACCTAGGTCGGACTTGAAACGGTACTCGGAGTTGACAACCAATGTTTGCACATTGTTTTCTTAAGAACAGAGATAAAGTCACGGATATTCTGAAATCTAATCAATCACTTATTGATATTACAGGGAAAATACACTATGTGCGTGTGTGCTGAACATAAGTTGTCAAAGAGTAAAAACAATATGTGTATTAATCACATCAAGGTAGTTGGCTAGTTAGAAATTTAAGCAGTATTTTCCAACACATTACCAGTACTGTTCAATTATGTTTGGCGACCAGTTGACCTAAGGCTGCGTTCAGTTACGGCTAACCGTCGCTCACGTTTTGTTTTGTATCCCTGATCCACCGAATCAAATTGACTGCACACGGGGAACCAAATTGCGAAACGTTACGAAACGTGAGACGCAAATACCTTTACTGAACGCAGGACTGGGTTACCTGGATTCCGCTAACACTTGACAACCTACCGCACGACAGCAGTGTTTAAGTACGTAGGGCAAGACTGAAAGCTTACTGATAGGACAAGACGAGAAACAATTCTAATACCCATGTCAAAGTGACAGAAAAAGGTCAAATGAGAAAACTTATCTGGGGTAACACAGTACGATCACAGTTCTCGATTCGTTGAAATTACGGTCACGTATCAATGTTATCATTTAACGAGATAACAACATACGTATAGCTTGATATCATCCTCTATATAAATACTGAAGTACAGTTAACACACTATTATATAACTGTTAAGGCGGCATGACACGAGTCTTCTCTCTCATAACTTTAATGTAGTTTTATACCACCAAACTTGCATTTAATTACACACAACTACTTTCTTTTAGGCTGGTATCAACGTGTTTATGATTTTTCGACATCAAAACGAAAGTTGATTTTTTATGGTCCTGGTTGGAAATTCCGATAAATGGGAGAAGATTTTCTACGAAAAGTCATTAATCGTACATGTACATCAACACGTTTTGTCGTACGTATTTGTGTCAGAGATTTCCACGTTCTATAGCATATGTCTAGAAGCAAGTTTATTCCGGTAGAAAGTTATATCATAGTTCTAGAGGCAAGTTTATTCCGGTAGAAAGTTGGGAATGTCGTATTTCTGGAAAAATATGCCAAATTCTGTGAACCGATTTGTGAAAACACCGGACTGGTGTTAATATCGCAGATAAAATCAATACATGCTGAATTAACAATAAACGTGAATAATTATGGTGATTTGTATTTCTGTTTACAAATTATATTGAAATACAGTAAAACTTCGAAACATCGAACAGTTTTGGCTCGAACACAGTAGATACCTCGAACAGGTTCTTAAGTCCCGGCTTATTTCATATTATCTAACAGTAGATCACTCGAACAGAGATAGGTCGAACACTCGAACAGGATTTGCGGTCCCTAGCAATAATTTCATTCATTGTTCACCATAGACAGGTCGAACAATACAATAATTCACACCTTTCATTGACCGCTTAATATACTATTATTAATTTTGTTGACGGGTTAGATTGGCGACACATGTTATTCGCACTTCGTGAGAATTGCTTGCCAGTTGTGCATGTACAGTGAAAACTCCCTAATCCGAAAACCATTCCGACAAACTATTAAGTTCGGATTAGAGGAGATTCCGGACTGGAGAGGATTCCTCCATTAAATTCAGTAGGCAAGACATTCTTTCAGTAATTTGAATAAGTTCGCTAGAGGTTGTTTGCGTTATCGCGATGTAATAATATATAATGTCTGAATGCTTTCTTTTATTCGGCTTCGAGAGTAATTTAAGCTACGATATTTTACAAAATTTATGTAAACTTGAAAATTCAATTTATAGCCCAGAATCATAAGTTATAAGAGACCAACATATTTATGCTCCTTTCACATAACAGGAAGATTTGAAATGCGATATACAAAAAACATGCTTTGTTAAATATTGGTTGATATTTGAATTCTTACATACATTATCAATGTAATTTGTTAAGTCGTTATATAAATCGTAGACATTCAGAATATGCACCGCTATAGACGTCTCTCGTTTAATTAAAACTGTATGAAAGCATTGAATATAATTTACTTAAGATTTTGACCTAAAGTTCATTCTTAAATATATGTAGAAATTACAGCAAAATTACACTGTGCAGAAAATGTATTAGATATTTTATTTCTTAGAATTTTTTTAATATTTTGATAATTTCACTGCATAAGGTGGATATATCAATCTCAAGCAAGTATTTCAATGAATCATTCAACATGTCAAATGATTTCAAGCAAAGCTGAAATTAAGTATGGGTGTTTTGCGAAGTTATACCGTCCATAAAACCTGACAAGCTATGCACATATAGGCCAGTCAAAATAAAAAAATTGGGGGAAAAAAATGCACAGAAATAATTTTAGTGGATTTGTGTCATATACTAGTAAGGCATCACATTAAATATACTAAAAGTATAGGACAATCACACGGTGCAAAATGTGATTTTTGGGGTAAAATGGTTGAAAATTTAAATAAGAATGGGAATTTCTGGAATTTGCCAATAACTATGTCAAATTTTGCAATAAAACTACCAGAATTACTTTATGTAATATATATTATATCACAGTACATAACACTTATAGTATAGAAACATCGTACCGTGTGAAATATGATTTTTGGGGTAAAACCTTCAAAAAAATAACCAAAACCATGGGAACTATGTCAAATCTTGCAATAAAACTACCAGATTTACTTGATGAGATAGATATTATATTACAGTCAAAAATACAAAAAGTATAGATACATTGTATCGAGTGAAATGTGATTTTTGGGGTAAAACTTAAAAAAATAACAAAAAATGGGAATTTTTGGAATTTGCCAAAAACTAACTCAAATTTTGCAATAAAACTACCAGAAATACTGTATTTAATAGATATTATGATACAGTTCAAACTACCTAAAGTATAGAAACATTGTATCGTGTGAAATGTGATTTTTGGGACAAAACCTAAAAAAAATAACAAAAAATGGGAACTTTTGGAATCTGTTAATATCCCGTTCATTTTAACTATAAAGTTTTCAGAATATTTATTTTTAACTCATGTTATATTGCAAAATCCATACTTTAAATCATAGAAACAGTTTAAAATGCAGAATGTGATATTTATTTGAAAAATACATCAAAAAAGAAATAACTAAAAGTTGCAATTTCTGGTATATTTTGCCTATTCCTGGATTAAAAAAACAAAACAATGAGTCAAAGAAATGCCATAAGCTACGTGTTATCTCTCAATATAACATATGACAACATATCGAATCAAACAAGAAATGTTGTTTTGAGGTAATAGATCTGAAAACAAAAACGAAAATGCTGATTTCCGGAAGCCATTTGAATTTGATCACACAGCAATTTAACAAGCCTTAAATATGTAATATTTTGATATTTAATGTTTTATACTAAAAGTGAATTTGTTCATATACTATATTTTCATAAAAGTGACTTAAACATTTTAACTTTGTAAAATATGCAATATTGGTTCAAAAAGTTCACAAACATGAAACTGTTTATTTAGTTGATTATAGAAGCAATGTCGGTGTCTTAATGCAGCATATGCAGCATAAGATATGCACAATGTTTTAGTCAAATGCCAAATCTGGGCTGATGGCAATCTCACAGCTGACTCCTTTGCATGTGAATCAGGCTGAACTACATTCAAATCCAACATTCTTGTAGCTGCATGCTACTGTACGGCAGCCAGTTTGACAAGTGCACCGTACAACTATCATTATGTGAGCACGAGCTGGCGCTCTTCCAGATGACACTGGATATAGTTCGTTACCTACTAGTTCCCAACCCAAATCATCATGTCTTTCCCAGTCCTGTATTTTAGAGATACTCACAAACTATGGTACATAGATGCATCAGACGTAGGTAGTAGTTTGTTTGGGGTCCACATATATTGATGTTATTGCAACCTTTTCAACAAACGTAAAAAAGCATACGATGTTCAAACTTTGCCCCGACTCCCTTTCATATATGCAAACTAATGCGTGTTCCCCTGACCGTGTTCTTCTACTTCTGGACTCGGATGAAAGTTGTGTGAAAAATATTATATTTCATCATGCAATTCTTGGATGTGACACTACGTCAAGATTGTATGGTTTGAACATTGTATGCTACATCTACGTGTGTTAAAAAAGGTTGCCAATACCTCAATTTATGTGGATTTATGTTACAAATATATATTACATTCCCCATCATAAACTGTTGCTATAATTTATATTATTGATTTTGCAATATAACATTTGTTGAAAATTACTGTTCCAAAATTTCCCTTTTTTTTTTAGTTTTACCCCAAAAATCACATTTCACACGATACAATGTTTCTGTACTTAAGTATTTTGTACCGCAATATAATTTATATTAAATACAGTAATTCTGGTAGTTTTTTTGCAAAATTTGACATAGTAATAGACAAATTCCAAAAATGCCCATTTTTACTCCAAAAATCACATTTCACACGGTACTATGTTTCTATACCCTAGGTATTTTGTACTGTAATATAATATCTATTAACTACAGTAATTTTGGTAGTATTATTGCACAAATTGACATAGTTTTGGGCAAATTCCAAAAAATACCATTATTATTTAAATGTTCAACCATTTTACCCCAAAAATAACATTTTGCACAGTGTGATAGTTTTATACTTGATAGTATATTAAATGTGGTGCTTTATATGACCCAAATACATCAAAAGTTTGTCTGTGCATATTTTCCCTCCTATTTTTCCACTGGTCAAATATATATTTGGCAAATTCCAGAAATTCTCACTTTCATTTATAGTTTTTACCATTTTACCCAAAAAATCACCCTTTTCACTGTATGATATTCTGAACCTGAGGCATGTTGTAGAGCAGTTTAATATCTATTAAATACAGTTATTGAGGTAACTTATAGCTAAATTTCGTCAAGTTATTGACAAACTCCAGAAATTCCCACTTTATTTTGTTTGTTTTTTTCACCATTTTACCCCAAAAATCACTGTTCACAACATACATGTATGATGTGTCATTACTTAAGGTATGTCTGGTGCAACATAATGTCTATTAAAAACAGTTATTCTGGTATTTTTATAGCTAAATCTGATTTTGATATAGTCAAATTCCAGAAATTCATACTATTTTACCTTTTAGTACATTTTACCCCAAAAAAAGCATTTCGCACCGTAGGATTTTCCTATACTTTTTTTCCATACACGGCAGATATTAAACAATACATTTATGCAAAATCATTTCTGTGCATTTTTTCCCTTTATTTGCCTTTTTTTCAGTAGAATGACTGGACTTATAGTGCGATGTAGTTTCAAAACGCCATACCTGAACACTATGCACCATAGCTTCATTTCACAAGATTTTCGTAGAGGAAAATAATGATCTAGGGTAAAACATTTGAATTGTGATTTGTGTACCTTAACTGGGCCATTGTCTGCGCTTTGACTATCATTTAGGACATATACGCATATACCGTAGATGCCTCGAACTAATTGCTAGGTCCGATGGCAGTTCGAGGTTTCGAAGTTTTACTGTAGTAGTTTCCGTTTCATTCTGGTTATTTTGTCGATCTCCGTCGACTTCGCCAACGTTAGTCCGCTCCAATATAAAAGATAGCCAAACTGAATGAAGCCATTTACAAATGGATTTTCTATTCGTCAACTCTTGCAGGAATAACTCGCATTTTTGTTCAATTTAGTAAAACACTTTATGTCAACACCGTACACGTACAGATTATCGTATGATGTAAGCGAAACTGGTCCGCTGCTCATTTATGTTTACCCAGATAGACTCGCTTCTCAACCACGGAGGTATATCCGTAACAATTCATAGTGACTGGTTTCATATAAAATTGGATAAGTAACTGGACACCTATTGCAATCGAAAGAGTACACATTTATCTACCGATTTAAACCAGTACCATTTCCCCACTTACACGTCTGATCAAGATTTAAATCAATTTCCTCGCAGAATATCACGGAGCGCTGAACTGTCAAAATATTCTGTCCATGACTTCCGGTAACGATACGGACTAAATAATAAGTTATATATTCATTGGTGAAAATGAAAAAGAAAGTAGAATGATTTTTATGAAAATAAAATACAACATGCTATTATTTGAGTTTGACAAAATAAAGCATTTGATAATATGTACATTCACATACTGCATTTAAATGTTTAAAGAAAATTAACGCAAAATTTACAGTCATTCTTGATATTCGTACTCAAAATATTCCACACCAAAGTGGTTTTGTAATGGAATTTTTGTTTACAGGTCTTAAACTTTTTAAATTTATATAAAACTGTGTATTAATTACATATGATATCTATTATATTTATATATATTTTATTTATAAATGATATTATTCATTCATTATGATTAATGATATTATGCTCCACAATGCATGTCTTTCATAAGCAATTAGTGGTCTCACTGATGGAGACATGATATTTTTATGGAAAATTGGAAACATATGACTCCTGGCTGACAACAAGAAAAATAAGCTTTAAATGGATTCATCTACAAAAATACCTGTAGCCACATGGTAAGGGAATATAACTTATACAAAATATGTGCTTGTCTTTCTTATATTTCAATTTCCTCCGGATTAATTACATGTATGGGTTGGATAATTCTCCGTATCGCTTGTTGATTTCCTTCACAACATAACTCTTTCCTGTCCCGCTCTGTCCTAGCAATAGAAGATTATGCCCGCTCAGGGCTTTATCCAAAACAGCTCGTTGTAGAAAATTCATTTCTGACCGCTCTCAAATAACGTGTCGCCGTGTGATATACAATATCAATAGTCCGCAGTCCGCAAGCATTAGTCCGCATTTTATACCTATCCTTTATTCAGTCCGTATCGTTACCGGAAGTCATGGACAGAATATTTTGACAGTTCAGCGCTCCGTGATATTCTGCGAGGAAATTGATTTAAATCTTGATCAGACGTGTAAGTGGGGAAATGGTACTGGTTTAAATCGGTAGATAAATGTGTACTCTTTCGATTGCAATAGGTGTCCAGTTACTTATCGAAGCGTACAGTAGTAAAAAAAGGCCGATAATACAGCCGGTCACATTTTCGTACCTGCGGACTTTCACACCTTGTGGTAATATATAAGCTGGACGGCAATTTTTTTTATTTACTGAATCGAGTGCCTGTGAACATAACGTATGTGTCAGTATGTGTCCCGTATAATATAAAATGAAATGCATACCTTTCACTATTATAAATCCGTTGTACACCGCTCAAAATCCGTTATCTTACTGAATACTACTCCTGTTTGCTGTACCGAGAGCAAACCGAGGTAAACGCTCGTAGATAAAAGCTGTATACAATCAAAGCACTGAAATGGCAGGCAGGAGCGGTTTGCCTTGTATTAGTAGGCTGATGTACGGAATTAGCAAATATATAAACATTGGATAACAATTCCGCCGCGGTTTCGAACGAAGCTAATTAAGGATATTATAATGGAAATATCACCACCAAGGCGTTCGAGGAATCTTCACATGATGGATGACAACACGATATATAGAACAGTTACAAAGTGTACAGAGCAAAGCTTAAAGCGGCACGAGATTTTATCTTGTCTTCTTTGGCGACGTTTTGATAATTTCAAACGATCCTAATTGTATTTCATTTCACAAAAACGAATTTCTGCCTGTTTGGTATTTACAAGCAGTATACTTTAGACATCCCCATGAAAGTAGGGATTTTCTGTGACATTCATTTGAAATTCTAACAAATCGCTTTCTTACGAAAAGGAAATGACATTAGGTTCACTCGTAAAAAAGCATTCTTCAAACGTGTTTTTTACACAGTTTGTATCTTAAGCGACAACAAAGCGACTTCCGGAAAGAGTTGTGTGTCTTATTGTCTGTCTGTCTCTCTCTTATTTCTTGCTGAATGCAAAGTTAAGTGTAGGCAATGGGTCTTGTGTAACATGTTATTCCATCTGTTGAACATTTGTGGCGGGTTATTCAAAACTAGAGACTGCTACAAACCAAATGTCAAAGGTTTTTGAACAAAAATGATTTTCAAATGCTCATTCTTTTGACTAGTTTAGCTTCTGTGACCTATTTATGCAGCAGACCGGAACCATTTATTAACTTGTCAAGAATCACACCAAGGATAATTCCGTTAAAGTTTCAAAAATCTATTCAGTGAATGTAGGAAACACTAAGAGAAATATTTGAGACAAGTCATAATGGTCCACCGTTCCTTCCGACAAAAGTATGTATATAGCTTTACATTTGCAAGGTGTGACAACTCACACAGCGTATGCTATTTCCATGACTCAACTCTCAACTTAGTTTATTGTCGTAAACAGTACAGTTTCTTGACATACAAACTTACATTACAATATAATTTTAAACAAAGTCATACGTTACATGGCACGTATACATAGTTATTTATAAAAAAAGAAAGAAAAAAAAACATTTTTCTAGACATCTAATGTTGAATATACACATACATAGGTAACACCAAATAATTAATACATAATACGGTTCCAACTACGACCAAGTATTGACAATAGCTCCTCAATAGTGTTGGTATGTGAGGCTTAATGAGACTAGTAACTAGTCTAAACAATGTTGTTGACAATAGAATTTCTTATGACAAATGCTTGGGAAATAAATTTACCAATGTTTATCAATATATGTTTGTTATCAGATTTCATCATTTTTAAAAAATTGAATACACTTGGGTGTCTGACATAATATGGTTTAATGAACTCCTTTCTGAGACCATTGTAAAAGGGACATATGATAAGAAAATGATACTCATCTTCTATATCATTTGAATGACATAAAGTACAATAACGTTCTGATCGTTCTTCTCTATGACGGCCATACCGGCCTGTTTCAATACGTAGTCTGTGGGAAGACAGTCTTAACCTTGACATGACATGATATATTGCTATGACAGGTTATGTTTAACCTCTAGGATATGGCATTATACGATGACAAATAAACCGTTATATTCAATTGTTTACTATTTTTCTATTATTGTCTATATGGAATTTCTATAGACCAGCTTATGAAAGGCTTAAGCACAAAACCAAATGTGGTAAATTGCATTTCAAATATTTGTATATGTCTGAACATTTAATGTTCAATTTACCATTCTGTTAAGTTTTTCAGATATTTTACACTGACTAGTAAACATTTCATAAAAGCCGCAACGCAAATTAGCATAGCGCCATAAAAAAATATAAAATGATTAAGCACATCCGAATATAGAACACCTGTCCGGGTAGTACCGGAAATGTCGAAAGTTCGGTAAACTCCGTAAATCTTCGTTTAGAACGCCGAACGTATAATCTAACTTTAACATTGCCAGAAATCCCAAGCAAATCGCTGGCTTATTGATGAAATTGTCTCCCTTGAAAATACGCTCTCGGCGGTATCGATTTATCAGTCCGCCTCAAACTATGTACAAGTCTGAATAAAATTTCTGTTCTGTTCTGTTCTCAAACGAGGTATATAGAAATATAGAGTAAACAGTTCTTTAGATTATCATATTTTTTTGGTATTTAATTCACATAATGTATTCACATATGAGCACAAACTTCAATGTTTCCTTTTTAAAATGATATAAATTATTTTATGATTGATTATTATCTTCATGCTTCCCTGTTTGATTAAAAATTGTAACTATTGATCCTTATACCTATAACTGAAAAACACGCGAAAAACTGTATTTATATTTAAAGTACGATATTTATTCACATATGTGCATAAACTACAAAATATAAATATTTTAATGGTGTTTTTTGAAATGCGAATTAAATGTGATCTTCATGCTTCCCTGTTTGATTTAAATTAGCAATGTATTTGAAAAAACCCTGAAAATACTGTCTCCGGTAAGCAACGATGAATACAGTAATATTTTGAAGATATAATTGTCGGGTAAAGTATATTTGTGGTTAATAGTTACTCAGAACTTTACCATTTTTTTCTTCTTTTGAACTATTTTTTATTAATTTTCTTGTTTTATATTTTTCTTTTAAAATATTTGATTTTACGTAGTATAAAAGATTTGCAGATGTTTAACAATTACTTTATTCTTTAATCTTAAAGAAGTCAGTCACACGTTTTAAAACTGTGAAATTTCGACAATAGACTGAACGTAACGGTAAATTGAAAAGACAAAAAAAGACTTTAAGAAAGAATTCATTCATTCATTTATTGGCTAATTTGGCTTGTTTAAGCCTTTGGCCATTTACAAATAACAATTATGGCAAAGACTTGCAATAGAGAACACAAGAAAAACATACAGAAAGAAAGAATAAATGAATGCGATTTGTCGGGAAATAATTATGTTGATGACGTCCTTTTTAACGATTTTTGTTAAAAATCGCGAGTTTTTCAGTCCTATAATGTTGAATACACAATACATCGCGGTGTACGCGTGATCGGTATCCAACAGTGTGTGCGCAGTATGACATCTAACTGAAGTGATCAAGCCGGATGCAGCGATTATACAAACTGTTATGTATTTGTATTACTGTGTTTATGAGGTCGCCCGTCGCCGCGCACATTTTATAATGCACTTTATGGTATTTTGGTCGACCCGGTATGTTCCCGGCACACCATAAATATACTTTTTGAAACCGAAGGGGGAAATTTACCTGCCAGTATAGCAGTATAGATCAAACAGACAATTTTTGAAGCCAAAGACGGTCACTGCACAGTGCCAATGAGACCTATCGTACAGTTACCATTTGCCTGGTACATGCCAGTACTATGTTAGGTGGGAAACATTGAAAAGCATTTCTGTTTTATCCGGCGAGACGAGGGGTTTGGGGTCGTTGTCAGCAGCGTTAACCCACTGAGCCACAGGGCCACCTAACAAACTGTTAATTAACAATTAATGCTCTTTAAAGGGAAACATTTGGGGGGAAATGTGACATTTTATAGAATAGCATTGAAATAAAATATTGGTGTGGTTATTTATAGATTGACTTTTAATCTGAAAGGTGTAAACATTTTAAAACAGTATAACTCGATTACAATAAATATATTTTTTTATAATGATATTGTTTAACTTGATATTTAAAAGTGAAAATATGATATTAATATTGTAATGGAGATGTTCCAATTATTTAGACAAATAGCCTGCATAACTCATATAATATAAATTTAATACCACTAGGTTGGATATTCATTTTATAAGTTTGATATCGTTTTTCGAGAAAAGAGATATATTAAACAAATACCCGAATATAAACAATGCAAAACTACATAGAACAGAACAGAATACTTTATTCAAACTACAGGCGTAAATGTTATACTTATTGGGCCCGTTTTATCAATATTCGTACGAACAAGCGTTCGTAAGATACGAAATGTTCGTAAGAATTGGCTTACGAAATACTTACGACCGTTTTATCAACGCGGTCGTAAGTATGACAGTGATCTTAAGCAGGCTTCACATCAGCCGTGCGATTATTATGTCGCACGATTTCACAAGTCCGAGGCACCGTAGACAGAACGCAGACAAATTCGCAATGCATCCGGACAGGTCCACACAGGTCGTGTACATTGCAAGGCAGCAGTACGAGGCTTGCACGGTTGTCTCACGGGTCGCACGATGTTCGCAGCTTGAACGTAAGAAACATTTCGTACAACTGTCTCAAGATTGCCGTGCAGCTGCCGTACACATTTGCAAGACTGACTTACGATGTTTGTGCGTTCATCGTACAAATTCGTCCCATGTGACAATATAAATACAAGGGTAAGTGCAAACAGCCGTCACATCTTCATCATAGATTGTCGTAAACACATCTCGTCTTTGAAATGGATATTCTTCCACGAAGATTGCGTGTGGTCGAACTGAGAAGAATACTGCTAGACGAAGAAGAGCGTCATGAAGCACTTCTGATACTACTTATCCGTGAGCAACTTCGTCAAAGAAGGCGAGAGAGGCGTTGGTGGGTAAAACCCTGGATTGAGCGTCGTCGGCTGTTTGGACAGTATCACACCCTCTTTCAGGAGCTAGAGATAGAGTCCGAGGGCAACTACATTTGTACATGAATTACATCAGAATGAGCCGCAACATGTTTGCCGAGCTGCTGCTACGGGTCACCCCGCGCATCACAAAATCTAGAAGGCACGTACAAATTTGATTTTCACATTTAAATGCAACTTAAATGTACAATATATGTATGGTGTTTTATTAATAGCGACCTTTAATTTTCAATTCACGATTTTGTTTACAAGATCCCTGATTTCATTGAGTCCGGGGAGCAGTTGATCACGTAATGTACAATATATGCAGTTTATGTACGATTTATAGCAACCTTTAATTTTCATTATACGGTTTTGTTTTGCAGGGGCCGTGGTTCCATTGAGCCCGGGGAGAAGTTGGTGATAACGCTTCGCTTTCTGGCCACCGGAATGAGTTTCATGTCCTTACAGTACGGATTCAGGGTTGCACACAACACTATCTCACTCTTTGTCCCTGAAGTGTGTCAGGCGATTTACGAGGAGTACAGAGAGACACTCTTCATCCTGCCATCTACCCATGACCAATGGCGTGAACTTTCGCAGGGATTCGGCTACTGGTGGAACTTCCATCATGCTTGTGGTGCCATAGACGGTAAACATGTCGCAATTAAGAAGCCGCATCAGTCCGGGAGCGAATTCTTCAAAAAGTTTTGCTCCATTGTGCTGCTGGGTCTTGTGGATGCGGAGTATAAGTTCCTGTGGGCAAGTGTGGGAAGCGAGGGGTCGGTGTCCGATGCTGGCATCTTCATTGATTCCTCTCTCCGGGCCGCTCTCGAGGACAACTCCATCGGTTTCCCTCCGGCCGAGGGAGACTGCAACATCCCATACTTCATACTAGGAGATGACACCTTCCCGCTTCGAACCTGGCTGACGAAGCCGTACTCTATGAGAGGAATGACACATGAACAAAGAGTGTTCAACTATCGGCAGTCCCGGGCCAGACGTGTCGTGGAGAATGCCTTTGGCATCTTGGCGCACCGGTGGAGATGTTTGCTGACGACCATGCAATGCAGCGTTGCCAGTACTATCAACATTGTATGGGGTGTTCTTACGCTGCACAACTGGTTGCGGACCAGAGCAACTACCGCAGGGCAACCGCACGACTGTTGTGCGATTTTGTCCGATGGTCTCACGTTTTGCCACGATCTTGTGGTAGCACTGTGATAGAACGCAAGACTGTCGTACGGTGTTCGAGTGGCAGCCTTGCGACTTTCGCAAGAAAAACGCAAGAATTGATTGACAGCAGCACCAGCTAAATATCGTACGAATCGTACGTTTGTTGTGCGGGTATCTCGCGGATGCCTTGTAGCAGCCGTGCGGCGTAAAAAAATCACCCGAAATTCGCAGAAATAATGTGCATGTCGAAAATTGAGTTTGCGACGATGCGACTGCCTTGCGTCTTGTGAAATTCGAAAGAAGGTCTCGAGACTTTCGCGCGAAACTCAGCGATTTTTCTCTAAAAGGTGTTCGTAGACATGTGCACGGCTGCCGCAAGGCTGATGTGAAACAGGCTTTACGAATAAGAATGTTCGTGCGCACAGTAAATTATTACACGCTCTTCACGGAGAGGTAAATAGAGACGTATCTCGCGGGTGACAGGACACTTCGGACCACAGGCATTACGGACCAGACACTTCGGACCGTATTTAGGGACATTACGGGCCAAGCATTTAAAAAAAATGCAATTATATTCACAAGTAGATGTTTAATTTGTAATATGTGCAAAGTAATAAAGGGGCAAATGTCCGCATGTGCAATATCATAAAGGGGCAAATGTCCGCATGTGCAATGTTATAAAGGGGCAAATGACCGCCTATGCAAATTTGAGCTTAGGGGCTAATGTCCTAGGGGCTAATGTCCTACATTCGAAGTGACATCCGAGCCTTTTATTTGAAATTTATCTTATTTTTATTTGTAAAAAGAAAAAAAGTATTACATAAAACGTACGAAATACACGACGTTATAACAAAAAAATAATTAGATTTTTACGAAATATAATTTCACTTTTACGAAATATTATTTAATTCAACAATATTGTGAGAAACTTCAATCGTCTGTCGTTCGTACTGTATATAAATGCCTTTTAATATGTGACATTTTAATAACAGTACATAAATTTTCAAACCATACTCCAAAGTTTGTTTACAAAGTCTACAGGAAATGCAGTCCACCAGGTAAGCTAAGTCAGAAGAGTGCTCATCTGCTAATCTAGAAGTCGTGGGTTCGAAACCCGGAAGAGGCCCATGCTCTTCCGTGACACTTTAACTGTAGATAATGCATCCAAAGTCATGTATCCTGCACCTCAGGCTCTGAACTTTATTTGGAGATGTTGTGAGTTGCTTGCGGATGAGCTGATTAGTACTGGTTAGTAACCAAGGAGCACTAGCTAGGTCAAGTGACCGCCGTATATACCCGAACTACTGTTGAAAACGGCGAAAAGCTCGAAACAGTCAATCAACTATAGGAAATGCTGGAAATGGAGAGTATAATATACCGTAGTTATCATACAATGAATATAACCGAAACAGAATACCATTTCCTTTTTACAGAGACTTAAGACAAAACTATGTCAGCCGAAATTATTGCCATTGGCCAACTCTTAAAACATATTATAATATCATGTCTTCATAATCAAAACGCCTCCAAATTCACCTGGCAAAATATATCTATTTCGCTATGTCGAAAAGAAATTCTACAAAATTGTGAAAACTACACTGTACTTATATTACTATACTAGCGGAAAAAAGAAACTGTGCATGCGTATAATATGCTATAACTTAGGAGGTATGTAAGGAATCACAATAAACATTTCAACAGGGTTTTATCTTACCTTTATTTAACACCAGCTCAATTGATATGGTTATGGAATCAGCTGCGTCTTAGATAGAGATCAGTTTTCAGAGACGTTCTCTAAACAAAGTTCAGCTCATCAATACCGTGTATGTCCACCATTGGAATCGATGCATGCTTGACAACGACGCCGCATTGATGTGACAAGTGTTCTGAAAATGCCTGGGGAATACCATTCCAGATTCTGACAAGCGCACGTGATAGGTCAGGTAACGTCAACGGCTGATTTTGGAGGCCAC
Source organism: Mactromeris polynyma (assembly GCA_032209605.1). NCBI lineage: Eukaryota > Metazoa > Mollusca > Bivalvia > Venerida > Mactridae > Mactromeris > Mactromeris polynyma. Next base: position 4,969,896 of record JASFXZ010000030.1, on the reverse strand, counting down.
GTAACCGTCGCTGCATCTCATCCCACACGTGTTCTATAGGCGACAAATCCGGTGATATTGCAGGCCAGGGCAGCACATTCACATTGTTCTGGGTCAAAAAGTCGGTGACGACCCGCGCGACGTGCGGGCGAGCGTTATCCTGTTGCAGCGTGGCGTTACGTTGCTGCACAAATGGAAGGACTTGAGGCCGTATGATTTCGTCACGATATCTGATGCCTGTAAGTGTGCCGTCTACAACCACAAATGCTGTTCTACCACGGGATGAGATGCCATCCCACACCATGACACTACCTCCGCCGAATGGACGTCGTTCAATCACACAACTGTCATGGAAACGTTCACCAACACGACGGTACACTCTAGAACGGCTGTCGCTGCTGTCGAGATGGAACCTGGACTCATCCGTGAAAAGAATACGTGCCCAGTCCTGTTGCGTGAAGTGTATGTGTCTTCTACACCAGGCAAAACGTGCTACACGATGACGTTGCTGCAGAACAGGACGTATGGCAGGACGTCGTGGACGTATGCCTCGTTCACGCAATCGATTACGTATCGTTCGGGGACTGATTCTTCTAAGGCCAGGAATACTTCTAGCCGTCAAAGAAGCAGTTCTGAGTCGGTCACGGAGATGAACCACCCGGATGTACGTATCCTGGCGAATAGACGTTACGCGTGGACGTCCTGATCGAGGCCGGTCTCTGGTTGCCCCAAACTGTTGGTACCGTCTCCACAAGGCGTCTACAGTATTTCGGTGAACGCCAAATTGTCTGGCAATGTCAGTATGACGTACACCAGCTTCAATCATGCCTACGGCGCGGCATCTGTCAGTTTCATTCAACCTTGGCATGGCGTATCAACGACGTTTTTCAAAATTATCCTGGTTTTGTGTCTTACATGTAACAACACTATGTTTTAACACAGGTTTAGGCGACAAACGTGTTTGCAATTGACTGCTGCACGAAAAAAACGTGAAAAAGAAGACGTTAGCCTGACAGGCAAACTACCCGTGCAACTCATGCACTGGCCAGTGTAAATGACCGAGAGGGATACACAACTTACCTGTGTAAAGTTTCAAGCTTTAATTTATAAAATTGAAGGATATATGAACATTTTACACATGCACAGTTTCTTTTTTCCGCTAGTATATTTGTGTTATCTATTTGTCTGACTTTCTGTAACTGTATTATCATATTTTTATTTTAAATCTTCACTATGCTCTGATGACTATTTCTCTCTCACCGACTATATATGTGGCAAAAACTTTGTAAACTGTTTAATGCCGAAATAAAATGTATGTATTGTATAGTATATTCGACACGGTGTACACATGCTAAGTACTTTTTCATACCTTGTAACTTCCAAGGCGTTAAAGTTATTTGAAGTTAGTCAAGTAACGCAGGCGAGAAATGTTTTTATCAAGCGAGACTAAATTGATTTATACATTAATAAAATAATCAAAACAGAATATTCAGCGTGACTTTTGTAAAGTAGAATAAAGTTAAAGGAAAGAGTTAAGAGACGTATCATTTTTGTATGAAGAATTTAACGAGTAAAGAGACAGTATTCATAACGTATCATGTATAAACTTATCATTAAACTAACATTACTAACTCAGTGTGTATGTATGATGAAGCAGTAAGCAAACACTGACATGACCTGGCGGATATCCCATCCGGCATGGAAGTGGACTATGGGGTACATCTAGTAACATATACATTAGGTGATATTCTATATTCCATTAGCATTTTATATTACGCTTAGTATAATATTGAGTCACACTCGGTAAAAGTGATGACAAAAATCGATCGGTTACTCTACAGTATTGTGGTACCGTAGCTACGCTCCCACACAGCGCTTTGATTCCACTACCGTTACATTCACAGTGAATATGAAGGTATCGGAATAAGCGCCCGATGCTAACGGAGAGTATACCGTAGCTCGTACGGAGTTCAACAAAGTGATTGTTAAAAATCAACAGACACACTCATATACATGTATAATGTGCGATTTTATCAGCACCTTTAGGATAATGCATATAAAAGCGTTGTGTTTACAACAAGCATTAATAGTACTGTAGGAATTTTTTAAGAAATATATTCATATGTAAACAAAATACTTTACGTACGGATTGACATTAATTAAATTTGTCAAGAGTCGGAGCCAGACGATGCGTACATAAACCAGCTGATCATTATTCATGCATATTGTTACCCACCTTTAGTCAAAGTAAGATTTATCACAAACACATGTACTCCAGTGAGAGGAATGTAATTTCAGTTATCGTTATATTAACCTTCACAACATATCCTAGCAATAGCTTGGAATCTCCGCTAGACAACAGAACATAATGAAGTACGCGTGAAAATCGATATGGCGCTCAGTGCCAAGAGTTTGTTACAGCATATATAGCGAGAGTTTAAACATCAATCCGTCCATGGCGTATTTCGTTTGCATATAAATATCTGATTGCTATACAAACAAATTGGCATGTGTTCTTATAGTTAAAATGATATACACACCAATGAAGCAAACTGCTGTGCGCTGTTCGACTTCTTTGAATCATCAATTTTTGGATTTTCATTTTTATTCGGCACAGCCGTACTAACATGGTTTTACTATTTGCATATCAGTGTTGTGTCTACAAATTTCGTTAACCACCAAGGCAATTTCTCTTCAACCGAACAACGTTTGTAACCTTGACGCGGATTGGTTAACCTTTCGATAAGGGGTACGTTATATTACCAAAATCCACTGAACTTCGAGTTTACCGAAATCCATTTTGGACCTGGAGTGACCAACAATCGTAACATCTCGGCATTGTTTTATGTTGCACAGCAATCTTAACTATCAAATTGTGTGGACCATCTTTTTACAAGATATTTCTTGTTTGCGATATCTTCAAGTTTATTTCTAGTGCAGTTACTTATTTGTTCTGGACGTTGCGGAGCATATTACAGAACTTGTGTCTGTACGCGGCTAACGTACAAAGAGTACGTGTTTGGTTTGAACCCATGCAGGTCAAGTGATGGATGATTGTACCACGTGGTACAACATGTTGATATATAGATATATATTGCGGGAAAATACTAGTTTCATTGCGGATCCGTGTTCCAGTGGTAATGCGCTGGAATAGTAATACAGGGATCGCACGTTCGATCCCCCGCTCCACCACTTACAATACTAACAGTCTTTCGGATGATACAAACCAGTGGGTGCTTCTGAAACTCAGACATCTTCTGTATCATGCACTATCCTCCAAAAAATCTAAAGAAATGACAAACATTCTTCCGGAGGCGTCGTCCATTTTTGGAAACCGGTGGCGACGATATATACTCAAACGCAAAAGAAATTACAATGTATGTACGAAAATCGGTCGTTACGGTTTATAGCAACAACGAAAAACCAGTCAAACTTTGGCTAATTATTACGTAATAGCCCGAATTTCGATTTTGCAGAATTTCAACGTTGCACATGTATACACAAGTACAAGTGGCCATACTTGTTTTCTCTACATTCTTCCACACATGTATAGTGTGAATATCACTGTAGATTTAGAAAATTTATAACAGAGAATATGCCACGACTACCAGAACGTCAGCGTATTGACGACTTATTGATGCTGGTCAGAGGTGTCTCAGTCGCTTCAGTTTCACGGGCACTCTAATTGCCATAGAAACGCTATACAGTAATCAAGTTACGTGATAGGTTTTATGCAAACTGTTTTCGACCGTCCCCGATCCGGCAGGCCACATGTGACTGGCGTCAGACTGGACCGTCACATTAAGTTGACGCACATGAGACGTCGATACCAAACCGCCTCTGCTACAGAGTTATTAGACGGAATGGCGGCCATACCATTTACCATTGTAACACTAACATCTTTTTGCAACAAATTACAGTGAATCTACGCAAGAAAACATCCCTTTGGCTATTATGTATTTGTGTTTTTTTTATTTTGACCCTTACTTCATGTAGACGCGTCGTACGTTTACACGAAATTCCAAACAATAAAATAAACATGTTGGTTAATTGAATAAGCTATAAAACGATACCACACATGATAATATTCCATCATTGGATTTTCAGAAAATAAAAAATAAAAAAGTGCACACTTTCTTTTGCGTTTGAGTATATTAATGCAACTACACACAAATGCCAGTTCTACGCTTGACTTCACTGCGTCCACCTCGAACATGGAAGATTTAAATGATCGGAGCGATGTTTTTCCTCAATTCTTTGTTGTTGAACTTTAACGCAGAGCTGACCTCATGCTCTACCATTTCTTGCAACCGCTCGACGACGTAGCAATCATTTAAATCTTCCATGTTCGAGGTGGACACAGTGAAGTCAAGGTAGCCGCAAGGCGGCCGCAGGAGATCATACGGCGACCGTTCGGCCAGACTGACGCTACCGCTGGAGTATATAAGGAGGGGTTTCTACGGCGAACGTAGAAATGAAAAAAGTTATAACTCCGCGCTATAATCCTACGGCGACCCCTACGGCCTGTAAAAGATCGGGATACGCCGTAGGGTGACCCTGAGGCCACCGCAGATCTTCTTCTCTCGATTTCGGGGGTCTACGGCCGCCGTATCCTAGCAGTAGAGCAAATGTGACTGAGGCATTACTCAACTGCGGGGCAATATTGAAATTCTTATTAAAGTTTATATGTTACGTGATGAAAAGCACGTGTTTTGGAGCATTTAAATAATCAATGTACTATGAACTGTTGTGTATACAAAAATTCACTGTCACAAATGAAGTATATTTCTTACACTGATTAAATAACTCGACATTTGTTAACATGAGATCATACGTATATGAATTATACAAGCGCATAGATGGACAAGTGTGCTAAAATACAGACAAAATAGGAAAAATATTTATGAAATCTGTCAACAGGAGACATTACTCAAATACGTTAGAGTAAGTAAATAATTTGTGCAAATAGATACATGCACATAATTATGTTGTTTCAATACAAACTTAAGGAGTAGATACCATTTATTGATGAATGACTCACTTATGTTACTGATTGAGTCTTTAGGTTTATATCGCATAGACAATATCTATAAACGAGCTCATAATAATATTTTTTATACTGTAGCTAAATACTTGATTAAGAAACGCCAAAAACTATTACAATTGGCCGATAATTCTGAATTGGGCTGGAAAGTGGTGGCCGAGTACGAGCCTAATCCAATCGCATCAGACAGCGATGACGAGAAGAGAATATACAAAGCGGAAGCTAGAGCCACAAGAAAAGCTAAGGCTGAGAAAACGAAGAAGTTGAAGGCACGTACATGGCCTTATAGGAAGTTTCTCTTACGTCAGAGACAAGGTTGAGTAAAGCACAACGTCTGATAACAACAATGGAATCAACAATTCAAGACAGAAACATGGTCTCTTTTTTACATGCGGTAACTCTGGATATTAGAAAGCAGAATAAGTCCAATTATAATTATAAGATAAGTGAATCTAATGTTATTTTAAGTTCTATTGCAACAAGGTATCAACAAGTAAGTAACAAGCATAAACTTGCAGGTCAAGAAGATGACGAAGTTGTAACTAGATTCAGCAACAGGCATTGCTGAAATGACAAGTCACAGGTAAAAACTGTTATCAATGAAGAGTCCTATGTACATGAAGACTCGGTAACTGAAGAGTCCCCGGTAGGTCGGTTAAAACGTCATGTTGATGCATGGAAACTTACTACTGAAGACAAATACATTATCGATGTTATAGAAAATGGTTATTAGTTACCTATGAAAACGTTACCCGTAACGGCATGCTTAAACAATAACAAGTCCACAAGAGATAACGATAACTTGTCAAAGGGTTATTTCACATAAAAGAGTGAAGGTATATAGCGATAATAGAAATATAACTTACATTGCAAAATCTGGTAGCAATATTGACGAATTGCATGCAATTAGTTCAAAAATACATGAATAGATGTAGAAATTAAAGCAATATTACACTGTGCAGAAAGTGTATTAGATATTTTATTTCTTAGAATTTTATTGATATTTTGATAATTTCACTGCATAAGGTGGATATACGAGGGGCATTTCAAAAGTAATGCAACTGATTATCGTGCGGCCTCGTCTTGCACGGGATTTTCGTGAAAATCGTACCGATGTAGCGATACATCAATTCCCTACACATATATACCAAATCATCATATTTCATTGCGTGAAACGTATCATTCAATTTGGCTACACTTGAACACTTCATGAACATTTGTATAGCGAAGTTCATTTCACGAAAATTCTGAATTTTGTTATAACATTTAAGTTAACGATAGAGTAGCCTAGTCCTCTGCCTCATGTAGTACGCTAAGGGGTAAGTAGTCCATTTCGCGATTTGCCAATTTTAGTAATTTTCATGTGATTATTTTTATCATAACACCGCTTATTTTGTGCGCGGAATTATTTTTCGACAGTCATTCTTAAAAATGGCATCAGAAAGAATGCAGGAATTGATGAAGAGACGGGATGAGTTGGAAAGTGAAATAAAAGCCCTACATGAAGTTTTAGACTCGGTAAACTTTGTTTCTGTTATAATAATTGTGAATCAGTCAAGATAGATAAGAAAACCGGTAAAAGTGTAGCATAAATCGGATATGAGTTATATCGGATTTTGTATGAAAATGTAGCAATTTGTACCTTTAAATAAAGGAATTATGATTTTACGAATGTTGTTAATTGTATGCATCTCAACTACTTACTACTATCATAAATGTTGTATTTTCAATTTACACAAAATCGATTCTTGTCCGATTTCAGCAAAAGTCAATTGGTATGGATGAACCACTTACTGATGCTGAAGGTTTCCCCCGGGCTGACATAGATATTCACTCTGTGAGACATGCCAGACATCAGATCATATGTGAGTATTTGTACTTGTTTGTAAGTCATTGAATTACCTGAAACTTACAAATTCGAATTTAGTAGTGGTTGAGGAGTTATATTATGATGTTTAGTTTTCTTCTTCTTCCATTGTCAATGCAGTGTCACATAAGCAGCATACTTGCATCCATTAATTACTATATACAATTGTTGGGAGGGTAGTCAGGGTACCCAACTTTTAAAAACAGAATAAAGTCTTTATTCCCAGAATTGCTGATGGAGGCGATACCAGCCTTGAAACCTTCCGAGGTGGGCACAGTTGACACTGACAGCTAGTGATTTTTTCCACCCTTTTGTGAATGGGTCCGGGGCCCGTAGAATTGTGAAAATAGCGTCGAATTGCCCATAATTGTGAATATCATAGTTTGCTTAAAATAAAAAGATACTGATTTACATGACCTCATGTAGTACACTACAGGCTAGCAGTGTATTCATCTATAGCATAGCAGTTAAAAATACTGTTAGTCAGATTGATCAACATTCATAAACAAAACCCTGAACATAAAAAATGTGAATTGTGAATTTTAAGCCTGGTTTTTGTGAAAAAAACATACTTTTGGTGATTGTGAATAGGGCAGAAATAAGTCAGACTTTGCTTTACAATGTACTTAGCCAGTAATATGATTTACAGGTTTACAGAATGACCATAAAGCTCTGATGGATGAAATAGAAGAAGAACTATACAAGATACATGCTGAAGCTAGACAAGCCAAACAGGATTCTAAAATCGAAACCACTGAGCAGCAAGCACAACCTGTATCACCTTTAAGAGAAGCTTTTGGTACTGTAGTCAGTATTGATGGGGGGTCGCCAGCTGAAAATGCAGTGAGTGGAATACTAATATTTGCTAATATATCTAAATATTATAATTTCTATTTTAGAAATTAAAATTCCAAAATTCATAAATTTTACACCAGTTTCAGCTTATTGGAAAATTCAATATGCTTTCAGTAGTTTTCGTCAACAATTCTCATTGGTTAGAAAAAGGTTATTCTTTTAAATGAGTACGTATGGTTCTTCTGTAAATCATCTATGTTGGTATATCAATGTACTTGGACAGACATTAGAGACAATGAAAGTACAGAAATTGAAACCACCATATACAAATTTAAAGGTCATATTTTGAACAAGCTATTGAACTGACACAGGCTGATGAACTGACACAAGCTCTTGAACTGACACAAGCTATTGAACTGACACAGGCTATTGAACTGGCACAAGCTATTGAACTGACTCAGGCTATTGAACTGACACAGGCTATTGAACTGACACAGGCTATTGAACTGACACAGGCTATTGAACTGACACAGGCTATTGAACTGACACAGGCTATTGAACTGACACAGGCTATTGAACTGACACAAGCTATTGAACTGACACAGGCTATTGAACTTACACAGGCTATTGAACTGACACAGGCTATTGAACTGACACAAACTATTGAACTGACACAGGCTATTGAACTTACACAGGCTATTGAACTGACACAGGCTATTGAACTGACACAAACTATTTAACTGACACAGGCTATTGAACTGACACAAACTATTTAACTGACACAGGCTATTGAACTGACACAAACTATTGAACTGACACAGGCTATTGAACTTACACAGGCTATTGAACTGACACAGGCTATTGAACTGACACAAGCTATTGAACTGACACAGGCTATTGAACTGACACAGGCTATTGAACTGACACAAACTATTTAACTGACACAGGCTATTGAACTGACACAGGCTATTGAACTGACACAGGCTATTGAACTGACACAAACTATTTAACTGACGCAGGCTATTGAACTGACACAAACTATTGAGGTGACACAGGCTATTCAACTGACACAGGCTATTCAACTGACACAGGCTATTCAACTGACACAGGCTATTTAATGCATTCAACCTTTTCAAACTGTATGATAGGTATTTTGTTTGGTTTAATCTTATACTATAATATTGTAATAAATACATTTTTCCATACTTATGTATTAAGATACCGGTAGGTAAAATTAATGAAAATTTGCCATGTCACATTGATTTACAATACATACATTATTTCCCAGTCCCTAATTATCAGTGTAGGTTCTGTTTATAAATTATCAATATGTATAGTTGGAATTATTGTTGAAAGAAGAAAGATTTAAAAGTAAGAAGCTTTGTGTTATCATCTGGCACTGTGATCTTATACGGCTTCCATCAAATTCAGCATAATAACACGATATGTTTGATGATTTTCATCAATATTAATTTCAATATTTATTTCCATGACAGAAACATTTTGTTTTTGCCAGTAATATTTCCCAGTTTACCTGTCCTCTGGTACGGTAATATTTCTGTCTTTCGCATAAACTCTAATGCTGTTTTTCTACATATATTTATTGTATACAAACAATATGTGAATACTTGTACATTTTAGGGCCTGAAAGTGGGAGATGGAGTCATCCAGTTTGGGTCTATAACGGCTGAAAACTTCCAGGGTGTACAGAATATAGCCTCTGTAGTTCAACATTCTGTCAATGTATGTTTGTTTGGTCTCATTGGTCTCAACAATTGTTCAAGTTAATTGGATTTCTTGAAAAACTTGACTATATGTTAATAGTGGAATTTTAAACAATCTGTATGGTATAAAATTTCACTCAAGCTCAATATTTTGGCCACACTGGGCCTTTATCAAGAGCAAAGAACACAATATTTCACAATATCAATACCATTTACTATATTATTTATAGTTATTATTTGTGTTCTTTGCTCTTGATGTGTGGCCGAAATATTGAGCTTGAGTGAATATTTATACCATACATTACATTAGAGCTTCAACGATTCAACTGTCAACCGATTCGATTTGATTTGATTTCGATTAAAAAAAATCTTCTTGTCAAAAACTACTGACCCAATTTCTACAAAATTTCATGCAAATGTTCTATTGGTGACCCTGTACCAAGATTGTCCAAATTGTTTGACTCATAAAACATGGCTACCAGGGGAGTGGGTCACTTTCCTGATATGTATTACATTATAGTTTAAGTTACAGTGATACTCTTAACATGCTGGAAATCAAAGCTGTTACTAACTTTTCGATAATATTTGCTTTGACAAAATTTTGCACCCTGTGAACCGGGACCATTATATCAAGTTTTTCATGTGCTCGGGGCCATGTTGACCCCCTTTTTTAGTTTTGACTCGAAAAAAGTCGTTGCCAGTAGGCGTGGTCTCAGATTAGCAATAAAGAGCCATGATGGCCCTCTTGTTCTGTAGTAAAAGTAAGGTGAATAGTTTCCAGTTTTAAAACTGTTGGAATTTAAAAAGGAATCTATTGATTTTATCATTAACAAAAATACTGAAATTAGCCACTTTATAAAATTTGACAAAACGGTGATTGGACTCGTATTTTCATCTATTGAAGACCATTGACATAGTTATTAGATAATTAGCTTAATTACTTGTGTTTTCAGACTTCACTTACTGTAGTTGTGAAACGAGAAGACTCAGAAATAAAATTGTCTCTCATCCCATCCAGATGGAAACCTAATAAAGGATTAATAGGGTAAGAAAAAGATGTCAGAAACATTTAATATGCAAAGGGAGCATACTCTGTTGCACAGTGTCAAGTTAAATTCAAGTTGTCTCCCTTGCATAATAATTTTTTGTTTTTAAAAGCATTTAAAACATGACAAATTCTTGTAGAACAATTCGTTATTTATGTTTTATCCAATAATGTATGCAATCGATTATACTTGTATGTAATGAAAATCGCTATTCAACTGCTACATTTTCTTAGTAAATTGACTCATATTTTTTTGTACCTTTCCATACGCAAGATGCCAACTGGCTTGTACTATGTACTACTCATATGACTTGACTGGCAAGTTGAAACTGATAGAAATCTATGGAATCTGTATGGTAGTTGAAGGCAAATTCTGCTGTCTTTTTTCAGGTGCAACATAAAACCAGTATCAACATCCACATCCAGGTAGAAGATAATACTTGTAGAAACTGGCATACAGTGTATTAGTGATGAGACGCTTAGTTGATCCATCAATACATCATCATGCAAGCAGTCCCGATACTGAATCAATACGTTTTGAGAAACATCTATGTATTGATCAACCATTTTTATTCATATAATAATGTTTACGCTTGTCCATGTGGGCGAGTGTTTTTCTCCAGTTTTAAATCGTTAATCTAATGTTCTTGTGTAAACTTGCCAGAGAACTCATAAATACGTTCGAAAAACTGATGAAAACAAAATGTTCGGTTGAAATTGAAACCGAAAACATGACTATTACACAAGGCAACACACGAAAGACAACTTGGTACGGAGATTTGTTACGATTTTACTTGTTGCAATTGGGTGGAGTGCATAGAAATCATTGTAATTCTATATACAACTTGCATTTGTTTGAAAATTAGTCACATTCCTAAGCAATCTAAACCAGTTGCTGTACAATATTAGATACAAAGTCATCACAATTAATGTTTCTATGTCAAACATTCATCACTGACCATTTTCTACGCAATGACTGACATGAAATGTAATGGAACTAATTTATTATTCCAGACTTTTCTCGGCCTGTCGGAAGAAGAACTGCAAGTTTCTGTCAATATTAACGTAATAAAAACATTTGGACCCGAGATAATAACGGATACTTACACTCGGCACTCAGATTATATAATTTCCTCTTGTGAGTCTGATAGCGACTTGTATTGAATGTGAAAAATATATGAAAGTGTAAAAAAAGTTGCTGAATATTCTCTGTGGCCCGTTGTCATAGAGATTTGAGTGCAATACGAGATCTGGGATTAATAAGTAAGTCTGACTGGAGTATGGCACTAAATCTCAATAATTACTCAAACACCGTAAAATCTCAAAGAAAATGGATCAAAATGAATACTCAGCACTCATTTGACATGTTCATGTATTTTCCTCACTCAAATTTCCACTGTCATACTTGTAAGAGTAAATTTAAGATTTGAGTGCTGAGTGCTGTGTATCTGTTATAAATCCCGGGCCTGGGGCTGAGAGTTGACTCCTTTTAATCACTTTCTTTTTGTTCTTGACAGGAAATAAGTATTGTGAAGTATATATTTTTAGCTAATGCTTTTATATTTCCTTACCATTAATGCTAACAAGTGTAGCATTGGAGCATTTTAGTTATTCTTTATGATATATAGTGATACACATGGTATCGTGAGAGGTGTATCAAGATACGTATTGTATCAAGTTATGTATTGTCTCACCCATACGATGTATGAGGTTGTCATTTTATAGTCATGAACAGGTGTAAAAAGTTCCCTACACATTTCATAATGTCGTTAAATCCACCATGTATAAATGCATTTTCATGTATTTTGTGTTTTGAAGACAATGTTGAGTCAGTTGTTGGTGTTACATGATGTTCAAATTTCTTCTATTTTATTTTCATAATAAGTACATGTATCTTCATTTATGAAAAATTTACCCCATGTTTATGTATACACACTGTGACAGGATGAACACTGACAGAGTCCGTTCTTCTTCTTCAGTATCCTGTCACTGTTCTTCCTCTTTCAATGCTCCAATACCCTGTGAACATGCTTATGTGTGTGGAAGTCTGGATAGAAAATCATTTTATCTATACCATTTTTATGATGAATTGTTCAGATGTTGTGTTTTATTGGTTAATATTGATCTGTTAAGTCTTTATATATTAATGCTACCAATAATTGTAGTATCAACTTGTTTAAGCTTTTTCTTCATTAAAGCTAACGAATTTCAATATTTGTGTATTAAATGTTGAATAAATGAATTATCGAATGCTAATCAGTTCGTTGTACACTTGTACTGTGTTCGAGCAATTTAATGATGTAACGTACTAAGTACAGTCAAACCTGTCTGTAAAGACCACCCATGGGAACAGCAAAATGTGGTCTTTGTTTACAGGTGGTCTCTATTAACAGATTCAGTATCATTGAAAATGGTCTGATGGGAGATAAAATTGGTGGTCTTTGCAGACAGGTTTTGCAATAGTGGTATTTGTTCGCAGGTGGTCTTTAACACAGGTTTGACTGTACAATTAATAACGCACAAGTTTGTACCTGTGATATGTCTTGTAAATGTCATTTTAGTAAGTTATAAAACTCATTATGATATGAAAAATACCCATTTATTGAAAGAAAGTTTAGCGTTCATCATTGTGTAAAATTAATTAATATCATGTTAAATTCTTATCTTGCATCCCTAGGCAAGTTAATAAATTTGAGAAATCAACAGTTTGCGTTTTTTAATGTACAGAGTATAGATAGCAGCCATCAGGAGTATGCTTACATGTGAGATATTGGTGCTGATGTTGTATAGATAGCAGCCATCAGGAGTATGCTTACATGTGAGATATTGGTGCTGATGTTGTATAGATAGCAGCCATCAGGAGTATGCTTACATGTGAGATATTGGTGCTGATGTGGTATAGATAGCAGCCATCAGGAGTATGCATACATGTGAGATATTGGTGTTGATGTGGTATAGATAGCAGCCATCAGGAGTATGCTTACATGTGAGATATTGGTGCTGATATGGTATAGATAGCAGCCATCAGGAGTATGCATACATGTGAGATATTGGTGTTGATGTGGTATAGATAGCAGCCATCAGGAGTATGCATACATGTGAGATATTGGTGCTGATGTGGTATAGATAGCAGCCATCAGGAGTATGCATACATGTGAGATATTGGTGTTGATGTGGTATAGATAACAGCCATCAGGAGTATGCATACATGTGAGATATTGGTGCTGATGTGGTATAGATAGCAGCCATCAGGAGTATGCTTACATGTGAGATATTGGTGTTGATGTGGTATAGATAGCAGCCATCAGAAGTATGCTTACATGTGAGATATTGGTGCTGATGTGGTATAGATAGCAGCCATCAGGAGTATACTTACATGTGAGATATTGGTGCTGATGGGGTATAGATAGCAGCCATCAGGAGTATGCTTACGTGTGAGATATTGGTGCTGATGTGGTATAGATAGCAGCCATCAGGAGTATGCTTACGTGTGAGATATTGGTGCTGATGTGGTATAGATAGCAGCCATCAGGAGTATACTTACATGTGAGATATTGGTGCTGATGTGGTATAGATAGCAGCCATCAGGAGTATGCTAACATGTGAGATATTGGTGCTGATGTGGTATAGATAGCAGCCATCAGGAGTATACTTACATGTGAGATATTGGTGCTGATGTGGTATAGATAGCAGCCATCAGGAGTATGCTAACATGTGAGATATTGGTGCTGATGTGGTATAGATAGCAGCCATCAGGAGTATGCTTACATGTGAGATATTGGTGCTGATCTGGTATAGATAGCAGCCATCAGGAGTATGCTTACATGTGAGATATTGGTGCTGATGGGGTATAGATAGCAGCCATCAGGAGTATGCTTACATGTGAGATATTGGTGCTGATGGGGTATAGATAGCAGCCATCAGGAGTATGCTTACATGTGAGATAATGGTGTTGATGTGGTATAGATAGCAGCCATCAGGAGTATGCTTACATGTGAGATATTGGTGCTGATGTGGTATAGATAGCAGCCATCAGGAGTATGCTTACATGTGAGATAATGGTGCTGATGTGGTGTAGATAGCAGCCATCAGGAGCATGCTTACATGTGAGATATTGGTGCTGATGTGGTGTAGATAACAGCCATCAGGAGTATGCTTACATGTGAGATATTGGTGTTGATGTGGTGTAGATAGCAGCCATCAGGAGTATGCTTACATGTGAGATATTGGTGCTGATGTGGTGTAGATAGCAGCCATCAGGAGTATGCTTACATGTGAGATATTGGTGCTGATGTGGTGTAGATAGCAGCCATCAGGAGTATGCTTACATGTGAGATATTGGTGCTGATGTGGTGTAGATAGCAGCCATCAGGAGTATGCTTACATGTGAGATATTGGTGCTGATGTGGTGTATATAACAGCCATCAGGAGTATACTTACATGTGAGATATTGGTGCTGATGTGGTGTAGATAGCAGCCATCAGGAGTATGCTTACATGTGAGATATTGGTGTTGATGTGGTATAGATAGCAGCCATCAGGAGTATGCTTACATGTGAGATATTGGTGCTGATGTGGTGTATGTAGCAGCCATCAGGAGTATGCTTACATGTGAGATATTGGTGCTGATGTGGTGTATATAACAGCCATCAGGAGTATGCATACATGTGAGATATTGGTGTTGATGTGGTATAGATAACAGCCATCAGGAGTATGCTTACATGTGAGATATTGGTGTTGATGTGGTGTATATAACAGCCATCAGGAGTATGCTTACAGGTGAGATATTGGTGCTGATGTGGTATAGAAAGCAGCCATCAGGAGCATGCTTACATGTGAGATATTGGTGCTCATCTGGTATAGATAGCAGCCATCAGGAGTATGCTTACATGTGAGATATTGGTGCTGATGTGGTGTAGATAACAGCCATCAGGAGCATGCTTACATGTGAGATATTGGTGCTGATGTGGTGTAGATAACAGCCATCAGGAGTATGCTTACATGTGAGATATTGGTGCTGATGTGGTGTATATAACAGCCATCAGGAGTATACTTACATGTGAGATATTGGTGTTGATGTGGTATAGATAACAGCCATCAGGAGTATGCTTACATGTGAAATATTGGTGCTGATGTGGTGTATATAACAGCCATCAGGAGTATACTTACATGTGAGATATTGGTGCTGATGTGGTGTAGATAGCAGCCATCAGGAGTATGCTTACATGTGAGATATTGGTGCTGATGTGGTATATATAGCAGCCATCTGGAGTATGCTTACATGTGAGATATTGGTGCTGATGTGGTGTATATAACAGCCATCAGGAGTATGCATACATGTGAGATATTGGTGTTGATGTGGTATAGATAACAGCCATCAGGAGTATGCTTACATGTGAGATATTGGTGTTGATGTGGTGTATATAACAGCCATCAGGAGCATGCTTACATGTGAGATATTGGTGCTGATGTGGTATAGAAAGCAGCCATCAGGAGCATGCTTACATGTGAGATATTGGTGCTCATCTGGTATAGATAGCAGCCATCAGGAGTATGCTTACATGTGAGATATTGGTGCTGATGTGGTGTAGATAACAGCCATCAGGAGCATGCTTACATGTGAGATATTGGTGCTGATGTGGTGTAGATAACAGCCATCAGGAGTATGCTTACATGTGAGATATTGGTGCTGATGTGGTGTATATAACAGCCATCAGGAGTATACTTACATGTGAGATATTGGTGTTGATGTGGTATAGATAACAGCCATCAGGAGTATGCTTACATGTGAAATATTGGTGCTGATGTGGTGTATATAACAGCCATCAGGAGTATACTTACATGTGAGATATTGGTGCTGATGTGGTGTAGATAGCAGCCATCAGGAGTATGCTTACATGTGATATATTGGTGTTGATGTGGTATAGATAACAGCCATCAGGTGTATGCTTACATGTGAGATAATGGTACTGATGTGGTATAGATAGCAGCCATCAGGAGTATGCATACATGTGAGATATTGGTGCTGATGTGGTATAGATAACAGCCATCAGGAGTATGCTTACATGTGAGATATTGGTGCTAATGTGGTATAGATAGCAGTCATCAGGAGTATGCTTACATGTGAGATATTGGTGCTGATGTGGTATATATAGCAGCCATCAGGAGTATACTTACATGTGAGATATTGGTGCTGATGTGGTATAGATAGCAGCCATCAGGAGTATGCTTACATGTGAGATATTGGTGCTGATGTGGTATAGATAGCAGCCATCAGGAGTATGCTTACATGTGAGATATTGGTGCTGATGTGGTATAGATAGCAGCCATCAGGAGTATACTTACATGTGAGATATTGGTGTTGATGTGGTATAGATAGCAGCCATCAGGAGTATGCTTACATGTGAGATATTGGTGCTGATGTGGTATAGATAGCAGCCATCAGGAGTATGCTTACATGTGAGATATTGGTGCTGATGTGGTATAGATAGCAGCCATCAGGAGTATACTTACATGTGAGATATTGGTGCTGATGTGGTGTATATAACAGCCATCAGGAGTATGCTTACATGTGAAATATTGGTGTTGATGTGGTATAGATAGCAGCCATCAGGAGTATGCTTTCATGTGAGATATTGGTGCTGATGTGGTGTAGATAGCAGCCATCAGGAGTATGCTTACATGTGAGATATTGGTGCTGATGTGGTATAGATAGCAGCCATCAGGAGTATGCTTACATGTGAGATATTGGTGTTGATGTGGTATAGATAGCAGCCATCAGGAGTATGCTTACATGTGAGATATTGGTGCTGATGTGGTGTATATAACAGCCATCAGGAGTATGCTTACATGTGAGATATTGGTGCTGATGTGGTATAGATAGCAGCCATCAGGAGTATGCTTACATGTGAGATATTGGTGCTGATGTGGTATAGATAACAGCCATCAGGAGTATACTTACATGTGAGATATTGGTGCTGATGTGGTATAGATAGCAGCCATCAGGAGTATGCTTACATGTGAGATATTGGTGTTGATGTGGTATAGATAGCAGCCATCAGGAGTATGCTTACATATGAGATATTGGTGCTGATGTGGTGTAGATAGCAGCCATCAGGAGTATGCTTACATGTGAGATATTGGTGTTGATGTGGTATAGATAGCAGCCATCAGGAGTATCCATACATGTGAGATATTGGTGTTGATGTGGTATAGATAGCAGCCATCAGGAGTATGCTTACGTGTGAGATATTGGTGCTGATGTGGTATAGATAGCAGCCATCAGCAGTATGCTTACGTGTGAGATATTGGTGCTGATGTGGTATAGATAGCAGCCATCAGGAGTATACTTACATGTGAGATATTGGTGCTGATCTGGTATAGATAGCAGCCATCAGAAGTATGCTTACATGTGAGATATTGGTGCTGATCTGGTATAGATAGCAGCCATCAGGAGTATGCTTACATGTGAGATATTGGTGCTGATCTGGTATAGATAGCAGCCATCAGGAGTATGCTTACATGTGAGATATTGGTGCTGATCTGGTATAGATAACAGCCATCAGAACGCAGGTGTTAACTGTATAACGCACTAACCTCTTAAAACAATGGTTAGATTTTTATCACTGGAATGAAGTGTGTCCCTGCCATTGTTAGGACCAATCTGTGGATGATTTCGCTAATCCGTTGAATACATTTGGGGTCATCAGTAAGGTTCACAATTAATACTTACTTTCTTCGTAACGCATCATAGTTTTCAAGCCTTGACTGTTTGAAGCATTTTTAAGCTATTGTCTATCGTATCATGTTATAACTATAAGTATACCAGTATATGCAATATGGACTGAAAGCCTCCAGACTTATCAATACATGATTGTACTTGCCTAATTGATATTCCTGCTGTTGGCAAATTTTCATTTCAGTGATGAAACGCCTATTTTCATTATGCAGACATACTTCTACCATTATTAACTAGAAAATTAAGTGGTTATCATGCTAAAAAATACTAGTAAACTACTTAATTATGATGTATAAATACACAATTTACCCGATTAACCCCATAGATTATCGGCCATATTGATAGGCAAATTTCCTTTAAGTTTATAGGGAATATAATGTAAATGATGATCAACTAATCAGATATGAAAAAATAATTTATTCATTATGCTCATGTGGGCAGATGGCTCATGAGTCAGTTGAAGAGAAAGTGGTTGTCACATGCAAATTATTTTGGTATTTTCTCAATAATCACATATTTGGAAATTACTCCTAAAAGGGCCTATCAGTTTTGCCTATCAAAATGGCTGATGATTAAGAACAAGGGAGATAAATATTGTAGATGTAGGAACTATCTATAACGAACGGACAATCTACGGACAATCTGTTTTAAATAACTGTTAAGTGGATAACGTGATAAATATTTAGTGAAGCACATAATTTTAAGATAACTGTTAAATACATATATATATTGTTAATTATCATGTTATTTTGATACATGTGTATGTAACACATTATGTCGTTAACAGCTGCAAGAAGTATTCCACAATATATATCATATTTACATTTTGAAAAGGAAAAGTTAAAGAAATAAAAATCTTCACAAAATTTGTTAAAGGAAGAATGTATTTCGTCAACTGACACATTACAATCATAATATTTAATCAATATAGCATAACAATGAAAACAATGATATCACACATAATGCAATAAAATCATGAAGTTTAACATGAAATATGAGCTGGATCAATGGTACAAATATGACTGATTATGTTAACCATGCTCATGTATACCAGTTTACATGTTTGCTATGAAACTTACTTACTAGTATAACATTCATGTTTGCCTAATCAAACAATACATGAAGTATTTAGGATATTCCAGTTCACTTGGTATAAGTATACATTGTTGCTCAGTCTGATGATTTTGGTTGTTTTACCATTGGTACATGTAAAAGTGTTCACCTTTTTCATCATTATATAATCATGCTGCTCTACTCACTGACTTGGTTTTTGCCATTTTTGTGAATACACATTAATACATTGGAGTGAAAATGAGGGGTGTTCCAGTATTACATAGACCTTCCCAGTAAGTTTCAACAAAATCTGTGTGTGAATAACATAAGTCTACATTATTCTGGGACACCCCTTGTACTGTTAAATGACTGAAATGGTACTGAAATGGATGTGGTCCCCACACAAATTGATCCCTTTTTGTTATCCTCCTGCCATTCAAAGAATTATAAAGGGGCATAAAGTGTTACCATTGTCTGCCCTTCTGTGCAAACATTGGTTTCCGATCAATAACTCTTGAAAGGATGGGTATATAAAGTTATAAAAACAGAGTCAATGCACACTGTGGTGCCCAAATTTCATGCATTCAATTGGCAGACCCAAGGATTCTTTTCGTATGATTTAACAACAATAAGACAACATGTCTTTGACCAAACCCCGTCTGGACAAACCTCTCCAGTCAGTCTTTGCTAAGGCAGACAAATCCCCTCATAAAAAATCAGGGTAGACAAAACCCCTCCCTTACCATTGGTTTAGTCTAAACAATAAACATATGACAGGCGTTTGTCCTACCTGAAATATTCACATCTTAGCAAAAACGGATGAGACATGAATATCCTACACTCCAAACCTTTCTATTGACCATACGTTAAGAATAAACATGGATTTGTTAATTTTAAAAAAATCAACAGAATGAAGTTTTAAATCATGGTTAACAAGGCTTTTTAGCAATTCATTTAATAATTTTCTAAAAAATATGAGTTACTAGTATGTATAATGGTAGAAATGTTTTAGACTTGTGATTCTCTAGACCCTTGTTTGCTCATTCGTTCAGCGTCTAAATACTCCCACTCTGTTCTGTTTGACAACACTCCATTCAACATTGGTGTAAATGATGTATCAAATCTGGCAAGACTCTGTGAAAAAAATATCGAATAAATCAATAAAACAGTTGAAGTTATACTGCATTATATAGAATATAAAATAGGAGAGAGGAAACAGTGTGTTTAAAAGTTGAACGAACATGAGCATCGAAATCAAACATATTTCAAAGACCATTCACGACAAAAATACCATTGGATGGAGCAGTTTTGGTTTATCAGGTTCACCAACATTTACAAATATGTGTTGTGTGAAATGTTAATAATCTGTGACTTTGTCGAGAACATTTCGTCTCGCGTTCGTCATCTAATTGTTTTTTATCAAGGAATATTCTGACTATTGTTATTTAAGGAAATTATGTATAATGTCTGATTACAGTTAGTTCACTTAAATACGAACATGTCACACGTGCACCACAAGTGCAAGTTACATTATCATTGGGGCTATCTCAGATACTGAGCTAAACCCAATAAACTTTGTTTACCCACGACGGTCAACCTATGACAATACCGCTTTGTTCTTTCAAACAGATAAACTAAAACTAAAGTAAAAAATTAACTCATGGAAAATTGCTCAGCTTATGACAGTAACTGTCCATTGATTGTAGAACAGCCTCGGTCCGAAAGTGGTACATATTTAGTGACTATAGTGAAACAGTACGCATTTTCTTTCAAATAGATAGTTCCCACATTAACAATATTTACCTCCATTGTTCTAAATAATCGGCCATATTGATAAGGCAAATATCCTTAAAGTTTATAGTGAATATAATGTAAATGATGATTAAATAAGATCCAGGTATAAATAACTTATTCATTATGCTCATGTGGGCAGATGACTCAGAAAGTTGAAGAAAAAGTGGTTGTCACATGCAAATTATCTTGGTATTTTTCAACCATCACATAATTTGGAATTACTCCTATAAGAGCTTATCAGATTTGCCTATCAAAATGGCCGATGATTAAGAACAAGGGAGGTAAATATTGTAGATGTGGGAACTATCTATACCTATTACATTCCATTTAAATAGTCTTTTTTTAATTAGATATGTGGTGAGCAGGTTCTCTTTCACATACATAGACACATTATATACTTGATATTGGTGCAGTCCGTTCATAGACTGCAAATTACTCTTTACTCTAATTGATACTGTATGCATACCTTATATAACGGATGACAAATACCGTCTATCCATCCTAATTGTAGAGCCGGAAGTTGGTCCTGCTTCTCTCTGTCCATATGAGCCTTGAATAATATTCAATAATTCTCATATTGTGTGTAATGTCGAATTAAAAGTCTCTAGACGACATATTTCAAACTTCAGTAGATATTAAATATATAAAATATAATAACAAAAATTCGTATTTAATCTGAAGATACATTAAATCTGATTTATGATGTAATAAGAAAAAAAATCCAATTTATTTTTCTGAATGTCTGAGAGAGGAATAACGTGGTAGATAGTTTATTAACTTCATAATGTTGTAGAAAATTATTATTTTTACGGAACTACACAGTTTAATAAATACCGTCTACCTATATGGTATTAAAATTTTGATTAACAAACCGGAGGTTGTATTTTCAGCTCTGACTTCTCTTTGTCACCTTGATCAAAGAACTCTGTCATGACGAGGTCACCAACCTACAGAGAAACAACAGATAGTAGGTTTCAGATAAAAGTTTCAAGAACATGCAAATCGTACAATCTGTTTTGAAATTTAAACTTGGTTGTAGAATATTATGTCCTTTACATAATTATTAACGAATTTTACTACTTTTTAAAAATGTTTGATTAAGGTAGATCGACCTATTTTACATGAATACAACTGAGTATAGTCTCACAACTTGTAAATGTGATTTGAAAAAAGGGGTAACCAAAATAAATCACGACTTATGGAACTGTATGGTATGGGTATCCAAAATGCACCATGATTTATAGGCCAGTGAAAAAAATCATTGGAAAAAATTGCACAGAAATAATTTTGGTGGATTTGTGTCATATAAGGCACCACATAATGTGATTTTTGGGGTAAAATGGTTGAACATTTAAATAAAAATAGGAATTTCTGGAATTCGCCTATAACTATGTTACTGTACTTAATAGATATGGTATTACAGTACAAAATACCTAAAGTATAGAAACATTGTATCGTGTGAAATGTGATTTTTGGGGTAAAACTTTAACAAAATATAACAAAAAAATGGGACTTTTTGAAATGTGCAAATTACTATGTCAAATTTTGCAATAAAACTACCAGAATTACTTTATTTAACAGATATTATTTTACAGTACAAAATACTTTAAATAAAGATACATAGTATCGTGTTAAATGTGGTTTTTGGGGTAAAACTGAAGAAAAATAACAAAAAATGGGAATTTTTGGAATTTGCCTATAACTATGTCAAATTTTGCAACAAAACTACCAGAATTACTGTATTCAATAGATATTATATTACAGTACAAAATACCTAAAGTATAGAAACATTGTATTGTGTGAAATGTGGTTTTAGGGGTAAAACTTTAAAAAAATAACAAAAAATGGGAACTTTTGGAATCTGTTAATATACTGTTCATTTTAACTATAACATTTTCAGAACAGTTATTTTGAACGAATGTTATATTGCACAATCAATAACATAAATTATAGAAACAGTTTATGATGTAGAATGAAATATTTATTTGTAAAATATTACAAAAACATAATGATACGAATTTCTGGTATAATTTGATGTTAACTGATAAAAAAAGAACAGTGAAACTCACAGAAATGACATAAGATAAATGTTATCTTTCAAATTAACATATGATAATATAATGCTAAAATATCAAACAAGAAATGTGGTTTTGAGGTAAAAAGTGCTGAAAACATAAATGGAAATGCTAATTTCCGGAAACCATATTAATTTTGATCACAAAACAATTAAACAAGCCCAAAATATGCAACATTTTGATATTTCATGTCTTATACTAAAAGTGAATTTGCACAAATACTATACTTTCATAAAAGTGACTTAAACATTTTTACTTTGTAAAATATGTAATATTGGTTCAAAAAGTTCACATACATGAAACTGTGTATTTAGCTGATTATAGAAGCAATGTCGGTGTCTTAATGCAGCATAAGATATGCACAATGTTTTTGTCAAATGCCAAATCTGGGCTAATTCCAATCTCACAGCTATCTCATTTGCATGTTAAGCAGGCTGAACTACATTCAAATCCAATATTCTTGTAGCTGCATGCTACTGTACGGCAGCCAGTTTGACAAGTGCACCGTACAACTTTCATTATGTGAGCAGGAACTGGCGCTCTTCCAGTTGACACTGGATATAGTTTGTTACCAACTAGTTCCCAACCCGATTCTAGCGGGTCCAAATCATCATGTCCTTTCCAGTCCTGTATTTTAGAAATACCCACAATCTATGGTACATAGATGCATCAGACATAGGTGGTAGTTTTTTTTGGGTCCACATAAATTATTGCAACCTTTTCAACAAACGTAAAAATGCATACAATGTTCAAACTTTGCCCCAACTCCCCTTCATATATGCAAACTAATGCTTGTTCCCCTGACCGTGTTCTGGCCTCCTTGGAAACTACATCTGGACTCAGATGAAAGATTTGTGTAAAAATATTATTTTCCATAATGCAATTCTTGGATGTGACACCACGTCAAAATTGTATGGTTTTGACAAAGGGGTCGCACTGAAAAGAACCAGCATTTTCGCAATGCAGCATTAGTCTTTGATCTCGGTCCACATGACGTTTCCAAGGAGGCCAGAACACGGTCAGGGGAACAAGCATTAGTTTGCATTTATATAGGGGAGTCGGGGCAAAGTTTGAACATTGTATGCCTTTCTAAGTTTGTTGCAAAGACCTCAATTTATGTGGATTTATGTTACAAATAAATATTACATTCCCCATCATAAACTGTTTCTATAATTTATACTATTGATTTTGCTATATAACATTTGTTGAAAATTACTGTTCTGAAACTTTTATAGTTAAAATGAACGGGAAATTAAGCGATTCCAAAATTTCCCATTTGTTTTAGTTCTACCCCAAAAATCACATTTCACACGATACCATGCTTCTATACTTTATGTCTATTAAATACAGTAATTCTGGTAGTTTTACTGCATAATTTGACATAGTTATAGGCAAATTCCAAAAATTCCCTTTTTTTGGGTTATTTTTTAAGTTTTACCCAGAAAAATCTCATTTCACACGTTACAATGACTTATAGAACTGTATGGTAGGGGTATCCAAAATGTACCATGACTTATAGAACTGTATGGTAGGGGTATCCAAAATGTACCATGACTTATAGAACTGCAGGGTAGGGTATCCAAAATGTACCATGACTTATAGAACTGTATGGTAGGGGTATCCAAAATGTACCATGACTTATAGAACTGTAGGGTAGGGTATCCAAAATGTACCATGACTTATAGAACTGTATGGTAGGGGTATCCAAAATGTACCATGATTTATAGAACTGTAAGGTAGGGGTGTCCAAAATGTACCATGACTTATAAAACTGTATGGTAGGGGTATCCAAAATGTACCATGACTTATTGAACTGTATGGTAGGGGTATCCAAAATGTACCATGACTTATTGAACTGTATGGTAGGGGTGTCCAAAATGTACCATAACTTATAGAACTATATCGTAGGGGCATCCAAGATGCACCATGACTTGCCGACTTTTCCCACGGTAAAAAAATATCTTTTTTTAAATTTAAGTTTAATCAATATTATTGAAATATTAACTGAATAAGTATGCATATATATATCGCACTGCTATGTAACAATGTGAAAATGTACATGTATACGCATGCCGAACATAGTATATTACTATCACTATAAAAGACGCGCATAACGTATTCTAGCTCTATGTGTCTAGAATGTCATGGTTTGTTTATGGTCCAGATATATTGCACTAGATGTGAGACAGAAGCCAATAACTGAGACATACTGACCCAGACTCATTTTAAATATCACTAACGTCCACACTAGGAATCATAAAAATACATAATAAACTAGTTATTTCAGTTATTTCGTAGAAATATAATTGTACTAATAACGTACGATGTAAGGTTTCTAATCAGTTATTATAACCATAGCAACGAATCTGTACAAGTGACTAATATTACGGAAACTTGCAAAACTACCTTCCTGGAGACTTCCCAGGGTTTCGTTATGGCCCCAATGTCACACGTGGTCATCAGTATACTTCTAAACACTTCTCTCAAGTCTTTGTCATCCCAATCTATTTTACCTTCTTCCACCATAGCAAACCACGTGCTGCGTACTCTATGAAAAAATCATTTCATTAACAAATACTGAAAATACAACACTACTTGGAGGTTGTCATGAACATCTTCCTCAACATTCTTAATATAGTGAAACGCATCGGGACATATATCTTCTGGCAGAAATTCTTATCTAGCACCCTTCAGCATTACAATATTGGTGTTGGTTCAATGTGATGATTTCAAGAACTACATTCATAGCGGCGACAATCTTGCTAATTTAGTTCCATATTAAACCAATGTTGACAAATTGATATTGAGAAACATGAGTAGTATTTAATTGAATATCGAATTCATCATTAGAGAATAAACGGGCAACTATGACATAATTGATATACCGGATATACGGTCATTGTTAACAAAACAACAAATTACTGGTCAGGTAAAGCACAATGGGACACAAACTTCCTATGTGTTTTTTATCGCACTTTTCTTACAAACTACCATTATTCTTTCGTCAAAAACAAACATATTTATACCGGTCTTTTCATTGCTTAAATATTCATTACGCATTGGCGTCATATGCAGAAGATAATTACATTAGTTCATAAATAAAATGTAATGGACCTTAAATTACATAAACATCCATTCTCAATGAAACTGCCAAAATGGCTAGAGCTGAAAGTCAAAATGAAAGTTTCTGTTTAGTGATAATTTACATTTTATTTCGAATTTGAATCCTTTGAGGACGTTGTTTTATATGTGCAACCATACAAGTCTCAATATTTTGCAACCTGTAGCAGTTTAAAGAAGATGGGCATTATTGTATATGTTCTTTACGGTATAAACGTATACTTCAGCCTTACACAATCAAAACCTATTAAAGCTAACAAACCTCTACCCAGTTTGTATGTGAACGAATAATTGAGAATACATACACATAAATATAGGTAACATCTACATGATTATCCTGTCATATGAACATTGTTTGATCCTACATACCAAAAACACGTTAAAAGGACAGTAGCTATGCTATAGATTTTTCTTTTAGATAGGAAACATAATATTATGATAATACTCTCAAAATGACTTAATAGCCCCATACAAGGATAAAATACCAAAATGAAATTAATCCTATGACCAACCAACCAATATAGAAATGTTGGTCATCTCGTGTTTGTAAGATAACCGTTTGTCACGTAAACTACACCTAATTATATGTTTCCACAAAATGGTCAAGTGACGAGTCTAAAAGAAAATGACTTGCGTAAATTATCGGTACATGTTAACAATTACACACTAAACAATTTGCCACCTTCATACTAAACAATTATTTTGCACAATTCAGCAGAATTTTAAAATGTCACGTAAACATAATGATGTGTTATTAAATGGCGCCTTGTGTATCGTAATGATCTTATATGAACATAAAACGTATCATTTAAGTATCAACTCGTTAAATACCAGTAATTGGACTGTACTTATAACTTTACGATAGTGTACAGTGCTGTTTCATTATATTATTCTGCCCGAAATAATTGTCACGTAAACTACATACTTAAAACAAATCCAAGAACACACAGTTCGTAAATATAAAAAAAGAATGTGTAGCTCAGGGAATGTCACATTCACAAAACAACTATAACGTGAACATTTTTGATGACAATAAGTTAGCCATTTCTCTCAAGTTATAAGTTTTTTGTGTTAATGGTTTTACTTTTCTCGCACCATAATCGTCACTTTTTTAAGACAATGGTGTTAACAAAATAAAAGCTGTCATGAACTTGTGGTGACATACGCAAATAGATTAGTTTGAATACAATTTCGCCAAATCTCAGCATGAAATAAAATATCAATTTTCATATAAAGCGTACTTATTATTGAAATGGATGGGTCAAAAGCTAATATGACTTACAATTATACGCCAGCGTATTTTTATTAAATGTTGAATTTAAAAATGTTTGTGAATCATCAGCATATTTGAAGTTTACGTTACAATGAGAGTATTATACGTGACTGTCTTTATCATTGCGTGTTGCATAAAATGGTTTACAATTTTGATTTGAATTGAAACTATTCATCAATTGTCCACATTCATGTTTCATATGTGTGCTTATAAATACACACATACACAAGAAATGGCTTCGAGTCAACTGATAACTGTCCAATGGCCCTACTGAGCTTATTGTTTTCTATTAACGTGTTTACAATGTTAAAACAAACTAATATGGTTCCTTCGTCTACGTATTCATCATATAATCACGTGGGGTAAAAGAAACGATTATTGTTGCGTCAAAATCCACTTTGATAGATATTAATGCAACATAAGGTTTCATCACGTAAGGTTACATTTTATATGATGTAATCCATTTTCATCAAGACAAAGAACAAGTGAAGCCTGGTGCTTACATCAATGTTTGATAACATGTAGGGAACAGATTCACAAGCATTTATTTTATTCGTACTTATATATACTTCTTAATATGACCGTCACGTAAAGATACGAGTTTAAAATCCCCGTGTTGTCATTTTTCGTTTTGAGCAGATCTGGAGAATGTACCGACACATCTGCCTAATAAATGTAGTATTTATAGAGAATGTGTTTCAAACACAACAAAATAAGAGGTTTTTAATCAGCTTAAGAGCATTCTTTGGTCGATGAGCTTGAGTTTCAAAAAAGATGTCACGTAAAATCGTAAAATTTACGACCCCTGTAACATCACTTTGTTGGATTATAGCTTTTTATAGTTGAGAAGTGTATGGAACTAACATTTACCAGGAAGTCTTTATTACATTCACTTTACATATAAGTAGTCACATTTCTGTTTAATGTCCTGTTTAAGGGTTAACTAATATATTGAAAGTTTAAAGTTAGGGTTGCTATACTACATTTGAAAGGGGGTCAGTCTTTTCATGGGGTTGAATTGTATAAGATATGTTAAGAATGAGCTTTTTCCGCGTTACCAGTTTGTATTGAATCAAAGTATGCTTTTGATTTCTGTGCTGATGTTACTGCTAGTTCGAAAATGTGAAGAATAAAGCTGTGACATGGTTTTGGCAGTTTCATTGAGAATGGATGTAAATATTTTTTTCAAATTTGCATTTTATCAAAGCTTGCATGCCGAGGCGATAATACTCGTCCTAATTGCCAAAAAAACAAGAGGAAATGGAATTTTAAGAAGACATTTCATACTGAATCTGCGTAGCTTTTTTATAATAATGAGTTGTTTTAGCAGTGCAGTGATTTGTCTTCAGCGCTCAAGTGATAGGAAATGAATGTGCATGCCCTCGTTTATCCCCTCCAAACGATCAACATAAAACTAGTGTTTGATTCATTTTGGAGAACATGAATTGTTTTTATTGATTGAAAGTTTTTAACACAAGAATTTCACGACAAAAATCTGGGGAAATCTTTGAAATGCCAGCTGCAATTCATTTGATAATGGCGATGTTTTTAATCAGGCACATACAAAGAATAAACACGCACGCTTTTTGGCGTCTAAGAATGTAAACATTATATACAAATCATAATGATAAGTATTGATACGTTATAAACCAAATGACAACTTAATAACAATCGTGATTATAAATAGACTTTGGACGAGTCCATACAAATCTCGGTGGTGGGTGAAAGGTTTCCTCGAAATAAATATGTATTGATATTAACCAAATGATTGTTATTTCTTTCACCAGTGAAGGCATATTGGAATTGACAGCTATGCCACTTAAAAAATAATCCATTCTCAACATGATTACCGGACAAATGAAGACAGCGTAAAGAGCTGTTTCGTCAGTTTACATACAATGGACGCGTCCAAGTGGTTGCGTGGAAATCAATTTATTGTTGTGGAATAAAACCAATCTCAAAGTTTTCAAAACTAATTCAATTCCCTTGATGTTTGAGCAATAGGACACTGCTGTAAATGAATTATTATTTACATGCTATGAGATAGGAAGTCTATATCATGTAGATCAATAAAAATTCACTCAAACTATACTTGACGCCATTAAAAACGCAACTATTTGAACTATGCGTCATTTTGTAGTACCAACTGTCAAAAGTGTGTTACAGTTATCTATGTATTACTTCTTGTTCAAAACTTTATCAAAATCTAGATCAATTGTTTTGTTCTCATTATTGATTCATTTTATGAAATTACGTTTGAGAAATAAAGAATAGTTTTGCCTTTGTAATGTCACTTTATCTATATGCACAATTTTCCGCTGCGTTTTTAATGGCGTTAAGCATATAACATAATTTGACCATGAACTTTGTTGATATGTAAAAACATGGCTTTTTAATATGAATCCCAAACATTGCCATGGTTCTGTTTACAAATTACTTACTGAATATGCAAGGAGAGATCAGTGGCAAGAATTGCATGTTTTAACAAATTAATCACTTTGCTGTAGTCCTCTGACGAGAAATTGCTGAATATATTTGTGCCCTGAAATAAAGGTAAATCATGCAATGTGCAATGTTGTCTGTAAAATGAGACGATTTCAATTGAAACTCGTAAAAGGATGTTCAAGGAGTGAGCTTGGTTCACATAGACCTAAAATTATGTACAGACAATCTCGCCATTAATATGTCATTTATTGGATAGATACGCTATAAAGTGTGGAAACGCATTGTTCATGACGTCATTTTTGCTATTGAAGACAGTCGAAATTGCAAACAAAGCTTTTATTCCAAGCATTTTGCGATTGAGTGAGGCCGACCGAGGGTAGACGTAAGTATGCCGGGAAGAATGCTCGTTATTTCGTAAAAATCCGTACTGAAATAAAAAAGTTGCGAATGCAGACTATTCGGATGGCCTAAGTAGCAAATATCACTCCAATACATCATGTAATTTCCGCGCACAGATACGCTACGCTTAATGTTATCATTTGCATGGTGTCTATAAGAAAAATATATGATTTTCTCAAGTTCCGAAAAGAAAATGTATAACCTTTACTACATGCAAAATAACGCGGCGTATCTGATGCTGATGTTCTAGCCATACCGTCCCTCTTTTGCCGCCATATTTAGCTACGTAGCAAAACATGACAACACGTGGCCACAACGTGACTAAACGTGGAACAATGTGTCGAAAACGTGATCAATGTACTGGCGTTTCTTCACGACGTACTACAATGTAGCAACAACGAGGCCAGAACGTGGATACAACAAAGCAAAAACGTGACTCATTGATCATAACGTTCTGTTGCGTTTTCGGCGCAGCCGTACTAACATGGTTTTGCTAGGCAATTTCTCTTCAACCGAACAAAGTTTGTAACATTGACGCGGATTGGTTAACATTCTCGATAAAGGTTACGTTAATTACTAAAATACACTCAATTTCGGTGAATTTACCGAAATCCACTGACTTTTGCTGAATTTACCGAAATCCATTTTGGATCTGGAGTGACCAGCAAGCGTAAAATCTCGGCCGGGTCTTATCTGAACGTGGCGGACGCGCACCACGAAGCTTCAGTATGGTGGCAGCTATGCACAACGAGGAACAACGTGGCAAACGTGTCGTCAGCGAGCATAGAGCATGACGGCAGCTATGCACAACGAGGAACAATGTGGCGAACGTGTCGTCAGCGAGCATAGAGCGTGACGGCAGCTATGCACAACGAGGAACAATGTGGCGAACGTGTCGTCAGCGAGCATAGAGCGTGACGGCAGCTATGCACAACGAGGAACAATGTGGCGAACGTGTCGTCAGCGAGCATAGAGCGTGACGGCAGCTATGCACAACGAGGAACAATGTGGCAAACGTGTCGTCAGCGAGCATAGAGCGTGACGGCAGCTATGCACAACGAGGAACAATGTGGCGAACGTGTCGTCAGCGAGCATAGAGCGTGACGGCAGCTATGCACAACGAGGAACAATGTGGCAAACGTGTCGTCAGCGAGCATAGAGCGTGACGGCAGCTATGCACAACGAGGAACAATGTGGCAAACGTGTCGTCAGCGAGCATAGAGCGTGACGGCAGCGAGGCACAACGAGGAACAATGTGGCGAACGTGTCGTCAGGGAGCATAGAGCGTGACGCCAGCGAGGCACAACGAGGAACAATGTTGCAAACGTGTCGTCAGTGAGCATAGAGCGTGACGGCAGCTATGCACAACGAGGAACAATGTGGCAAACGTGTCGTCAGCGAGCATAGAGCGTGACGGCAGCTATGCACAACGAGGAACTATGTGGCAAACGTGTCGTCAGCGAGCATAGAGCGTGACGGCAGCGAGGCACAACGAGGAACAATGTGGCGAACGTGTCGTCAGGGAGCATAGAGCGTGACGCCAGCGA
Organism: Mactromeris polynyma; assembly: GCA_032209605.1. Classification (NCBI taxonomy): domain Eukaryota; kingdom Metazoa; phylum Mollusca; class Bivalvia; order Venerida; family Mactridae; genus Mactromeris; species Mactromeris polynyma. The sequence goes on along the minus strand of JASFXZ010000030.1, from coordinate 4,937,999 downwards.
GGCACAACGAGGAACAATGTTGCAAACGTGTCGTCAGTGAGCCTAGAGCGTGACGGCAGCTATGCACAACGAGGAACAATGTGGCAAACGTGTCGTCAGCGAGCATAGAGCGTGACGGCAGCTATGCACAACGAGGAACTATGTGGCAAACGTGTCTTCATCGAGCATAGAGCGTGACGGCAGCGAGGCACAACGAGGAACAATGTGGCGAACGTGTCGTCAGGGAGCATAGAGCGTGACGCCAGCGAGGCACAACGAGGAACAATGTTGCAAACGTGTCGTCAGTGAGCATAGAGCGTGACGGCAGCGAGGCACAACGAGGAACAATGTGGCGAACGTGTCGTCAGGGAGCATAGAGCGTGACGCCAGCGAGGCACAACGAGGAACAATGTTGCAAACGTGTCGTCAGTGAGCCTAGAGCGTGACGGCAGCTATGCACAACGAGGAACAATGTGGCAAACGTGTCGTCAGCGAGCATAGAGCGTGACGGCAGCTATGCACAACGAGGAACAATGTGGCAAACGTGTCGTCAGCGAGCATAGAGCGTGACGGCAGCTATGCACAACGAGGAACTATGTGGCAAACGTGTCGTCAGCGAGCATAGAGCGTGACGGCAGCGAGGCACAACGAGGAACAATGTGGCGAACGTGTCGTCAGGGAGCATAGAGCGTGACGCCAGCGAGGCACAACGAGGAACAATGTTGCAAACGTGTCGTCAGTGAGCCTAAAGCGTGACGGCAGCTATGCACAACGAGGAACAATGTGGCAAACGTGTCGTCAGCGAGCATAGAGCGTGACGGCAGCTATGCACAACGAGGAACTATGTGGCAAACGTGTCTTCATCGAGCATAGAGCGTGACGGCAGCGAGGCACAACGAGGAACAATGTGGCGAACGTGTCGTCAGGGAGCATAGAGCGTGACGCCAGCGAGGCACAACGAGGAACAATGTTGCAAACGTGTCGTCAGTGAGCCTAGAGCGTGACGCCAGCGAGGCACAACGAGGAACAATGTGGCAAACGTGTCGTCAGTGAGCCTAGAGCGTGACGGCAGCGAGCATAGAGCGTGACGGCAGCGAGGCACAACGAGGAACAATGTGGCAAACGTGTCGTCAGCGAGCATTGAGCGTGACGGCAGCGGGGCACAACGAGGAACAATGTGGCAAACGTGTCGTCAGTGAGCATAGAGCGTGACGGCAGCTATGCACAACGAGGAAGAATGTGGCAAACGTGTCGTCAGTGAGCATAGAGCGTGACGCCAGCGAGGCACAACGAGGAACAATGTGGCAAACGTGTCGTCAGCGAGCATTGAGCGTGACGGCAGCGGGGCACAACGAGGAACAATGTGGCAAACGTGTCGTCAGTGAGCATAGAGCGTGACGGCAGCTATGCACAACGAGGAACAATGTGGCAAACGTGTCGTCAGTGAACATAGAGCGTGACGCCAGCGAGGCACAACGAGGAACAATGTGGCAAACGTGTCGTCAGTGAGCATAGAGCGTGACGCCAGCGAGGCACAACGAGGAACAATGTGGCAAACGTGTCGTCAGTGAGCATAGAGCATGACGCCAGCGATGCACAACGAGGAACAACGTGGCAAACGTGTCGTCAGCGAGCCTAGAGCGTGGTGGCAGCGAGGCATAAGCGGACTTTTATCTTCGAAACATGACACTATAACCGGGACAGGAACGGGTTCACTAAGTCCATGGCATGGAATTTAGTTATCTAGAGGCTTGAAACAAACATTCGTCTTCTGCAAGGCATTTGCGGCATGTCAGAGCACTAGAGGCAGGTGGCACAGCTTGATGACAGCTTAACATCGCTAGGAATCACTATTAATGTATATATACTTAATTAGGACAACCAACTTATATATGTAACAAACTGGCACACGTGTGACATTATTGCATTCATATGTAAATGTATAAAAAGGTTGATTAGTGATATCTATCCCACAATCAGACAGTCTAACATGTGATTATTGAAGAAAAGACGTTTAACAGCAAGACTCTTTCCATCCACAAGAACCATGACAAAAAATTTGACAATTGGTATCTATGATTTCATTGACTACAAACAACATTGCTATATTCAGAAACACAACTTTTACATAATGGACATTAACAAACTCGAAGCTACGGCCTCAAACCCAGTTCAAACACTCAATGGTTATCTTAATAGTTGTACCGAATGGAACCTTTACATACAGACATAAACATTATCATAAACAGTGCATTGGTTTCAAATATTTTGGCGATGTTCACGACATTCAGGTGAAAGCATTAAACAGTGTATTGATTCCATGGAATTGTCTCCGAAAATGACAATATTGAAACATACCTGATATGTTGATTATCCACAAATTTTACTTATTGTATCAAGAAATGTATACTGTCTCAATATCTGGAGCAGAATTAATGAAAATATAAATAACATTATGATAAAGAGGTAAAGTTTAGTATTTCATTGTCATATACAAGCATCAGCAAAAATATGCTAATATGTTATATATACGTACCTCACTGTTTAATATCATTATAGCATGATTAAAATGATGATGTTCCATCGTTGCATTGGTTCCATATAACTGAGCAATAGCAGAACTTGTTCTGAAAGGAGAAACATTGCTTGCAAACCGAATTTTCACTGTTAAATTATCTAACATATACCACTCAGAGCTGCGGGTGGTTTGTAGAATGTGTATGAGAGAAGGCTGTATTGCTGGCTTACGCAAGGTCTGTGGATCTATAGTTCTACCAAAGTGTCTGGGTCTGTCCAAACAGCTGGAAAATTAATTACCTGACTGTTTATAAATGTGACTTAAAGCTCCATTACAAATTTCTGGTAAAGTTTGAGTAAACTTCTATGTTCGAATTCTCAATCCACTCTATGTACTGATTTGATGTGATGCATACTATTATATAATGTATATTTCGCACTTAGGTTTTGACATTTCTATTTTACCCTGGCTTACCATCCATGGCCACTGCTGTTTATCATTTAGTTTTCATACAAAAAACATCAGGAGGGAGTTTTAAAAAACTTTCACAAGGATTGTTTCGTTTCATCGGGTTTAACGCCTTTTCTCAACGATATTTCAGTTATATACGGCGGCCGTTTCACCTAACCAGTTTTTCCTGGACTGAATTCTTACCAGTACTAACTTACCCTTCCACAAGTAGCCGGCAACTTCTCCACATGTGGAGGAAAATCGACATTTTTGTACTTTCACAAGGAACGAGACAGAAATCAAACATGTGCGTGTGAAATTTTGACACAGATGGAGGAAAAACTAAATATCATTTATCCCCACAGAAACCGATCTGTACTTGTATGTGACTTGCGTAATTGTAAAGTGCCTTCACCGAAGATTCAATCAAACATTGCACGCTTAAAGTCTGCTTTGATAATATTGAAGATAGACAAATCGGGACAACATAACACATTATTATTTCAAATAATCTCATGTTTATACGTAATGCTACAGTAAGTATTCATTTTTTACAATTTACGTTATTATTACTTGTGAATAGGCTTAAGATTAGTTATAGTTGGGAAGCTCATTTATAATTATCTGATGATCAGATGTCTTGTAGTAGTTGCTATACGATCCCATATGTCATTACGAAAAGTAATTGAAAAACTAATAACTCAAGACGATCACATAAGAATATGTTGTTTCACTATTTCTCCCTTGATTTTCAATTGTTGTAGGACTACTTCGTCGAAGACAGGAAAGGATAAAGCCGTATGATTAAATCACATAAGTCTGGAGGCCATCTCCTTACTGAGATGTCTCGCGTGAAACATGACACTATGATAAGCTTTTCATATTTTGGCTGTGAAATATTGTCTGGTACAGGCACGAAAATTAGATATTATTTTATTGTTACTTAATTCTTACTTCTGTTGGAAAGCATTATTAGTCCCTCTGTGATCTAGATCGTGACATAGACATCCAACAATCAGTGCCAGGCACTCCATCTTGTCCAGCAGTATACGAAGTTTGCATTTCTAAAATGAACAGCAAAACTATATTCGAAACATTTTCAGACTATGTTAAAGGGAAATGGAAATCAGATAAGCATTCTATGGCATTCTAAAATCCACTCCGAGGTAAACGAACAGTGTTGGTTTTGTTACTAATATATTAAGTTAGTGTTCATCCCGCTTAACTGCATTTCCATTTGTTCATTTACATCTACGCTTAATAACATTATACATAATGAAACATTTGTCTACTTGAAAGTAATTGTATTTTCTGCAGTGAATGCGATTTTTTCATTCGCGTGAAGACTGCTATACTAGTGCTGCATGTTTCACGAACCGGATTTGAAAAGTTTTGCTTGAATCAGGAATTTAAAACCGAATCCAGTTCAACTTCTTAGACTCATTCATAAGTGCCAAGTACATGACTGATTGTGTTCTCAACAAGCTTGCTAAAAGGTGCATGCATATTTGAAACGTTTCTCAGAAACACCCCTATATACTATAATTAAATGCATGCTACAGTGCATAGACTATGAATAATTGCATCATGCTGCAAAATTCAATATAATTGTTTTAATCACTTCATTATGTACTAAGGTAGTGTACAAAGACACGTCATGCATGTTTCATCGTGTGTGGTTTGGTTAGCGTGTAAACTGCCAGTAAATGCAACACAAACACGTGTTGCTAATACAATGTATTAATGGGAGCATAAAACGATTGTGAATTGTTGAAGAATGATATATTTGTTCATCATCAGCTTTCATCTAACATGTTGCCAGTGATCGATGACCATGTGGTACAGTCTGTATTAGTTGTAGAATGATGTATTGTATTCACATACCGGCGTTACGCCGCGACTATTGTTTGCCATCCGAAGGCAATTACAATTTATCATATTTTCGACTTAATACGCGCTTACAGCTAGACTTTATACTATGAATAAATTTGCCCACAAGACGGATCAGCGCTCACTGGTAGTCGGCATTTAAATTATATAGATGAATTCCTCACCATTGGAATTATAGGATCGGAAGCTTTTTATTACTTATACTCACGAGGGATTAATAACAATTTAACATTTTATAAGAGTATCAGTTTGAACTGTTCTGACAACTGAACAAATAATACATATTCAAACATGTTCAATTCCCAATCATACTACATGTATATATATTGATACACTGTGTTTCACAGTGTATAACCCGATATGTATTCCGCCGAGTGCTGCCTCTTCGACAGAGGAAAGCGTTCCAGACAGGTGAGTAGTGGTATTCATTTTGATGTTTCTGTAGGATCTTTTATCGTCTGAACGACGGTGAATATCTAAATTTACTATGAAAACAATACAAAGCGATATCTTTGCGGAATAAAGCTTGTATCGTCCGTTTAAATTTGACATATAGAAAAATATTTAATGATCTGATATTATTTATAAGCAAACTTTCGATGAAATTGCGAGTTAGTCCATCGGCCATTCCCGACTGAAAGTAAAACAGTTGCAAAATATACATGATTTACAAAATATACCACGTCACTATCTCCTTTCAACATGACATGTAAATCAGTATTTAACGTTTATTTACCTGATGACGACAACAATTTAATTATTCAATATTCATAATAAATCTGGACATGTCTTTATTTCACCAATGCCAATTTAATATGTTAAAGCATAGTTGCCCCTAATGGCATTATTTGGTAGGGATGAGTTTGTGGTGACTGGTGATGCTTCTATTTACAAAGAATTGCATTCTGTATGTTACGTCTTAACAAATGCTTAGAGCATCGTTGCTAAAACTAGAACCGGATGTTCCTGCCAAATTGCTATATGACCTACTTAAATGTTCAAGATATCCAGCCTGCATCGTATATGGCGTGTAATTACCTGCATACAAGCAAACATAAGTTGACAGACGTTGAATGCATGCCTCCAGTTGTGGTACGCTACATTTCTGTAATTCTTCTTTACTGTCATCATAAATCTACACAGTGTCTGCAAAGGAAAAGAAATGAACACTGCTGTGAGATTTCCAACCGCTACTTAAGAAAACGTCACATGTGATGTCACTATGTTCAAGCAGGAAACACTATTAACTTCATATTGTCACTTTGTTTTCATATTGCCATATGGGGCAAATATTGCTTACTGTCAGTACATGGTGACGTCACATGTGACGTTTTCTGGAAATGACGTCACTCACATAAGAGGTTGGAAATGTACAGCGACGCTCAAATATACTGCATAAAGTGTACGTGAGCTCCAACATGACGGATATACAGTACTGCCTGAGGGTTACTCCAACACAGGCTGCAACATAAGTTCCTTTCACATAAAGTAAACGGAGGGAGCGACAGAAAAATACATACCAGCTGTTGATGACGGTACCAACACCGCCCACACTACAGCCACACACACACTGGCTGATTGCACACCATCCCCAACTTAAGAGTACAAGTTTAGTGAAAGTAATCTCCCTTGCTACATACCTTGACATTGTGATTGTTTCCCTTTATTCAAATTCGCATGTGCTTGTTGGAATGTATACTTAAAGTCTTTCCCCAATTATTTGGGAACTTCACACTATAAAAATCTGTATAAATCTACGCATCAAAAATCGTGTTCAACTTACATCTAATTCAATTCTAAATGCCTTCACAAGACCCAGATCTTTGAAGATACGAATGCCCGCAATAATCATCTCATCATTCGACAATGAAAAATCGTTGAAACCGAGTTCATTCAGTCTCCATTCCGGTGCCGGTGGTATGAGAGAACTCTACAAGTAAATATGGCAATATCTGTATTGTATTGAGAAGATGATACTGCTTTACTAATAATTGTTTGTAAGCATTCGGATAAACACATGGTTCAACAATGTGTCTAGTGTTCTTGGTTTCTGCAAAAGTATATTTATACTTCAGCTGGTGATCAAATGCATATCTTTTGAAATACAAATGTAATACATTATTTTGAGTCTTTTAAAGAGACAACAAGAGTCTTTTTAAGCATAGTGTTCAGTAATATTGCTAATAGCTTTCAGTGGACACTAAATATTTATAACTCAAACGACACATATATAAGGAAGTGCACTCATTACTAGTATTCCAATATAAAGCAGAAAATATGTTTGCACAATATAGGTATCTATTGATAATTAATGTTGTATGTCTTATAAGTTTATCTATTCATTCTATGTCTAGGTGATCCTGTAATATGCAATGGGGCTGTTTCCTGAACGCAGGTACCCGTCATAAGACCGTAGGTTCCAATGCTCTCAATTTATTTATAAATACCAAAACATTCATCGAAGGACAGGCGTACACAATGACGGGCTAACTGACTGATCGACTGAGCAAAACAAAATACGTGTACTTTTCGATCAGGAGCAAACAAACGAACGAACGAACGAACGAACGAACGAACGAACGAACGAACGAACGAACGAACGAACGAACGAACGAACGAACGAACGAACGAACGAACGAACGAACGAACGAACGAACGAACGAACGAACGAAAGAACGAACGAACGAACGAACGAACGAACGAACGAAAGAACAAACAAACGAACGAACGAACGAACGAACGAACGAACGAACGAAAGAACAAACGAACGAAAGAACGAACGAACGAACGAACAAACAACTGAGTGTTTACCTTAATCTTATCTACTTCTTTATGCTCTACTCCAGCATGGTACGACAGCACCTACAATATTAAACTTGATAAGTCAACTTTCAGCGCTCACGTATGACAAATGAATGTATTCAACACAATTCATTCAAAGATCAATGAATAAAATGATATAGATCGTTTCATTGACGTTGTGATGGATTAAAAGTTAACACAACGTTATTATCCGTTTCCATAGAGACAGATATATATTTGTCAGACGAGGTCCAAGTTATTCTGGCATAACAAATAGAAGACGATGATTTCAACATGTTCTTCATTGTGTTAGTTCGCAAGACGTAGGTCCGGTGTAAAGAATTCAAGCTGCCGCCTAATCAATTCACACCAAAGTAACCTGAGCCCGATTTCATATTACCCCGGGGATAACCTGAACCCGATTTCATATTACCGGGGATAACCTGAACCCGATTTAATATTACCCCGGGGATAACCTGAACCCGATTTCATATTACCGGGGATAACCTGAACCCGATTTAATATTACACCGGGTATAACCTGAACCCGATTTCATATTACCCGGGGATAACCTGAACCCGATTTCATATTACCGGGGATAACCTGAACCCGATTTAATATTACCCCGGGGATAACCTGAACCCGATTTCATATTACCGGGGATAACCTGAACCCGATTTAATATTACACCGGGTATAACCTGAACCCGATTTCATATTACCGGGGATAACCTGAACCCGATTTCATATTACCACGGGGATAACCTGAACCCGATTTCATATTACCGGGGATAACCTGAACCCGATTTAATATTACACCGGGTATAACCTGAACCCGATTTCATATTACCCGGGGATAACCTGAACCCGATTTTATATAACCCGGGGATAACCTGAACCCGATTTCATATTAGCCCGGGGATGACCTGAACCCGATTTCATATTACCCGGGGATAAACTGAACCCGATTTCATATTAACCGGGGATAATCTGAACCCAAATTCATATTAACCCGGGTATAACCTGAACCCGATTTCATATTACACCGGGTATAACATGAACCCGATTTCATATTACACCGGGTATAACCTGAACCCGATTTCATATTACCCCGGGGATAACCTGAACCCGATTTCATATTACCCGGGGATAACCTGAACCCGATTTCATATTACCCGGGGATAACCTGAACCCGATTTCATATTACCCGGGGATAACCTGAACCCGATTTCATATTACACCGGGTATAACCTGAACCCGATTTCGTATTACCCCGGGGATAACATGAATCCGATTTCATATTACACCGGGTATAACCTGAACCCGTTTTTATATTACCCCGGGGATAACCTGAACCCGATTTCATATTACCCGGGTATAACCTGAACCCGAGTTCATATTACCCCGGGTATAACCTGAACCCGATTTCGTATTACACCGGGTATAACCTGAACCCGATTTCATATTACCCCGGGTATAACCTGAACCCGATTTCATATTACCCCGGGTATAACCTGAACCCGATTTCATATTACCCCGTGGTTTGGATTACCCCTCGCTGATTGAGCAAATGTGATAATTTTCAATTATTTGAAATCATGATAAGTTTACCGAATAAAATATTAAGAAATATACATAATTGAAAGTAGTCTCAAATAGGACTCAAACTGCAAACAAGTCAATACAATTTTTATAACACTGCTGATATTGTTGTTGGTGTTGCTGCTACCGTAGCCGTTCTTGCTGCTAGTGTTGTTTTCTCTTGTTATTTTGATACTTAACATTTTTATACCGGTTATCATTCCAGGTCAAGCTGTAACCTTGTGAACATCGTGTAAACTTCAAACCTTACACATGTTAGAAGTAGGAGTAGGTCTTTATCTCAGTGACAATGGTTTGTTTTAATAAGGGGTCCTATGTTTGATGGATATATAGTCCAGCCACGGACGTCACATCTCTATACTGTCGCTGTACAACGAAGACGCGTGTACAATTCGGAGTACAGAGACACGTATGCGGGCCTAATGGATAAACAACAAGAAATGTACATTGAATACAATTATACATACACAAACTCACCTCCAATGCAACCTGTTGTTTTGCCGAAGATAATGCAACATCTTCATATAGTTGAGCATTATTAATTCCGAGTCCACAAAATATAGTAAATGCCTACAAGTGAAACATGTTAAGGAATAATTGTCTGTCTCTTGCAATCGTAATTATACTTGTACATTAACAATATTGTTCCCAGGAAATAACTTTCTGTCGCCTGTAATAATAGTTTAACTGCAGTAATGTCACTTAGTACACCCTCTACTTCCAACAGTTTTGTTCACAATGTTTAGCCATATTTCCGTTAAGTGGATGAAGTCTAGACCCTGGTTGGATTCGTATTTGGAATGTATTTTTTAAGAAGCGGAAGGAAACTAGGCTATGGTTGACTTACAGGAATATGTAAGAAGAAAAACAAATTAAGTTTATTTGCATTACAGTGTACATGTATTTATTTGTGTAAGGTATGACAATTTAAGAAGTAGAAAAGAATTTAACTGGAACCACTACAGAGAACAGTACGGTGGTATAGAGGTGACATGTGTGAAATAGTTATCTCGTGACCACGACTTACTGTTTGTTTGTTTGTTTCATCGGGTTTAACGCCGTTTCTCAACGATATTTCAGTTATATACGGCGGCCGGTTCACCTAACCAGTTTTTCCTGGACTTAAATCTAACCAGTACTAACTTACCTAACGACATTTTTATCAAATTTTCATGGAAGGGTATGACCTGCCGCGACCGAAAATCGAACCCGGATCGCCGGGTTACAAGTCCAGCGCACTAACCACTGGACCACGGCCGCGGCTTGCACGACTTACTGACTCGTAGTAAGTAGCGGGAACGAGATAAACAATAATTTCACACATGGCACCTCTATGCCACCGTACTGTAGTGATTCCATTTAAATGCTATACTTACCTCAAACAATTGTTCGTCATGATCGTCAAATGGAAGTCCATCAATTCTGTTGGTAATTTCAGCTACACCTGATTTAAATAAGATAATTTAACTTATAAAGAAAGTTTATGTGATAATGCTTATACCCATGCTAAGTAACTGTATAATTACCAAACAGACCGCTGTGTCATGTCACAGTTTTTTTCTTATCATTCTTATAAATACCCCCAACTAGTCGTGTGTTTGTATACATCATGTGAGTAAATGTCAAAACATCGTTGAGTAATTGTAATAAGTCACTGGACAATTTTTAAGAAATTGTGGCTTTCTTCACGAGCATATTCAACCGTTTTAGTCTTACGCAGTGTGGGCAACCATGGTTCGTGACGTCAGTTTTTGCTGATGCAGACAGCCGTATTTGCCTGCATTTGAAAATTCATTTTGATGTATCTTTTTAATTTCTTAACAATAATGCAGTCTACGCGTCTTTCGACCCGTGGTCAGCATTCATATATTAAACAGTGTCTTTTTTCATAAACTTCGAGAGTTTTGTTGGTGTAGTGTTTGATAAACAAAAGTATCGTGTAATATATGGACCAGGGGTAGAACTATATAAGCCACGTGGACTGCGCTATATTTCTTAAGAAACAGTCAAGAAATTTAAGTTCCTACTGCATGGAAGTTCGGCTGCCTGTAGCAAAAGTCGCATCCAAACAAGGTGGTTTCCAACGCTGTCATGCGATGTCTGCTTATTAAGATATCAATGCCATGCGTCCCACGTCGCACCAGCAACAGTTCATTTTCACTTAAGTGAAATAATTGAGTGTGCCAACTAGATCAAACAGGTATTGACGAGTACTTATAACACCATAAAGTGGCAATTTACTTCAAACATGAGAGAACTAATAGACAAGTTACCGCTGAAATTACAAATCAATGTGTCACACAAACCTATTATCTGTCCATATCGGTTTCTGATTGGCTTGCATAGGATCGACCTCGTGTGATATCCGCTGACAGCATCGGTCTGGAAAAGGATTGCAAAAAAGAAATGTAAAATGGATGCAGGCTGCTGTCTCCTTATTATGTGTGACAGTAATTGGCCATTATAATTCCATGGCATCGTTGCTTAATACCCAAGTGTCTCTCAAATCATAGCAAAAAAGATGGAAACATTCTCAAATCATTATATTCAGTTGACAGTGACAATACAATTAATTGTATTTCAATTTTTAGAATCCATCGAGGAGATCGTGTGAAGACTGATGCACGCGGTTTTTCTTTGTTTTTTGAAGTGTTCATAGTCGTTTGTATGAACATTTCAACCTTTCAAGCGCAACCGTGATCACTTGAGTGAATGTTTTAATATTTAACAAAGCTTTCTTACTACTAGATTACTACTATAGTCAATGTTGTGCAGGTGTTGTATATATTCAACAAGCCATTGTGACAACTAGACATTGGGTCAATGATGTGTAGAGGATGTATATATTCAACAAGCCATTGTGACAACTAGACATTGGGTCAATGTTGTGTAGGTGTTGTATATATTCAACAAGCCATTGTGACAACTAGACATTGGGTCAATGTTGTGTAGGAGTTGTATATATTCAACAGGCCATTGTGACAACTAGACATTGGGTCAATTTTGTGTAGAGGTTGTATATATTCAACAAGCCATTGTGACAACTAGACATGGGGTCAATTTTGTGTAGAGGTTGTATATATTCAACAAGCCATTGTAACAACAAGATATTGAGTCAATGCTGTTTAGAGGATGTACATATTTAACAAGCCAGTGTGACAACTAGACATTGGGTCAATGTTGTGTAGGTGTTGTATATATTCAACAAGCCATTGTGACAACTAGACATTGAGTCAATGTTGTGTAGTGGATGTACATATTTAACAAGCCATTGTGACAACTAAACATTGGGTCAATTTTGTGTAGAGGTTGTATATATTCAACAAGCCATTGTGACAACTAGACATTGGGTCAATGTTGTGTAGAGGATGTATATATTTAACAAGCCATTGTGACAACTAGACATTGGGTCAATGTTGTGTAGAGGATGTATATATTCAACAAGGCATTGTGACAACTAGACATTGGGTCACTGTTGTGTAGGTGTTGTATATATTCAACAAGCCATTGTGACAACTAGACATTGGGTCAATGTTGTGTAGGTGTTGTATATATTCAACAAGCCATTGTGACAACTAGACATTGGGTCAATGTTGTGTAGGTGTTGTATATATTTAACAAGCCATTGTGACAACTAGACATTGGGTCAATGTTGTGTAGGTGTTGTATATATTCAACAAGCCATTGTGACAACTAGACAATGGGTCAATGTTGTGTAGGTGTTGTATATATTCAACAAGCCATTTTGACAACTAGACATTGGGTCAATGTTGTGTAGGAGTTGTATACATTCAACAAGCCATTGTGATAACTAGACATTGGGTCAATGTTGTGTAGGTGTTGTAAATATTCAACAAGCCATTGTGATAACTAGACATTGAGTCAATGTTGTGTAGAGGATGTATATATTTATCAAGCCATTGTGACAAGTAGGCATTGAGTCAATGTTGTGTAGGGGATGTACAAGCCATTGTGATAACTAGACATTGAGTCAATGTTGTGTAGAGGATGTATATATTTATCAAGCCATTGTGACAAGTAGGCATTGAGTCAATGTTGTGTAGGGGATGTACAAGCCATTGTGATAACTAGACATTGAGTCAATGTTGTGTAGAGGATGTATATATTTAATAAGCCATTGTGACAAGTAGGCATTGAGTCAACGTTGTGTAGGGGATGTACATATTTAACGAGGCATTGGGACAAGTAGGCATTGGGTCAATGTTGTGTAGGGGATGTATATATTTAACGAGGCATTGGGACAAGTAGACATTGGGTCAATGTTGTGTAAGGGATGTACATATTTAACGAGGCATTGGGACAACTAGACATTGGGTCAATGTTGTGTAGGGGATGTACATATTTAACGAGGCATTGTGACAACTAGACATTGGGTCAATGTTGTGTAGAGGATGTATATATTCAACAAGGCATTGTGACAACTAGACATTGGGTCAATGTTGTGTAGGTGTTGTATATATTCAACAAGCCATTTTGACAACTAGACATTGGGTCAATGTTGTGTAGGTGTTGTATATATTCAACAAGCCATTGTGACAACTAGACATTGGGTCAATGTTGTGTAGGTGTTGTATATATTCAACAAGCCATTTTGACAACTAGACATTGGGTCAATGTTGTGTAGGAGTTGTATACATTCAACAAGCCATTGTGATAACTAGACATTGGGTCAATGTTGTGTAGGTGTTGTATATATTCAACAAGCCATTGTGACAACTAGACATTGGGTCAATGTTGTGTAGGTGTTGTATATATTTAACAAGCCATTGTGACAACTAGACATTGGGTCAATGTTGTGAAGGTGTTGTATATATTCAACAAGCCATTGTGACAACTAGACATTGGGTCAATGTTGTGTAGGTGTTGTATATATTCAACAAGCCATTTTGACAACTAGACATTGGGTCAATGTTGTGTAGGAGTTGTATACATTCAACAAGCCATTGTGATAACTAGACATTGGGTCAATGTTGTGAAGGTGTTGTATATATTCAACAAGCCATTGTGACAACTAGACATTGGGTCAATGTTGTGTAGGTGTTGTATATATTCAACAAGCCATTGTGACAACTAGACATTGGGTCAATGTTGTGTAGGTGTTGTAAATATTCAACAAGCCATTGTGATAACTAGACATTGAGTCAATGTTGTGTAGAGGATGTATATATTTATCAAGCCATTGTGACAAGTAGGCATTGAGTCAATGTTGTGTAGGGGATGTACAAGCCATTGTGATAACTAGACATTGAGTCAATGTTGTGTAGAGGATGTATATATTTATCAAGCCATTGTGACAAGTAGGCATTGAGTCAATGTTGTGTAGGGGATGTACAAGCCATTGTGATAACTAGACATTGAGTCAATGTTGTGTAGAGGATGTATATATTTAACAAGCCATTGTGACAAGTAGGCATTGAGTCAACGTTGTGTAGGGGATGTACATATTTAACGAGGCATTGGGACAAGTAGGCATTGGGTCAATGTTGTGTAGGGGATGTACATATTTAACGAGGCATTGGGACAAGTAGACATTGGGTCAATGTTGTGTAAGGGATGTACATATTTAACGAGGCATTGGGACAACTAGACATTGGGTCAATGTTGTGTAGGGGATGTACATATTTAACGAGGCATTGTGACAACTAGACATTGGGTCAATGTTGTGTAGAGGATGTATATATTCAACAAGGCATTGTGACAACTAGACATTGGGTCACTGTTGTGTAGGTGTTGTATATATTCAACAAGCCATTGTGACAACTAGACATTGGGTCAATGTTGTGTAGGTGTTGTATATATTCAACAAGCCATTGTGACAACTAGACATTGGGTCAATGTTGTGTAGGTGTTGTATATATTCAACAAGCCATTGTGACAACTAGACATTGGGTCAATGTTGTGTAGGTGTTGTATATATTCAACAAGCCATTGTGACAACTAGACATTGGGTCAATGTTGTGTAGGTGTTGTATATATTCAACAAGCCATTGTGACAACTAGACATTGGGTCAATGTTGTGTAGGAGTTGTATATATTCAACAGGCCATTGTGACAACTAGACATTGGGTCAATTTTGTGTAGAGGTTGTATATATTCAACAAGCCATTGTGACAACTAGACATTGGGTCAATTTTGTGTAGAGGTTGTATATATTCAACAAGCCATTGTAACAACAAGATATTGAGTCAATGCTGTTTAGAGGATGTACATATTTAACAAGCCAGTGTGACAACTAGACATTGGGTCAATGTTGTGTAGGTGTTGTATATATTCAACAAGCCATTGTGACAACTAGACATTGAGTCAATGTTGTGTAGTGGATGTACATATTTAACAAGCCATTGTGACAACTAGACATTGGGTTAATGTTGTGAAGGTGTTGTATATATTCAACAAGCCATTGTGACAACTAAACATTGGGTCAATTTTGTGTAGAGGTTGTATATATTCAACAAGCCATTGTGACAACTAGACATTGGGTCAATGTTGTGTAGAGGATGTATATATTTAACAAGCCATTGTGACAACTAGACATTGGGTCAATGTTGTGTAGAGGATGTATATATTCAACAAGGCATTGTGACAACTAGACATTGGGTCACTGTTGTGTAGGTGTTGTATATATTCAACAAGCCATTGTGACAACTAGACATTGGGTCAATGTTGTGTAGGTGTTGTATATATTCAACAAGCCATTGTGACAACTAGACATTGGGTCAATGTTGTGTAGGTGTTGTATATATTCAACAAGCCATTGTGACAACTAGACAATGGGTCAATGTTGTATAGGTGTTGTATATATTCAACAAGCCATTTTGACAACTAGACATTGGGTCAATGTTGTGTAGGAGTTGTATACATTCAACAAGCCATTGTGATAACTAGACATTGGGTCAATGTTGTGAAGGTGTTGTATATATTCAACAAGCCATTGTGACAACTAGACATTGGGTCAATGTTGTGTAGGTGTTGTATATATTCAACAAGCCATTGTGACAACTAGACATTGGGTCAATGTTGTGTAGGTGTTGTAAATATTCAACAAGCCATTGTGATAACTAGACATTGAGTCAATGTTGTGTAGAGGATGTATATATTTATCAAGCCATTGTGACAAGTAGGCATTGAGTCAATGTTGTGTAGGGGATGTACAAGCCATTGTGATAACTAGACATTGAGTCAATGTTGTGTAGAGGATGTATATATTTATCAAGCCATTGTGACAAGTAGGCATTGAGTCAATGTTGTGTAGGGGATGTACAAGCCATTGTGATAACTAGACATTGAGTCAATGTTGTGTAGAGGATGTATATATTTATCAAGCCATTGTGACAAGTAGGCATTGAGTCAATGTTGTGTAGGGGATGTACAAGCCATTGTGATAACTAGACATTGAGTCAATGTTGTGTAGAGGATGTATATATTTAACAAGCCATTGTGACAAGTAGGCATTGAGTCAACGTTGTGTAGGGGATGTACATATTTAACGAGGCATTGGGACAAGTAGGCATTGGGTCAATGTTGTGTAGGGGATGTATATATTTAACGAGGCATTGGGACAAGTAGACATTGGGTCAATGTTGTGTAAGGGATGTACATATTTAACGAGGCATTGGGACAACTAGACATTGGGTCAATGTTGTGTAGGGGATGTACATATTTAACGAGGCATTGTGACAACTAGACATTGGGTCAATGTTGTGTAGAGGATGTATATATTCAACAAGGCATTGTGACAACTAGACATTGGGTCACTGTTGTGTAGGTGTTGTATATATTCAACAAGCCATTGTGACAACTAGACATTGGGTCAATGTTGTGTAGGTGTTGTATATATTCAACAAGCCATTGTGACAACTAGACATTGGGTCAATGTTGTGTAGGTGTTGTATATATTCAACAAGCCATTGTGACAACTAGACATTGGGTCAATGTTGTGTAGGTGTTGTATATATTCAACAAGCCATTGTGACAACTAGACATTGGGTCAATGTTGTGTAGGTGTTGTATATATTCAACAAGCCATTGTGACAACTAGACATTGGGTCAATGTTGTGTAGGAGTTGTATATATTCAACAGGCCATTGTGACAACTAGACATTGGGTCAATTTTGTGTAGAGGTTGTATATATTCAACAAGCCATTGTGACAACTAGACATTGGGTCAATTTTGTGTAGAGGTTGTATATATTCAACAAGCCATTGTAACAACAAGATATTGAGTCAATGCTGTTTAGAGGATGTACATATTTAACAAGCCAGTGTGACAACTAGACATTGGGTCAATGTTGTGTAGGTGTTGTATATATTCAACAAGCCATTGTGACAACTAGACATTGAGTCAATGTTGTGTAGTGGATGTACATATTTAACAAGCCATTGTGACAATTAGACATTGGGTTAATGTTGTGAAGGTGTTGTATATATTCAACAAGCCATTGTGACAACTAAACATTGGGTCAATTTTGTGTAGAGGTTGTATATATTCAACAAGCCATTGTGACAACTAGACATTGGGTCAATGTTGTGTAGAGGATGTATATATTTAACAAGCCATTGTGACAACTAGACATTGGGTCAATGTTGTGTAGAGGATGTATATATTCAACAAGGCATTGTGACAACTAGACATTGGGTCACTGTTGTGTAGGTGTTGTATATATTCAACAAGCCATTGTGACAACTAGACATTGGGTCAATGTTGTGTAGGTGTTGTATATATTCAACAAGCCATTGTGACAACTAGACATTGGGTCAATGTTGTGTAGGTGTTGTATATATTCAACAAGCCATTGTGACAACTAGACAATGGGTCAATGTTGTATAGGTGTTGTATATATTCAACAAGCCATTTTGACAACTAGACATTGGGTCAATGTTGTGTAGGAGTTGTATACATTCAACAAGCCATTGTGATAACTAGACATTGGGTCAATGTTGTGAAGGTGTTGTATATATTCAACAAGCCATTGTGACAACTAGACATTGGGTCAATGTTGTGTAGGTGTTGTATATATTCAACAAGCCATTGTGACAACTAGACATTGGGTCAATGTTGTGTAGGTGTTGTAAATATTCAACAAGCCATTGTGATAACTAGACATTGAGTCAATGTTGTGTAGAGGATGTATATATTTATCAAGCCATTGTGACAAGTAGGCATTGAGTCAATGTTGTGTAGGGGATGTACAAGCCATTGTGATAACTAGACATTGAGTCAATGTTGTGTAGAGGATGTATATATTTATCAAGCCATTGTGACAAGTAGGCATTGAGTCAATGTTGTGTAGGGGATGTACAAGCCATTGTGATAACTAGACATTGAGTCAATGTTGTGTAGAGGATGTATATATTTAACAAGCCATTGTGACAAGTAGGCATTGAGTCAACGTTGTGTAGGGGATGTACATATTTAACGAGGCATTGGGACAAGTAGGCATTGGGTCAATGTTGTGTAGGGGATGTACATATTTAACGAGGCATTGGGACAAGTAGACATTGGGTCAATGTTGTGTAAGGGATGTACATATTTAACGAGGCATTGGGACAACTAGACATTGGGTCAATGTTGTGTAGGGGATGTACATATTTAACGAGGCATTGTGACAACTAGACATTGGGTCAATGTTGTGTAGAGGATGTATATATTCAACAAGGCATTGTGACAACTAGACATTGGGTCACTGTTGTGTAGGTGTTGTATATATTCAACAAGCCATTGTGACAACTAGACATTGGGTCAATGTTGTGTAGGTGTTGTATATATTCAACAAGCCATTGTGACAACTAGACATTGGGTCAATGTTGTGTAGGTGTTGTATATATTCAACAAGCCATTGTGACAACTAGACATTGGGTCAATGTTGTGTAGGTGTTGTATATATTCAACAAGCCATTTTGACAACTAGACATTGGGTCAATGTTGTGTAGGAGTTGTATACATTCAACAAGCCATTGTGATAACTAGACATTGGGTCAATGTTGTGTAGGAGTTGTATATATTCAACAAGCCATTGTGACAACTAGACATTGGGTTAATGTTGTGAAGGTGTTGTATATATTCAACAAGCCATTGTGACAACTAGACATTGGGTCAATGTTGTGTAGGTGTTGTATATATTCAACAAGCCATTTTGACAACTAGACATTGGGTCAATGTTGTGTAGGTGTTGTAAATATTCAACAAGCCATTGTGACAACTAGACATTGGGTCAATGTTGTGTAGGAGTTGTATACATTCAACAAGCCATTGTGATAACTAGACATTGGGTCAATGTTGTGTAGGAGTTGTATATATTCAACAGGCCATTGTGACAACTAGACATTGGGTCAATTTTGTGTAGAGGTTGTATATATTCAACAAGCCATTGTGACAACTAGACATTGGGTCAATTTTGTGTAGAGGTTGTATATATTCAACAAGCCATTGTAACAACAAGATATTTAGTCAATGCTGTTTAGAGGATGCACATATTTAACAAGCCAGTGTGACAACTAGACATTGGGTCAATGTTGTGTAGGTGTTGTATATATTCAACAAGCCATTGTGACAACTAGACATTGAGTCAATGTTGTGTAGTGGATGTACATATTTAACAAGCCATTGTGACAACTAGACATTGGGTTAATGTTGTGAAGGTGTTGTATATATTCAACAAGCCATTGTGACAACTAAACATTGGGTCAATTTTGTGTAGAGGTTGTATATATTCAACAAGCCATTGTGACAACTAGACATTGGGTCAATGTTGTGTAGAGGATGTATATATTTAACAAGCCATTGTGACAACTAGACATTGGGTCAATGTTGTGTAGAGGATGTATATATTCAACAAGCCATTGTGACAACTAGACATTGGGTCAATGTTGTGTAGGAGTTGTATACATTCAACAAGCCATTGTGATAACTAGACATTGGGTCAATGTTGTGAAGGTGTTGTATATATTCAACAAGCCATTGTGACAACTAGACATTGGGTCAATGTTGTGTAGGTGTTGTATATATTCAACAAGCCATTGTGACAACTAGACATTGGGTCAATGTTGTGTAGGTGTTGTATATATTCAACAAGCCATTGTGACAACTAGACATTGGGTCAATTTTGTGTAGAGGTTGTATATATTCAACAAGCCATTGTAACAACAAGATATTGAGTCAATGCTGTTTAGAGGATGTACATATTTAACAAGCCAGTGTGACAACTAGACATTGGGTCAATGTTGTGTAGGTGTTGTATATATTCAACAAGCCATTGTGACAACTAGACATTGAGTCAATGTTGTGTAGTGGATGTACATATTTAACAAGCCATTGTGACAACTAGACATTGGGTTAATGTTGTGAAGGTGTTGTATATATTCAACAAGCCATTGTGACAACTAAACATTGGGTCAATTTTGTGTAGAGGTTGTATATATTCAACAAGCCATTGTGACAACTAGACATTGGGTCAATGTTGTGTAGAGGATGTATATATTTAACAAGCCATTGTGACAACTAGACATTGGGTCAATGTTGTGTAGAGGATGTATATATTCAACAAGCCATTGTGACAACTAGACATTGGGTCAATGTTGTGTAGGAGTTGTATACATTCAACAAGCCATTGTGATAACTAGACATTGGGTCAATGTTGTGAAGGTG
This sequence comes from Mactromeris polynyma, assembly GCA_032209605.1. Taxonomy (NCBI): domain Eukaryota; kingdom Metazoa; phylum Mollusca; class Bivalvia; order Venerida; family Mactridae; genus Mactromeris; species Mactromeris polynyma. The sequence continues at coordinate 4,917,094 of JASFXZ010000030.1, read as the reverse complement.
TTGTATATATTCAACAAGCCATTGTGACAACTAGACATTGGGTCAATGTTGTGTAGGTGTTGTATATATTCAACAAGCCATTGTGACAACTAGACATTGGGTCAATGTTGTGTAGGTGTTGTAAATATTCAACAAGCCATTGTGATAACTAGACATTGAGTCAATGTTGTGTAGAGGATGTATATATTTATCAAGCCATTGTGACAAGTAGGCATTGAGTCAATGTTGTGTAGGGGATGTACAAGCCATTGTGATAACTAGACATTGAGTCAATGTTGTGTAGAGGATGTATATATTTAACAAGCCATTGTGACAAGTAGGCATTGAGTCAACGTTGTGTAGTGGATGTACATATTTAACGAGGCATTGGGACAAGTAGGCATTGGGTCAATGTTGTGTAGGGGATGTACATATTTAACGAGGCATTGGGACAAGTAGACATTGGGTCAATGTTGTGTAAGGGATGTACATATTTAACGAGGCATTGGGACAACTAGACATTGGGTCAATGTTGTGTAGGGGATGTACATATTTAACGAGGCATTGGGACAAGTAGGCATTGGGTCAATGTTGTGTAGGGGATGTACATATTTAACGAGGCATTGGGACAAGTAGGCATTGGGTCAATGTTGTGTAGGGGATGTACATATTTAACGAGGCATTGGGACAAGTAGACATTGAGTCAATGATGTGTAGAGGATGTACATATTTAACGAGGCTTTGTGACAAGTAGACATTGAGTCAATGTTGTGTAGAGGTTGTATATATTTAACTAATCATTGTGACTACTTAAGTTCGGTGAACAGTTGACCTGACCAGTATTCATGAGTTTCCAACCATGTATGACTTGTTATACACAGCTTCCCGTTATGAATCAGAGATTGATGACTGTTGGCATCGGCTTCAGTCCCTTGGAGGAAATACGCCTCACACTCGGTTCATACCTTTGATCAGTGAATTTCGCCTTAAAAAGCTAAAACTAATATTTTAGGTTTCCAATAAAACACCCATTGTAGTGACATATAGTAGAGACAAACTTGATGTGTACGATTTAAATACAGTCACAAAAGAACAAAGAATGATAGGAATGGAATAGGTGTGTATAAAAACCATGCATATGCACGTCTCAACATGTCAATATACATGCATCACGGATGTAAGTAGCTGTCAATTAATTGTTTGTGGTATACAATGGATTTCATTGCGGGTAAAATCTCTCAAATGGTGAGACATTTTTTTAAAAAGCCAACAAATCAAATTCAACAACATTTAGTGAACTGAACATCCCCTCCCAAGACAAATGTAACTGAAGATGATTCGCGAAATAAATCATAAAGCAGTTTTGTTGATGAATTCTTGCTTTGAACCAACTATTTTAATTTGCTTAACTACGACTTCCGGGATTTTGTAAAATGTCATATTTCAATTTTGTGACATTAGCAAATTACTTCCTGGTTCAAGATGAAAATAAAACATTAATTCGTGTGTTTCAAAAACGCATGACGTTTATTAAGTAATAGCAATTTCAGGAGCAATTATTATTAATTAAATTCTAAACATTGACGTCAGCAGGATAATTGATTGTATAAAAAATTAGAAAGTACAGCGAGGTGTTACAGTTAATTAAAGAATAGCAATCGGGAATGATTGTGGTAAAACATAAAATAATTAGAAGATGCACCTCCCCAGCATGATTTCTGTATCTCTCTATTAGTGTTCAATGTCCTCGAGAAGGTTCCATTGTTTTATATCTCGCCCGATTAGCTCAGTTGACAAAGCGCTAGTCCAGCCACGGACGTCACATCTCTATACTGTCGCTGTATAACTCTGTTACGAAGACGCGTGTAAAAGTTGGAGTACAGAGACACGTATGCGGTGCTAGTAAAGCGCTAGACTGTCACCAGGAAAGTTATGTTTTTAAAGCTAGTCAGCGTGTTAAACCTTATCCTAGTCGTAGTGTTGATGCTTTTATACAAATTAGACCATTTAACCCACGTATGTTGGAGAACACGATTGCAAAAAACGCACGTCCTCATCTTCGATTCTAATACTAATTATGAAGGATAGAAGCAAATAGTACGTGCTCACCAGGGGGACCATTATGTACAGCTCACATTAAGTTATATTGAACAAACAACTTACCCTCTACTTCACCAATGTCTTACAGTTCGAGAACAAATTTATTTGTTTAAGAGTTTTTGTGTCGAAAATGTCGTATGTCGGGTTATTGACGCCCGTTTAAATATCCATGTTTCACAAACTGTGTTAATACCATAACTACCCAACGAAAGCGCGTTGTTTACGTACATACATGATAATAAATAATCTTGGACAAGTCAATACAAAATTTGAGATGAGCAATGTATTTCTTTAAAATATATATGCATCATTTTTCGGCACAGCCGTACTAACATGGTTTTGCTATTTGCATATTCAGTGTTTTGTAAACCAATCAAATCTTACGTTAACCACCAAGGCAATTTCGCGCTATTTCTCTTCAATTTAAAAATATGTGTAACCTTGATGCAGATTGGTTAACATTGTGTGTAGTGTATTTCAAGATTTATCCAGTAAGTAGTGTTGTTATTCATCACCACAGGGAATTATCCGGTGTTGGAATTAAGAATACTTTCTTGGTTTTATGTACCAGTCGCGAACATTCATATTGTTTTAATATTAACATGGATGTGTGAGTTCACGACTTATGCAAAGAGTAATGTTGAACTATATTGAAACAGACTATACTGTGTCTATGACTAATCACACTACGGAGTTATTTATTATGCAGTCTCATGCGGAAAACTTCGGCATTATTGGCTCTGCCGAATACCGCTGAGGAGTTACGATTGATGCAGTCTCATACGCAGTGATCTCCCCTTACATGTCTCGGGAGTTTCTGTAATTAAGCGTAATCGAATGACATTTAGGCATTTTTTATGTTGTACAACAATTTTTTACCTTCATATTGCAACACATTTGCAAACACCAGGTTGTGCCGACCATCTTTTTTAAAGATATTTCTTGTTTACCATGTTTGTTAGTCGTCAAATGGAATTGTTTTAATGAACACGTTCCACTGTTTGCACGGGAAGCACATTCTCATTGGGTCACTACAGAGAAAGTAATCCACTACTTACCTCTCGGTCAAATCTTGGATCAGAATACGCATCAGTAATGTTAACTGTCTCCTCCGTTCTAAGTACAAGTTCTGCTATATTATTACCAAGTCGTAGGTCTGCACATGGGTCAGCACTGTAAACATTTAATTCAGACTAGATGACAATAGGTATATCTTACATTGTACAGTGCAAACTTTCCAGAGAGACAGGGTTTGAGGAGACGCTCATTGTGGCTGATGTGGAGTTTGTTGCTCTAGAGATACATGTATTACAATAAATACGTGACAAGAAAAAATGTGACCATGTTGTATAGTACTCCAGTCCCGAGGGGTGTTCTGTGTGCAAACAAAGGTTCAGAGCTCAATTATTCATCAATGTGTAGGGGAATATCTCAGCTTTAAGAAAATTTTGGGTGCCGTTGTCGCATCATGGTACGATTTTAGAAGTTCAAGATGGCTGCCAAGATGGCCGCCAAGATGGCCGCCAAAACTGAGAAAAAAGCGCATATTCTTTGTTTTGGGTAAAATAAAGTTCATATTGTTTATATGAAGTGCGATAACATTGTTCATTTAATGACACATATTGATGTTTTTGGCACACAGAACACCCCTACGGACTGGAGAAAAGAGAGGTTGTTGCTCAACAGATCACTCTGAAGAGATTGCACTGCATTTTATTTGCTCAGAGAGCTTAACAAGTAATTTTGGGGCGACTGAGATCTAATACAGAAGTCGGGTGATTCTGAATTATATCTCCTAAAAGACAAGCCTAGTCCTGAGCATACAACAAGTGTGTATAAGGACCAAACGTATCGCTTGTGCCGGTTTTTTATCACCAACTTTTCAGCTGTATTGAACAACAAAATCCTTTAATAGTTAGTAACAATTTATGCATATTTAACATAACATTAAAGACATAAGACTGACATCTAAATAATACCGTCATACTTGTTTAAATTTACAATAAAGTCTTTAATTCAATACCTTCCAAGGAAAATACCAAGAATTACTAAGATGTACGGATCGTTCAATATTGAACTAATTTAGTGTTCGTTCTTTGTTTACATTGGCACGAACTATTCAGTTTGTTTACATCTAAAGGTGTGTGTTTATGCTTCACACACCAGTCACGCTTCCCAGACTGTATGGTCCGAGGAAAGACAAAACTACTATTTTTATAACTGTCGTATTTTTTGTTTACAAATGTTGAAGAACCTGACATAAATGGCATAAATTCATAAACGTCAATGTTCGACTTCCATTATGTCGACCATAATTATTTTAATTTCACAGTAACAGTGAATTCGAATCGTCAATTCAGCTTTGATATTTCGCATTCTGTCAAATTTAACAAGCCTGTTGAAAAAAGCTACCACGCAAAACAATTCATTTCCATTTAACGAACGCTAGAAACGCCATTTCATCAATCTAAATAAAATGGCTTCAGAGGTATAATTGACAAAAAGATCTTGATACAATGTCGGTGAAGTTCTCCGCAATCAAATAACGCTATAAGCTCCATGAAGTCTGAACACAAATTCTACAGAGGCTACGAAATCCAATCGTTAGAAATAATTAAATAACGCAGCGCACAGAAACCAAACATTTTACGTAATCACAACGAGCTGGTAGTTATCTTTGTTAACATTTGATGACTACACTAAGCACACATACACCACACATTCACAACACACAGCACTTTAGTGTTGTCATACATAGCGCTGGGCTGTGGTATGTTAAGGGGTTGGGATTGGTTAGGGAGTCTGGTTTGGGGCATATATAATTGGTTGTCTCCGTACTTCCGTACGTGCGTCCGTCCAAGCGTCCCGAATCTTGTGTGCGCAGTTCCTCATACACAAATGAGCGGATTTGCTTCAAACTTTCACAAATAACTAAACAAGTATGCTGACAATTTATCAATCAATAGTTGGCTATTCGAATGTATACCGGTTTAGATGCTACATCATTAGAGCATTTACGTTGTCTACCAGATCATTTCCGTACTTAAGACTTTGATGAAGTAAACGTGATTTATAACCGATGTAGGAGTTACATAGCTGTCTACGTACAAGGCATACATAAGAAATACATGCAATCGTAAGAACGTCCAGAATGCATTGACCGAATGACTGATTGATTATCTAGTTCTATGAGCTAATGATTACTATATTTGTTACGTCAAAAGTTGCAATACCAAAAATGCAAATTATTGACAAAGCAAACAACTTATTAGAACAGTTTCCGCAAATCACCGATATCAACGGAAATCGCCTTGAACGATATCGGGAAAATAACGACATTAGCCGAGTGAGCCGATGCCATTATGGATCTTAGACGTTAACATGGATCATGCATTAATCTAGACGACGTTAAAAGACGTCATTTTGTTAGAGATGTGACCCCAGTCACGTTACGTCTGATAAAGATTTCCTTTACACAAATAATCCCAAGTGGAAATGAGAAACAAGCACACTGTCAACGGGGGTGGATTCATGCAGTGGTACACAAAGTATAGATGCTACAAGTGGTAGATATACAGTACACCTATGATGGAGCTCTACGAGGACACTGGCACCACGATATGATAGATTACCTGGTAAATGTGCAGCATGGTGCACTATGTGAACGGTTTCGGGGTGATACGGTTTCCATTTTGGCTTTAGAGAATTGTTGACGTCTTCTTTAAGATAAATTCAGTAATAATAAGAATTCTAATGACAATTTCTTTATTTTAAGAAGGTTAAATAGTAAGACATAAATACAATGAACAAGCATATATGTCTTATTATCAACACGGCAATCTGTTAAAACAACAACAAATAACTAAAGGAAGAATATTATTTAATGAGTAAAGAAAGAAAAAAATTTAAGAGTAAATGAATGTTTTTATTTAATGAGTAAATTCACTGTGCTAACAAAGTTAAGACATTGTACGAAATAATATGCTCTTACAATATAAAACATCATTATTGTAGCTATTAAACTATAGATGGCAACACAGTAAGACGTGATGATAGCAGACAATTAAATTCTAATTAAAAAGTAAACGTTTATAGATAAAACGTGATTTAAATTCGTAATAAAGAGAACACTAATTGTGTGAGTACAGTGTCGCCATAGTTACAAGATCAGCACAGGAAACATGGTTATAGTTGTAGTTGTAGACATTTAGAAGCAAAATAAACTAGACCATAAAATACGGTCTTATCAACAAGATAGATCAAACGATTAAAATGATCTACAAGTGAGATTTTACTGTACTTACTTTTAATAATGAACACTTATATATATATGTGTGTGGGTATTTAGTGTAAAAAATGGCATTAAAACCATGGCTGTAAGATAAATTTTGAATCCGGCATTGCAGAAAAATGACTCGAAAATACCATACCGATATTTTTATCATTATACATTTGTACAACTGAGTAAACAACGGCTTTGATTTACATGATACGACCGCGGCCGTGGTCCAGGTTCGATTCCCGGTCGCGGCAGGTCATACCCTTCCATAAAAATTTGATAAAAATGTCGATTTTCCTCCACATATGGAGAAGTTACCGGCTCCTTGTGGAAGGGTAAGTTAGTACTGGTTAGATTTCAGTCCAGGAAAAACTGATAAGGTGAACCGGCCACAGATTTATACTGTATCATGAACCTTTTGACTAGCCGAGAATTTGAGACATATGGATGACATTATTTAACTGACACTCATAAATATTAGTACACATCTGTACATTACCGTCAACGAAGAGCGACTTACAATATATACTTAACGCCATGAAAAACGCAACCAAATATTGTGCATCATAGATAAAGAGACTTTACAAAGGCAACGTATTCTTTATTTCTCAACCATAAGTTCGTAAAATTATTCAATAATGAAATTAAAAAAAATGGTATAGAGTTTAATAAAGTTTTGAACAAGAATTAACACAAAGATAACTGTTACACGTTTTTGACAGTTGGAACTACAAAATGACGCCTTGTTCAAATGTTGTGTTTTTACTGGCGTCGAGTACATGTACTTAATACCCCGTGCCTGAGAACGGCCATTGTGCGCGAAGAGAATGCCACTTCCATATAGTCTGTTTATTATATATACATTTTAATATATATATGCATTATTGAAGTTTCGGTGAAATTTTCTTTTACAGGAACACATGAGCAAATGTAGAATTTTAATGAATCCCCACTATTTTACTGTTTGCAGCGTATATGATTAATTCTGAACAGCGGGAAGAAGGTCAACCCCAATAAGATTAAGAAAGTGTTCATGCATAATTCATTATAATAGCTCAACTTTGTCTCAATTCCATTATAGTTTTGAATAGCATTGCATACAAATCAATGGTTTGTTTGATGTTAAATTGAAAGCCGACTGTTCTCTTTAAAACAAATTAATGAAAACTGTTCAATCTTGCACTATTTGTAGAAACTAGACAAATCAAGGTTTTAAGATATCACAGAGTCAGGACATTCATACAGACCATCCGTTATAAACAGTTTAGCTTAAACTTATTAATTTTACATCGATTGTGAAACAAGTTCTTACAACTTATACTAGCCACTCCGATGACACCTTCCTGGCTACCAACCAGTCCTCGCGCTAATTTGAAGGAACTGATTGAAGTTCGTGATCAAATCGCAGGGCTCGAACTCTCGACCTTCGGATCAGGAGTCAGGCGCTCTACCCTCGACCACTGCGCCTCCATATATAGAATGTGATACCCTGATCGAAATTAGCCACGACTAAAATGGTTTTATTCTTTCGCGCAGAATGATTTTGAGTCATTTTTCCCGTTTGTGAAGAAACGTGAACTTGTTACTGAGCCATCCTGCATATTGTGGGAGGTCGGATATGACATACATACAAACATGCTCTCGTGATAGTCAAACTCCAGCTGAACTATCACTCGGAACACCTCGGAGATATAAATAACCTCGGAGATGTTATGGTAAAAAAGTAGTCCGCAAGATGGCCGCCTCCATCCAAAAAATTACAAAAATTGTTAAAGTATGTTTATAAGACAACAATTATCCATTTCTTATGTGAATTTATCGAAGTTATATCGTCGGCCATGATTGTTTACATTCTGGCACTTATTTACAGTGCATTATCTACTCGGCGTTATTCGCCGGGGACTCATCACATTGGGTGTATCCATCCACTTACTTACGAGGTATGTATTCCGAGCTCGGCCGGATACCGCCGAGTAGTTACGATTGCTGAACTATAAGGTCTGTTTATGTAGATTTATAGGTAAATAAACAGAGTATTAAGGTGATCAATCCAATTGGAAAATGGATAAAAGAAATTTACATACATACACGTACATTTATAGCAAAATTTTAAAATATGCTCCATTAAAACACACATCTAGGAATCAGGCAACAATAAAAACGCGACAATGGGACAATGTAATCTTTTACAATATGCATGTTTGAAGTAAGACAATTTATCAATAGAATAGTAAGACATTTGTGTAACATACCTTATTGCGGATACTGAATGAGTGCCATTGGTTGTAGGAAAAGCCAAGTCAAACACTCTACTGAATGTTTTCTGGAAAAGAATACAATACAATAAATATTGGTTAAAGTGCCAACACACCTAATACTATTTCAAATACCATAAAACGCTACAGGATACATCTTCCGTCGATCTTGATTGCAGTAAGTTTTATCATTGATGATGTGAGTGAACCGAGCTAAGGACAAAAGTCGATGAAAATCTGCCAAAACCACATTATTCGATACAGACCACTTTGTCAATTAATGAAGGGAAGATGATCAAAATACAAAAAGGCTTAACATTGACTTAACTTTTAAAACGCGTAGACACAATTGTGAGATATAATCATTATAATATTGCTTAGAGCACATAAGCAAAACCTCTAGTCATCGACATGGCGCCATAAAACTCTTTTTAAAGTGACTGGTAACATTTCAGTATATTTTTTGTGACAAGGTTCCATACTGATTGCACTATGATACTTAAATGATCAGGCTTGATTATCATCAACATATTCCGCCTCTTCATTCGTGTATCGTATTTTTTTATAAATGTTATTTCAATTTCGGAATGAAAATTACATTGGACAGTTGGTCGAAATATTTCTGTTTAAACACGCACATGATGTTTTATTATTGTAACAGGATGGTTTACATGACAGACAATGAATACATTACCTCGGAGCATGAGTCTTTCAATAATACTGAACATCTTTCGCATTTCAGCAACATTTGTGCTTTATGCATAATTTTCATTATAACATCTTCAAGCGAGGTCTGTTCCTCAAACAGGTCGTGAACAACCTCCAATAAATGCTGCAAGAATACATTTATTCGGCAATTAAACACTAAGACTGCTTCTAGCCTAGACTCAAACCTTGCTTATTACATACAATTTGTTAATATTGTATTTAGAAGCTACAAATAGACTAACTGCTGTTACTAAACAAATACTTTTTCTGTACATAACAATTTTATAATTGCGATATTATTGTTGAACCGTTGACGCAAGTGTTATAACAAAACTACTACACGATCAAAGCCTGAATAATTGTTAATAAGACTAGGAAGAGAACGCTGTCAACTAGAAGTTTGTCGCTGTAACTAATTCACGTATTGCTAAGTTCAATACACATTGGTGTTTGTACCCAGTGTACCGATCGTTCTACCCAGTATACCAGACGTTCTACCCAGTATACCGGTCGTTCTACCCAGTACACCAATCGTTCTACCCAGTACACCAATCGTTCTACCCAGTACACCAATCGTTCTACCCAGTACACCAATCGTTCTACCCAGTATACCGATCGTTCTACCCAGTACACCAATCGTTCTACCCAGTATACCAATCGTTCTACCCAGTACACCAATCGTTCTACCCAGTACACCAATCGTTCTACCCAGTACACCAATCGTTCTACCCAGTACACCAATCGTTCTACCCAGTATACCAATCGTTCTACCCAGTACACCAATCGTTCTACCCAGTACACCAATCGTTCTACCCAGTATACCGATCGTTCTACCCAGTACACCAATCGTTCTACCCAGTACACCAATCGTTCTACCCAGTATACCAAACGTTCTACCCAGTATACCAATCGTTCTACCCAGTACACCAATCGTTCTACCCAGTACACCAATCGTTCTACCCAGTATACCAAACGTTCTACCCAGTATACCAAACGTTCTACCCAGTACACCAATCGTTCTACCCAGTACACCAATCGTTCTACCCAGTATACCAATCGTTCTACCCAGTATACCAGACGTTCTACCCAGTACACCAATCGTTCTACCCAGTATACCGGTCGTTCGACCCAGTTTACCAGACGTTCTACCCAGTATACCAATCGTTCTACCCAGTGTACCAATCGTTCTACCCAGTATACCAATCGTTCTACCGTATACCAATCGTTCTACCCAGTATACCAATCGTTCTACCCAGTATACCAATCGTTCTACCGTATACCATTCGTTCTACCCAGTATACCGATCGTTCTACCCAGTGTACCAATCGTTCTACCCAGTATACCAATCGTTCTACCGTATACCAATCGTTCTACCGTATACCATTCGTTCTACCCAGTATACCGATCGTTCTACCCAGTGTACCAATCGTTCTACCCAGTATACCAATCGTTCTACCGTATACCATTCGTTCTACCCAGTATACCAATCGTTCTACCCAGTGTACCAATCGTTCTACCCAGTATACCAATCGTTCTACCGTATACCAATCGTTCTACCCAGTGTACCAATCGTTCTACCCAGTATACAAGACGTTCTACCCAGTATACCAATCCTTCTATCGAGTATACCAAGCCTTCTACCCAGTATACCAGACTTCTACCCAGCATACCGGACGTTCTACCCAGTATACTAATCGTTCTACCCAGTATACCAGACGTTCTACCCAGTATACCAGAAGTTCTACCCAGTATACCAGACGTTCTACCCAGTATACTAATCGTTCTACCCAGTATACCAGACGTTCTACCCAGTATACCAGACGTTCTACCCAGTATACCAGACGTTCTACCCAGTATACCAGACGTTCTACCAAGTATACTAATCGTTCTACCCAGTATACCAGATGTCTACCCAGTATACCAATCCGTCTATCCAGTATACCAATCCTTCTACCCAGTATACCAGACGTTCTACCCAGTATACCGGACGTTCTACCCAGTATGTCGGTCGTTCTACCCGGTATACAAATCGTTCTACCCAGTATATCAATCGTTCTACCCAGTATACCAGACGTTCTACCCGGTATACCAATCGTTCTACCCAGTACACCAATCGTTCTACCCAGTACACCAATCGTTCTACCCAATACACCAATCGTTCTACCCAGTACACCAATCGTTCTACCCAGTACACCAATCGTTCTACCCAGTATAGTGTTAAATGATATATAATAAGTAATTACCCAAACTACATATAACAATGGAATACATTACATCATTATCACCAGGCAGTATAACCACACAGCGCTTTGATACTTTCTCTGGTCAAAAGTGCTAGCCCGCCATTGCTGTTACACATAGTTTTAAAATAGCGTATCGATATATCTCTTGCTGATTTTATTCTATTTATATAGAAGAAGAATTTATTTCAAGAATCCAGAAGGTCATAGACCCATGAGGAAATACAAAATACAATATATATACACATGCATATATGCATATAAACATATACCTACACACACTCACACACACACACATGCTCACATATACTTTCTAGCTCTACCTATCTGTCTATCTATCTATATGTATCTCTCTTTCTATATCTATCTTTCTCGCTACCACCACTCTCTCTGTCTCTCTCTATCTCTTTCTCTTTCTACATACTATGTATATATTACATTAACGATTAAAACGAATAGAATTAGCGATGTCAAAAATTTTGTCGATGTAAACCAATTAAAATCACGTTCATTTTGTCGTGATGTAGTAGATCCACAGATTCTTAAATTACAATACGGCGTGTTGGCTCTTTTGACCAGTATAGATTGTATGAGACTGAATGAGATTGTATGATATTGTATGAGATTGAATGAGATTGTATGAGATTGTATGAGATTGAATGAGATTGTATGAGATTGTATGAGATTAAATGAGATTGTATGATATTGTATGAGATTGAATGAGATTGTATGAGATTGTATGAGATTAAATGAGATTGTATGAGATTGTATGAGATTTACAGTCACTTGTAAATGAACAAAATAATATATGTATACACTCCGTACCTTATTTCTGTCATATTCCACACTGTATGCTTCGAAGATCTGTGCGTTGTAAATTGCTATACCACAAAATGACAAATACGCCGACAATAACTGAAAACAGGAAGAAGTGTGAGCAAGATTATAACATACTTAACCAACTCGCCGTCAGCTTTAGGGCAAACCATCGAATCCATTAAATCATACCACCATCTCATTTCACACAGAACTATGGGGATAAAAATACATTGCCTGTTTTGGATGTAAAATGCGATGCAAAGGCCTAACGCAATGCTGATGTACGAATAATACAATCATGATCGCTTTAGCATTGGAAATCAACTCAACAAATATACCACGGAACAGAAATTTATTACGGTTAAATTCACTAAATAGTACAACAATAAAGATAGTGACAGTGACCCAACTATAACAATAACAATATATTGTACGAGTCAATTCAAAACTTAGGGTGTGCAAGGTTTGTTAAAATAAATATGTATAAATATTTACACAGCATTTTTTCTTTTACAGCAGGCATACTACAATGCTGAGTTATTGCATTCCAAGCTACGCATCTTTACTATAATAGTAATTGTTCAAATAAAACATGTGAGTGGCACCGCTAAATGTCGCATCGCCGCTAAATGTCGCATCGCCGCTAAATGTCTCATCGCCGAGTAATGTCGCATCGCCGCTAAATGTCTCATCGCCGAGTAATGTCGCATCGCCGCTAAATGTCTCATCGCCGAGTAATATCGCATTGCCGTAAAATGTCGCATCCAACGTTAAATGTCCCAAGACGGACATCAAATGTCACAATCAACGTTAAATATCGAAACCAACGTTAAATGTCCCAAGGCTGACATTAAATGTCACAACCAACGTAATATCGCAACCAACATTAAATAACCCAAGGCTGACATTAGATGTCACAACAACGTTAAATATCGCAACCAACGCTAAGTTATAGAAAAAGTTTATGAGACCAGGCGGAGGAATTTATCCCGATAAATACAAGGAATTAATCGGCGAATTCTGACTAACATTGTCATTTACGATTGCAAAGTAATTTCCAGCATAATGGGATGAAACCGGACAGGGATTCTTATCCTGGGAAGATGGGTGGGGTACGTACTGCCATTTGAAAAAAATGTGCGTGTTTATATATTAAAGTGTCACTCCTACTTAAAGGGTCAGCCATTATTAACTTATGAGACACCTGCCATTTGAGCACATCTTATCCTTCTAATGCCAGTCACCAGGCAGGTAGGCACGCGGTAACCATTATTTAACTGGCTGGCGGATCACCAACCGGTCATATCAGAACGAACCCCTACCGGGATTCGAGCCTTCGACCTGCCGCTCCCAAGGCGGATGCTTTAACCACTCGCACAGGTCATCCAAGATGAGTTCAAACGTAGATAGACTCGAATTTTCCGACATGATTTTCTTCGGTTACTGTAAGAACTTGTATTCGGGTCAAAATGCTGACCAACTTTGTCTAATATAAAATTATGCACCGGTTAAATGAAAACGGAACAATTTTGGAGAAAGAACAATTGTATTGTGCGCATTATACAGAAAAGATGGAAAGTACAATAGAGTTCAATAGAAAATGAATGATTGTTTTAATCAAGGCCGGTAAATCGATAACACAGTCGACGGTTTTCGAAAATGTAGTCCGGCTAGTCACGCGGTCCTGTGCCACGAAATAAAAGTTATGTTACTAAGTGCTTGAAATAGGAAAAAACTTATCAGGCACCCTGTTATCGAATCGAAATTACTGCGAGAGGATACATATCGCATCTAACGTCATAAGTTGAAAGGCTGGCGCTAAATGTCGCATCCATCGTTATACATGTATGTCGCATCTAACGTTATAAGATAAGTAAAACAAATTGACCGAATACCACACGGGACATGTTGAACAATTCACGCTCGTGTAAATCGAGTTTCGCGTTGTTGACGATTAACAGTGCAAACATAATCGCTAAAATTCATGAATTCTGACAACACAGGTCAAAGCTAATATTACCCATCTACTTTATTTACATAATGATTTCTTTAACACAACAAACATCATAAGAAAATCGGAAGTTTCTTTTTTTGTTCAGTGAATGTATTTGTTTTCCTTTGAAATAAAACAAACGTATACGATTCCACTCATTTTCGACCGATCAGAATCACAGCCGTTTAATACAACTTTCTTAGACTCAATTAATTGATTCAAGCTCTGCCTCAATACAGTTGATTATCACATAAGTGCCTCGAGAACACACAGACATATCCTTTATCAAAGATGTGGTAAATAACTCATGCAAATCGTTATTTTGCTGACAATAATGTTTATTATATGAACCCTATCAATGTACACGTTATAGCATTTCATAACTAAGCTTCAGACTATCAAAACGTAAACAAACGACTTCAACTTTATTCACGTTATGGGACGCGTTTAAATGACACCATGAAGCCGTCAGTATGGTAGCTAGCAGAGGGATGTCATATCACGCTGTTGTACGTAGTAAGCATTGTCCGCAATGCTCACGCCAAGAAACCGGCTCTATTGTTGATCTTCTACGTCCAGGATGCCAAAGAGTGACTACGAGATCGCTTTCAAACAGCAACACGGACTGCCCAGGAAACATGGGGGAATAAACAGCAACACAACCGACCGTACGTTGACGCCTGTTAGATGCTTTAATTCAGCCCATGATCCATGTGGGGGTAACGTATTAACAACAGAGAGGCGACGTAACCTTGAGTTGTCGTGTCGTCGTCATCTACGATGGAAGCAAGATCTATGGAAACGTGTTTTCATTGATGAGTCCAGATTTTGTAAAGATACGCTGGATGGGAGACGTAAGGAGTGGCGTCGCCGATGTGAGCGTTACGCAGATTGCTGCGCCAGACAGCACGCATGCTGGGGAGAGAGCAGTGTTATGGTGTTGGGCAACATGAAGCGTAAGGGGTTGCGACATAAACTGGTGAAAGAGTTCAAATAGTGCGACATTTAGCGTTATGAGCTGCGACATATACCGGTGATAGAGTTCTGCACTAGTTTTGTTTCCAATGTTAGGAGTTTATACAGACGTATAAATAATTTTAACGAAAGCTCTCATTTGCATTTGAAATCACCAGCATAAATGCTGGTACATGATAGCTCTAAGTATCTATGAATTTATAAAATGCAGACAACTATATCAATAATAAATGTGATTGTACGCGAGAGATAGGGGAAATGAATCACATAATTTACATTTTAGCATGTTAATTGAGTTCCAATTACAATTACAGTAAATGTGTATTAATTAAAACTATTGTTTAGCAGTTAGTCAGGTTGAAACTAGTTCAGCCACGGACGTCATATCTCTATACTGTCGCTGTACAAGGGTTACCTTAAACCTTAACCTCTGTTACGAAGACGCGTGTAAAAGTCAGAGTACAGAGACACGTATGCGGGGCTAGGTTTAAACAAACAATTTGGATTGATAAAGTTGGCCATTTCTACGGTTTTGTAAAATCAAAACGCCTGAAAAGATATCTAAAAATATTCCAAGATACAAGACCCATTGTCAGAGTTTATGACAATCAGTACGGTGCTGAGTCTTCGATTTAATCACGTACTTGGTACAAGCTATAATTCTTACCTCTTAAGCCCCTCATTTAATGTGAATATCTTCTAATGACAAACTGTAGAAAAAATGATTGATTTCCCTAAGGCTTACAATAAATTTACTAACTAGCCTGCATAGCAATAAAATAGGATAATTTCATAGTTCAGTAAGTGAACTGAACTGAACCGTCTTTGAAATCCTTAGTCGTTCGTAGATGGAGTTAATGCGAAATTAAACAGTGGTTGTTATTTTTGCCATACAAAAAAGGACAGAGTGCAAACTTGTGTCTAGAATTCAGATCAATGACTGTTTTTCTAAAGAATCGATTATTTAATTTACAAAATTGTACCGTCTGCACGCAATGGCATCCGAATAATGCTCTCTTAAAAACACAAAACAATTTTCACTATAGAGATCAGTTGAAAGTCAAGTGTTTAAAAGTTGGGAGAATGTAGTAGTTTGCAATAACTATTCAACATTTAGACTTCAGCCATTCAACTTCAGATGTTCACGAATCAGTAATAATGTCAAATATAATTTTCTAAGTTATATAACCACTACACTAGTTCTTGTTTTACTGATATATATATATATATATCGAAACATAAAAAATAACATCACCATTTGTCCTGAAGAAAGGGAATATCGGTCATAATTGTGAGGTGGTCTCATTTTCCAGTTACAATATCGCAGAAAAATCAAGCGTAAGACTATCTTAACTTCTATGTATTTATATAGGATTTAGTATAGTCTTGCACTGAACCATCGAGACGGTCTTACTTTCGAGGTGCTCTTTAAGAGAAATTGTTTTTGTATTATTATCAATATTGGTGCTTTTTTATTCGAACAGTTGAAAAAAGTGTCTGCAACTACAGAATATCAGACACTTTATGTCTGCGAGTCATAGTTCGGCTTTAACATTAGATAACCTTCATCAGTAAGATCAATCAAAATGGATTGCCAAAGAAACACAAATTTTACCGGACGAAGCCCTCGATATTATACCAGACGGTGTTGAAATTAAATGCGAAATAATTAAATATGCATCAAAATACTTCAAATTTGAATTTACTTTCGACATACATGTATTGTTTGTAAAACGCTTCAACTGGTTTAACTGCGCTAACAGTACAAACTATCTTATTGTTCATCACTTTTTATATGTCCCCTTTGTGTGCTTTGTTACCGTTTCAAAAGTAACAGTGTAGATTATTTATTGGTCTGCCGCCAATGGGTACATAAGCATATTGCCGATATGAATTAAACACTGAAACAAGAATTGGTATGAAACATATTACTTAATGATCAAAAACTCAGCCTGAACAATACAAACAACCCTCTTTATCGCTGAGTTTACAACACGTGAGAAGATATACCATAATCATTCAAAACAGAAAGTTAAACAAGTTAATTCAGACGGACTTTATTGTTACATAAATAACAGTTTTGACGTTACGTCAAGGCCGGCCATATTTCTGTTTCAGCTTGCATGTGAATGTATTTATTTAATGCGTTCATTTAATGTTTCGTTTTTCGTTCTCAGTCACTGTTGTCATACCAATTTATTCTTCAAAATACCTGCATGCAGTGTTTAATAGCAATACAACGTAACATTTTATGATTAGTTGAAAAAAGCAATATAACTAATTAGTGGAGACATTCGGTTTAATTAACTTTATTCAAATAGCAATACTTGACAAAACAAAAAATGTAGAAAAATGTTTGCAACTTCGATTTCAATTAAACTCATTGCAGTGAATTTCTCCACTAATTTACGTGTCTATGTAATTGCCTTTCCTTCGAGCGTTTTTAATACATAATAAAAAATGTCGGGAAAGCTAATTTCCCAAAGGCCACCAGAGGTTGTTAAAAAACCATTAATTTCTCCACAAAGACAAAACAACTAAAGCAAATCATTTAATAAGATTGTGAGTATTATTAAAGGTATAAAATAGAGAGACAAGAATCATGGCAATACCACGACACCAGGAGTTCAACATCTAAAATATCAGACTACAAGTTATACTTATGCAATATAAGTTACGCATTCTCTCTCCTTTAGACCAAAAAATAGATATCTGTGTTTAGGGTAACGGTCTCAAAAATGCTAGGTAGGGTAGGGACAAATTTTTATTTTTTCAAAAACAATTGAAAATCGAAAAAAAAATCTCCAGGGTCGTAAAAAACTCTAGGGTCGTTTTTTTTTCGACAGGTAGGGTCGGGTTACTCGAAACAAATTTTTTTTTTAGGCCTTAGTTAATTGTCTTCAATGTAATGAACATTGTTTTCATATAAAATCCGTGTGTCAGGAAATTCTCTATATTATAATCATAATAGCTTTATTTTCAGAAGGTAAAACACAAAACACAGTAAACTTGACATTGGTGTCTATAAAAACATAATAATAACACATACAAAGCACGTCTTATTTCCATGTAGCCTTCCATAAAACATTATAAAAAGGTTAAGATAGATAGATAGATTTATTTCAACATAAAATATACAATTTACATGGCAACAACAATATGTATGAATCAATAAAGCCATATCAATCAACATTGTATGTTAAGGATAACACAAAAAAGTGTACAAGTAAAAACTCTTATTTCCATTGTGGTCCTTAATATATATTATTGTGTGACATAGGAAGAATTATAAGTTATAAATAAAGTGATCACAGTCAGTTAATCATATAAAGACATTGTTTTACATGTTTATAAACAAATAGATAAAACGATGAAACAATAAAACAATAAGTTATCTCTGATAGGAATAATGGATGAAAAAGCTAAACAAATAAAATTTAACAAGGTATTAGGTTACAAATGATAAAACTGTTAAAAAGGAAAGACAATACATTATTTAAGACGAGCTACAAATGTGTTTTTTTACTTTGCAAATTAAAGAAGAAATACTTTTGGCACCCCTCACATCGTGTGGCAGACTGTTCCAAAGACAACAACCATTGAAAGCAAAAAATATTTCTTTCCAAAACCCTTGACTTTAGAAATTGCAAATCTCTTACATTCTGACATTAACAATAAGTTATCTCTGTCAGGAATAATGGATGAAAAATCTAAAATTAAACAAGGTATAAGGTTACAAATGATAAAACTGTTAAAAAGGAAAGACAATACATTATTTAAGACGAGCTACACATGTGTTTTTTTTACTTTGCAAATTAAAGAAGAAATACTTTTGGCATCCCTCATATCTTGTGGCAGACTGTTCCAAAGACAACAACCATTGAAAGCAAAAGATTTCTTTCCAAAACCCTTGACTTTAGGAATTGCAAATCTCTTACATTCTGACATTAAATAATTTGTTTCATCAGGGGTAACATCAGCCTTAACTCTGAACCTGGTAGGATATTTGTGGATTTCACTGATGGGGGTAAATTGATCATTTAAACAAGAAGGGCAAAGTTGGGAATGGATTTTATATATATGACATAGCGTAATTTGATTCACTCTACTTCCTACGGGTACCCACTTTAAACGGGAAAAATGTTCTGTGCCAATATGTGATCTAGGATGTAAGTTCAATACAAATCTCACCAGTTTATTTTGTGTGACTTGCAATTTATTCTTTAAATCTTGTGCTAAACTGTTAAACCAGACTGATGATGCATAATCAAAGTGACATTGAACAAGGGAAGAGACCAGCAGTTTCTTTGTTTGCATAGTTAGGAATTCACTTTTACGATACAGGAATGTTAACCTTGCATTGGATTTTTTAATAACAGACGTTGCCATAGACGCAAAGGACACATTTTGATCAATAGTAACTCCAAGATATTTAACTGATGTTCTTGTTTCAATAGATTGGCCGTTACAACTTATATCAAGTTTAGACTTGGATTTTAACCGACGTTGTGATCCAAAGAGAATAGACTCTGTCTTCCCAAGATGTAGGGAAAGCTTATTACATATAAGCCACTGACTAACAATGATCAGTTCGTTACTAAAAATATTTTCGATGTCGATTTTACTTTTACCGGGCACAAGAATTGCTGAGTCATCTGCATAAAGTAGTAACTTAATTTTGACAACAGCAGACATATCATTTACATAGATAAGAAAAAGCAATGACCCTAAATAAAGGTTGCAATTTGTTCTTAAAGTTATAATGAATCGATTATTTATGAAAACTTATTACATACATGTAGAAATAATATTTACAATTTTGACTAAATGTGTTAAATATCTTCACTTGAAGAAAAAACTTAAAAGTAATATACGACAGACACACAAAATTGCTAAAAAGTGAAGAAACAATCCAATTGATTTTTGTTATTGCAGGGCATGATAAAACACTGATCTGTTCAACTTGGAACTCCCGTGCAAAACTTAACCCCCTAAATCTACACTCTCTTACTTTTATTTTTTAATTACTATTTAAACATTTAATCTAATAAGATTCTATAACTATTTATATCGTACTGCCATGATAATTCTTGATGCGCAAGGGTAAACATATATGGGAATAAGGGTGCAAGGTATGGTCTATATTTAGCGGTGGTGACCTTGACCTTGGACAAGAACGACTCCAACAGCAATCCCAAGCAATGATCAATTCTTTAGTAGGACTATTATGTCAACTCTTTTTCGAATTTCATAATATGTTCAGTCTTTTTTCGAATAATGATGAAAAAAGGACATCAAATATTTTGTTATACTTTCGCTAGACTTGTATTGGGTCAGGCTAGGAACTGAACTGTCCTGTATATCGCGCCAGTTTAGACAATACAATACAAAACAACAAAGTAAATTGAAAACACAATAATACTTCCCATGGAACGATGAAATGTGTGATACAATGTTTTGTATTAATATAGATAACATCCGTATAACATCATTAGTCTTTGTCTATAAATCTTTGACGGTCCCAGTGGAAATCAACTACAGTCTTTAACAGAAGACGACGGTTGACATTTAAAGCTGTTCCGTGCTCCCTTGTTTGTGCCTTGTTACAAAGAATGATGCCGAACATGATTATACAGGTTTCACGGAGCTTTGGAATCAGTCAAGATTATGGCTGACAATTGTTCCAATTCAGCAACATTTTTTATCCAATTGTCACGAGACACAACAGACCCGGAATTACTAAAGATACTGAAAAGAAGGTCTGTGTCCTGCTTAACGAAGACAAAATATGCATAACATTTGACGTAGGTAGTCATAATGAATACACTTTAATCTATAAATTTACATACTGATCAACACTGATTCCACAAGGAATCGTAAGTCTGAACAAATTCAATGATTTTGCATGATAAATATCATTTTCAAGGGAAGTGGTGTTTTTATGTTTTGGTATTTTTGATGATAACTATTTCGTCTATGTCATGGTTATCGAATGTGTTTGTGAAAAGTTAACACAACGGATGCATACCATGTTTACCTTCGATTCAATTTAGAAATACTCGAACTTAAAAATGTTTTTTTAAAAGGGGTTTAAGGAACAGCCAGGGTCAAGTAGAGACTTTTCCACGCGTTAGGGTGGAGGAAGTCCCTTCTAGTATAACTGTTGGGTAAAGGCTAGCTCCTGCGTGCAACCATCGACCTAACGTTAGCCAGTTGGATGGCTTCCTCATATACAAATTCTACATTACTGGTGAGATTCGTACTCCGCAGCCAAAACATAGGTCACACATTATAAAGTAATGACAAGAGTATTGTACAGACAAAACATAGCACACAAAATAAAAATGTTTAAACACATGATAAGCCCCCCCCCCCCACTAGTGCTGCGGAGACCATAAACATGTTTAAGATTATGTTTTTACATAATGGCTTTTAATACTACACATAAATGTAGTTGCGCAATAGGTATATGTAGTTAACTTCAAAACTTGTTTAAATTTTTCTTTCA
Organism: Mactromeris polynyma; assembly: GCA_032209605.1. Lineage (NCBI taxonomy): Eukaryota > Metazoa > Mollusca > Bivalvia > Venerida > Mactridae > Mactromeris > Mactromeris polynyma. Next base: position 4,895,238 of record JASFXZ010000030.1, on the reverse strand, counting down.
TTAACAAGTATCAATAAATTTAATATATTTAACACCCACTTTTTGATAAGTTGGTTTTAAAGTCACTTATTTCCAAAAAGACTCGCTTAAAACCAACATTTTTGTAAATAAACAAAAAATATAACTTTTTAGTAAAAATCTAGAAAACACTTGCATTTGAGGTGATTGGTTCCACACGTTGTGGACGAGATTCGTTACCTTAACCGATTGTTATAAAAGTGGGTAGAAATACTCTACAATAAATACGTTATTGTTATCAAGGTTTGTTTTTATGAAATAAACAAAGTTGGCGACGTCACAGCGCCACCTAGCGGGCGCGCTGACGATAAATTCCACCGGAATCGCTTAAATGTCGGCGTATTTTAAATTTAAAAACACCAGGATGATCACAAATTAAAAAGCTATGTAATGATTTACGCTTCCCGTACAAGACCTGAACATAAATTGATCTTTTATGCAAAATACGATTTTGAACGACGTAAGAAACGTCGTTAAATAAATGCGTTATCGTCTATTAAAAAATGATTTTGCCCGGCGACATGCCATGATTTTTAGATATATTTTTCCTGCAACTATGGGTAGACGAAAACTGAAATAAAAATGATATGTCACCGAGTAAGTTTTTTCACAATTTAATTTTAAAGAAAAGGCGCTGCGTATTTTTATGCGTGTTTTATGACATTGACGTCGTCAATCGTTATTTTGATTATCAGTAGTTTATCTCTTTCGCTGTATGTTTCGACCCATATAAAACTAATGATAAATGTAATAACAAATTCTGAATCTACCTCAACAAATCTATTTGCGCACTATATACAGTTTAACAAAAGGTAACAGTACTAACAATATTTGTCTATACTCAAATATAAAAAAGAGTTAAGGCAACTTTGAGTAACGGTTGTGGCGGTGAAAATGAATATATTCCATGTGAAAGTTAATTATCATCAGTGACGATTTCCAGATGTCTGCAAACACTGACCGCTATCTTTTCCGACACTTGAAATATTTTTCTGAAAGCAGAAGTTGCCCCTGTTTCCCCTGACCGCTTGAAAATGAATTCAATGTGGACCCTGTTTATACCTGCACTCGCGAGTAACTTTGCTTTAGTACTTGGTAATATATCCCGTTCCGTCCACTGCAGATACGATGGTTCATGCTTCTTTTGCAGTTTAATTCTCTGAACTCTGTGAACTATGTTTTCAGTCGAGTAAAACCCACATTTTTGTAAAAGTCAATGTCAGAACCACGGACGTAATGGAGTTAAAATACGTATAAACGTTTCAGACGACATTATCAGAAAATGAAACATCAATCAACTGATAATAAAATTGTCTGCTGACAATAAATACGACATTGTATCGTGTTAGAATAAGTATGTTTCCGTGTTTTTGTGCTTACTACATTATAGTATTCGCTTACATTTGTTTTAGACCGTTTCGTAATAATGTTACTTCGTAAAGTCAGAAATAGATTTTACTGCAGGGAGATATGTGTGATTTCGGTAAGAAATGTATTTGGTCAAACTTGCTGGCGATGTTTTGTATGATATACTGGTAGTTTGTATTTATCTAATATGCTATTTGTTGAATGTGTTTAACTATTTAGTTGTTGGTGATTTTATATTGCATGTATTTGGTCTCGTCATACAAGAAGCATACCATTATGTTTACTCATTAGTTTGTTTACGTTCATACATTGAAGTAAGAGCCTTCAGTTGATTACTGCCTAGGCATCTCTATCATTTATACAATGGAAACAAGGATACGGCATTAATGTCAATTTTAGTCATCTTTAAAACGATGTTTACAAAAAACCTACAACATACCTTCTCATCTTCCTTCGAAAAACCTCTGCCATCCGATCTATTGATGACCTGCGTTACAGCAACTACAACATCATCAGAGTTCTTAATTGGCATACAGAGAAGAGACGCAGTTGTGTATCCCGTAATGCGATCTACTTCATCATTGTAACGAGAATCCTGGAAAACAGAAACAAAACGCATCATGTAATTGTGTAAGACAAATGTGTGGAGGGTTAGTGACTTGTCTACATGTGGCATTTAAATGGAATACACCAGTAAACAAGAAATATCTTTAAAAAAAGATATACGGCGCAGAGGGAATGATGTATTGCAGTGTCTTAAGGTATTCCACCCATAACTGAAATACTCCATTTACATTGTATATTTATGACTCAGTAATCAAAATATTATAATTTATAATTATTTGAATGATTAAATCCTATTCAAAATTGCTTTAATACGTTTTTCTAAAGACGAATAATTGTAAAATTTAAAAAAAACTGAAATTTTTCATAAAGGGAGGTAATAAAGTGAGAATATATTGAAAATATAGTGAATATATTAACAAAATTATTAAGAGACCAAAAATTACCATGATTTTGTTTTACATTCAATATTATTATGTTTTACAACAACACTAAGTTAAAGTTTCCAGAAAAAAACTAATTATTTTGTGAAAAAGCAAACAAAACCACTTAGAAGTGTTCCTTTTTTTCCGTCTTCAGAAATTTGACAAACGAAAATTTGATTTATTGCTATGGTGTATGTAGTAAAAATACACACAATTTTCTATAAATTGAAAAATGACATTTTGCTGAATAATCTACATGTATGAAACATGTGTATCAATAATCGCCCTATTTCGGAAATCTGATTTAGACCGAGGGGTACGCTACTGGAAAAGAAGCATCTTTCAACGATAAATTACTGAAAACTATGAAATTGAAAGAAATCTTGTAAATATTTGGTTGAAAAATATATCATATATCATACGTTTCTTCTTGCATTAAGTTTTAAAAAAGACTTGGTAAAAAGTGAATTATCTTTTCGACACACCCCGTTTGGTGCCTCTACGCTTAAAAGTACGAACCAACCAAATCGACTTATTTGTTGCATATTTAAACAACTCGCTTTATGTTTAACATTTGATTGGTCTAAAATGTAGGACAAAATAGGTCAGCTACGCCTAAAAATATTGATTGAAGTCTAGTTGTAAAGCCATCTCTGTAGAAAGACGGATAATTAATCACACGTGAGAAGATCGCCTTACTTTACATAAAGATGACAACATTACAACGCCGCTTTATTCATACAAATAAGTAACACAGTGAACTTTGCGTTTAAAGAACACTAAGATAAAGAACACGTGGATATAAGGAACCCATTTTAAATCCCTAAAGGCACATACTGCATTCCGATTACCATGAATAAAGCGAACGAATATTGTTTTCAAGATCCCAAGGGGGTTCCATATTAAATGTTTTAACGTATTGAGTTACCGTATTTTATCGTATTTAGCACTTAACTCCATACACAGCCAGTGCAACATTAACTACGTTATGTCAATGGTTCTTGTAGTTCCAGTTCTAGACACACACGTTACATAGTGTGATTATTCTGACATCATACTTGCAATCCATTAGATATACATGCATTTATTTGCAGGAATAACAGCTGATAGGTATAAAGCTGAAGTTAAATAATCAATCGGTCGTTGTTGTTCCAATCGCAACACATTGTTACAACAGGGAGTTTTATGTATGACCCTTGAGAGATCGGTGACTGCATTGTTAATTTTAGACTATTCCGGACGTAGAGGTGTAATCTTTCATATATGATATGTGTTACACATTTACAAAATAACAATTGCTATTTATATCAAAGAACAAGAGAATTAAATGATAAATCATATATAAAATGAATCAGAAAAATCAAACAAACAAATATGAAATGGAAAAAATAAAAGATTATTAATGCAAAAATGATCGAGGAAAATCATAAAAAATGAGCTTCTGCATAACATGATGAACTATCCTCATAAAACGGGGGTGAGATTGGTAAATTTGAAAAAAGTGGAAAATTGGCCGGAGTTATAGAGGAAACATAGGCCCCAACGCGGGTCCATGTGGGGATCAGGGGTGAAGCTCCTGGGTTTGGCGTATTTCTGAGCATTTTTTAGGCTTTTCTGAACAAGATTTTAGCTTGTCAGGTGACTATTGTACACTTTATTTCATACATATTTCAATAGTTTCAACTCCACTTTGAAGACTAATAATGTAACTCATAGATCTGCAGTGTAATTACAGAAGCATCTTATCTTTTTTAAATTTTTTCATTCTACTCTGAAATGTTGATCGTTTTTCGTATGTATATGTATACGGCGGGCGTCCCAGAATTAGTATCTTTATTCATATTTCGTTTTTTGATGAAATTTCCTTAAACATCTTAGAAATGATAGCAACATTTCCTTATGTGTGCGAGGTACTTAGTTCGATAGTTCTTAACCTTCCTACTGGCGGGACAGGTTATGTAGAGAATTATAATTATATAAATATACGAGTATATTGCGAATGAATGACTGCTGGTACGCATGCAAACCATTTTGTATTAATAAGTTGTTAGTGCTTAGATTGAAAACAGCAAGTCTGCTTAGTGTTAGTATACGTATACTGCCAACTACATTAATTGTAAAACAAATAAACGTTTCGTACATACAATACCACGATTGTCTGAAGTCATGAGGGTTTCAGAAATTACTCAAAAATAATTGTAAATACAAAGAAACGTTTCATGCATACACAAGAAAATTAATTAATCAAAGAATCTAGCTTGGCAAAATCTGGAACAACTATACGTAAAACTGTTCTGAAAGTCGCTGGCTGGCAAAAATATCGTCACCAACAACCAGCGTAATCAAGTTTCAATATCTGTTATGGTGACCTTTTCAGCTAACCAAACCTGAACTTATTGTTGTCGCATTCTTTGATTCTATGCTCCTCATCACTTTTGATAACTCCAACTTTGTCGAGCTATTAACAAATAATCACCAAGAATCACTTGCAGCACGCCATTTTTGTGCTATACCTGTTATGACTCTTACCCGCGTTTTCATTGGTTTCTGGATGAAACATAGTCTTAAAGATATATTATGCTCATGTTTTGTTCATTTGGTTACCTAATGAACCATGAAAAACATACTTTATCTAGTTAAAACTTCAATAAATATGCATTATCACAGAATACATTTATTATGTATTTCTCTGTATTTGTCGAAAAAAGACTGTTGTATTATCATAACATTATAAAAAACTTCCAGTTGTTTAACAAGCGGGTGTTTATTACTAATTGTGTCTGTAAGTAATACGAGTAGATAAGATTGTTTTAAACGGTTATACATGGCAATCGTTCTTATTAATGACGTTTTAGACTATATTACAACAATACTGGACGAAGCTCATTAAATATCTAGGTTCATATAAATTTTAATACGTTAATATTGACAACTTTATCTCCGACAGTATATTAAATTTTTCAAACAATTAATACCATTCTAGACGATTTGACTGTATACAAAATATTACAATGTGGTCATACCAACTTCAGTTTTGTACGATTTAGAATGAGATGTCCTCGGCGTATAAATACCAACTTACGAGTACAACAAAAATCTCTCAACGCACGCAAGTATAAACGCACGCCATTCTGATGTTTTTATTATTGTTAATGTATAAATCACATAACATAATGAAATATCGTGCAGGTGTGGAGTTGATAATAGCTTCCACGCCATTATTGACTGCTTAACATTGTGAGAAAAATCATTAAGTTTGATGCCATGGCGTTGATTCGTTGTTTTTCGTTTACTTTTTTAATACTTCGATGAATAAAACAATATCATGCAAAGCAGACGCTATGTTTTTGTCCACTCCTCAAACGATTAATGGCCGTTGAATTAAACATGCAATGTGTTCCCCATGGAAGCCAGGCATTCATTCTGAATTCTGAGATAATAATTTGCGGCATAGTTGAAAAAACATATCATATTGGTAATTTCGATCCATTAACAGGGTGTCGGATATTTTTCTATCTCCTTTTCTGTCTAGTGCATATAATACAATGTTCCTTTCTTCAAAATTGTTCTGTTTTCATCCAAACGGTGCTTATAGACAAAATCAGTGTGCAGTATGGCGGATTCAACTTCATGGCAGACATTTGAGTCCATTTAAGTTTGAGCTCATCTGTAATGACCAATACGAAAGAGTTTCTCACGAAAATAACATGCCAGTAACAACAACAGTACGCACTCTATTCATCTGCGCATACGTCTGCCTTGGCCAAGTGGTTAAGACATCCGCCTTGGGAGCGGGAGGTCGAAGGTAGGGGCCCGTTCTGATATGGCCGCTAGCTAGTAAAATAATGGTTACCGTGTAACTACCTGTCTGGTGCCTGGCACGAAAGGATGGGAATCGGGAAGTTAATGTGCTCAGAAAGTAGGTGTCTCATAGTCAGAAATGACTCGCCCTTTAAATAGGGGTGACACTACAATAAATAAACGATTTTACGTGGGTTTCTGTTATTCAACTCTCCTTCATTTCAAGGCTTGAAAAAATTTGCTGCCATTAATGTACTATTTCTTCTTTATTTTGTATCTTTCTTGTTATTTATTGTTAGTCTAAAACTGTCCATTCACCATTTGCCTGAAATACAATAAACTACTTGTAAATGTTTGACCTTGAAATTAGCAGAGGAAGCGCTATCCGATATCAGGACCTCATACAAAGAACCAATGTGCACGCAAACAATTACAAACCAGACCACATAATGTCGTCTGCTTGTCTCATGAAACAATTTATCCGACATTAAAGTGTCCGCACTATTATGCTTACTATTGATGTTCTTATCCCCAGATATAGAGACCAACCAGGTCCTCAATACCCTTGTTGGCAGGAGGTCTTTGATACTGACTATACATGTTGGAATGGAACACGTAGCCCTTAAACATCTGATATTAAAGCGTCCTATAATCAAATGTCCTTGGAATTGATGTCACCAATCCTGGACAAAGCTCTTTCTCAATAAAACCTATTTTCGCGTATCAACAATGCCAGACAAGATACACAAAACTTTGCACCTTTACCTGACACGTCTAATGGCTCACTGAAACATGGTAACACTGACAAGGCAAATAATCTGAATCGCCAATTTCAATCTGTATTTAATCCACCAAATCCTCTTACTCTCACACAGCCATGCATACAACTAGGGATAAACCATGTGATCTAGATCTCCTCTCCTCTCTCGAAATGTAAATATCCCTCCATGCCCGACATCTCCATTAGCTAAATGGACTTCTCAAGCTTTAATCAAATCTACTCCTGACAATATTAAACCAATAACCCTAAAAGAACTTAGTTATCAAATAGATCCTATCCTGAAACAATTCTTATCTCATGTGACATTTCTTCTCACTTTACCAGGTACATCATTCTCTATGAACAGCATAGTGTCTCTCCGGCGAAACGCAACTCCTGCAATTTGTAGATGATCTAGCTAGAACCTTTGCTGCAGGCCAGAAATCTGCTTTTATTCTTCTTGACTTTACTAAATCCTTTGACACAGTCAGCCACACGAAGCGTCTTTATAAACTTCACGAACTTGGTAGCAGAGGCTGTACTCCCAACAGGGTCCGCTCCTTCTTAATTAATTGGAAAAACTCAAGTTGTGGTTCTTGAAGGCGACAAGTATGTTTAATTTCATGTGATATCTCATGTGCACCAGGCCCCGCGTTCACAAAGTATTTGGTTTCAGGATCAAGATCAAGATCAAAAATATGATCTTGCAAACTTTGTTAAAATTGTTCAAAGCTAAATCTTTTTACATACTGCGACATATATAAACATTCTGCATAAATATTTGAGACATTGAATTTAAATGTCATGCTTAATAAGATAAAGATGGAAATTAATAAGTTATGACCGATTTTGGAAAATTGATCCTGATTTGATATCAGTTTCAGTCATAAGTATAATATATTAATTTCTAAATATCATGGTGAAGTTTAGTATGTTTTTTACGATATTAATTAGCAGATGCTTATGTATTTTTGTGTATTTTTATGAGAAGTACTGGAAAAAGAGTTCAATTGCTTCATGAAAAAAAGGTAAATATATTTATGGATCAAGTTGATCCAGATCAGTTGAGCCTTTGTGAACATTGGGCCAAGGGTTTATCTTTCGGCCACTTCTCTTTCTCCTTAGGTTCTGTCGGACCATGTCTCAGATCACACTCTTTGTTGATGACTTAGCTGTTTATCTTACTTCTATCAGCACATGTGATTGCAATCAAATACCTAATGATTTAAACGTGTTGCAACAATGGGAAAATAAAAGGGAAATGCCCATCAGTCCTAGCAAACACAAAATACATCATTATATATTACACGGTCAGATCCTTGAACAAACTGTAACCCACGCTAAATATCTTGGCGTAATGACATCTCTTCTAAATCGCACATTAGTAAAACATGTACACCAGCAAACAGAACACTTGGCTTAATCATACTGAACATCCCAACAAAAACCAATGAGGAAGATCATACAAATACTTGCCAGGCATCAACTATACTCTTCCACAGTCTTGTCAACCTCCACTCAACAAAAAAGAAATTATACAATGAAAAACAACTATAGCCTACCATCTATCACAGTGTCTCGGATTTGCAACATTCACTCGTTTTTTTACTGACAGTTCCAAGGCTGTAATTCGCTGTAAGGTTATTATTTCGTTTTGTGTTTTGAATGTATTTTATATTTCTCTTTCCCCTGTGCACTTCTATCACTTTATATAGTGTTCAGATTATTTCCTGCCTAGTTTCGGCCTATTGTTGCCAGCTGTCTTGACTTGTCCTGTGATATTTTCCATCCATTAATTTCCCATCCCCCTCCTCCACTGTCCACTTTGATTCCCCTAGTTATTTCTTATGTTCTACCAGGCTATTCCTTTCGCCTCTGTTCCTAACGTATGTACCATTTAACCTCCTCAAGTGCCTTATGTTTTATGGATTGTTGTTTTCCCGGAGGTCTGTGTGGGGAGGCACTGTATTTTGTATGTGGCGTTCCCTGTAGCAACTTGTTCTCTCTCTTTTAGCATCTTTGGAAAATAGAAGATCTGATGCAAGATTTCTTTTGTTTTACAACATTGTCCATTCTCTAGTTGTTATCCCTATCCCGGCAAATATTGAAAGACCAAAGAGACTGACTCGTCATACTCATCATGCAGCCAACAGACAAATTCATACAATTCCTAATCATTATAAATGTTCAGTTTCCATGAGCCCTCATCCCGTGGCACAACCTTCCGTCCCAAATTGTTTTTCTGTCTACGTTTTAATCTTTCAAGCAGTCAGTATGCTAAATTACGCACAAAAAGTTGCAGCATATTGTGATTTCAATCTCATTTTATTACTCTTGTCTATATATTTAATACTCTTAACAGTTTTTCAGTCTAAGTTTTTCACTTTGATGTTTTACTGCCAATACTTTTGTACACATCTTCTGACTGCGCGTCTGTTTGGTAAGGACCGAAAGGGGAGTAAACAGTAAACGAAGATATATAGGTCTTCTCAATATTACAATACCTGTCCGCTTTCAACATAACTGTGTCAGAAAGTCCTTTGCAATCATAAATGACACCATCTTTGTTTTCTGATGTAGTTTGAAGTATAATAATTTCATGAAATAAATGTAAATATCATTTCTGTGTTCACGTGTTCTGCAGCACTTGACATTTGTAAACAACCGTGGGAAAATGCAAGTGAACACTTTCACTGTTGACTTTTAACGAATCGTTGTAAATTCTTAGATTTGTTATTGACTTATCCACATCAGTTGCTCCCAAATGCAGATAAATACATGTTGGTATTGAAAATGCATCAGAGTCATGTAAACTATTTCTCTCGGCGTAAGGTGCCAACCATAATTATATCAATAAGTCGCACGACTAATTTGCAATTAAAGGTATTCCCCATTACTTAACACAACAAGTGACAGGAAAAATAGAATAACAGGTTGGTGACGTGGACGGAGAAAGTTTATCGGACTCGGCTACGTTAAAGTTCTCCGTCTGGCCTGATAAACATGCTCCAACCTCGTCACAAACCTATTATTCTCTATATCATATAAGCATCCTCAATGATTGAACGCACCGATAATGTAAGTCGCCAGCTGTTGGAATAATGACAACTGATAATCATAGGTTTGACGGCAAATGTCAGCAATCGTTATTTGTTAAAACAAAAAATATGACAGACTTTTGAGGAGCAGATGTGCATATTTTGTAAAAAAACTTTTAAAAGAGAGATTAAATTGTTCTAGGGAATGCAGCATGCACAAGGCAATGCCTCACCACACAGACAAGAACCTAGCGCCATATTGACTCGTAAGCAACAAGTACCGTTAAATAGTAGAAAACGAAACATAATTTGTGCCACGAACTATTCAATGAGTATGTATTCGACTGTCAAAAGAAGTATTTAAACATTAGAATTTCGTGACGTCAATATTTGATATAATTATACACCATAACAGGAACGCTGTAGTTAATTGTTACGCCATATATGTGAAATACACCGACTTAGTTTACACCCCTCTCATATTGAAGTCAAAACCATATTTCATATTACTGTCCAATTTCAAAGCTCCTATTACAAGCCGCTAGTATGTCATTTTGATGTATGAACACGATTAAAGAGCCCGTGGAGAGATGTACATTGTAATCGGCTCAGATAATAAAACTGTTCATTGTTACATTCTCTCATAACTGAATAATAAATAAACATGTGAGCACGCAACTAGATGAGTACCATATTTCAAAACAGATATAAATACTGATATTAACCCATTGATGTCAAATTATCCTCCAAATGTTCTGCATAAATAGTGTATACTATTATACAGAGCATTTCATTCGTATGTCACGCTTTCAAACAAGCGTTAATACCATTGAAAGCAAAACAGATACGACACAACATACGAGTATGAACCTTATAGCACTGTTGTTTGACAATATATCATACAACTAGAAAAAGTATGTCCTTGAAAAATGGATTTTGAGACATAACTCTATAGGAGCGCTGCTATGGGATTTACAACCTCCTCTATAAGTGTAGTAATTTCAAGAAAACGCAATATGTGATGTCACTATTTGCAAGCAGGCAACACTATTTACTCCACATGGTCACGTTTTCATGGGGCAAATATTGCTTACTGACAGTAACACGATGACGTCACATATGACGTTTTCTGGCAATGACGTCACTAAAGAAGAGGTTGGAAATCGTACAGCGGCGCTCATATATAGAGCTACTATATGTATAATTATTTATATTTCAATTTCATTTCCAAATTCTAGATACTAATCAATATATTCGTATGTGGAATACACCACGACTGACATTTCAATATACGCCTGGTCGGAGATACGTTATCTTGACGACTGGTGTACAACAGCTGAATCCTGACTGGAAACAATGACACTCCAGTATAAAAGGTTTTGATAAAACAAATGCTTCATATTTTCTCATTAAAATTCTCTATTCATATATTCTTACATCATATCATTGTCTGAGATCATACTTTGTACATTAAACTGTCATGTTTATTTCTTTAAAAATGACAGTTGTACCTGATTGAATGCCTGACAATACAGAATACAGAATAGTTTATTTGGCTTAAGCATATACATCTTATCACCATGAACATAATGTATACATACAATTATAAATACAATCACATGCATGCATTCAAACAGCTAAGCAAAACATATCTACAATGTAACGTCAATAAGTGTTGTTCAGAGGCAACATTACAAAAACATTATACTCCCTACAACAACAAAATATTACATGTATCCCAATATATCCAAACGTATAATTAATTATTATATTGAGTGTACATGTTGTTCAATACAAAATGGAACGTCTTCTTTCAAGTGCTTTGATGATAAAAGACCCAAGATTACTAAGCTCCTTTTTGTTGTTTGAACACAGCAATTGAACGCACAATGTGGCCAACCAATGTGACTTATTGGTTTTAAATATTATCATTATTATGGTAGACATGGAAGGCAAGTATTGCAAAAATATACACTATGGTTTATAGCGTGTGTTTGTATTTGGATATGTTTGTAGTTGTACTTGTCTGTGATGGTGCCATTTGATTTTAATTTTAGGTGATCATTAATTTTAACAGGGACCGACTTTGATGCAAAATGAGATAAACACTACATACGACTGTATTGTAAACAGATTAGTTCTGTAACTTATTCCATATAATAAATGTTCCCTGGACAGTATCCTGTATTTTATATGTTGCAAGAATTAGTTTCCAAAATAAAATACCCTTTCATCACAATCAAGTTATGAATACTTTTATACATTATAAGAACCAAAGTTTCTATATAAACCACCGACTGCGTTATAAACTATACAACAGGCATATTCATATAATATATTATCATGACATGAATTATCACATAAATGTGCGAAAACCAAGAAATAAGGATGTTTCAAAAAAGGACTGTGATGGAACCAACATCAAGAAACTTGTACAACGTCACAAACCTCCTCATTGTACTTTCTTTTATCGAAAACAATTGCAATCTCGCCAAACATTAAACAATTCAATATGCGCAAGGTAATAACAGCTTTTGCTTGTCTTTATCTCCTACTCAGGGAAATATTGCAAAACAGCGCCTGAAACGTGATTTGTATCCTCCGTTAAATTGTCTTATTAGTTCCCGGCGCTTCTATCAACATAATATGTTTCTTACTGTTATCAATTGTATGATATTATGTCTTCCACTAATTGGACGTAACTTTAATTTGAAATTGAAGTTCTCAACCACCTACGTAAAATAATCATAAGATCACATGGTTAGATCACATGGTTGATAAATTCATTATTAGAGTAAACTATGTTCACGAATCTCGTATGTATAAAACAAGTTGCATTAACAGGGTGGTCTGATGCCAAAATGAGCTAAGCCTCACTTAGGTCATTTGGAGAAAATGGACTTTAAAGTTATTGAATTACCCACAAAAGACGCACATTTCTAGATAACATATGAAGTATTCATGCTGTTATTTGGTGATATAGCAATGAATTGTAATTTAGTTCCAAATGATATTTATTTGCATTTTATTTTTAAAAAGAGGATTTTTTGTGGGATAGTTCATTTTGGCATGTATACTTCACTTCAAAACTGGAAATAATGCCAAAGTGAACTACTGGTTCCTAGTTCAGTCAGGCTTAGTAACGTAGAAGAACATATGTGTAGATTTGGGATTGTATCCCTATTCAAAATCTCCTGCTTTAGACGTCTTAGAAAGCTGGAAACTAGACCAAAATAAAAATCCCTTTTTGAACAGTAACAAGAAGTAGATAACTCAATCTTCATGAACATTTGGGTTAGTTCACTTTGGCACCAGACCACCCAATTACAAAATGGCACAATAACCAAGCGGTGACGCTACCCCACACACACATGTGGCATTTCTATAACACACAACTGAATGAATGTCTTACTTAGAAGCGTGGTTTTGAATTTATATAAGTTTTGTACAAAATGATAGATGCGTTAAAAGAATAAGAGATTCGGGATTCCTCTTTTTAAAGCAATAATTCCTAGAACATTTTCAAACAATATATCACAAAATCATTTGCAAAGCAATCGCTGTTATATCTTATACCAAAAAGAAGTATTCGGTATTGATTTTATTTCCGTTATTTTCTGTTTTACGAGCGAAATCAACTCTATTCACGCTAGAAAATGTCGACAATGCCCCCACTAGATTATTCTTCAAAACTGTACTGGACCAGACAAAGAAATTAATACAGTTTGAATAGTTGATTATAACCAGATTAGACAGTAAAAGTAAGTTTAACAATGGCACAGACAAATGATGCATACTTTTTGGATACTGTCTGAACTTTTAATTATAAGTTAAAATAATGCAATATATCAGTTGAATACCAAAGAGGCAGACATGTCTCATAGTATTATCGTATAGACCGTACACGGTCATCGTATATACCGTACACGGTTATCGCTTAGACTACTTCCAGCCCACGCAATTTTCAAGGCATTTATGAAGTTATGATACAGATCAAATAGTCTGTGCCAGAATACAATGTAATGTCGGATTCAAAGTCGACGAGAATACCGTTATTGTGCACAAGATTTCTATTGGTCAATATTTTTCAAAACACGATATCATTGGCTGACCACCTCGCAATTTGTATAAAACCTTTCTCACGTGAATAATCAAAGCGCTGAAAGCGTTGACAGACTGTCGGAAGGGTCGGCATGACTAGATACTTTGTAGTACCTTGAACTTGGCAGACATGTCAGGCAAAGTGTCACAGGGCAAATCAATGGCTTAATTCAGCGGGTTTATACATGGTATATGCCGTAATTCCGGTTAAAATCCACAACATGTTTCATATTTAGTATGTTTCTGATAAATTGTGAAAATGATTCCAACAACTGTATGTCGCTTGGTAATTGCATAAGCTGGAGAATCAAGTGACGACTAGTGTAATCTTTATACGTACACTTTACTATTATTGAATAAGGCTATCCCTAAGCTATATATAAACTCAATACCTTATACATCAGATAAGTTATAATTTATTGTGGCTATTTTCGAATTTCATATATACTCATAAGCTACTGTATTATACAATGTTTTATTATAGCATATTGTAGTGTCTCCAGAAATTATTCCCCTATACATATGCCTATCCTCTCTTTTCTTGGCATCAAATATATTTACAAAAAATGTTTTTATTTGATTTGTCATTTTAAACATTGACACTTAATTTAGTATTAAGTATTGCATAAATAAAAAATCAATGTGCAGTTCCGAAAATAATAGCGGTGGTGATTAATCCTTTGATGCAATATTATTCCCGTATTACATGTGTATTACGTTCACATATTTTGTCATAAATTTCATTAAATAACGATATACTAGTAGAACAATGCTGCCGTTATGTGATATAAACTATGGCCTTTACAAAAGTAGAATTAATCTATTGAACTATACTTCAAGGCATAATAAGTACAATTTAATCATGCTTAATAGTCTACTACAAAACAGCCAGATAATTCATGCGGGGGATACGATCGAACAGAAAAACCGCGCACGCACCGGGTCATTTAAAGTGCATATAGCCGAGTATCACGCGAAAGTTTTCAATCTGAATGTGCCTGTTTTCTCTCCATGTTTTATTTAAGATTCGATCAATTCTTCAAACGTACACATTTTTTTCGTATTATTACAGATTTTTTTGGCATCATTTGTATAAACGGTCAGAGTTCAGTCGTCACTATTTTTTACCGTTTCTCATGAATATTTATTTTCTTATGCATATTCATTTTCGCTGTACTCAGTGGCGTAGCTAGCAGGGATCCACATAGTTTACAAGTTATGTGAGTAACTGTTCTCAAATATCGTCAAGTGTGCGTCCGAATTCGTCATCACCGCAATTCTAACCGCGCTTACGTGGATATGCGACTGGGCGCAATTATACATCTTATGTTAGATTTGGTGTGCTTTCGATTTGCGGTACTAAAAGACTGTCGATCTGAGGCCGACAGTCTGAACACGGACAGTACAAGTGTTAGTGTCAGACATAGGTGTCTTAGGCACGTTATTTATGACAGTATTTAACAACAGTGTAAACCGCTGATATTTTATGAATTCACCATTATGTAAGATTTATTTATTACCTAACAGACAAATCTGTATACGCCAGTCAGGTCATACTGGTATTGTATCGTCCTAACTCACGCAGGTCCGTGCCCACGCGAGATTCTCGTATATTGATGGTATAAACAAATGAATGCCTTCGTGTCGAATATGTTTTCCAAATATTGATTCCTAGTTTGTAAAGGATTATTCAGTATATCGAGGGTTCAGTGCAAGACTGTCCTAACTCCTATGTATTTATATAGGAGTTAGTATCGTCTTGCACTGAACCCTCGATATGTTATGTTGTATTAGCGACAAGTACGAGTATATGACGTTTTTTCCTATCTCTTGTAAGTACAGGCGGCACAGTCGGAGATAAAACGGTTACACAACGCAAATAACTCAAGCATCATTTTTGAGTGTGGATATTTGACTGTTGTAAATGGTTTACAATGCTGACTGAATGTGTGGTATATTCGTTGTGATCCATTTTCTTGGTGGGTTGGGTGTAAAAATTTAGTGCTAAATGCAAAATAACGACGGTGTTCCCAGAAATTTAGATGATTTTGATAGTCGGTGACAACACATTGTTGATCTGTATTATGACATAAATATTTATCAATATGACGTTTTCTATGTCTTACCCTAATGGTCGATTCTTCTCATGTTTTTTAAAGTTTTAAAGTCGAACATCCAGTTAAAAGGAAACGTTAGTAATAACACACTCTATGGGTGATGAAAAAAACAAATTACATGTATGCGTCAAATGAATTATGTTAATAGCTCTGTATATCATGTAATGCTGAGCAATTAGTAGCAATACATTAGCTTACAGTTTAATGTATCACAATATATAATAGATACGTTGGTTGAAGCAATTGATTGATATTAAAATCCCAATAAGGTCGTAAATACAAATTTATTTCAAACATCTGCATTATTTGGAACATTCACACATTAAGTAGATTCTACACTCTACAAGTTATTCACGTATTTATATGTTGGCAGAATCTATATCCATATAATAAAGCGGTAGTTTCTCATCTTGTCCATCGATTAAGTTGAACTTAGTTTCTCGATTTGTGTTAACACTCCTGTCGACCGATATATATGATTACCCATGAAAGATGCACGTGAATAAGTGACCTCATATCACGTGATTGCAGTTTAAGTGTTAACAGTAATTGTAGTTAACGTCATCTAAGCTTGTGCTTTAATGAAAATTGATACAGAGTCACGGTAGAACATCGGCACTCTACGACCGTATTATATTGAGAAATGTTTCTAGTACATGTTACACACTACGGTTATGATAAAGGAAAATGATAGTTATTGCGTTTTAATGATACAGAATGATATGCATAATGCCTTTATAGATGACTTTTATCTCACGACACATGACCAGCACGTGATTAGCCGTACTATTTTTAAGTCAAGTTTCGCGATGTCTTCTTTTTTCCTGACGTACTCAAAAAATGGATGATTCTACTTGTACATTTGATCAAAATTGTTGTTTTCATTCAAACGGTGCTTAATTGTATCCGTTATGAGACAATCTCAGCTTACTGTAACTCGTAGACAAAATAGTAAACAAATCGTCGAATGTCTACACCATTTGAAGAACATCATGTCGGAAGTCTGGGTGCATCTACGTTTGAACTCATCAAGGATGACCAGTGCGGTCGAGTTTCTCACGAAACCAGTATCAGTAGCGGTAATAGTACGTATCCCTGTCCGGTTTCATCCAATTGTGCCGGAAATGCCTTTGCAATCGTAAATGACACTGTTAGACTGAATACACAGATGAGTTCCTTGTTTTCTGGTGCAGTTTTCAATATCAAAAACTTTAATATTCTCATGAAAGAAATGTGATTTTTGTGTTCACGTGTTCTGCAGCACTTGACACGTTTCGTCATAAACAACCGTGAGAAATTGTGTATGAATTAATTGTTATGTCTTACTAAATTGTTGCAAAATGTTAGATGAATAAAATCTCATCAGATGCTCCCAAATGTAGAAATATACATCTTGCTATTGAAAATGTATCAGAGTCATGGGAACCGTTTCTCTCGGCGTAATTATATTCAAAATGTCACAATATTAATCAAGTCGCTATTTAGAGGATGTAACTCGGTATTACTTAAAATTGAAGGTTTTCCCATCATTTAACACACTTAGTGACAGGATAAATAGAATATAAGGTCGTCGACGCGAATGGAGAGTTTGCTTTCGACTCACCCGATAAATGCACCCGCCTTGCCTAATAAACTACCTCCATCCACGTCAATAACCTGTTATTCTCTATATCAAAACATGTGTAAATAGATCAAGTTTACAAGTAGTTGCATGGACGAAGTTGTTGAACGTTTTAATTACACACGTATGCTGTGAATCAATGTTTGTACGACAATTGACAACAGCATAGTTACATCGAGGTAACATATGTGCTTACATGAGCTGATGTCGCACTTGGGATCATTCAAACTATTAATTCTCTTTAATCTGGGACAGAAATATGCCCGATCGTGATCTGTTCTCGCACGACACTAATGATTCATCTAAAAATTATGCTAGCCCCGCATACGTGTCTCTATACTCCGACTTTTACACGCGTCTTCGTAACAGCGGCAGTATAGAGATGTGACGTCCGTGGCTCGACTAGTTACAAAGTTATTGACCGAACTCCAAGAACAGTTCGACAATTTTGTATGGTGGAAGCAGTGTATAGTTGTTTCAAAACTATATGAGAATATCGTTCATGTGTACACTATGTCTATCAGTCGGACTATATTGTCGGTTCAAGCGGTTACTATCGATTCAAAATTAGTTGACAAAACCATTATCATCTTTTGGTCAATATTTTCCGAAACACATGTTTCCATTGTTTACATCGGTTCTCATGTCAATAAAAATATACTTGAGGATACCGTTATAGTGTACTCTATGTCTTGTTTCATTGGCTGACTACTTCAATACTTGTTTACAAGCGTTGTCAGGTAAATAAAACGAACTATAATATCATTTCAAAAATTTGTTGAGAATATCGTTATTGTGTACACTATGTTATTTGGTCAATATTTTGCAAAACATGACGTCATCAGCTGACCACCTCACCATTTGTTTACATGCGTTGTCAGGTAAAACATTACTTGCAGTTACTGTGTCCGCGTGATAGTACAGCCCATCGTTCAGTTACGGCTAACAGTTGCGAACGTTTTGTTTTGTATCCCTGGCCCACCGTATCATATTGCCTGCCAATGGGGAACCAAATTGCAAAACGTTGCGAAACCTTACGAAACGATACCTTTACTGGACGCAGGGCAGATCGGTCTTGTAAAATACGTGGTGACGTATGAGAGTTTATTTATATCATATATAACAAACAAATCATTTAACATAATGGATTCTGATAGGAATTAGTTTTTGACTAAATATGTTATGAAATAAATTCGTTACATAATGACCAAAGGAAATACGACACATTCAGTACAATTGTAAAATCAATAACATTAGATGTGCCAGATTACAAATAGTGTTGATTACGAGTAATTAGCCATGATAGGAAACAGAATGCATGTCTGGATAGAAAACGTAAATTAACTTCATATACAGACACATTATTGTGTCTACTCATACCATATAAATTGGTTCTACGCCAGAATAATCGGCAAGAATTGGTGGTCAGGATGTCTGTTATAGAAGTTAATACATATTATACAAGACATTCCTTGTACATTTAATTATCTGTGTAAAATATTCAATGTATATTTATCTCGTGAATTATATCATGGAATCGGTTCATAGTAATTCTTTTTATTTATTCAATGAAGTTCAGTTTTCACTTAATTTAAATTTGACCAATGATTTTGAACAATATTTTATCTTTAAGTGCGAAATGTCTTAAATATTTGCGAAAAGGTCTACATATATACATAAATGATTATTCTCAATTTATATGTTTATGCGTAAGAAATTTACTATTAAATCTACTGTTCATTGAACACTGTACATATCTTTATACGTATAATAACTTTTTATCAAAATAATTATTTTGGCTTCTTATACCATTTGTTTTCAATGTTCTCATATCTTCATTTTGAAAAAAGTGAAAAATACTGTTTTATTTACATTTAAATGTCAACGTCTCTTTCATATGTTTGTATTTCTTAATGACACCCTGTCATTTTCTTCATGAAACACATTTATAATGTACTGTTATGTATATAACTGTATGTGAACCGAGATAGCATTTGTTTCCTTAAAAAATTGTTTTACCTTGCAATGCTCAAATATTTAATTCCGACCACAGCTGGCATCGTATTTCGTTATACATATGATTGCTTGGGATATGACGGATTCTTTGTTTTCTGTAGACATTTTTTTTCCTTACAATGGTCGAACATTTCGTTTCGTTTAGAATACCAGTAAAATTATCACTATTCACATGCTAAGGTATACAGCCTTTAAAATAATTATATATAAAATCATTAACCCCACCTTCCCCCTTGAAACTAACCCCATCCCACCGGCCTTACCCCAGTTTTAGACTATTGACCTCTTCACATATTCACTAACTAAATATACAAAAATAAAACAAATATATTACTTTAATTTGCGAAGTATTGCCTGCTGTATGATATGTATAACATTGTATTGATATACTTTGCTGTTTTCACATTTTACTATTATGTTGTGTATCGATATGTTTCAATCTCACAGGCCTCCGACCTACATATATATTGAAAATACAACTTGCTTACCATAAAACGTTTTAACAAGTAAATAAATCGACTAGATATTCCATATGCAATTATTGAAGAGATGTGGATATAACATAAGTATCAATTGTCAAATACTGTGTATCTAGTGACTTGTATTCGAATAGATATGCAAAAGCAGTTTTAGAATAATCGCTCATATAATCAAGGGGCCGAAATCATGTCCACAGCTATTTCAAAATTCGTATTCGCTCTGATAGTGAAAAAACATTATTGATCGTAAAAAAATATTTATTCATTGTTATATATTACAACCTTAAGACAATATCCGCTCATCCTAAAAACAGTTCGGGGAAGACAATAACATATCTCGTGGATTAAACCCACTCATTCTCGTACAAGTCAATAAGCATAAAACCATTAAAACGAGATAAATTGAACAAAACTGACTCTAAACGCACTATGTAGATAATTATATGATAGAAAACACGAATAAGTGAACATAAGAATCATGGGAAGGAGTAAAAGAAGTTGTATGACTTCTCTGCAGTGAATGTTTTCTGCATAATTGGAAAGATCGCCACATTTATTTTGACAGCGCGCACAATTGAGAATGAGGAAACAATAAATAATTACATATGGCAGAGGTTTTGTTACACAACAAGAGACACAGTTGCCTTACCCAACAACTAACAATAGATCCTCTTTGACAACATAGAGACATTCAGACTAATAACAAGCACTTTTTATTGTGATTTTGAGCGTTTTCAGGATAGTAACTCTGAGGTAATATAATTGTAAACACAAGCTATAGTACAAAAAAACATCAATTAACGGAAATCTACGAAAAGCTTCAACAAAAGAGACACTTTAAAAATTATGTCTAAACGACAGACAAGTCTCATTTTTACCATTTTTATGTACATTTATCTGATTGTGGTTGTGATTCGTTAAGTGCATTGGACTAATAATGGTGTCTTTATGATTCATTCCATGCAATATTCTAGTCTGTAGTAAATAAGTTTTACAGTGCTTGGTGACCGCTAATACATCTTTAAATACCGTGTAGTGAGACTAGCTGATCGGAAGTTTGGAGAAGATTCAAGCCACGTGTGCACTACGGGCAACATAAGCCTCTTTCATCTACACAAGAGGTAAAGGACAAAGACTTAGAGTCATTCAATCACCTCACGTACCACATGTATTCACTTACCCTTTATGTACTGCCAATATTCAGCAAACAGTATCAAACGACTCTGACTTAATCAATCCACGATGAAAACATATTACGTCGGCTGTTTGAGAACGATATAATGAATGGATTTTGTGAAACAGTTTAGACAATGCTGATACCACAAAAGCTAAGAGTCTCAGGAAACACAAGGTTCTAAAGTATGCTCCTGACAAAAAGATTAATTATCATAATGTTGTGTTGCGATTGCAAACAAAAACACCTTTTTTGATAAACATTAAATTCTAATCTGCTTGATACATCAATACAGATAGCTTCTCTGTCACTAGCTGATGCATGGTTTGTTTGAAGAAATATAATTTAGAATAAGCTGATTACATTGCGTTGAAAATGCCAATCATCTTATTAAACCAGGATCTCCTTATCCGTTCTCAAACACTGCATGCAGAACTGATACTGAGCAAATTACATTAATTGAAAAAAGAAACTGCGAAAGACTGACATTTACCTCGCCCAAAGGCCTAACGGAGAAAGTAGTGAAAATACTAATACGAAGTGATCGTTCCTACACTCTGCATGTCTCAATGTCGCCTAACTATCTCTGAAGTTTTCAATCTTCCAGATATGTTCGAGTTATTCTGGTCCAAACTCAGTGCAAAGACAAATACAAGAAGAAGCAACTCTGTATAACACTAAACTAATGCGAACAACTCGTACACAATTTTTAATGAAAACAATAGTTCTGCGCAAACCATCGAACTGTGAGGTCAATGGCTACAACTATTTATCCAAGGATGTCGCTAGAAAGAAGTTCATAACTGATTTCGATAGTGCAGCATTTCACCTGGAATATTTTTTTCTATACATAGATAATATGATTTCCTTAAATTGAATTCAATTATATTCCAAATCCATATAGAAGTTGTGACTGACGAGCAGAGTATGTTTATGTTGGCGAACAAGATCAGACGTTTGTGGCTGAATATGATAATATGGAGTGGGAGCCTGTTTAAATAATAGGTATGTTTCTATGGGGTTATGACACAACGGCCAAAAACAACACGACTGATATTACAAACAACAGGAATGATGGTTATGCAGCCATTTCCTCCAGACGCCTTATGGAAGCTGGTAAAGAATACGACGAATGACAAGTGCAACACATCTATGAAATATCAAATATACTGAAAAGCATTAGCAATACATAGACCATGATAGATGAGTATGTTGGGAAACGATTATATGCTTTTCTTTTGTGCATAGACGCCTTTGATAATTTTAATCAAAACGTAATATTTCTGAATTATTAGATTCCCCAATCAAATTAACACAAGGTTTCATTCTGCACGAAGTCGTCAATCTTATTAATTAATCAATACCCATTTATAACGTATCATTTGCTAACAAATTAAACCAGGATTACTTAATCGATATCAAACACAGCAAGGTCATAGCACATGTCGTGAATTAGATCATTATATCGTAATATATATCGTAATATATAGCTCATACAGCATCTTTCGAAAAAGTGCTTACACATTTAAATTGATTAAAACTGTTTGAAGAAATTGCTGCTTCCTAGTAATGTTTTCCTTTTATTACAACGTAAGCAATAAATGTTCCATTACAAATAGGTAAGTTAATATGTCCACGTACTAGCAAAATGACTGTGTTGCTATATATTTGCTGTACGCCTTAGAGAGATATTTGTTTCTTCAGATATACAACAATGACTGTTTTGCTATATAAGTAATGTACGCCTTAATGCCGAGAGCGATATTTGCTTCTTCAGTGATGCAACAATGACTGTGTTGCTATATAAGTGATTTACGCCTTAATGCCCGTAGCGATATAAGTTTCTTCAGAGATGCAATAATGACTGTGTTGCTATATACGTGTTGTACGCCATAATGTCCAGAGTGATATTTGTTTCTTCAGAGATGCAACAATGACTGTGTTGCTATATAATTGCTGTACGCCTACATTAGCCTACATTAGCCTACAGCGATATAAGTTTCTTCGGTGATGCAACAATGATTGTGTTGCTTAGTATATAAGTAATATACGCCTTAATGCCCGGAGCGATATAAGTTTGATTGTAGCACAGCGTGTCGTGCGCTTGACGACTTCTTTTCAGTTGCTCTCAGTTCTGAATAGTCATAGACTACATAAAAGATTTGCTTCACTAGTACACTGGTTCATATATAGCTATGCTCTACACGCATTGTAATGTGTTCACAGTTTCTTTTGTGAGGGAGTTATCCATCAGGACTTTTCTTCTTAAAATCGTTTATTTTAATGATAGAAGGATAAGTGTGAGGTCGTGAGCCCCATCAAACAAGTTTTACTTCCCCAAGTTGCATTCTGCCATTGACCATTTATGGTTGCGTCATGTATCCTTATTCTGCTTTAGTAATTGCTTACCTGCATGTATGTATCCCAGGCCTCAGTCTGCTCTTTCGGGGACTGTGGACTTTGTGAGAGACATTACCTGATCGTCCCAAAACCTCAGAGTTGGTTTTGCCAATGAGAGTTCCAAAGCGTTCACCTAATGTGACCATTTATCATTTTAATTGTTCATGTACATATTTACATGCATTTTTGGCCCTCTGAAATGACTACGACTTCTTTTTTCATTTTTATGATCATTTAGTTAAAACGCATTATGGACGTAAATATTCAAGCATATCTTCAGCAGTAGAATTAAAAAGTCAGAACTAGAGCCACAGTAAACAAACACTGGGAATCTTAGTGATGATCAAATCGCCACGAAACATGACAATAACGCTAATATAACAAGCGTACTTAAACATACAAATAATGCTCATCTAGAGATAAAACAAAACTTCCTGTGAACGATAATTTCTTATTTTATAACCCTTAACAACGTTTTGTCTTTCATATCGGTACAATAAAATGTTATATTAAGGTTTAATGTTAACTTTTTACAGACAATATAATTGTTGGCCCACTAACAGAAAGTTTTAGACAAAACAAGTGCCTGATTTTGCTACATTTCTTGCTATTTAGCATTACAGCGACTTTTAAAACATCGAACCTATGGTGATTATTTTGTATACAATTCGTGTCTAGGAAATTACGTTTTAAGCCAAATTGTGGTAGAATGTTTATAATATCGATGGTGCCCTACAGACATTTTGTCATTAGTAGTAGATATACGTTCGGCGTATTTAAATTGTTCCCAATTCTATTTTCCTTAATAATAATAATCAACTCAGAACTTATTTCTTAGATTTTAGAATACATAAAACACGGATTAGTTTGTATGTCTAGACAAATTTACCATCAGATATAAGACGTAAAATGTCAGACACTTTTCTGTCCTTGTTATGCTAAGAAAAAAACGTAAAAAAATACTTTCTGTTGTTTAAAGAAAAAAAGTGACATCACTATACAATTAAAATAGGCAAACAGTGCAATTTATAATATTATAATAATAAGCTTGTGTATGTATGACTTACATATGTCACTCTAATGTACATCTGTAAGCCATCACGCTTATAATTAAAACAAGAAATATCTTTAAAAAAAGATTAAGGGCGTATATAGAATGATGTCTGAAGAATCGCCCTATTTCGGGACTCTGATTTCCCCAAGAGGGCGTTCGCTACGGGAAAGTGAATTCTCTTTTCGAGACACCCCGTTTGGTGCCTCTCCGCTTAAAATTTAAACCAATCAAATCGTTTAATTTGTTGCATATTAAAACAACGCGCTTCATATACAATATTTGATTGGACTTAAATGTAGTTCAAATCAATATTATACAGCTACGTCGAAAAAACTGCTAAATTGACAAAAACTAATTTTTTGAACCAGTCTTGTACATAATATCGTGTCGTATAAATTGGAAAAAGTCTACATTGTTCACGTAGTGTGAATACGGTGAGGTTTACACGTTTGACAAATTTAATTCCATTCCGGATGTATTTTCGAGTATCAATTGCGTTTTTGGTACGTTTGAGACATATGCATGCAAATCTAAAAGATATTTTCACAATTAGTCATGATTATTTATTCATGAAATAATCACAAATAATATATTAATTTTTGAGTTGATGAAATAAAGCTGAAAATGGTGCCTGTAACAAATCTCTGAAAAGTATACTTCCAGACTTTTCCAACTGAACCCTTTGATATTTTAGATACCTCTTACTTTTACTCAAGCTGAACTAAGGAAGATATTTCCTATTTTAACCAGGTATCATCAAAGTATAAAGGGTTTAAATCGTACACATGATGTTGAAAGATAACTAAGCAACAAATTGCACGTACATAATGAGTTAGTTTTTATGCCATCTTGCCAAAGGTTACGTTATAATTCGAAGACACAATTATTTTATACTGGCAACCAAGAAAAACACTTTATATTTGAAATGTCACGAATGATGGATTAAGAATGAGTCTAGGTGGCATGAATGTTTGCCCGACATTTCACTCACTATGTTTTCTTAATGCGAAATTACACACTCACCAGATCCACACATTCAACCAAACACAGAAAGAGGATCAAGTGTGATAATGCCGCAAGACGTTTCGCTTGTTCAACTTGTCGCTGTATGCTTCCGAACTATCTAAGCATATCAGCTTGTGTTGCTATATCGTTCTATTTGAATGTGGACCCTTATAATTATATGCACTGCCACATCGAAAGCACCAGGAGACATGAACATATAAGTTGAGTGAAGTTAGCGCGGTAATCGTACATCGTACATCAACATTAAATACCAGCTCAGATTGAATACAGAGACTGGCATCGTTATTCGACTTACATGTTTAAATACATATCTTAAATCAAACCCAGGGCTGGCACCGACATCAACTTGACCGCAGCGAATACATATCAGAGATGAATAGCGAGCCAGCTCGTACATCCTTATTCGAGATTCTAAATATTTGAATACATACCTAGTAGCGATCCCAGAGCTAGCACTGACATCAACATTCGAAAAGGTTCCGCGGCGAAGACATATCTGGAGTCGAATAACGAGCCAGGTCGTACATCGTTATTCGAGTTTCTAAATATTTGAATAATGACCTAGTAGCGAATCCAGAGCTAGCACTGATATCAACAGGATATACCTAGTGTGTTTTGAAGACAAAACTACTAACACAGTTACGTTTGAAGTCCCCTTCATATTCATTAACAACCTTTGTCGACTCCGTATTGTCGTTCATACAGAGACTAAACACTCACTTTTTGTGCCACTATGCTACAGGTAAATGACATAAATGATGAATTTACAAATGTGTTGATCACATAGATAAGGCAACAGCCAGAAAGGGACTTTAATTACTACACAATAGAAAAGCAAAATCTTCTGCAATTGCTCAGAAGACTTAATGCAAAGGACAAGTGGTTGTCAATTTGTTTGACTAGATAAGAACTAGAGAAAATGAAATTGGACGCTATCGAATATTTCACGTGAATTAACCAGACACTGAAACTGAAAACGGACGAACATAAACTAGAACACTTTATGTGTCAAACCATCATGATAGTTTACATGGTAGAATCCATTAAACAAAATTCTTCATCGGTTTTGTTAATGTTTTCTTGGAATAATTCGTGTTGATGTATTCAGTGTTATAATATAATGATTTTAAGCAGGAAGTTTTGTTGAGTGCACTCAGGACCAATGTATCTCTCAGATCCCCGCGAACTGCAGGGTGTAGCAGCCAGGATATTTGATATGAAAAACAAATGTTAAATAAATACAAAGTGCAAAACACGTGATCTTCAATAATTAAACAACATACCATTGCAGCATTGCAGTCTGCATGATATTGCATATTTGCATTAACCAAAGAAATAAATCTTACTGATAAGATAATCACAAATGAACATATTGGAAAATGCTGTTATGTTTATGTAAGGAGCATACAAATCTTTCGGTAATTTAGAATTAACGTCATTATTTCTGCATGCTACAATCCCAAATTCAAATTAACCAATAACTAAATCTGCTTATGGCTTGTCACCTCCTTTAATGAATTAATACACATATAAATAAATGTTTTATATGTTATGTTCCCAGAAATAACATTTACAGCGGCATTATATTTTTTCGCTGTTCTCTGATTGGTGCAAGGTAGTTTCAAACCAGCCTAATTGTATTTCCATTCACAAAAAAGATCCCCTGTTAGATCGATATTAGCATGTTTCTAAACCGAAAGTAGTATGTTTAGTCTTCTCAGCAAAGGTAGGAATTGTGACAGATCGTAGATTTTCTAATTCTTCGTCTTCATAACGAACATGAAATGACATTAGCTTTCATTACATTAAAACAGTTTTTCACACAAGTTTTCATGCCAGAAATAGTCACATTCAACAGTCTAAGTTGAAATTCAGTCTTATTTAATGCAAATTATGTCAAGTTTTTAAAATATCTTACAGCTTTGCATATAAATACATACATGTATTTAAAGATAATTCGAAATATGAAAAGCTTTCTTAGAAAAGAGCAACCTTCATGTAGCTCGAACTCACGAACCCGAGCTTTCCGACTGAGCTTTACGGACTGAGGGAGATTTGAATGATGTTTATGAAGTTATAGCCCGAACAAGACTCGGAACACACACACACACACACACACACACACACACACGGACAGGAGAAAATCTTAATGTCCTCATATATATGGCGGGGTCAAGACAACACTTCACTAGTTTCTTGGGGGCCGAGTTAAGAGCTGAAGTATTTTTCCAAAAATATCTGGACTTTGTTTTTCTTCCCGACAAATTTCGAGTTTGTATTGGTGTGAGGAACATAAAATAAAAATTAGGAAAAACCCGGGTGAAGATCGGATTTGCTAGGGAGACGCGAGCTTTGTCCCGTTAAATTGATGGTATTGATACTGTATTTGTACTAATAGTGCAAGGACTCTATCCAATGTTGATGATAACATAAATACACAGCATGCATGTTCTGACATAACATAGAACAACGAACGACAGGTCATAATTCCTCTTTATCCCGGAAAGCACTTTTTCCAGTATGATCATGCATCCGTCCATCGCACCTGTGTAACATATAGACTGCTCGTAATGGTTGAAATGCATCAGCTGTTCCTTGCAATACCATTACAGTCTCATGTACACATCAGAACATCAAATTATCTGTAATCTGATATCCTCTATGACAGTCAATATAACAAAATGATTATACAAAAGTCGAGCAGGAAATGACACGTAAAAAAACCATTCTTCAAGAGCCTGTACAAAACGACTCTAAGAAGACACAGGAATGTTAATCAAAAGAAAGGCCATCATCCTTTATCTAGTTGAAATAGGTGCTCAACAGTTTAATGATTGGAAGGCGTTTAACATTTGATGAAAAGTAACGCTTTTCAGGACGACCGGCGCTAATTCCGAGTTTTTCTGTAGCTACTACAAACCAGTCAAAAAGTATAAAAATATTAAAATAAATTTTAGCTAGCCAAGATAAATCTTTGTAACAATTGTGAGGATTCGCATAAAAGTTTGTCTTATAGAAAATTCAATTCAATAATTTGCTTTTGAAATATTTGACTCAGTAGATGTGGCAAACATATTTAAGAGTTATGACGATTCATGACTCTCGCACGATGTACGTAAATGGTTATGCCAAGGACAAAAACAAGCCCGATAAACATCATTATTACGTTAAAATTATTTATCAATTTTTATATTAAATCCAAATAAGAATATTTTTGGAATTAAAAAAATCTGTCTGAAGAATAAGTATGATACTTGTTAGGGAATTATATCTCAATGTGATCTAAATGTGAATTATTAAAATGCCGCATGGCAAGTTTACAACCACACCCTAGCTCACTAGAAACATGAAAATACCTGACTGATAACACTTCCCAAAGGTCATAGATACAGAAGACAAAAACATAGATTAAAATGCCGCATGGCAAGTTTACAACCACACCCTAGCACACTAGAAACATGAAAATACCTGACTGATAACACTTTCCAAAGGTCATAGATACAGAAGACAAAAACATAGATTAAAATGCCGCATGGCAAGTTTACAACCACACTCTAGCACACTAGAAACATGAATATACCTGACTGATAACACTTCCCAAAGGTCATAGATACAGAAGACAAAAACATAGATTAAAATGCCGCATGGCAAGTTTACAACCACACCCTAGAACACTAGAAACATGAATATACATGTACCTGACTGATAACACTTCCTAAAGGTCCTAGATACAGAAGACAAAAACATAGATAATGTTGCATTTCCTGTTCGACTTCTTCCATTTCTTTATTCATATGTAAAGACAAACAATACGGAGGCTATTACTGACACGGTAATACCCGTCGTTTAAGTTCGCGTTTCCCCTACACACTTATTAGCCAACTTTTCTGAATCTGTATTGTGGAGTAGGTACAGTGATAAAACAACCCAAACACCCATTCCTTGCGCCTCTGTTCCCTAACGTATGTAACCTTTAACCTCATCAAGTGCCTCATGTTTAAAAGATTGTCGTTTTCCCGGAGGTCTGTGTGTGGAGGCACTGTCTTATGTATATGGCGTTCCCTGTAGCAACTTATTCATTCTCTTTTACCATGCTAGAGGAAATAGGCGTCTAAGATGTAGTGGTACATATGCGCCTTTCATTATAAAAATATAAAAGCATTAGCATCTAACTATAGAACTGATTGAAGTTGAACTAAGTACAAAATCATATCTGGTACACCTGCCTGGAAGAATCAAAGCATCAATCGATTTATTTGGCTGGATAAAAACTTCAAGAAATTAAAATGGATCGCACTCAAGCATTGCACTTTAATAATCATGAGGCAATGAAATTGTTAGCAAAGCATTATAACCGGTGATTTGTGCGTGAAACAATGAGAATCGAAACTGTCGACATCATAAAACTACAGCTGCATTCAACCAACATTTTAAATGTTAATATAATGCCTGTTAATGTTAGGGATGCCACGATATATCGGTATATTGCAACAATAGATGCAGACGATACGACATTTCGGTATCAGTTTGATATTGCGATATTTTCCGTTATTCGGAAAGTCTGTAAATGCGCTTTCGTCGACGAGTTTCCGAGTTTAGTCCAAAACGACAACGCTGTCGGTAAATGTTTAGTCCAGACACTATATTACGGCGCCCAGCGACTACAGGGTCGTGTGTAACAAAAATGCAAAATCTGACATTTAGACCCATTTGGGGTTCAAATTTGAAAATAAAAATCAGTAAGTTCAAATGTTGCTGCCTGTTCTCATTGTAAGCTGGTTGTATTCGTAAGTTAAGTAATTTAACTTCACACATGAAGTATCCGTAAAGATTTCTTAATCATGCCCCATCTGCTGAATTATATAACATGTGCATTAGAGGCTTCTATACTGGTAAGAATTCAGTCCAGGAAAAACTGGTTAGGTGAACCGGCCGCCGTATATAACTGAAATATCGTTGAGAAACGGCGTTAAACCCGATGAAACCAACACACAAGAGGCTTCTATTTCTAAACAGCATCATGTTTCTTCAAACATGTACATAAACAACAGATAAAATACTACGAATATAGAATTTACAGACTAAAACACAGGTTACATTCTTTAATACCTCTGATATCCATATATTGCAATACTATTGCAATAGTTGTTTATGTACTGCAATATATCGCGATATCATAATCTGATATTGTGACATCCTAATTGATGTATTTAACGTTATGACATTTTGTTTTTACGTAGAGTGTTGTGGCACTGCAATCGGCACAAACGCATCTCACATTCACAGATCATGTGAAAACTGCAGGTAGTTGAGATGCCAAGACGTTTTTTACAAAAAAAAACAAATTCCGATTCAGTTACGGCAAATAACTACAAAGTACACACTGGTTCTTCAATAATTAACCAATATACCATTCTGGGTAACATTGTATATTTCATTTCCCCAGGAAATTAATCAAACCGATAAGACAATGACAAATGAATACCATGGGAACTGTTCGTGTGTTTATTCCAACTGCGTACAAACCCTTCGGTGATTTTGAATTAAAGTAATTTTGTCTGCATACTAAACTCTGACATTCAAATTAACCAAATGTTTTAATATGCTTGTCTTCTAACGTTATTAATCATAACAAATAAAGTACCTGTCACTGGCAATTATCAATTATGGTTCAAGAGATATTGTTGACAACTAAATAAAAACATTCATTAATGAGTTTGGGTCTTCTGATGATAAGACTGGGACCTCGTCGTTATCAAACAACGCATTTAACGTAATTTTGAAAGTGATCTATTTGTGTTTCTAAATATCGCTACCTAGTGCTTTCTCGGTCTTCATGAACCAATGTCATAGGTTTATTTAATTCACAATACATGTTCTATATATTTATTTCGTAACTTAGAGATTTGATTTGGAAAGAGTACGACAGAGATATAAAACACTGCGACAGAATGTGTCAGCAAGGCAAAATGTCATTAAAATAGCAGTTTATTGCAAAAACAACAGAACACAGTACCTTATGTGCTTTATAAATTTCTTGGTATATGGAACAAAGAAAAGAGGGTCGTCATCATTGAAAAAGCTGGAAAAGTGGGTCGTTGGAGTTGACGAAAGCTGGAAAAGTGGGTCGTCGGAGTGGACGAAAGCTGGAAAAGTGGGTCGTTGGAGTTGTCAAAGCTGGAAAAGTGGGTCGTCGGAGTTGACGAAAGCTGGAAAAGTGGGTCGTTGGAGTTGTCAAAGCTGGAAAAGTTGGTCGTCGGAGTTGATGAAAGCTGGAAAAGTGGGTCGTCGGAGTTGACGAAAGCTGAAAAGGTGGGTCGTCGGAGTTGATGAAAGCTGGAAAAGTAGGTCGTCTGAGTTGACGTAAGCTGGAAAAGTGGGTCGTCGGAGTTGACGAAAGCTGGAAAAGTGGGTCGTCGGAGTTGACGAAAGCTGGAAAAGTGGGTCGTCGGAGTTGACGAAAGCTGGAAAAGTGGGTCGTCGGAGTTGACGAAAGCTGGAAAAGTGGGTCGTCGGAGTTGACGAAAGCTGGAAAAGTGGGTCGTCGGAGTTGACGAAAGCTGGAAAAGTGGGTCGTCGGAGTTGACGAAAGCTGGAAAAGTGGGTCGTCGGAGTTGACGAAAGCTGGAAAAGTGGGTCGTCGGAGTTGACGGCAGCTTGAAAGGAATGTGATCAAAGATAGAAGACACCATCATCTGAATAACTGCCAAGGTCAAGTGAGAAATGAGACATAAGTATGAGCGAAAGAACAGCATGAAATGAGCTGGGTTTCAAACATAAAGTTTAAAGGAAGACGGGAGTGAAAATGATAGCAAATAGGAATCGTATAGTTTATTAGGTTCGATGGGAGGTATTCACAAAGGAGCTTACAATAAATATACCTTATGCGTTTTATTTATAGTCTTTATTATCCGTTTTCACCAAAGGATTTTGTCAATAAATACTACGAAAAGTAGCTTATTTACTTTAGATATGCCCAAAAATGGCGGCCGTATGTTCCGTGTATGCAAAATACATGATACCACGTAAATTCTCACAGCGTGGGTTAGGGTCAGTGTGTCATATATTTAAATATACTTATTAAAATGTTCGTCTAGACAAAATATACAATCATATGTCAAAAAATCGAATCGAGTGGGCGAAAAATGATATGCTTCGAGACGTGTGACTTTATATTTAGTAAAATAGCAGAGGAACATTGTTTTTGGAAATGTCCATAATATGACCTGACAACCTACAGACTAACATAACCATAGGAATCTTACAATGAATGTTGGCAGATATGTGATTGTCACATTTATCCGCAATGCGGAAGTATTTTCCATTTACTTCGTAATTTGTTAGTCATAGAATGTTTCTATTTGTTGACATGAGGATCTTCAATGTTTTACCATGAAGGCTATCGCAACTCATTTACTTTCATACATGATAGCTGATGTTGTGGGATTGGTGGAGATGACAGAAAGAATGTTCTACCATATACGGGGCACATTTAGTTGTTGCTATTATTTGCATAAGCAAACCCATTTATTCATATACATATGCTATACAATTCATTTGGTCTTTTCAGTAACATGTCACATTGTCATTTGAGACTCACGATCTTTGAGTTTGTAAGTATGTAAAGTACGGTGTAGGACACTCCATAGTTTCATCATCTTCCAATTGTTTACCAAAATAAGACATGCTTTTGTTAATCCTATCACTCTCTCCCTATTTATGCAACATGTGCACGATAGTAAATGTTAGTTTTGTGCTTAGTGGATATTTAAGAGTACAACGACTGTAAAATTAGCAAGCTTTTATACTGACCACTTGATACCTCTGTAAGTCCAACAAACTGAAGTCTGTGTAATTAGAAGTAGTTTAAATATTCATTTACAAAAATACTCAACGTTCCTGTATTACATATTCTATTTAGAACCATGAGTTTTAATACTATTTGTTGAATGTATCTTTTCTTTCATAAGATGTACATTCTTTAAGAGAGACTTAATGCTATAAATGATAAACTACATAGTATGGAAAGTATACACAGTAATCCTACACCGCACAACTTGATGTACCGACATTAATTGTATGACTGATTATGGTTGTTATCTTTATAAATAGTAATAGAGAAATCATTAAATTAGAAGTATGCTTCTATGTGGACTCTAAAGTGTGTCGTCACCGATACAACCCTTTGCAATGTAAACAGAGCTTGGGTAATTAAACTTGTATTTTAATGACTTTTATACTCCAGTCAACAGGCAAAAGTTTTACGGTAGTCAAAATCCACAGATCATAACAAGAGAGAATGAAACAAGTGCATGAATTGTTTAAAATGGAACAATTGATGGTAAGTACTTGTATTAGTGCGTGTAAAACATTGTCATAGGAGGACACTTCATTTCTTCAAATTACAAACTCTAAAGCCATTGCAAGAATTGTAGTAAGCCAACACCAATTTTGGCCGAAAAGATAATTTCAAACAAAATATTGCAATACATGTGATATGCGGCTTCAAGTTCCAGAACCCCGTAACTTCGTCTTTTTGAGAAAAACAACTTTAAAGTGTTACCCTCTTGAGATAATTGTTACAGATGGGGTGATGGAATTGCATTTTATTTCAGTTACGTGCATTTCAGAACAATATAGGTAGAGCAGGTAGAAAGAAAATGGAAAGACGGTTTCAGCGATACCTAATACACAAAACCGCAAAAATATGGTGCTACGGTGTTCTAGAAATAAGGCGACGACATGTAAACAAGTTTTGAATATAGCATTTCACAGACTTTGTCTTGTCATTAAGTAAGCTTGTGTAGCAAAATGCGGAACGACAACTGTATAAAATTTAAATTTCCATACAATTGTGCTCTTATTTCTGATACTGTTTTACGATAGGGAAATTCGAGTTTTAACATAGCAACGATGTTAAGACATTTCTAACGCAAAATTGTAATATAATATATTTCCAAAAATATGATATATTTCTAGCTAAGATATTTCTAAAAGGCTTTATAAATCTGACATACGACGAAAAACGTTTTAGTATTAGATACTCTCAGGAAATAAATCTAAGATGCTTTGTGAATACCGACCCTGAACAATACGGTCGGTCATAGAGGGTTTCAATCATGGAAATCTTCTCCCAGGATGGAACACGTGTGCACGGCGCCCGTGAAGTAATCAATACAAGATGTACGAAAATAAAGTGATGTTATTCAAGATGGTCGTCGCAATTGGCGAATACATCTGTTAATAGTCTGCGTAGCCATTAAAATAAAACATCTATCTAAAATAAATTTACGCCAGTCAATCTTAATGATTATAAATGTAAGGTTTACTAATGAACTTTGTGGTCTAGACGTTTTAATTCAATTATCCGCTTGTTTTACATTTCCACATTGTACGTATATTGGACTTTATAAAACGGTTACGGAGAAAGTAGATTTAGATAGATTTTTTAACTTCTGAAGTATTATGTTGCAGAGTTTTCCGGTGTAGATATTTTTATTTACGGTTTTCGTTTTATAGGGAAAAAAGTAAGATAAAGACCTCCCGGCTAGCTCTGTCCGGCGGTCCGGGTACGATTCTCCGGTTGGACAGTTTATATTCTTCCGTGACATTGGCTACGGTCATGTCCTCAAAATGTAGAGAAGTTGCCAGTTTAACGCCGTTTCTCAACGATAGTTCAGTTATATACGGCGGCCGGTTCACCTAACCAGTTTTTCCTGGACTGAATTCTTACCAGTACTAACTTACCCTTCCACAAGGAGCCGGCAACTTCTCCACATGTTTGTCAAATTTTCATGGAAGGGTATGACCTGCCGCGACCGTGAATCGAACCCAGATCAGTTGCTTGCAGGAGAGCCAATTAGTATTGCTTGATAATCAATTAAGTCAATGAAAACTTGGTACTTTGCATGTGGCACTTCTTGGCAACTTTATTCATTTCTATACACAGGGGCACAATGCATCAAGTAACTTTATGAACGGAAAAGGAAAGAAACAAATGACACCATCACGATAATACGGAAGATAATGACGATTATCAAACATCACAAAAACCTCAGATTTATTAACAAGCCTAATCTAACACCCGACTAACGTTTATCTTGAGAAATATAAAACTTCCTTATAACTCACAGCAACGCTTATAGGACTGCACAGTATTTAACTGTTGATGGAAGGATTGTAGCTATAACGTACGTTTTGATCATCATAATATATTACAGTGATATGTGTCACATGTACAGAATGCTTGCACATTGAAGACACATAGTGATTCTGGTTTAGCATCTTGTTGAACAACGCACGGAGAAGTTTCAAATATCCCACTCAGTAGTATTCGTTTGTATATTGTTGTTGTTCTTGTATTGAAATATACACAGTACAATCATGGAAGGGTGAATTTATAGACACATATTGAAGTCGATAGGCGTAAAGCAGTTTGCTAACAGTATTAGACACTTGTCATTTCACAATATAGTTTTCCTTATAATCAACAAATTAAAACTTTATTAAAACAAATGCACGAATTGTTTGTAACTTGAGTCAAATAAATAAATTGTGAAAACATACGGTTGGATGCGCGAATATCACATAAACTTAATGGTGCTTGAAGAGTGTGTATCGATGAAATGCTGTCACTCGTATGTTATATTTTAAAATAGAAAGTGAAAATATTTGATATTGATTCAACATAATACTTACCTACCAAGGCCAGTAGTCGTACAAGAATGTGTCCACATATTTGAAATCCTATTGCACACTTAAGACCAAACACCCTGACGCTTTAGTATTGACTATATTGAATGTTCATCGAAACTAGCTTGTGCATAATATATATAAGTATTCCTTGTTGGTAAGGTGAGTATCTGACTTGTATCTTTAGACATTTGTTGTACCCGCTTAATAAAATGTTACGTTTATCTTTTCAGTTCTGATGTGCATGTGCGTGAGCTTCAAATTCATGCCCGGTTCAACAGGTGTGCCTAAATACAAGCTGTTATACAATTAAGACAAATTGTTTCTACATGATCAACATCACGTCCGCCAAAATTGCCCACATTATTAAAAAATTCTGGTGAATAAGCCTAATTATTTCTCGCCATAGACTTTGTAATAATGTCTATGGAGTAATTATTCTGAGTGGAATACTAAAGTTGAGAATCTACGAGAAGCTGTACCAAGATCAAGTAAATATCTATATTACAGACGAATAAGTCTATACGGTGAAGTAAACATGTTCGCCAGAAACCGTCGGCTATTGCAAATAGACAGAATAGTACTAAATTTATTACATTTATCCCGCAGCAGATTTGGTTGATTACTTTTGAGCGGGTAGACTTATCATCATTTATTCAATGCAATAGCCATGTTAACTTTTCATAATGTGTACAGTAAAGTTGAACACAAATATATATTATACACTAAGAAACTATAGTATGTAAGTACAGTCAAACCTGTCTGTAAAGACCACCCATGGGAACCGCAAAATATGGTCTTTGTTTACAGGTGGTCTCTATTAACAGATAAAATATCATTGAAAATGGTCTGATGGGAGATAAAACTGGTGGTCTTTGTAGACAGGTTTTGCAATAGTGGTCTTTGTTCGCAGGTGGTCTTTAACACAGGTTTGACTGTATACATTGTAATTTGTAATTGTATTGCGACTTGTTGAAATATATGCTTTAATAATCGATGACTTGTACATAAGTTGTAACCGATGTACGTTGTGTGAAAGCATGTGCTGATATACTAAGATAGTTGTAGATCTACCTTCAGTTATTAACATTGCATTGTCACCTACATACTTAACACACTTTTTAATTGTGCTATGTCGTTCGTGCAGAGATAACATTCAAATATAGTGTTAACATTTTAGAGAAAATGAGTTGAATAGTAGTCGAACAAATGCGTTTTAATCTGTTAAATTTAAATTACTCCGGAAATGCATTTGGAAGATAAGGATATAATTACAGCATAAATCAGAAAAACAAAATCTGCTACAACGGTCCAAGAGACTACACGATAAAGCTATAAAACAATGGGGTTATTATTTCGTATGATGTTCCATTTTTTCAGCTATAGATAAAAAGTCAGTACAAATGAAACAATGCTTTCTCAAACATTATAATTAAATTTCATGGGGACAATAAAATTGAAAGAAAATCAATTTAAACGCGAACAATTTAAAATATGTTTGAAGTCGTAAAAGTGGAATAGATAGACTCCATTAAGCGCCGACTGCACTGAACCAATGTTTTAGATTTCTCGCTAGAATAATGCGTTTTAGTGTATTCAGTGTAATGTTATGTTAGTTTTATTGTTGAACAGGGTGTTTTATTCAATGCCATCGGGGCATGCATCTCTATGTCGCAAATCACGCGAAAACTGCAATTCGTTGCGACAAAGACAATGTTACCATGCCGATATGGTAATTCATATTTTGTAAATAAATTCAAAACCCAAAAGACAATGTCTTCAGTAATTAACCATCTTGCCTCTGCAAAGCTGTTTCCTGGACGATGTTGCATATTTCATTTAACAAAACATAAATCCAACTGAAAAGATAATGAGAAATAAATATCCAGGGAAATTGTTCATTTGTTTATACCATGACAATGCAAACTGAGCGGTAAATTTGAATTAAAGTTTATTTCTGCATACTAAATCCGCCATTCAAAATTACCCGAATGACAGGCGCTTGTCATTTCATGTAAATATTCAATATATATTTAAATAGTGAAACAATTCGTCACGGAAACAATGTAACAGGAAGGGAGACATTTGTTTGTTTGTTTCATCGGGTTTAACGCCGTTTCTCAACGATATTTCAGTTATATACGGCGGCCGGTTCACCTAACCAGTTTTTCCTGGACTGAAATCTAACCAGTAATAACTTACCCTTCCACAAGGAGCCGGCAACTTCTCCACATGAGGAGGAAAATCGACATTTTTATCAAATTTTCATGGAAGGGTATGACCTGCCGCGACCGGGAATCGAACCCGCCGGGTTACAAGTCCAGCGCACTAACCACTGGACCACGGCCGCGGCTTTCGGAGACATTTGTGTATGAGTATGTGTCATATCTACCGAGAAAACAGTTGATTTGTTCGCGGTGTTGGAGGAAAGTTCGACATTTTCTTATTTGACTTTGAATTCTCGACTTAATTCATGAAGTTGAACAAGTTTTTAATAAATGGGAATAAACTTGAATCATTCTCTTATAGTTTTACCAAGTGACTACATGCAATTTCTTATTTTGATAGGAATACAAAGTTTTAAAATTGACGAAGTGCCATTTTTGGCTAACATTAAAAGCAGTTCCGATTTTAAATGTATAACAACAAAGAGCCATTCCCAAATATTTTATATGAGGACAGTTCCTCAAGAGAACCGCCTGGGTGCTTTAGCCCATTAAAACGCATTTGTTCCAGGTGATTTGTGCTTATAATAGAAAATTAAATTGATTTTCCTGTCTTACTATCTAGAAGAAAATAAAAAATCGTGGCTTTAACACCCGCACAATAATTAAAACAACTATAATTCATGAATGCCAATCAGGATGTAGAAAACATCATTCATGTGAAGCAGCTGTCATTCCATTAATAGATACGTGCTTAACATATCTGGATGCTTGGCAGGGATGAGTAGACCTTAAGAAAGCTTCCGACGTGGTCGATCACAAACTGCTGCTTCATAAATTGAAACATTACAATTTCTCTGATGCAGCTTTATCGCTTTTTAAATCTTACCTTGAAAGCAGAAAACAAGTTGTATAATAACGACATATTACATCAGATTCTAAAACAATTATATGGAGGAGTACCACAAGACTGCATATTAGACAGTTTGATTGTTATCTTCTATGTAAATGAAATTCCTTATTACATACAGAATGCCCATGAGGATATGCATGGTGATGATACGACGATATTTGTACATATCATATAAAATATTGCAAACGTAGCGACCATATGTGAGGGAAATATTTACTGTCTAGACCAATGGTGTGGGTATAATAAATCAATTAAATCAAAATGTGTGATAACAAGATGTCAAATAAAAACAAAGAATCCAGCTAAATTAAGTCTTACTGTCAAAGATGTGAATGTGAAACAAGTGTACTCCCAAATCTGACCTTGACCTTAACCCGAGCCAGCTGAATCATTCGCACTGTATATCGTCTCAACAGGGTGAACATTTGTGCTAATTTATGTCAAAATCCTTCAAGGGGTCAAAGGGATACAGAGCGGACACGATGAGTGATGGACAGACAGACGGATGGTCAAGTGTGACCTTAACCTTGAACTGAGCCAACTGAATTATTCACTCTGCGCATCGTGTCGGTATGGTGAACAGTTGCTTTAATTTTGCTTTAGTAATGGAATATATACATGTATACATGTTGTAGTTGCATTTCGCCCTATGTTTTGGGATAGATATGTGCTTTGTATGTGGCATTTTCTACTCGACTTCGTCTCTGATGTTTTAGGTTGTGTAATTACTTCAGTAATATGTTCACATTTCTCCTATTGTTGCATGGATACAATAGACAGAAGCACCATCACCATGGTCACACATTTCTGCTCATTGTTGCATGGATACAATAGACAGAAGCACCATTACCATGGTCACACATTTCTGCTCATTGTTGCATGGATACAATAGACAGAAGCACCATTACCATGGTCACACATTTCTGCACATTGTTGCATGGATACAATAGACAGAAGCACCATTACCATGGTCACACATTTCTGCTCATTGTTGCATGGATACAATAGACAGAAGCACCATCACCATGGTCACACATTTCTGCTCATTGTTGCATGGATACAATAGACAGAAGCACCATTACCATGGTCACACATTTCTGCTCATTGTTGCATGGATACAATAGACAGAAGCACCATTACCATGGTCACACATTTCTGCACAATGTTGCATGGATACAATAGACAGAAGCACCATTACCATGGTCACACATTTCTGCTCATTGTTGCATGGATACAATAGACAGAAGCACCATTACCATGGTCACACATTTCTGCACATTGTTGCATGGATACAATAGACAGAAGTACCATCACCATGGTCACACATTTCTGCTCA
Source organism: Mactromeris polynyma (assembly GCA_032209605.1). Classification (NCBI taxonomy): domain Eukaryota; kingdom Metazoa; phylum Mollusca; class Bivalvia; order Venerida; family Mactridae; genus Mactromeris; species Mactromeris polynyma. The sequence goes on along the minus strand of JASFXZ010000030.1, from coordinate 4,854,170 downwards.
TTGTTGCATGGATACAATAGACAGAAGTAACATCACCATGGTCACACATTTCTCTCATTGTTGCATGGATACAATAGACAGAAGTACCATCACCATGGTCACACATTTCTGCTCATTGTTGCATGGATACAATAAACAGAAGCACCATCACCATGGTCACCATTTCACTCAGATAAAACATTTATTTATAGAGGCACTATTTCTTGCCCATTTATGTTCTAATTAAATCTTATATTTGTATATAATGTCAAGCAATGCCTTCGGCTTTAAGAAATAAAGCCTTTTATCGACATCAACATATGTGTCTGTTATAAATATACCATACTAGCTTCACCAGTCGCCATCACCACAAGGACAATAACGTATTTATTTCGAGATTCCGTTGTTTTACACTAGAAATATACGACGTTCGTAAACCTTCTATATACAGCTCAGAAATAAAAGCCTCATTCAATCACAGTTACGGAAATCATCCAAATATCCGCATGATAAATGCATTACTTAAATAAGCAACATAACCATATCGCTTGTAAAACCCGTCTTTGAGCCGTACCAAACAATGTTATACAATGCTGTCTAGACAGTTCGACCATTTACTTAATTTAATAACATTTTCGAATTGTAACCTGAAACATATTTCTATTACATACTCGTTTATTATTCATGACTAGGATACGATTTACAATACTGATGACGCAAGTACTCGTACATTTAACGGCTTAATCCACATGGGATCATACGAAACACTATTTAAGGTGTGTAAAGTCAGAGATTTTGAAATTGTTTCCAATTAGACCATATTCCCAATGTAGGATATCATATCTTTCGACTATCCGACATGTAGGCCAGCACAAACATTATAGTTATATAATTTTGACTTAGTTTCTGTGGGAAATTATAAATCTTCAGTCTATAGTGTTGTGCCAATATGATGTTGCTGAGGTTGTAGATTTGCAGGTGAATAACTCAGTTTGACATTTCGTGATTTCCATGTGCCCTCCTTTTTGTGGGAAACAAGGAAGATAATGTAAGTCATCAACAAGGGGTTGCGACGCGTCCAGCTGCGTTTGTAGAACAGACATCGATTCAGTGACTATTTATGCAATATTTTCATTGTTAACGGATCGTTATAGAAGTAAAATATCGCCCATCGTACCGGCATGGATTACTAGCACGTAAAAATAGCCTCCCGTTTTCGAAGCATTCGCACACAATCCACTTCTTGGAAGCGCATCCTAATCCATCTACTCAACATCATGGATTTCTAACGTTGTGCATATCACAATATAGTTCCAACGTTGTGCATATCACAATATAGTTCTAACGTTGTGCACATCACAATATAGTTCTAACGTTGTGCATATCACGCTATATTTCTAATGTTGTGCATATCATGATATATTTCTAATGTTGTGCATATCATGATATAGTTCTAACGTTGTGCATATCATGATATAATTCTAACGTTGTGCATATCATGATCTAGTTCTAACGTTGTGCACATCACGATATATTTCTAACGTTGTGCATATCACGATATATTTCTAATGTTGTGCATATCATGATATATTTCTAATGTTGTGCACATCACGATATATTTCTAATGTTGTGCATATCATGATATAGTTCTAACGTTGTGCATATCATGATATAGTTCTAACGTTGTGCACATCACGATATATTTCTAATGTTGTGCATATCATGATATAGTTCTAACGTTGTGCATATCACGATATAGTTCCAATGCTGTCCATATCACGATATAGTTTCAACATTGTGCATATCACGATATAGTTTCAACATTATGCATATCACGATATAGTTTCAACATTGTGCATATCACGATATAGTTCTAACGTTGTGCACATCACGATATAGTTTCAACATTGTGCATATCATGATATAGTTTCAACATTGTGCATATCACGATATAGTTCTAACGTTGTGCATATCATGATATAGTTTCAACATTGTGCATATCACGATATAGTTTCAACATTGTGCATATCACGATATAGTTCTAACGTTGTGCATATCACGATATAGTTTCAACATTGTGCATATCACGATATAGTTTCAACATTATGCATATCACGATATAGTTTCAACATTGTGCATATCACGATATAGTTCTAACGTTGTGCACATCACGATATAGTTTCAACATTGTGCATATCATGATATAGTTTCAACATTGTGCATATCACGATATAGTTCTAACGTTGTGCATATCATGATATAGTTTCAACATTGTGCATATCACGATATAGTTTCAACATTGTGCATATCACGATATAGTTCTAACGTTGTGCATATCACGATATAGTTTCAACATTGTGCATATCACGATATAGTTTCAACATTGTGCACATCACGCTATAGTTCCAACGTTGTCCATATCACGATGTAGTTTCTACGCTGTCCATATCACGATATAGTTCCAACGCTGTCCATATCACGATATAGTTTCTACGCTGTGCAAACCACGATATAGTTCCAACGTTGTGCATACCACGATATAGTTCCAACGTTGTCACTATCACGATATAGTTTCTACGCTGTCCATATCACGATATAGTTTCTACGTTTCCAGTTTCTGCATATCGGAAAGTCGATGGTGATTCCGAACAATCACGTTTCATTCGATAAAATGTAAAACTTGACATCGTCGGAGACAATTGTATTACTTTAATAAGATATTCGTTGTTTACGATTTCCGTTTATCCAAATCACATAAAGACATAGGAAACGCATCAGACAGACTGTTAAAAGTGAATGACTGATTAGTACTGAGTTCAATTTATCTGACAGTTAACAACCGATAGTGTTAGCATATTATACTGTACTATATAGTGTTGCTTTATTCGACGTCAGTGGAGGTGTCCTTGGATATTTTGGAATACAATAAGTGACTGAGTCATTAACAGAAGGCTGATAATTGTTACGTTTCGTGCAATCACATTGAACAAGTGTTCATAGACGGCACTTAGAATGAAAGTAAAACTACTTGTAAGATATGGTATTGTGGAAGTGGCGTTCCCTGTACCGACTAAATCCTTCCTTAAAACACTTCAAATGAAAGTAGCACTAACGCTGTAAATGTGTACTGAAGACTGGGAAAAAAGGTCAATATTCAATTCGGTAATGAATCTTTAAAATTATAGTGCGCGGTTTAAGTTCTAAATACCAGTAACCTTTGGCCTTAAAAATACGGACGGTATACACTATTATTGTTGATTCGACCTTTAATATTGAAAAATAGCCATCGTTGTAAATCATCGAAGTTTATGTAAAGGGAACATAATTTGTGTGTGGAAACTTGCATTTATCTATATTTTTGATTATGGCAACATTTTAGAATAAAAAACGATACAGTGTCCATTTGTGTTGCGATTTTAGTTCATGTCCTTCTAGTTTAATATGATTTACTTTATTAATTACTAAAATCCACGTTCACGAATTTTTGACTTTCATAAAAAAATAATTATACTATTTCGGACTTCGACCAGGTGGGGCATTCAACCATTAGTTAGCAGACCTGGGTAACTGTGAGCAGAACACTGATAGCAGTAATATAACATCAACGAAACATTGAATCTTAACAACAAGCGTATTAATACGTACTTTAAATACCTATATGAGAATGTATTTAGATTCTAAACTTTTTACTGACAATGTTTGCTACTGTCAAATAGATTGTAATAAATCAACATGCTCATTTGAAGGCAAGTCAATTATAACGAAACCGTTGATTCAGGTTATCAGTGAAGAGTTAGTAATGACGATTCGAAGCCAACCAATGATACATTTACATGACAGAGCTTCTTACATCGAGAAACTCCTTACGTCATTGAAGTTACTATGTCAGTGTCACGGTTATCGTAATTTCATACGACTGGCGAAACACAATTGACGTATGGTAATAATTAGAGGAAATTCAAGACTTGGTTTTATGTTTTACGACATCGTATCTGTAAGATAATAGTTTTGTCGAGACAATGTTCACCTTCTCAAAACGTCAAATAGGACACCATATCATATACAGAATTTAATTAACGTTTATTCCTTAAAGTGAAGAAATGATATTTTGAACCTGATTCCGTGCCGACCTAAAACATTAATACCATGCTTCGTTAAACTAGTATCTTTTAATTAAAAACGTAAAATCGAATCCACTAATTAACACTGCATATTCACAGGCACAGCAATGCAAGTTGAAGATATTGGTGATCACAGGACAAGATCTTGTGTTTGCTTGGTGACGAACATTCTGATTTGGTTCCAACTCGAGTATAACGTTATCTACCGGAAGCCGACGACTCTATTTTTATTCCTTTTTCATTTTGTTCATGGGAGCGGTTATTGTTTCAAGCATTTTAAATGCGAAGTTTTGCAGAATAAAAACAACCGAAATTGGTTTAAACAAAAAATTGTGTATACATGTTCAATTAAACTGTTTACATATCAGTCAAAATGTAACTGTTATGTATATTTTTTCTCGATTTAAAACCTGTGTTGTGACGAAGCTGCTTTTGCAGCAGTTACCTCCCTTCGCGTTTTAATGTTATGTTCGGTAACAGCTGGAACCAGTATGTACTTATACATTGGTCCGAGGTAACCGTTACCTCGGACCAATGTATAAGTACATTGGTTCCAGTAACCACTATAACTTAAAACACGGTAGGCCTAATACTATTGCTATTCCGGTGTTTATGACTCTGGGGTTTTATGTCCTTCATTAATGACTTACGATTTGCGTCGGTGTTCTTCGGTGATCTTCGGAAATTGCCGAAAGATACGGAACAGTAGCGATCGATTGCTTCCATTATCGATTAGATTTATCGGGTATTATGTGAGAAGACGGATTGTTGGATGTGAGGGATCATAGTTAGCACTCGTTAACTCGCTAGTTCGTTTGAAAAAATGTGAGTTTAAATTTCAGTCACGAGTTTTTGCGAGCATTTAATACAAAGATGGGTCAAGTCAAATCCGAAACAATAATCAACAAGCCCATCCACTCACTGTACAGTGCTTAATTCACACACAAAAAATGGCGGCACGCCGTAATCCACGATCTGATTCTTAATCGTTGATAACCGCTATATAAGCGTGTAACTTATTGTTTAAAACATTCCTCGTTCAAATTGAACGTATTTGTGACGTAATGTGCCATAACGGTAAGTTTCTGCGATTTTTATGCCCCATAATCAACACAGGATGTGTCATGTTTCGGCGGGGGCAACTCTGTGATGTAATGGCGAATGTCTTTAGGATCTTACAATTGATGTTAGTTTGCGTATTATTGTCCGAAACAGAGGCACAGAAAGACGTATGAATATGTCTACAGAAGTTAGTCTGACTGTAATATTTCCAATTTAAGACCATACGTAATACTGGGACACAGGTGCCTTAGAATAAAATGAAGAGAATAATTTTCTAATATTGAATGTATTTTTATCTTATGTATAATGTATTTTCATTAAAGGTTGTTTATGACATTTGTTTTCAAAGAAAAAGATGATTTCGCCCTTGGTTGATATTTACATCAATAATGTATGTTTGCATTTCTACCCCGGTATTATTGTATGATAAATATTTGCAAAATTCTGTTCGTGTTATTACGTAACTTTTGTTTAATTTTTTCTGCAAATTCCTTTCAGACATTTCACAATAATTATTTTGCTAAACATTTTCCCGGCGAGTTTGATGCCTTGCATCAACTTTCTCTTGTGAATGGTTTTATCCGCTCAATCAATGTCGTTGTAAACATAAAGGAGCAGGTGTTTAGTTGTAAATCCATACCGATAATTGATGCTGTAAGAGTCGTAGTAACCTATCAACTGTCAATATATATCACAGTTATGATCGTTCACAATATTTACTGTTTTATATTCTATTTCAGGCAATATCAATATACAGTCAAACCTCGTTCATTCGAATTCATCGGGTTCGAAGTTTTATTTATAAATAAACATGGTTTCGAATAGCCCATTTCAATTCAATGTACCTGAGAAGATACACCGGGATCTGATATCCATTTCGGATGACACCAAGTTTTCGGATAGAAGGTTGTCGAATAAACGAGGTCCGACGGTATATATATGTATGTATTAAATGCATGAATATATTATTATACTAATCGATATTCATAATATCTATCCAATAGTCAAATAATAGTCAATATAATTTTAACGAACTTCATCGACAAATACTATGATATATATTAAGACTACCACAACAAGTATTCGATAAATTAACAGAAGAGAGAGAAATGCTATTATACAAGCACACATGTTTTCTGCCGAGTTAAATGTCAAAGGGTCATTTTTCCGATTTTAAAATATGTCAACTAAACCAATAATGTGAGAGAGCAGATATATCAGTGCAGTACAGTACACAATGTGAGAGAGCAGATAGATCAGTACAGCACATTACACAATGTGAGAGAGCAGATATATCAGCGCAGCACAGTACACAATGTGAGCGAGCAGATATATCAGTGCAGCACAGTACACAATGTGAGAGAGCAGATAGATCAGTGCAGTACAGTACACACTGTGAGAGAGCAGATAGATCAGTGCAGTACAGTACACACTGTGAGAGAGCAGATAGATCAGTGCAGTACAGTACACAATGTGAGAGAGCAGATAGATCAGTGCAGTACAGTACACACTGTGAGAGAGCAGATAGATCAGTGCAGTACAGTACACACTGTGAGAGAGCAGATAGATCAGTGCAGTACAGTACACAATGTGAGAGAGCATATAGATCAGTGCAGTCCAGTACACACTGTGAGAGAGCAGATAGATCAGTGCAGTACAGTACACACTGTGAGAGAGCAGATAGATCAGTGCAGTACAGTACACACTGTGAGAGAGCAGATAGATCAGTGCAGTACAGTACACACTGTGAGAGAGCAGATAGATCAGTGCAGTACAGTACACAATGCGAGAGAGCAGATATATCAGTGCAGCACAGTACACAATATGAGAGAGAGATATATCAGTGCAGCACAGTACACAATGTGAGAGAGCAGATATATCAGTGCAGTACAGTACACACTGTGAGAGAGCAGAAAGATAAGTGCAGCACAGTACACAATGTGAGAGAGCAAGTAGATCAGTGCAGTACAGTGCACAATGTGAGAGAGCAGATAGATCAGTGCAGTACAGTACACAATGTGAGAGAGCAAGTAGATCAGTGCAGTACAGTACACAATGTGAGAGAGCAGATAGATCAGTGCAGTACAGTACACAATGTGAGAGAGCAAGAAGATCAGTGCAGTACAGTGCAGTACAGTGCACAATGTGAGATAGCAGATATATCAGTGCAGTACAGTACACACTGTGAGAGAGCAGATTGATCAATGCAGTACAGTACATAATGTGAGAGAGCAGATTGATCAGTGCAGTACAGTACACACTGTGAGAGAGCAGATAGATCAGTGCAGTACAGTACACACTGCGAGAGAGCAGATTGATCAGTGCAGTACAGTACACACTGTGAGAGAGCAGATAGATCAGTGCAGTACAGTACACACTGTGAGAGAGCAGATAGATCAGTGCAGTACAGTACATAATGTGAGAGAGCATATAGATCAGTGCAGTACAGTACACACTGTGAGAGAGCAGATATATCAGTGCAGCACAGTACACAATATGAGAGAGCAGATATATCAGTGCAGCACAGTACACAATATGAGAGACTGATATATCAGTGCAGCACAGTACACAATGTGAGAGAGCAGATAGATCAGTGCAGTACAGTACACACTGTGAGAGAGCAGATAGATAAGTGCAGCACAGTACACAATGTGAGAGAGAGATATATCAGTGCAACACAGTACACAATGTGAGAGAGCAGATAGATCAGTGCAGTACACAATGTGAGAGAGCAGATAGATCAGTGCAACACAGTACACACTGTGAGAGAGCAGATAGATCAGTGCAGCACAGTACACAATGTGAGAGAGCAGATAGATCAGTGCAGTACAGTACACAATGTGAGAGAGCAAGTAGATCAGTGCAGTACAGTGCACAATGTGAGAGAGCAGATAGATCAGTGCAGTACAGTACACAATGTGAGAGAGCAAGTAGATCAGTGCAGTACAGTACACAATGTGAGAGAGCAGATAGATCAGTGCAGTACAGTACACAATGTGAGAGAGCAAGAAGATCAGTGCAGTACAGTGCAGTACAGTGCACAATGTGAGATAGCAGATAGATCAGTGCAGTACAGTACACAATGTGAGAGAGCAAGTAGATCAGTGCAGTACAGTGCACACTTTGAGAGAGCAGATAGATCAGTGCAGTACAGTACACAATGTGAGAGAGCAAGTAGATCAGTGCAGTACAGTACGCACTGTGAGAGAGCAGATAGACCAGTGCAGTACAGTACACAATATGAGAGAGCAGATATATCAGTGCAGCACAGTACACACTGTGAGAGAGCAGATAGATCAGTGCAGCACAGTACACAATATGAGAGAGCAGATATATCAGTGCAGTACAGTACACACTGTGAGACAGCAGATAGATCAGTGCAGTACAGTACACACTGTGAGAGAGCAGATTGATCAATGCAGTACAGTACATAATGTGAGAGAGCAGATTGATCAGTGCAGTACAGTACACACTGTGAGAGAGCAGATAGATCAGTGCAGTACAGTACACACTGCGAGAGAGCAGATTGATCAGTGCAGTACAGTACACACTGTGAGAGAGCAGATAGATCAGTGCAGTACAGTACACACTGTGAGAGAGCAGATAGATCAGTGCAGTACAGTACACACTGCGAGAGAGCAGATATATCAGTGCAGTACAGTACATAATGTGAGAGAGCATATATATCAGTGCAGTACAGTACACACTGTGAGAGAGCAGATAGATCAGTGCAGTACAGTACACACTGTGAGAGAGCAAAAAGATCAGTGCAGCACAGTACACACTGTGAGAGAGCATATAGATCAGTGCAGTACAGTACACACTGTGAGAGAGCAGATAGATCAGTGCAGTACAGTACACACTGTGAGAGAGCATATAGATCAGTGCAGTACAGTACACACTGTGAGAGAGCAAATAGATCAGTGCAGCACAGTACACAATATGAGAGAGCAGATATATCAGTGCAGCACAGTACATAATGTGAGAGAGCAGATAGATCAGTGCAGCACAGTACACACTGTGAGAGAGCAGATAGATCAGTGCAGTACAGTACACACTGTGAGAGAGCAGATTGATCAATGCAGTACAGTACATAATGTGAGAGAGCAGATTGATCAGTGCAGTACAGTACACACTGTGAGAGAGCAGATAGATCAGTGCAGTACAGTACACACTGCGAGAGAGCAGATTGATCAGTGCAGTACAGTACACACTGTGAGAGAGCAGATAGATCAGTGCAGTGCAGTACATATTGTGAGAGAGCATATAGATCAGTGCAGTACAGTACACACTGTGAGAGAGCAAATAGATCAGTGCAGCACAGTACACACTGTGAGAGAGCAAATAGATCAGTGCAGCACAGTACACAATATGAGAGAGCAGATATATCAGTGCAGCACAGTACATAATGTGAGAGAGCAGATAGATCAGTGCAGCACAGTACACACTGTGAGAGAGCAGATAGATCAGTGCAGCACAGTACACAATATGAGAGAGCAGATTGATCAGTGCAGTACAGTACACACTGTGAGAGAGCAGATAGATCAGTGCAGTACAGTACACACTGCGAGAGAGCAGATTGATCCGTGCAGTACAGTACACACTGTGAGTGAGCAGATAGATCAGTGCAGTACAGTACACACTGCGAGAGAGCAGATAGATCAGTGCAGTACAGTACATAATGTGAGAGAGCATATAGATCAGTGCAGTACAGTACACACTGTGAGAGAGCAGATAGATCAGTGCAGTACAGTACACACTGTGAGAGAGCAAAACGATCAGTGCAGCACAGTACACACTGTGAGAGAGCATATAGATCAGTGCAGTACAGTACACACTGTGAGAGAGCAGATATATCAGTGCAGTACAGTACACACTGTGAGAGAGCAGATATATCAGTGCAGTACAGTACACACTGTGAGAGAGCATATAGATCAGTGCAGTACAGTACACACTGTGAGAGAGCAAATAGATCAGTGCAGCACAGTACACAATATGAGAGAGCAAATAGATCAGTGCAGCACAGTACACAATATGAGAGAGCAGATATATCAGTGCAGCACAGTACATAATGTGAGAGAGCAGATAGATCAGTGCAGCACAGTACACACTGTGAGAGAGCAGATAGATCAGTGCAGCACAGTACACACTATGAGAAAGCAGATATATCAGTGCAGTACAGTACACACTGTGAGACAGCAAATAGATCAGTGCAGCACAGTACACACTGTGAGAGAGCAAATAGATCAGTGCAGCACAGTACACAATATGAGAGAGCAGATATATCAGTGCAGCACAGTACATAATGTGAGAGAGCAGATAGATCAGTGCAGCACAGTACACACTGTGAGAGAGCAGATAGATCAGTGCAGCACAGTACACAATATGAGAGAGCAGATTGATCAGTGCAGTACAGTACACACTGTGAGAGAGCAGATTGATCCGTGCAGTACAGTACACACTGTGAGTGAGCAGATAGATCAGTGCAGTACAGTACACACTGCGAGAGAGCAGATAGATCAGTGCAGTACAGTACATAATGTGAGAGAGCATATAGATCAGTGCAGTACAGTACACACTGTGAGAGAGCAGATAGATCAGTGCAGTACAGTACACACTGTGAGAGAGCAAAACGATCAGTGCAGCACAGTACACACTGTGAGAGAGCATATAGATCAGTGCAGTACAGTACACACTGTGAGAGAGCAGATATATCAGTGCAGTACAGTACACACTGTGAGAGAGCAGATATATCAGTGCAGTACAGTACACACTGTGAGAGAGCATATAGATCAGTGCAGTACAGTACACACTGTGAGAGAGCAAATAGATCAGTGCAGCACAGTACACAATATGAGAGAGCAAATAGATCAGTGCAGCACAGTACACAATATGAGAGAGCAGATATATCAGTGCAGCACAGTACATAATGTGAGAGAGCAGATAGATCAGTGCAGCACAGTACACACTGTGAGAGAGCAGATAGATCAGTGCAGCACAGTACACACTATGAGAAAGCAGATATATCAGTGCAGTACAGTACACACTGTGAGACAGCAGATAGATCAGTGCAGCACAGTACACAATATGAGAGAGCAGATATATCAGTGCAGCACAGTACACACTGTGAGAGAGCAGATAGATCAGTGCAGCACAGTACACACTATGAGAGAGCAGATATATCAGTGCAGTACAGTACACACTGTGAGACAGCAGATAGATCAGTGCAGCACAGTACACAATATGAGAGAGCAAATAGATCAGTGCATTACAGTACACACTGCGAGAGAGCAGATTGATCAGTGCAGTACAGTACACACTGTGAGAGAGCAGATAGATCAGTGCAGTACAGTACACACTGTGAGAGAGCAGATAGATCAGTGCAGTACAGTACATAATGTGAGAGAGCATATAGATCAGTGCAGTACAGTACACACTGTGAGAGAGCAGATAGATCAGTGCAGTACAGTTCACACTGTGAGAGAGCATATATATCAGTGCAGTACAGTACACACTGTGAGAGAGCAGATAGATCAGTGCAGTACAGTACACACTGTGAGAGAGCATATAGATCAGTGCAGTACAGTACACACTGTGAGAGAGCAAATAGATCAGTGCAGCACAGTACACAATATGAGAGAGCAGATATATCAGTGCAGCACAGTACATAATGTGAGAGAGCAGATAGATCAGTGCAGCACAGTACACACTGTGAGAGAGCAGATATATCAGTGCAGTACAGTACACACTGTGAGAGAGCAGATTGATCAATGCAGTACAGTACATAATGTGAGAGAGCAGATTGATCAGTGCAGTACAGTACACACTGTGAGAGAGCAGATAGATCAGTGCAGTACAGTACACACTGCGAGAGAGCAGATTGATCAGTGCAGTACAGTACACACTGTGAGAGAGCAGATAGATCAGTGCAGTACAGTACACACTGTGAGAGAGCAGATAGATCAGTGCAGTACAGTACACACTGTGAGAGAGCAAATAGATCAGTGCAGCACAGTACACACTGTGAGAGAGCATATAGATCAGTGCAGTACAGTACACATTGTGAGAGAGCAGATAGATCAGTGCAGTACAGTACACACTGTGAGAGAGCATATAGATCAGTGCAGGACAGTACACACTGTGAGAGAGCAAATAGATCAGTGCAGCACAGTACACAATATGAGAGAGCAGATATATCAGTGCAGCACAGTACATAATGTGAGAGAGCAGATAGATCAGTGCAGCACAGTACATAATGTGAGAGAGCAGATAGATCAGTGCAGCACAGTACACGATGTGAGAGAGCAGATATATCAGTGCAGCACAGTACATAATGTGAGAGAGCAGATAGATCAGTGCAGCACAGTACACGATGTGAGAGAGCAAATAGATCATTGCAGCACAGTACACACTGTGAGAGAGCAAATAGATCAGTGCAGTACAGTACACACTGTGAGAGAGCAAATAGATCAGTGCAGCACAGTACACAATATGAGAGAGCAGATATATCAGTGCAGCACAGTACACACTGTGAGAGAGCAGATAGATCAGTGCAGCACAGTACACGATGTGAGAGAGCAAATAGATCAGTGCAGCACAGTACACACTGTGAGAGAGCAAATAGATCAGTGCAGCACAGTACACAATATGAGAGAGCAGATATATCAGTGCAGCACAGTACACACTGTGAGAGAGCAGATAGATCAGTGCAGTATAGTACACAATGTGAGAGAGCAGATTGATCAGTGCAGCACAGTACGCAATGTGAGAGAGCAGATATATCAGTGCAGCACAGTACACAATGTGAGAGAGCAGATAGATCAGTGCAGCACAGTACACAATGTGAGAGAGCAGATAGATCAGTGCAGCACAGTACACAATGTGAGAGAGTTGATATATCAGCACAGTACACAATGTGAGAGAGCAAATATATCAGCACAGTACACAATGTGAGAGAGCAGATAGATCAGTGCAGTACAGTACACACTGTGAGAGAGCAGATAGATCAGTGCAGCACAGTACACAATGTGAGAGAGTTGATATATCAGCACAGTACACAATGTGAGAGAGCAAATATATCAGCACAGTACACAATGTGAGAGAGCAGATAGATCAGTGCAGCACAGTACACAATGTGAGAGAGCAGATAGATCAGTGCAGCACAGTACACAATGTGAGAGAGCAGATAGATCAGTTCAGCACAGTACACACTGTGAGAGAGCAAATAGATCAGTGCAGCACAGTACACACTGTGAGAGAGCAAATAGATCAGTGCAGCACTGTACACAATGTGAGAGAGCAGATAGATAAGTACAACACAGTTTTTGCCACATGTTGTATGCTTTAAAGTGTATTGACCACATGTTATAGTATCTGGCGTATGTTATTAATGACTGCCATAAGTTATTGATCAAAGCCTAAAATCGAAACATGACAAGTTATAGTTAGTGAGTGTATATTATTGAAGTTAATTAAACCATAGCCATTAACTGACCATAATTAACCAAATTACTCCATAGTGCATAGACTATGGGCTACTTTTTCTACATAGACACTGCGAGATGTTCGTATGTACATTCTAGTGTAAATGTGTTTGTCTGTTTTGCGTTTTTTACGTATTTAAGCGAAGAACTAAAAGAATACTTTACATATTGATCAAACCGTTACAATGTTAGATACCTCATATCCTACACAAAGACCAAGTAACGCGATGAATCGGGGAATGAAAATATCTAATTAAGGTATCAGTACACGCTAACATCGATAAAACTCAGATGAAAAGCTATATAATGTCGTAAATCAAATGAAAAAGAAGATGAAAATACCAATTACTGTCACTGTATAATTAAACTACATTGATTTATTGCTATAAAATAATTTACATTACTAATTTTGTAATTACAGACATGAAGCAATATGAAGCCTGCCAGGTAAGAAATCGTCCCCATGTGAAATCACTGATGGTTTTGATGATGTTTCAAAGTTTTGCTTGTTTAGAATTCCAATTGGGAAAATTAAATTTCATGTGTTATAATATCAAACGTCCATGGTTCAATTATACCATCGCCTTATCAGCATCGGAAATAAATTATTTGAAACAATAACTGAAGTTATCTCAGAGAGACAATGTGAGCGTCCGCATTTCCAAACCAAATTAGATATGCATATATTACCCCTTTTATTTAGCACACAATGGTTATTGTTCCTATATATCCCTCATGTTTATCTAATGTTTTCGTGGAGCCTTCTCCTTAATGAGAAGAGCCGGAATGTCGTAAATCTGATTTACTACATCTGATTCGTGAGTGAATTGACAATGTAGTACCAGACATATACACTGGACACTGAAACGTACACAATTAACTTACTGTGGTTTATATACAGAACAGGGAGGATTTCTCAAGAACTAAACAGGAACACGATATTTTGCTGAATTATTCAATATATTGGAAGTCTAAGATTCCAGCAACAATTGCGGTGAACGTGTTCATAACTCCTGACAATATTCTTTCTGTTGCTGCAAATTCCAACAACTGTGTAGCTAGTAAGTGCGGCTATAGACTGCTCTGTTAATGAGAGAGTTTAAACTGTCATATCGCCACAACTGGACTATACTCTTATGCTTTGTAAGACAGTAATGATATACAAATATTAATGTTAAACATATTTTGTGTCATACCCAGACAGCCTTTAGCATGTTATACAAGTTACGTTGCCATTTGATTTGATTAATGTTGCCAGTGTAATACAGTCACGTTGGCACTTTATTTGAATAATGTTGCCAGTTTGATACAGTCACGTTGTCACTTTATTTGAGTAATGTTGCCAGTTTGATTAAGTCACGTTGCCACTTTAGTAGAGTAATGTTGTCAGTTTGATACAGTCACGTTGCCACTTTAGTAGAGTAATGTTGTCAGTTTGATACAGTCACGTGGCCACTTTAGCAGAGTAATATTGTCAGTTTGATACAGTCACGTTGCCACTTTAGTAGAGTAATGTTGTCAGTTTGATACAGTCACGTGGTCACTTTAGCAGAGTAATATTGTCAGTTTGATACAGTCACGTGGCCACTTTAGCAGAGTAATATTGTCAGTTTGATACAGTCACGTGGCCACTTTAGTAGAGTAATGTTGTCAGTTTGATACAGTCACGTGGCCACTTTAGCAGAGTAATATTGTCAGTATAATACAGCCACGTTGCCACTTTAGCAGAGTAATGTTGTCAGTGTAATACAGTTGCGTTGCCACTTTAGCAGAGTAATGTTGTCAGTGTAATACAGTTGCGTTGCCACTTTAGCAGAGTAATGTTGTCAGTGTAATACAGTTGCGTTGCCACGTTAGCAGAGTAATGTTGACAGTGTAATACAGCCACGTGGCCACTTTAGCAGAGTAATGTTGTTAGTATAATACGGTCACGTGGCCACTTTAGCAGAGTAATGTTGTCAGTATAATACGGTCACGTTGCCACTTCAGCAGAGTAATGTTGTCAGTAGAATACGGTCACGTTGCCACTTTGGTAGAGTAATGTTGTCAGTATAATACAGTTACGTTACCACTTTAGCAGAGTAATGTTGTCAGTATAATACGGTCACGTTGCTACTTCAGCAGAGTAATGTTGTCAGTAGAATACGGTCACGTTACCACTTTAGTAGAGTAATGTTGTCAGTATAATACGGTCACGTTGCCACTTTAGCAGAGTAATGTTGTCAGAAGAACGCGGTCACGTTGCCACTTTAGTAGAGTAATGTTGTCAGTATAATACGGTCACGTTACCACTTTAGCAGAGTAATGTTGTCAGTATAATACGGTCACGTTGCCACTTTAGTAGAGTAATGTTGTCAGTATAATACGGTCACGTTACCACTTTAGCAGAGTAATGTTGTCAGTAGAACGCGGTCACGTTGCCACTTTAGTAGAGTAATGTTGTCAGTATAATACGGTCACGTTACCACTTTAGCAGAGTAATGTTGTCAGTATAATACGGTCACGTTGCCACTTTAGTAGAGTAATGTTGTCAGTGTTATACAGTTACGTTGCAACTTTAGCAGAGTAATGTTGTCAGTATAATACGGTCATGTTGCCACTTTAGCAGAGTAATGTTGTCAGTGTTATACAGTTACGTTGCCACTTTAGCAGAGTAATGTTGTCAGTGTAATACAGTCACGTGGCCACTTTAGCAGAGTAATGTTGTTAGTATAATACGGTCACGTGGCCACTTTAGCAGAGTAATGTTGTCAGTATAATACGGTCACGTGGCCACTTTAGCAGAGTAATGTTGTCAGTGTAATACGGTCACGTTGCGACTTTAGCAGAGTAATGTTGTCAGTATAATACGGTCACGTTGCGACTTTAGCAGAGTAATGTTGTCAGTATAATACGGTCACGTTGCGACTTTAGCAGAGTAATGTTGTCAGTATAATACGGTCACGTGGCCACTTTAGCAGAGTAATGTTGTCAGTGTAATACGGTCACGTTGCGACTTTAGCAGAGTAATGTTGTCAGTATAATACAGTCATACGACACGTTATATAAAAGTAACTAAGTAGCCTTTAATCATCAGTTTGTTTATTCAACATATATTTTCGCAAGTGTTGAAACCATGTTGTGTATTGGTTATTCAAATTGTTGAATGTAATAGTTTACATATAGAAGTAGATATGTATGTTTACTGATAAATGAGCGTTCATTTGAAAAT
This sequence comes from Mactromeris polynyma, assembly GCA_032209605.1. Classification (NCBI taxonomy): domain Eukaryota; kingdom Metazoa; phylum Mollusca; class Bivalvia; order Venerida; family Mactridae; genus Mactromeris; species Mactromeris polynyma. The sequence goes on along the minus strand of JASFXZ010000030.1, from coordinate 4,837,314 downwards.
TCTTAAAAAATATCTCCGGTTTTGTACTTAGTACGAGCACACTTATCTTAGGGTCTGTGGATATGGTCATTCAAGGTCTACTCGCAAAATGTTTGTAGACGAACGCTCCTATTGCCTTTTTGGAAATCACGAAACACGGAACTATCTCAGTAACTTTGTATGTTTAACACAATTTAAAAAAACAACAACTCGAGGTATTAAATGTGCCACTGCATTAACGATACAGTAACCACTTTTGTCAACATATATTATATGTTAAAGTGATTCGAATTATGCCCTAACGGTTATATACGTACCGTTGTTTTAGCGCGTTTATAAAGAGCCTTGCAGGGACCACCAGTTGGTCGTCTGTCTCGTAAACGGATATCGAAATATAATCCTAATTCGGTGTCAGAGTATATTTGCTTTTAATATTTATATAATTTAGTTTAACTACGTTGATAGTTATAACTATGAACCGCTTACCTTGTTTGCTTCCAAAAGGTTAACGGTTTCTTTGTTGTCGGCAACGTATCCAATTATTCCTTTGCCCCAGGGAACTCGGATACTATTGTCTGACGTCTTAGTGGGCATAATCTGTGTTCCGGAATGCACATCAAATTGTTTTGACACTAAAGATTGCTTTCCATTACTTTTGCCCTCAACGAAAAACACAGACGCATGGTCAGAATCAGTTAGAACACTTATATTGGCAACCATTTTCTCACTCAAACTTGTAAGGTTTAAATCATTTGAGATATCCCTTACTATATCCATGAAAAAATCCATTTCATTCTTGTGCCTTTCTTCTCTTTTCTTGTCAATATCTTTGCTTGGATATCTTGGAAGTCGTATCTTTGACTGTATAAGAAGACTTAGAATATTGCTGGAATTCGGTGGAAGTGAACGAAACATTCGCATCTCCTTCAAGTTAGTTCTGCGGTCATCAGCCGATCTTTCTGAATCAATGGTAGGCTCGTACGTCCTAAACATATTTCTGTACTTAGATTTTGCAAAATCATGTCGCAAATGCTTCTTTGAGTTGTTGCGGGAATGCTTTGCAAAGAATTCGTTAGCCTTTGAATCCGTTGGTGATGTTGAATCACTGTTGTCCCCGGAAAGAGAATTACGTTTTTCTCCTTGGAGCTCATTTGCTGTGCCGAAACCATTTTGCGTCAACCATTTGTTAATCAAATTCAAATCGGCTCTTTTTAGAAATATATCTTCCGTAAGAGTAGGATTTTGTTCCAGCCACGTCTCGACACCCTCCGCTCTGTAATTCTGAATGTCGAATTCATTCATTGTGACCATCACCAATTATTTCATTCAGTAATTAAATTAGCCTAGAATTCTGAGTATTACCACCAAATTTCACAGTTCTCTTCAACTTAAAGTAATGTCCAATCACTGTGACAAAGTTTTTAAGAGACATATCCTATATGAATTTCGTGGAACACTCCACTTGGCTTCAGCTAATTTACATCGCCAGTCCTTTTCGTATGGGATTATTCAAGAAACAAATATACCTAACACGTCTAGGCGAACATTCAAGAAACTTCAATAATGCCCAATCATAAATTGCGACTCACGAGTGTTGTACTTCGCAAGATGCGAGATTTCAATACCAATAGAAACTATTTTCTTCCCAACGATTTTCGCTTCGTTAATGGCAGACGGTCTTCAGTTCAATTGGCTTTATTCCATTGCATTCTGTACCAATTTGTTCTTAACTCATATATCCTCAAGCAATATTGAAAACTTTTATCTGTCAGTTTTGTCTAGCAGAAAAGTTATCATGTTGCTGTGTTGTAAACTAAAGCATGGAGTCTCATACTTATTCGTTCATTTACTTACCATGTTTCAATAAAATAAAAAACAACAACAACAGGGTATTAATTAACTTACAACCCATTTCCTGAGATAGAAAACAATTTGCGCGTTTGATATAATTTCTTAATGTCCGTTCTATTTCCCTTTCTTTATAATCCGATAGAATGTTACATTTGACATCATAGCTAGCTTTGATTTTAATCCAGCAAACATGTTATCTTTATTGAAAAAGCCTGTCAGTCTGACTGACATAACATACCCTTACGCACGCTTTGTAAAAAAACATTCGCCGTCTGTTACTCACATAAATGTTGGGAATGACGTATTAATTCAACATCTGTGTAACACGTTTATGTCAATTACGCGCATAAAGCTGGTAATCTGTTCTGTTTATTTTTCTCACTGGTCACTTTTCCAGATACAGTATTAAAGCTGCCTGAAAAATAACAATATACCAAGTTGATTATTACATTCAATCATTATGTTCGTACATCTCTCGCTGGGGTACAATTTCATGCAATAATGAATATGAATTCGAGCGAACATTCGCTAAACTACAACCATTTAATTATTAAAGGAATTTAAAAAAACATAAGCAGACATGATCCAAACTCATTTATCTGTATAACAACATCGCGTTATTAATTCTAGAAATAATTACATGAAATATTCAACATTTTCATCTATAATGCGTCATTGCAGTACCACACTTTGTGGTGATGTCTAACCTCGACGTATTAAATATCGACACATATTATTATGATTATCATAATATTCAATCAATCTTGAACGTTGTGGAATATACAAATGTTGCAATTCTATACTATAGGGTATGCCAAACAGATACAAAGTTACCGGCGCCTGTTAGTCCTAACACAAACGCAGATACACAGTTTAGCCTATGCCAATAAACATGATTACATTTCTGTACTCATGTATGTGATGATGATCATCCAGAGGCCGACCTAGACAGTCTCTATTACCGACATTGTTGCCAACACCGTATGTAATCATTGATCAGTTTATTGAAGCATGATTGTGATGAACGTATTATAATATTTATGCTTATTCGAAGTATTTGGGGTTTGCGACTTGGCAAACAATACTGTTCCCTATAATTCAGATATGTAGTCGTGACCTCCGCGGGGGTCGAACCCACAAACTCCAGGTTGAGCGGCCGACACGGTATACACTGTACTACTGTCACATATAACTATAACACATATATCCAGTAAATTGTACTAGGTAAAACATGTTATTCATGTAAGGGAGGCAACGTACGTGGTAAGTTACTCGGACTGCAGTATTCGAAAGTAATAATTATAATCTATAAACTTGTTTCACAAAAGACGTTAAAACTAATGAGCAACGTATGCACTGTACCATCCCTTGTTATGAATAATACAAAGGTGTATCGTCGCACTAATAAACAAGAAATGTCTTTAAAAAAGATAAACAGCGTAGATAGAATGATGTCTTCCAGTATGTTAAATGATCTAAATGTTTTTGCAACATGTTGAGAAATACATCCTTACACAAAATTAACTCGGATCTATATATACTTTAATCATGGACCTACCTTATCAGGGTCATTTTATATATGCTGTTTTCTCATAGGTTCGTGCCCCTAAGCAGAAAAGTCATTGCAAGTTCACAGTTTACTTACATATTTTTCATTTTATACTAAAAAAACTATTAATGTAAACCATTACAAAGTCTGAAGCAATATTTGTTCATGTTTTGCAAAGAAAAACAGAAGGTCAGTGATCTGGATCGTGTAGAAGCTTTCTCATTACATTCGTGCCCCTGGGAAATCTGCCTCGTTTTGTTTGGTTTGTAAGCAATTTGACGACGTAAAAAGATGATGCAATATCCAACTAATATCAACATCTTACAAAAACCCGTTTGGTGCCTCTTGGGTGAACGAATACCCCGTTTGGTGCCTCTTGGGTGAAAATATGATTGGTCAGATCCCACCCAGATAAAGCCCACTTCGAGAACAACATTAGATTGGTCAAAAATGAAGGTCAAAGTCAATGGTATACAGCTACGCCGAAAAAAGCTCAAAATCATATAATGTATCTAGGAGTCGATGATATGATGGTCATATAGCTATACATATATGCAAGGAACATGAAATGCACACCAAAACCAGGGATAACACAAAAAAGAGAAACAGTATTGAGTGTTGGGTAATGAAGCACGACATTAATACTGTCTTATATGGGATCCTTTGGGTATTAAACATGTCTGCAATAACGCATTTACTAATGCATGCATATCGCTTTGCATTCATAATGTGAGTGGTAATGGAGACATATATACAACTAACCTTTGTTCACAAATGCATAAACAAGAGTCGACAAAATCACTAAACACATGTATATAACAACGCAATGCCAAACAATACCATGAATTAGTACAGTTGGAACTGCGTGGAACCAGGGGCTATAATCACTAACGTTTAAGACTTAATCTCAGACTTAGACTTTAAAATTGTACAACTTCATTTTGCTCCTACCTTGTTATTACAGAATAGATTTGGATGAAACTCGGCAAAGGTGTAGATTGAGTAACAAGAAGCATTCAGGCAACTTTTGCAAATTTAAATTCAAAGTCAGAGTTTCCGTCTTAAATTGTTTGTGAATACGGCCCAAGGTCAGGATGTCTATGCCGACCCATTCTGTTGCGCTTCCTGTTACACAATATAATAAGTGGAAGCATATCAGGAAGGACAACTCTGGATGATAATTTACTCATTTACCGTTCAATTCAATAGGTAGACAAATGTCTGCAAAGCTGGAAAGGTCATGAATGCTTAATCTCATATATTTGTTTTAAACACGTACATTCATTCATCACCTGTCCCTGATTTTTAGTATTAAAACTATGTATACAGGGCATTGACACCAACCCTTGGCAGCCATGTGTTTATGCCCCCGACATTCGAAGAAGGCTGCAGGGGCATAACGTGATACCCATCTCCATCCGTCCTTCCGTCTGTCCGTCCGTCCTTGCAAACATTGGTTTCTGATCAACATCTCTTGAAAGGATGGATGAATTCAATTCATATTGGGTGCATACATATAGGATTATAAAGTACAGGTTAAGTTCGATATTGGTTACATTTCACTAATGTTTGGAGGAATTATAGCTCTTTTTGATATACACTTGGGATTTCAATCAAGTACTCTTAGATGGGTGAGTGGATTCTATTCATATTGGGCACATATGTATAGGGTAATGAAATACAGGTCAAGTTCGATATTGGTTACAATTCACTAATGTTTCGAGGAATTATAGCCCTTTTTGACATACAATTTGGTTTTCAACCAATTACTTTGGAAAGATGGGTGGATTCAATTCATATTGGGCACATATGTATAGGGTAAAAAAATACAGATCAAGTTCAAAACAATTTGCAGTTTCCACTATAGCTAGTGATAATATTCGTAACGTAGTGAAGTGATCTTAAACAATTTAGTAGAAGGTCGTGCAAGAAAGATTTCAGTAATACTATTTAAAAACCAAACCAGCAGTTTTAAACAAGACGCTTCTCAAAGTTCCAACTGTGACCATATAAATAAACTTGACCATCCCTGTTGGCAATGTTTTAAAGGTGGCGTTGATATCAGCAGTTTCTGACAAAAATATTCTCAAATTCTCAATGTTTCCTATTTTACCATAATAAGGAAACCTGCCACGCTCCCTGACGGCCATGTTTTTAACTTAGATGAATAATCTGTAATTTAAGTAGGTCGCCGAATGAATAATTTGTAAAACCTGCCCCGCTCCCTGACGGCCATGTTTTTAACTTTGATGAATAATCTGTAATTTAAGTAGGTCGCCGAATGAATAATTTGTAAAACCTGCCCCACTCCCTGACGGCCATGTTTTTAACTTTGATGAATAATCTGTAATTTAAGTAGGTCGCCGAATGAATAATTTGTAAAACCTGCCCCGCTCCCTGACGGCCATGTTTTTAACTTTGATGAATAATCTGTAATTTAAGTAGGTCGCCGAATGAATAATTTGTAAAACCTGCCCCGCTCCCTGACGGCCATGTTTTTAACTTTGATGAATAATCTGTAATTTAAGTAGGTCGCCGAATGAATAATTTGTAAAACCTGCCCTGCTCCCTGACGGCCATGTTTTTAACTTTGATGAATAATCTGTAATTTAAGTAGGTCGCCGAATGAATAATTTGTAAAACCTGCCCCACTCCCTGACGGCCATGTTTTTAACTTAGATGAATAATCTGTAATTTAAGTAGGTCGCCGAATGAATAATTTGTAAAACCTGCCCTGCTCCCTGACGGCCATGTTTTTAACTTAGATGAATAATCTGTAATTTAAGTAGGTCGCCGAATGAATAATTTGTAAAACCTGCCCTGCTCCCTGACGGCCATGTTTTTAACTTAGATGAATAATCTGTAATTTAAGTAGGTCGCCGAATGAATAATTTGTAAAACCTGCCCTGCTCCATGACGGCCATGTTTTTAACTTAGATGAATAATCTGTAATTTAAGTAGGTCGCCGAATGAATAATTTGTAAAACCTGCCCCGCTCCCTGACGGCCATGGTTTTAACTTAGATGAATAATCTGTAATTTAAGTAGGTCGCCGAATGAATAATTTGTAAAAAAGTTTTTAATCAGGCCAGCTGTTCTAACAGGAAGATTCTCAAAGTTTTTATAAGACGACATACCATGTCCCCAAGATACCATTTTAATCATGATATTGAATAAATCTCGTGCCACCAGGCCATAATTCCTAATCTATAATGTAAAAATGTAACCGTTAATGACTGGCAGATTTGATTAACTGAAATCAGATTTGTAAAAATAGACGGAGAGTTTGTGTGGGATAATTTCGTGTTATGTAATTGATCAAAACGTACATAATTTACGAGAACACCGCTGAATTATGTTGAAAAAGATTTCTCAAAAAGAAAACATGCCGGACTTCCGCTGACACAAATCGTCTATTACCACATTTTTCTAAGTCGATCGTAATTACATGTAGGATAAAACGTGACTTTCTCATTTAACGATTACGGCATTAAAGCACTTGTTGTATCTTACATGTAACTTCGATACTAGGAATTACATGTAATGATTTCTTTATTTGAAGGTCACGAAAGTGAAATGTTCTTGTAACAGAATGCAATACAAAACGTGCTTGTTAATTGCGACCCACATAGCAATTGTTGTTCATCTGAATTCGAGTATAAGAGAATAATTAGCATGCAAAAAGTAAAATCAAAATTGCAGGCAATCTTAAGCTCATTCGCTGCTTAAATTAACCCAGGTTGGTAAGTTGTTATTGGCGCTCTAGTATACTACTATTATAATTTATTTTTCTACTATACTTTACGATGGTTAATTCCAAATTGGAGAAACGTGTTATGCATATCGATTATGCCTTAAAATCTGTGAGAAATGACGTTAAAACTCGATCACACCGCTCATTAATGTCATAAAGTACTACAATGTATACAAGTATGTTGTCCATTTGTTCTTTTCTGTAATAGTGAACAATAATATCAACATTTTATTCCATACAGTGAATCACACTTGCTTTCCTATCGTCTTTATTGGAAGGTGGTTGAGTTGATGTAGTTGTATATCACAATAGTCATTATTAGCTATTAGCAATGCTGTTTGACTGGGTTTGACATAACATTACTAGACCGTGCTCTAGATTCATCCAAAAGTTCATAATTCAAACAATATTAATTAGGGCAATATAGAAGTCACTTTCATCTTTTAAAGATATATCTGAAATGTTTGAATTTGCTTCATGCAATATTGTTGTTAAATTGGCTAAACCATCTCTAATTAGAACCATTGCAATGTACAAACATCTTCAACAAATACGGATCAATACATGATGAGTTCATTCTTTGTTAATGCATGTTTATTGATGTTTTAAATACAGGAAATATATTTTCTTGTTTGTCTAGGTTAACAAATGGACAAAAAATAAGCATAGTATTACTTTAACCTTCAAACAATTCGTGAAATATTTCATTGAAATAACAAGTACGCCATACAATGACAATGAACTTGAAAATCATTCGAACGCGATGACTAAGTCTAACATTAATATATTTTGACAGCGAAGGAGAAGGAAAGGTTTATTTTATTAAATGTCTACCAACATGAATTTTTACCAGGGTGGGTGAACAAGTGACTTTTTTCTTTCTATGCGATCACAAAACGCTACGTATTTTGCATTTTTTTTTGAAATCACATAGAACTCTGTAGATTTGCCTAAATCCGTGCCACAAAAAACTCGCTTAAAATTTGGCAAATCTACATAGACCTGTGTGTCGATATGGGCATCGATGCAACCGGATTTTGGATGACCAGGTTTTAGGCTATTAAAAACTATTTCTAACAAACAAAATTTGCCAAAATAAGTACCGTTTTGTGATCGGCCGCCAGCCTTTCGTGTCGCGAAGTAAACAAAAAGTCACGTGTTCACCCACCCTGTTTAACATGATTTTGATATTTTTACCGGCCATAGACTGACAGCCAAAACGTCATTCAGTTCACTGATTGGTCACTTCGATCAATTTTTCCTATACAATCAATCAGTAAGAACTCAAAATAATGTATCAGACATAGAGCATAACGTGAGATTACTGACAAGCCAATCTCATTGTTGGCAAATGATTCTATTGTTGCTACTCCCCTAACTTACTCGTGAGTCACAAGTATTGAATAGTTACATTGTTACCATTAAATGTACGATTAGCATACCACTTATACATATATGACTACTTATATGAGATATGTCTTGTCTGTGAATAACATTAACGCTTATTATTGTGGGATTTTAGGACGTCATAGATATTTTATTATACACTACCAAGAACACTTTTCTCTCTATAATGCGGTTTTATAACACATCTTAATATTCATTGGGTACAGTCGTATTTTGTGTTTTCGTGTAAGTTTTCTTAATAGACATATTTCTTTTAGTTTTAAATTCCCTTTCACTTATATCTCTGAATTGTTTAATTATTAACTGTAGTTAATGTATTATCGAGTTGACCTTTTTTTAAATTGCATTATTAATTTGAAATTTTAGGGTTATTTCACATTCTTATGTTACTAGATTAGTTACTGGGACCAGGGTCAGACAAGGCTGCTTGTTCCTTCGTGCTGGATTAGTTACAGTGTCTGTTGTTATGTGCGTGATGGTTGGTTGTTTTAAATGATTAGTTACTGCCTATTTAGTCAATTTATGTATATATGTTGGAAATCAAGGACCATATAGCGATTAAGTGTGAGGTTAGCTAGCTGTTAAATCGATTTAAACCCCCAGTGTTTTTGCTGACAGTTCCAAGGCTGTAATTCGCTATATGGTTGTTGTTTTTGTTTGTGTTTTCAATGTGTTTTGTATTTCCCTTTCCCCGGTGTAATTCTGTCACTTTATATAGTGTTCAGGTTGTTTCCTGCCCGTATTCGGCCTATTGCGGCCAGTTGTCTTGACTTGTCCTTTGATATTTTCCATCCATTAATCCCCCCTTCCTTCACTGTCCACTTTGATTCTCCTAGTTATTCCTTGTGGTCTGACGGGCCATTCCTTGTGCCTCTGTTCCTTAACATGTGTACCCTTTGAACTCCTTAAGTGTCATATGTTTTGTGGATTGTTGTTTTCCCGGAGGTCTGCGTGGGGAGACACTGTCTTGTGTATGTGGCGTTCCCTGTAGTAACGTATTCTCTCTATACGTCAGACATATTTGGCTATACATGTATGTAGGATTTAACGAATTTTATGAAATCAGATTTTGTTATTTCTAACAGTCAATTAACCTAAAGAATCTTCAGGGTCTCCAAGTTGCATTGGTCTTCCGCAATCGAGTGACAACATCCCAATATAAATATGAGGTGAAAGACATGACACCGACTGTAGTTCATCAGTCTATAGTCATGGGAACAGTATGTTACAACAGTCTGAAAACATCTTGCGCTCCTCTATCATAGCTGAGAGAGCAATAGAACCGCCCGTTGTTATCGAAACAGTATGTTACAACAGTCTGAAAACATCTATCGCTTCTATATCATAGCAGACAGAGCAATCGAACCACCCACTGTCATCAAAACAGTATGTTACAACAATCTGAAAACATCTTGCGCTTCTATATCATAGCAGAGAGAGCAATAGAACCGCCCACTTTCATCGAAACAGTATGTTACAACAGTCTGAAAACACCTTGCGCTTCTATATCATAGCTTAGAGAGTAATAGAACCGCCCACACGGACTATTTCAAACCCGACTCCTTAATCATAACATTGAACAAAATAAACTCAAACTTATATTTTTATATACATGTACATGTATAATATGTTTCTTCAATTTACAAAATATTTAGATGCATTGTTCAACAGCTAGTCTGCATTACATAAAGTTCCATAATCTTCATGACAACTGAGGTCTTCAAACAACGATATGTATGCACAGAATGATAGAATTTGTTCGTCAAACACTTATTTGAATCAGTGTCGAGTCTATTTACATCAGACGGCGACGTATTTGTAATATTTGCGATGTTCGAACATTCCACCTTGGAACTTCAACCAACCACATTACAGCACAGTTGAATGGGAGAAGCATAGTCAATCATATTTTCTTCTAACGCATTGTTTCTTTTGTTCATACCTTATGAAGGAGATTCATTTCCTTAATACTTAAAACGAATTAGACATTTATACCACATGAAATTGTGCAGACAATAAATTCAGAATCAGCATTTAATCTGTCATAGTCTACCGTTAAATGCATAGATCTGCTTTTATGCGCGTCACGTATTTCCATAACGTACATAGATTGACTGTCTCGTATGAAGTGTCTCCATTACGCATTAAAACGTATCACAGAATTTGACATTCCGACACTCAACATTACCAGCGGATTACTGACTCTTAAATTTTAATATGATCTTAAAAGTCGTTTCACTGAAATGTATCGTTCAGACTGTGTGAGACATAAAAGACTGAAGTAGGAATGTATGTGATGCAAACACAGTGAAGTGAATGACAAGAGCTATGATAATAAACGAGACTTTTGTAAGTTTACAAATCTACCAAGTATAAATGAATACTGTAACTGTGTTTCTTATCATTATACCAATCACATACAGGTTAGGATGAGCCCACCAAACACATACACACAGTGACGTGCAAACATTGCTATTGTGGACGCTTGAATTAAAAGATCCAGGTATTATATTTTACTACAAATGTTGATCCCTGTTTAGGCCTAAAAAATATGTTTGTTTCAGGTTTCATGCCCCCAAAAATAGGGTAGGTAGGTCGGAAAATAACTTTTTTATTTTTTTTTATTTTCAAAACAGCAAATTAAACACAGATTTAAATGAATGTATGTTACAAACACAATTACCCTTTCCCTTTTAACGTGTATAATGTTTAACATAACGCTCTACAGCTGTATCACCAAGCAGTACGATTGTGAATAGTGTTGAGACGTTTTCCGACTGTGAGTCCATCGCCATAACCGCTGTATTGAACATTGTGGCATATACCTTGAAAAAGAGTACTGTTTTCATGACGCGCGGTGAAACACGACGTCGCTCCCGTGTGCCAGTTTTCTTGACATGAGTCATTTGTATTTCATATAGAATTGTTGATTGAGCATCGATTGTGTTCAAAAGTTTGTATATTTGTAACTGATAGATTCCGATTTATTTAGCATGTTAATTATTTGATGTATATTACAAGATATAAATGTTATGACCATAGTATTGAAACCTTTTGAACAACCCTCGTATACATGTACTGGGTAATAAAATACAGGTCATACTCGATAACGATTATTTTGCACTCAGATCAGCGGTCCCTGAAAGATGATTCTCAAAGTTTCTACTCCAGCTAAATAAGGGCATCACTCAACAAACCAAAATGAGCTTATGACATTTGATGCATAGCTATCGATCAATATAAACATTTTTGAAACAATATTTTGAAAACATTTTAGTAGTTTCATAATATGAGATTCTTCCACTATAGCCGATGACAATATTCTTAACGTACCGAAGTATCTTAAACAGTCTAGTACAAGGTCATGCAAGAAATATTTCAGTAATGCTGTTTTGAAACCAAACCAGCAGTTTCAAACAAGACGCTTCTCCAACATAGTTCCAACTAGGAATATATAAATAAACCTTACCTGTCCATGTGGCAATGTTTTAAAGGTGGCGTTTAAATCAGTAGTTTCTGACAAACAAATCTCAATTTCTCAATGTTTTCTATTTAACCATAATAAGGAAGCTGCTATGATTAACTGAAATCAGATTTGTAAAAATAGACAGAAAAATTGCGTGGGATAATTTCGTGTTATGTAATTGATCAAAACGCACCTAATTTCCGAGAACACCGTTGAATAATGTTGAAAGTAAAGATTTTTCAAAGTGAAAACATACCGGACTTCCGCTGGCACCAATCGTCTATTACTACATTTTTCTAAGTCGATCGTAATTACATGTAAGATAAAACGTGACTTTCCGTCTCATTTAACGATTATAGCATTAAAGCACTTGTTGTAGATATATCAGTCATTATAAACTCAGAATCAGAGTTACCACCCTAGAAACAAATGCAGACTGACAGCTAACTCCGATAATGGGAGATACATTCAATGATTTCTTCTTTTGAAGGTCACGAAAGTGAAATTTTCTTCAGTCAGTTACCCATAGAGTGCAATACAAAGTGTGCTTGTTAATTGCGACCCATATAGCAATTGTTGTCATCTGAATTCGACTATAAGAGAACAATTAGCATGCAAAAAGTAAAATCCAAATTGCAGACAGTAATGAGCTCATGTCCTGCTTAAATTGTCTCAGGTTTGTAAGTTGACACTCTAGTATTCTTTACGATGGTTAATTCCAAATTGGAGAAACGCGTTATGTATATCGATTATGCCTTAAAGTCTGTACATGTGTGTGTGTGAAATGACGTTAAAACTCTCGCACACCGCTCATTAATGTCATAAAGTACTACAATGTATATATTGAGTAAGTTTTCCGATTGTTCTCATCTACAATAGTGAACAATAATACTAAAACTTGTATTCATACAGTGAATGACAATTGCTTTCCTATCGTCTTTATCGGAAGGTGGTTGAGTTAATGTAGTTTTATATGACAATATTCATTATTAGTTTTTGTCTGGGTTTAATATATCATTACTGATGTAATAGACCGTATTCTATATTGATCCAGAAGTTCATAATTCAAACAACAGTAATTAGGGCAATATAGAAGTCATTTCATCTTTTAAAGATATATCTGGTTCATTTGAACATAAAATGTTTGAATTGGCTTCGTGCAATATTGTTGTTACATTGGCTAAAACATCTCTAATAAGAACCATTGCAATGTATAACCGATTAAAAACATCTTTTTTGACCATATTTCTAAAACATAAAATTGTTAAGTAGTCTGTTTGTTAAAATAAATGGAAGATGTACAAAAATCTTTCTTCAACAAATACGGTCAATAAATTATGAGTTCATTCTTTGTTAATGCATGTTTAATGATGCTTAACTATTGGAAATATAGTGTTCATGTTTGTTTAGATAAACAAATTAACAAAAAATAAGCATACTATACTTTAACTATATGCAGATAACATTAAAGAACTATGGGCAACAATTAAGAATTAAGGAAATGAGGGACATTTTGAAAGACAGATTCATGCGCACTATTCGCTCTCCAAACTTTGTTGAAACTCCACCGAGTATACACAAAGTACCAGAGAATCGCATTTGTCTTAATTTGAACAATTTATTAGATCATTTTTGTCGTTTTATTGCTTTAGTGCAGAAAACTACACATAATTATATTCAATTCATTTTAAAAGTTTTGTGGATGTATTTCTGGTCATGTTCGTGATTATCATCATTTTATTGAGTAGAAATTTAGAAGGTTTGAGTTTGCGATGAACCTCAATTCGTATATATCCTGAAACTTAGGAAAGATTGTCTGAAAGATGAAAAAATCGCAATTCATGTAACAGTTTTATTTAGTGGTAATTAAGGACCAGACAATGACCCAACGTCCATTTATTTTGTGTGTTACAATTTACGTTGAAAGAAATATTGTCTTATTTAATATTGATCAATACGGGTGCCATTGCTAATGTACGAGTATGTATATATGTTAAAGTCTTCTTGTATATTTGTGGTGTATGTTCACTTTGCATGTGGCCTATCCGGCTCGACTAGTGACTTGTAGATGAATATAGATGATTGACTTAAGCCGTCTGACGTCTGAATAAATATCAGAGCAACGCTTTTAATTCTTACAAAATTTCCTAGACATATGTGATTTTAAGAACGCTTCATACAAATGAAAGCACACTCTCCAATTTGAATTTGGAAGAAAATGCATGGTGGGTGTTCGTTTTTAAGTAGAAACTATATTTACAAAAAATCAAATATGATACAAGTATAACAATCAATAATATCAACCAGATTTGTACTTTTTGTTATGTTAGGAACATTTATTTGCGGAAATGTCAGGTACTGTATTTGTGATATTTGCATAAACCGTATCCTCCAGTGACATCAACACGTGTCACTATTCGATAAGGCACAATGAGATTTGCTATTGCTGGGATTGATCTTATAACGTCCTATAAGTCCCCGCGACTTCTCTCATTGATAAAACCGTTCACTTGCCGGACAATGACCGGAATAAGTTTGTAATTCAGTTAAAGAAATGAATCACCTTCTCGCCGATACTTGTTTGTAGGAGAAGTGTACTCTACATAGACTAATGGGAAATCCCCAAGCTAAACAGCGTATACATCTATACACGCTCAATCATGCTGAGTCAACTAGATATTTCACCAGAGAAAAATACAGTGTGATCAAATTTAAAAATGTCTTGACTACGCTCGTAACATATTTTGTATAAATATGAATACTGAGGTCCAGCTGGTACTGCCAAATCGACAACATATACAACAAGAATTATAACCCAACTCAGTTGCGATATGACAGTACAATGGAGAGTATCACGATATGACAGTACGATGGAGAGTATCGCGATATAACAGTACAATGGAGGATATCGCGATATGACAGTACAGTGGAGATTATCGCGAAATGACAGTACAATGGAGAGTAACGGGATAAGACAGTACAAATGTGGGTATCGCGATATGACAGTACAAAAGAGAGTATCGCGATATGACAGTACAATGGAGGGTAGAATTTTCTAAATTTGTAAAACTGAAAAACCCAAAGGATAGCAACACACATTGACCACAAGAAATCCACATTAATGAAAATCTTCGAATCAGAAACATTTGTAGGTGGGGTTGTAAGATTCCAATACCGAATGTGAAGCCTACAAGACATTGCGTGGGAAACATATGGCGCAGTGCAATTAAAAATAAATACCTTCCGTCCACAAGGAGTAAACTTGTCTCCGTTGTGTCATTGTGCAATGAATCCCATCACAAACTACTGATGTTAGCATTTCCAATTAAATCTCAGTGTTATCACATAGATTAAGCTTGATACTGTATCGATTACGGGCCGCTAAGCAGCACTACAGTGGTGCTTTAAATACCACTAAATTCTGAATGGAGAATACAAATTCGGTCAAAATAATGAACAAAGAAGTCGAGAAGGCAATACTATTAACAAGGTACACTGTCATCTCAGAAGCACTTGGAGACATGCAAACCTGCATACAATAACAAAGTGGAAATATGATTGATGGGCAAAATACGAGTACTGTCTAGAAACGGCCAATGGCAAAACAGTACTGGGTTTTTTAATCTGGTTTAAGGATGCACCATTATTAATTTATTATCCTACTTTCTTCAGAATTAAACGAACAATGCAAATAAGAAAAACCCCGCTGGACAACTCCATATAAAACCCCACGACAAAACATGATAACGCATTTATATACAAAACAATACATGTATAGCTGTGATACCTGTCAAATATGTAGTTTATAACTTATCATAAGCCAGTGTTTTCCGGGTACCTGTATACAATTGATTTGACCTACATTTATGACGAACCAAATGTTGTCCTCGAAGCGGCTTTTTAAAATCTGACCAAACATATTTTCACCCAATATGCACCAAACGGGGTTTTCGTTCGCCCAACAGGCACCTAACGGGGTTTTCGTAAGATATTAGTATAATGTAGATCCGAGTTAATTCTTGTAAGGATTTATTTTTCAACATGTTGCAAAAAACATTATTTCATGTAACATACCGAAGACATCATTCTATATACGCCGTTTATCTTTTTAAAAGATATTTCTTGTTTAACATTCAACCAAGTACGCCATAGAATGACAATACATTTAACAATCATTCGAACGCGATGACTAGGTCCAACATTAATATAATATGACAGCGAAGGAGAAGGAAAGTTGGATTATTTTATCAAATGTCTATCAACATGAATTTAGACATGACATTTATATTTTTACAGGCCATTGACTGACTACCAAGACGTCATTCAGTTCACTGATTGGTCACTTCGATCAATGTTTCCTATACAATGAATAAGTAAGAACTTAAAAGAATTTATCAGACATAGAGCATAACGTGAGATTACTGACAAGCCAATCTCATTGTTGGCAAATTATTCTATTGTTGCTACTCCCCTAAATTACTCGTGAGTCACAAGTTTTGAATAGTTACATTGTTACCATTAAATGTACGATTAGCATACCACTTATACATATATGACTACTTATATGAGATATGTCTTGTCTGTGAATAACATTAACGCTTATTATTGTGGGATTTTAGGACGTCATATATATTTTATTATACACTACCAAGAACACTTTTCTCTCTACAATGCGGTTTTATAACACATCTTAATATTCATTGGGTACAGTCGTATTTTGTGTTTTCGTTTAAGTTTCTTAATATACATATTTCTTTTAGTTTTAAATTCCCTATCACTAATATCTTAGAATTGTTTAATTATTAACTACATTATCGAGTTGACCTTTCTTTAAATTGCATTATTAATTTGAAATTTTAGGGTTATTTCACATTCTTATGTTACTAGATTAGTTACTGGGAGCAGGGTCAGACTGAGGCTGCTTGTTCCTTCGTGCTGGATTATTTACAGTGTCTGTTGTTATGTGCGTGATGGTTGGTTGTTTTTAATGATTAGTTACTGCCTAGTCAATTTATGTATATATGTTGGAAATCAAGGACCATAAAGCGATAAAGTATGAGGTTAGCTAGCTGTTAAATCGATTTAAACCCCCAGTGTTTTTACTGACAGTTCCAAGGCTGTAATTCGCTATATGGTTGTTGTTTCTGTTTGTGTTTTGAATGTGTTTTGTATTTCCCTTTCCCCGGTGCAATTCTGTCACTTTATATAGTGTTCAGGTTGTTTCCTGCCCGTGTTCGGCCTATTGCGGCCAGTTGTATTGACTTGTCCTGTGATATGTTCCATCCATTAATCCCCCCTTCCTTCACTGTCCACTTTGATTCTCCTAGTTATTCCTAGTGGTCTGACGGGCCATTCCCTGTGCCTCTGTTCCTTAACATGTGGACCCTTTGAACTCCTGAAGTGTCATATGTTTTGTGGATTGTTGTTTACCCGGAGGTCTGCGTGGGGAGACACTGTCTTGTGTATGTGGCGTCCCCTGTAGTTACGTATTCTCTCTCTTTTTGTAGATTTATTTTTGTTGAAAGTACATAAAAATGCAAATACGTCAGACATATTTGGCTATATGTAGGTTTTAACGAACTTTATGAAATCTGATTTTGTTATTTCTAACAGTCAATTAACCTTACGAAACTTCAGGGTCTCCAAGTTGCATTGGTCTTCCGCAATCGAGTGACAACATCCCAATATAAATGTGAGGTGAAAGACATGACACCAACTGTAGTTCATCAGTCCATTGTCATGGGAACAGTATGTTACAACAGTCTGAAAACATCTTGCGCTCCTATATCACAGCTGAGAGAGCAATTGAACCGCCCACTGTTATCGAAACAGTATGTTACAACAGTCTGAACACATCTATCGCTCCTATATCATAGCTGAGAGAGCAATAGAACCGCCCACTGTCATCGAAACAGTATGTTACAACAGTCTGAAAACATCTTGTGCTTCTATATCATAGCAGAGAGAGCAATAGAACCACCCACTGTTATCGAAACAGTATGTTACAACAGTATGAAAACATCTTGCGCTCCTATCTCATAGCTGAGAGAGCAATAAAACCGCCCACACGGACTATTTCAAACCCGACTCCTTAATCATAACATTAAACAAAATAAACTCAAACTTATATTTTTCTTCAATTTTACAAAATATTTAGATGCATTGTTCAACAGCTAGTCTGCATTACATACAGTTCCATAATCTTCATGACAACTGAGGTCTTCATACAACGATATGTATGTACAGAATGATAGAATGTGTTCGTCAAACACTTATTTGAATCAGTGTCGAGTCTATTTTCATCAGACGGCGACGTATTTGTAATATTTGCAATGTTCGAACATTCCACCTTGGAACTTCAACAAACGACATTACAGCACAGTTGAATAGGAGAAGCATAGTCAATCATATTTTCTTCTAACGCATTGTTTCTTTTGTCCATACCTTATGATAGAGATTCATTTCCTTAATACTTAAATTAGAAATGTATACCACATGAAATTGTGCAGACAATCAATTCAGAATCAGCATTTAATCTGTCAAAGTCTACCATTAAATGCATATATCTTCTTTTATGCGCGTCACGTATTTCCATAACGTACATAGATTGACTGTCTCGTATGAAGTGTCTCCATTACGCATTAAAACGTATCACAGAATTTGACATTCCGACACTCAACATTACCAGCAGATTACTGACTCTTAAATTTTCATATGATCTTAAAAGTCGTTTCACTGAAATATACGTTCAGACTGTGTGAGACATAAACGAACGAAGTAAGAATGTATGTGATGCAAACACAATGAAGTGAATGACAAGAGCTATGATAATAAACGAGACTTTTGTAAGTTTACAAATCTATCATGTATTAATGAATACCGTAACTGTGTTTCTTATCATTATACCAATCACATACAGGTTAGGATGAGCCCACCAAACACATACACACAGTGACGTGCAAACATTGCTATTGTGCACGTTTGAATTAAAAGATCAAGGTATTATATTTTACTACAAATGTTGATCCCTGTTAAGGCCTAAAAATATGTTTGTTTCAGGTTTCATGCCCCCAAAAATAGGGTAGGTAGGTCGGAAAATAACTTTTTTATTTTTTTATTTTCAAAACAGCAAATTAAACATAGATTTAATGAATATATGTTACTAAAAACACAATCCCCCTTTCCCCTTTAACGTGTTTAATGTTTAACATAACACTCTACAGCTGTATCACCCAGCAGTACGACTGTGAATAGTGTAGAGACTTTTTCCGACTGTGGGTCCATCGCTATAACCGCTGTATTGAACATTATGGCATATACCTTGAAAAAGAGTACTGTTTTCATGACGCGCGGTGAAACACGACGTCGCTCCCGTGCGCCGGATCGCTTGACATGAGTCATTTGTATCTCATATAGAATTGTTGTTTGAGCATCGATTGTGTTCAAAAGTTTGTATATTTGTAACTGATAGATTCCGATTTATTTAGCATGTAAATTATTTGATGTATATACATTATATAAATATTGACCATATTATTGAAACCTTTTGAACAACCCTCGTACACATGTATTGGGTAATAAAATACAGGTCAAACTCGATAACGATTATTTTGCAATCTGATCAGCGGTCCCTGAAAGATGATTCTCAAAGTTTCTACTCCAGCTAATTAAGGGCAACACTCAACAAACCAAAATGAGCTTATGACATTTGCTGCAGAACTATCGATAAATATAAACATTTTTGAAAACATTATTTGAAAACAGTTTAGCAGTTTCAAATTATGAGATTCTTGCAGTATCCACTATAGCTGATGACAATATTCTTAACGTACCGAAGTATCTTAAACAGTCTAGTACAAGGTCATGAAAGAAATATTTCAGTAATACTGTTTTGAAACCAAACCAGCAGTTTCAAACAAGACGCTTCTCCAACATAGTTCCAACTATGACCATATAAATAAACCTTACCTGTCCATGTTGGCAATGTTTTAAAGGTGGCGTTGATATCAGTAGTTTCTGACAAACAAATCTCAATTTCTCAATGTTTTCTATTTAACCATAATAAGGAAGCTGCTATGATTAACTGAAATCAGATTTGTAAAAATAGATGGAAAAATTTCGTGGGATAATTTCGTGTTATGTAATTGATCAAAACGCACATAATTTCCGAGAACACCGTTGAATTATATTGAAAGTAAAGATTTTTCAAAGTGAAAACATGCCGGACTTCCGCTGACACCAATCGTCTATTACCACATGTTTCTAAGTCGATCGTAATTACATGTAAGATAAAACGGGACTTTCTGTCTCATTTAACGATTACTGCATTTAAGCACTTGTTGTGGAAATATCAGTAATTATATACTCAGAATCAGAGTTACCACCCTAGAAACAAATGCAGACTGACAGCTAACTCCGATAATGGGAGATTCATTTAATGATTTTTTATTTGAAGGTCACGAAAGTGAAATTTTCTTCAGTCGGTTTCCTATAGAGTGCAATACAAAGTGTGCTTGTTAATTGCGACCCACATAGCAATGGTTGTCATATGAATTCGACTATAAGAGAATAATTAGCATGCAAAAAGTAAAATCCAAATAGCAGACAGTCATGAGCTCATTTCCTGCTTAAATTGTCTCAGGTTTGTAAGTTGACACTCTAGTATTCTTTACGATGGTTAATTCCAAATTGGAGAAACGCGTTATGCATATCGATTATGCCTTAAAATCTGTACATGTTTGTGTGTGAAATGACGCTAAAACTCTCGCACACCGCTCATTAATGTCATAAAGTACTAGAATGTATATATTGAGTAAGTTTTCCGTTTGTTCTCATCTACAATAGTGAACAATAATACTAAAACTTTTATTCATACAATGAATGAAAATTGCTTTCCTATCGTCTTTATTGGAAGGTGGTTGAGTTAATGTAGTTTTATATGACAATATTCATTATTAGTAATGTTTTTTGTCTGGGTTTGATATATCATTACTGATGTAATAAACCGTGTTCTATATTCATCCAAAAGTTCATAATTCAAACTACAGTAATTAGGGCAATATAGAAGTCATTTCATCTTTTAAAGATATATCTGGTTCATTTGAACATAAAATGTTTGAATTGGCTTCATGCAGTACTGTTGTTACATTGGCTAAAACTTCTCTAATAAGAGCCATTGCAATGTATAACCGATTAAAAACATAATTTTTGACCATATGTCTAACAGACAAAATTGTAAAATAGTCTGTTTGTACAAACATCTTTCCTTCAACAAATACGGATTAATAAATTATGAGTTCATTCTTTGTTAATGCATGTTTAATGATGTTTAAACTATTGGAAATATAGTTTTCATGTTTGTTTAGATAAACAAATTAACAAAATATGAGCATACTATAACTTTAACTCTATGCAGTTATGTACTGAGTAAACATAATAGAACTATGGGAACAATTAAGAATTAAGGAAACGAGGGACATTTTGAAAGACAAGATTTATGCGCACTATTCGCTCTCCAAACTTTGTTGAAACTCCACCGAGTATACACAAAGTACCAGAGAATCGCCTTTGTCTTAATTTGAACAGTTTATTAGATCATTTTTGTCGTTTTATTGCTTTAGTGCAGAAAACTACACAGAATTATATTCAATTCATTTTAAAAGTTTTGTGGATGTATTTCTGGTCATGTTCGTGATTATCATCATTTTATTGAGTAGAAATTTAGAAGGTTTGAGTTTGCGATGATCCTCAATTCGTATATTTCCTGAAACTTAGGAAAGATTGTCGGAAAGATGAAAAAATCGCATGTAACACTTTTATTTAGTGGTAATTAAGGACCAGACAATGACACCAAGTCCATTTATTTGTGTGTTACAATTTACGTTGAAAGAAGTATTGTCTTATTCAATATCGATCAATATGGGTGCCATTGCTTACATGTACGAGTATTCTTGTATATTTGTGTTGTCTGTTCACTTTGCATGTGGCCTATCCGGCTCGACTAGTGACTTGTAGATGAATATAGTTGATTGACGTAAACCGTCTGACTTCTGAATAAATATCAGAGCAACGCTTTTAATTCTTACAAAATTTCCTAGACATATGTGATTTTAAGAACGCTTCAAACAAATGCAAGCACACTGTCAAATTTACATTTGGAAGAAAATGCATGGTGGGTGTTCGTTTTTAAGTAGAAACTATATTTACAAGAAATCAAATATGATACTAGTATAACAATCAATAATATCAACCGGAATTGTACTTTTTGTTATGTTAGGAACATTTTTTGCGGAAATGTCAGGTACTGTATTTGTGATATTTGCATAAACCGTATCCTCCAGTGGCATCAACCCGTGTCACTATTCGATAAGGCACAATGAGATTTGCTATTGCTAGGATTGATCTTATAACGTCCTATAAGTCCCCGCGACTTCTCTTATTGATAAAACCGTTCACTTGCCGGACAATGACCGGAATAAGTTTGTAATTCAGTTAAAGAAATGAATCACCTTCTCGCCGATACTTGTTTGTAGGAGAAGTGTTCTCTACATAGACTAATGGGAAATCCCCAAGCTAAACAGCGTATACATCTATACACGCTCAATCATGCTGAGTCAACTAGATATTTTACCAGAGAAAAAAAGAGAGTGATCAAATTAAAACATATTTTGTATAAATATGAATACTGAGGTCCAGCTGGTACTGCCAAATCGACAACATTTACAACAAGAATTATAACCCAACTCAGTTGCGATATGACAGTACGATGGAGAGTATCGCGATATGACAGTACAATGGAGGGTATCGCGATATGACAGTACAATTGAGAGTATCGCGATATGACAGTACAATGGAGGGTATCGCGATATGACAGTTCAATTGAGAGTATCGCGATATGACAGTACAATGGAGGGTATCGCGAAATGACAGTACAATGGAGGGTAACGGGATATGACAGTACAATTGAGAGTATCGCGATATGACAGTACAGTACAATGGAGGGTATCGGGATATGACAGTACAATTGAGAGTATCGCGAAATGACAGTACAATGGAGAGTAACGGGATATGACAATACAAAGGAGGGTATCGCGATATGACAGTACAATTAAGAGTATCGCGATATGACAGTACAATGGAGGGTATCGCGATATGACAGTACAATGGAGAGTAACGGGATATGACAGTACAAAGGAGAGTATCGCGATATGACAGTACAATGGAGGGTATCGCGATATGACAGTACAATTGAGAGTATCGCGAAATGACAGTACATTGGAGGGTATCGCGATATGACAGTACAAAGGAACGTATCGCGATATGACAGTACAATGGAGAGTATCGCGATATGACAGTACAATGAAGGGTAGAATTTTGTAAATTTGTAAAACTGAAAAACCCAAAGGATAGCAACACACATTGACCACAAGAAATCCACATTAATGAAAATCTTCGAATCAGAATCATTTGTAGGTGGGGTTGTAAGATTCCAATACTTCGGTATTGGAATCTTACAACCTCTTGTGAAGCCTACAAGACATTGCGTGGGAAACATATGGCACAGTCCAATTAAACATAAATCCCTTCCGTCCACAAGGATTAAAATTGTCTCCGTTGTGTCATTGTGCAATGAATCCCATCACAAACTACTGATGTTAGCATTTTCCAATTAAATCTCAGTGTTATCACATAGATTAAGCTTGATACTGTATCGATTACGGGCCGCTAAGTAGCACTACAGTGGTGCTTTAAATACCACTAAAATACTGAATGGAGAATACAAATTCGTTCAAAATAATGAACAAAGAAGTCGAGAAGGCAATACTTTTAACAAGGTACACTGTCATCTCAGAAGCACTTGGAGACATGCAAACCTGCATACAATAACAAAGTGGAAATATGACTGATGGGTAAAATACGAGTACTGTCTAGGAACGGCCAGTGGTAAAAACTACTTTGGTATTAGTCTGTTTAAGGATGCACCATTCTTCTTCTACTTTCTTCTAATTAAACGAACAATGCATATAACTGGAAGTTTTTATTTTATGATGTACCAACTTCTTTCTACAACAAATAAGGTTCAATACATTATGAGTTCATTCTTTGTTAATGCATGTTTATTGATGTTTTAAATATAGGAGATATATTTTTCATGTTTGTCCAGGTAAACAAATGGACAAAAAATTAACATAGTATTACTTCAAAATCCAAGCAATTCGTGAAATATTTCGTTGAAATAACAAGTACGCCATACAATGACAATGAACTTGAAAATCATTCGAACGCGATGACTAAGCGAAGGAGAAGAAGACTGATTATTTTATCAAAGGTCTACATACGTATATGTAGTTCATTGTCATGGGAACAGTTTGTTACCACCATCTTGAAAAATCTTGTGCTCCTATTTTATAGCATAGAGAGCACTAGAACCGCCCACTGTCATGGGAACAGTATGTTGCAGCAGACTGAAAACATCTAGCGCTCCTATCTCATAGCTGAGAGAGCAATAGGACTGCCAACTGTCATCGAAACAGTATGTTACAACAGTCAGAAAACATCTAGCGCTCCTATCTCATAGCTGAGAGAGCACAAGAACCGCCCACTGTCATCGAAACCGTATATTACAAAAGTCTGAAAACATCTGCGCTCTTTTCTCATAGCTGAGGGAGCACTAGAACCACCCACACGGACTATTGCCATCCCTGACTCCTTAATCGTAACATTGAACACAATAAACACAAACTTATATTTTAATATTTCTATTTTTTCTTCAAATGTATAAAAGATTAGGATATTTATTTTCAACGGCTAGTCTGCATTACATACAGTTCAATTGACAACTGTATTCTTAATACAACGATATGTATGTACAGAATGATATAATATTTTGTCAAACACTTATTTGAATCAGTGTCGAGTCCATTAACATCAGACGGCTGGCCCGTCAATTATGAGACGACGTTTTTGTAATATTTGCGATGTTCGAACTTTCCACCTTGGAACTTCAACAGACGAGATTACAGCATATTTGAATTGGAGCGGCATAGGTTCTTCTTACGCATTGTTTCTTTTGTCGAAACGTTATGAATGAGATTCATTTCCTAAATACTTAAACGAAGAAGACATTTATACCACAAGAAATTGTACAGACAATAAATTCAGAATCAGCATTTAATCTGTCATATTCTACCGCTAAATACATCATTTTATATGCGCGTCAAGTATTTCCATAACGTACATAGATTGACTGTCTCGTATGAAGTGTCTCCATTACGCATTAAAACGTATCACAGAATTTGACATTCCGACACTCAACATTACCAGCGGATTACTGACACTTAAATGTTTGTATGGTCCTAAATGTCGTTTCACTGAAGTATATCGTTCAGACTGTGTGAGACATAAAATAACGAAGTAGGAATGTATGTGATGGAAACATAAGGAAGTGAATGACAAGAGCGATGATAATAAATGAGCATTTTGGTAAGTTTACAAATCTACCAAGTATAAATGAATACTGCAACTGTGTGTCTTATCATTATACCAACAAATCTACCAAGTATAAATGAATACCGCAACTGTGTTTCTTATCATTATACCAACAAATCTACCAAGTATAAATGAATACCGTAACTGTGGTTCTTATCATTATACCAACAAATCTACCAAGTATAAATGAATACTGCAACTGTGGTTCTTATCATTATACCAACAAATCTACCAAGTATAAATGAATACTGCAACTGTGGTTCTTATCATTATACCAACACATCTACCAAGTATAAATGAATACCGCCACTGTGGTTCTTATCATTATACCAACACATCTACCAAGTATAAATGAATACTGCAACTGTGGTTCTTATCATTATACCAACACATCTACCAAGTATAAATGAAAACTGCAACTGTGGTTCTTATCATTATACCAACAAATCTACCAAGTATAAAGTGAATACTGCAACTGTGGTTCTTATCATTATACCAACAAATCTACCAAGTATAAAGTGAATACTGCAACTGTGGTTCTTATCATTATACCAACAAATCTACCAAGTATAAATGAATACTGGAACTGTGGTTCTTATCATTATACCAACAAATCTACCAAGTATAAAGTGAATACCGTAACTGTGGTTCTTATCATTATACCAACAAATCTACCAAGTATAAATGAATACCGTAACTGTGGTTCTTATCATTATACCAACACATCTACCAAGTATAAATGAATACTGCAACTGTGGTTCTTATCATTATACCAACAAATCTACCAAGTATAAATGAATACTGCAACTGTGGTTCTTATCATTATACCAACACACCTACCAAGTATAAATGAATACCGCCACTGTGGTTCTTATCATTATACCAACAAATCTACCAAGTATAAATGAATACTGCAACTGTGGTTCTTATAATTATACCAACAAATCTACCAAGTATATAGAGAATAATAGGTTAGTGACGTGGAATGAGAAAGTTTATCAGGCAAGGCGGAGGAATTTATCGGGTGAGCCGAAAACGAGCCCGATAACTACCGGAGCCGAGCCTGATAAACTTTCTCATTCCACGTCACTAATATATTATTCTATTTATCCTGTCACTTCTTTGTTAAGTAAGGGGAAATACCTTTATTTTAAATGATACCGAGTTACATCCTCTAAATTGTGACGTAATTAAATTGTGACGTATTAAATATCTTATGACGTATTGAATATAAGTGTGGTTAGCACCTTATGCCAGGAGAAAAAGTTCCAATGAGTCTGACATATTTTCAGTGGCAATAAGAATTTATGTTTGCGAACATCTGATGAGCATTAATCAATAACAAATTTAAGAATTTGCAACAATTTAGTAAGTGTCAAAAATTAATCATTACAACTATAAGTTCATACGCAATTCCCACGGTTTGTTTACAAATGATGAGAAATGTCAAGTGCACTCAGAACACGTGTCAAAGAAGTGATATTTACATTTATTTCATGAATATTTGGACATTTAAAACTGCACTAGAAAACGAAGAATTAATCAGTGGATTCAGTCTATCAGTGTCATTTACGATTGCAAAAGGGATTTTCGGCACAAATGGATGAAACCGGACTGGGATTCTAATATTGAGAAGATGGGTGGGGCACGTACTGCTATTGCTACTGATCAATACGTTATTGTCGTGAGAGACTCTGATGAGTTCAAACGCAGATGGACTCAAATTTCCGACATGATGTTGTTCCAAAGGTGTAAACATCCGACAGTTTGTTTGAGTACGTTGTTTACTACGTGTTCAACTTCCAGTAAGCACTTACAAAAGTAAGTTACATTCGTGTCAAAATGCAGACCGAGTGTGTCTAATAACTGATAAGATTAGGGTAAAAATTAGGGTAGGTGGGGGAAACCTGAACCAAACATATTTGTTTACGCCTAAGGTGGAAAACGCACAGGAGTTTGATACCGTAAAATGTTGTCTTTTTTCAAGGCACATTAAATGAATACATTATATGTTTTATGATTCATTACCTTGAATGTTGACATATCAAACGCCGAAAATAAGATTGTTTGATTTGAGTAGTGTTTCAAGTAAACCTTGGCTTCTCAGTTCTGTCTGCATTGACTGAAAGTTTGTTAATTGTGAAGCATCACAGACCAGGTAATTGATTGCTCTATAAACCTCGTAGCCCTGTGAATAATATTAGTTATATGAGTATTATTGTGTCAGATATTTACAACTCAATGATACCTGCTAGACATCAAGCGTGACACTAGTTAAGCATTAAATCTTTATAACCAGAGTGTCAATGTCATGCTTAGGGAATAAAAGTCTGAATCTGGACATTGCGTGAAACATTTTGTCTGAGACGGTTATAGACACACATTATAGATGCAGTATCAAGGAAATATTACTGAATACAGGTAGAGTGCTCCATTGTTTTCAACAAACACGTAAAGAAAACTTGGTCATTTACTATGTGGATTTCCTAGAGAACAAGTGGACAATTCAAAGTCTAGTGCCTGCGTGCGAAGTGCTTCGAAAATGGATATTCATGTGTTCCTTTGGAATTCCGTGCACGATATGTTTTCAATATAAATCTAACATATTTACATATCAATACCTTCGAGGTAGTGTCATGCATGAAATAACTGTTGGCTCTTTTATTCGGCGTAGCGTATAATATTGATTTTGACCTACATTTTCGCCAACCAAATGTTGTCCTTGAAACGAGATTTTGACCAATCATATTTTTTCACAAGAGGCACCAAACGGGGTTTTCGTTCACCAAAGAGGCATGAAACGGGTTTTTTCGTAAGATGTGCGTTCGTTAGCAGTTCGAATTTTGCCGGAAGTAGTTAATGTCTTTAAGCAGATCCGAGTTAATATTTGTAAGGATTTATTTTTCAACATGTTGCAAAAAAACATTATTTCATTTAATATACCGGAAGACATCATTCTACCTACGCCGTTTATCTTTTTTTAAAGATATTCTTATTTTTCATGAGTTGTTAGACAGCCTTAAACTCTTAACAACACCAATAATGATAATGTTATGCCAGTGGACATCTAACTCATCAGTACAAATACTTTTATGAAACTGTGATCAGATTATTCTCTGCAGCAAACACTGAACATGATTACTTCATGTAATACTTTTCTAATAAACATGTACACCATCTATCTTTCAATATAACAATTAACTTTAAACATCAACATTTAAACTAGATATAGTGTTTGCCTGACGGGATACGCTTTGGTACACTTTTATTTTGGAGAATTGTTTCTCTCGGAAATTAAACCGTCATGTAGTATGTTCAATATAACTATTAAATACTTCAGGAATGCCCGTATTTCAAAGAAATGTCTTATTCCTTTCAAGATAAGTCGCATCTTAAATTTACAGTCAAATTCTACGTGGACCTGTTAAATATAGTGTTTTATCGAATATGTTACTAAATATAGTAACACTTTTGAACTGTATATAAACATATTTGGACATCCTTTAATTCAAACACAACCGAACATAATTTGACTCTGCAAAAATGATCATAACGAAGCCCCCATACGAAATGAATTGAAATCCGACCATCATTTTGAAGACCAAACTAATGTCCAATTGATTAAAATGTCTGTCACTGTAATCCTGATGTAATACGATATTTTCCTTCTAGGCAGGAATGAGTGATAGCTCAAATTATCATCATTATAAACACAAGTAACGTATCAGTCGACGAGGGGAAAATTACTACAATCACATAAATTGTCAGCATCCATTGAGATAGTTACCCTCATTTTAAACAAACCATTAGCACTATGTTTAATTTAGTATGTAGAGATGATTTTTGATAAATTATTTGTTCTAGCAAACCTCGGTATGGGACCTTTTGACAAGACGGCTTGATTCCGTAAGAGGCGATATCAAGTTGTGTTAATTAAGCATCGTCGTATTTCTCTAACGTTTGCAGCATATCAATACTTGAATGACAAAGTGGAAAGTCATTCAATTCAATCACAGGAACGAACACAGAAACTGTCTAAAATAAGCAAAATATAATATTGTAAAATACCAGTGTCACACGTTCGCTACATAGTGCATACTCTAGGAATATGCATAGGAATACACTCTAAATAAACCCTTAGAATTTTATGGACAATATTTATAAGGAATGTTTTTTTCACTGATTACTATGTCGAGGGTCAAAAAACATAATTCGATGTTTTATTTATCCTTTATTCAGTCTTATAGTTATTATCATACCTTAACGAAACTGCAGCCGTCGTTTCAGGGAGGTTTTTTGTGGGCTTAACTTACAATTTATATGACGCTAAATCAATATACAGACATGGATAATATTGCCAATAATGAATAACTCACGAGTGTTATGTTTGCATGCAATGGTGCGGGTGGATATTGTGTTGCATTTAATTTAAAATGAGGAAATGAGGAAATGTCGTTCAAACATAATTTGCAATGAAAAGCAGGCTTCAGTAATACTTGATGACCATTTTAAGATCGTCATTTTTTGATAGTCCGGCTAGCACTGTAGCACTCATATTGCTGGGTAAATCCTTGGTAATACTTCATTTATTTGAACAAAGTTGAAATGTAAGAATTTCTTTCATAAGCTATTGCTGCTACGACAACTTTATTTACTGAATGGAACGTTTTGTGTATATCAATATTTTCACATAGAATGGTGACATCTTTTGATGATAACATACGGTAGGTTACTATGAATTGTCTACGTATGCCTGGCACTAGCCCCACGTGTCTCTGTACTCCGACTTTTACATGCGACTTCGTAACATGTACAGCGACAGTATAGAGATGTGACGTCCATGGCTGGACTAGCTTGGCACTAACATGTATAACGTTAATAGATACGCGACCATTTAACACTGAAATAGCTGGAAGCAATTTTACCCACAATTTCATAAATGAAACATGTGTATATCAAAATGTCATCACGAAGCTATGTTAGAAAGACTGTCTGAAGAACATTTAAAATGTAAGTACCAACCTTTTCGCCGGAATTTCCCTAAGTGACATTTAAGTTAAAGCACGCCTTTATTATGCACGTCATCATATTGATCTGTAGTCGCCAATGTGAAGAAATAATGTCAAGATACAAATGAACATTGTATGTGCTCTCAATTTACACCGACATTCACACACGCTCGTGCATCTATACCACCGAACGTATAAGGAATAATTTGAAGTCATTAGCGAACTGTCGATGTGTTTATTGCAAATTTGTGTTAACATAGGTACAGTTTATTGTTAGGAATAGGTAGGTATTTCACATGTATATCCTTGATTTATAAAATGCCTAGTTGATACATCAAATGCGTTGAAAACAAAAATCGAACGCGATCAAGACAATCCATTTGCTGTGTTGTCCAATAAATAACGTCTCAAACGACACTTTAATTTCTGTGTGATGAAAGAAATTCTTTGGTATTTACATGATATTCTGATCTATTGATAACAATTATTTTAAAATCCGAAATGAAGATTTACTGATCCTAAAATATTGAAGTTCTTCAAAACTATTCTGTGGCTATTCAGATTAAATTAAAAGAACGTGCATTAACTGTTTCTTTGCTTTTTGCACTTATAAACATTTTATGTCAGATAATAATACTACAATTTTGAACAATGACCTTTAAATATCAATTATGACAAAATTATTTTAAGCTAGCCGAAACTAAAAAAATATATTGAATATTTCAATTTGCAAGTAGCATCTATTAGTTCTGATAATTATCTGGTCTGTGTTAAATTTGAAGCCAGAACTACTAGTATATCGCGAATCACGAATAGTGAGGTCTTGGTGACGAGAAACGTAATGATTAATGCAATGACAAGGAGTTGCTTCTACGCTGACGCAAGTCTGAAAGTATTGGTTATATAATTTCATTATACCAGTGCGCTACCGTTGACATATTAAAATGTTGCACCAATATTCGCTAACTATTGTTGACATCTTAAAAGCACAGTTGCAGATTAATATGTAAATGTTACATAATTGGATGTTGGGCATCCTATAGATGTTCCAAATGTTTATTTTAAGCACACTTTTTATAGCACAGCCAAAATACATTTACCTATTTAGTTGAAGCTTGAATATAGCTAGTCAGTCTGCAATGTTCCTGGTGGCATTGATTTTTGAAACTACAACTACAAATAGTTATTGCATTAAACAAATTTTTACATGTTTTATAGCAATTGTACAAAATAATTGTGACAGAGGGCATAGATTTTCTGCAAGCACATGATGTTTCATACATATTATATTAAAACATGAGCATAAATTATTCAATTTCTAATAAGATTGGCGTAGAATATATATTTGGCCAAATTGGTGACAATCATTTTTGATGTTGCTGTCTTTGGATTAGCCAATTTCTGTTTCGTGGGCCATGTGTAGCAGTATTTTTTCTATATATTTTGATCTCAAATCAGAGAATTTTGAGCAAAATTATTAAAATGATATTCGTTTTCTATCATTTATGTATTACCCTTTTTACAAATTCTGTCGTTTCTATGTATATTTAAATATCGCCCACGTTCTTCAGTTAACAGTACAACTATAATGTCATGGCTTTCGTTCCTCATCTGCTTGAGGACAATTGCCTTAATACTGTCTGGTCCTGCTGTGTTGTTGAAGTTTGAGCACACCATTTGGATTGATTGAAATGTCCTCCATTATTGGATAGTGGCATTGAAATGGAAAAATACCTTTAAGTAGACATTTTTGTTTCAAAAGAAGAAGTGATTTGTTTGTTAACACAAGCTGAACTTGTTTGTTTAAGATGTCAGCTTTATCAGTATTGTAAATTGTCAAGATGCCTGTAACTGGGTCTCTCAAAGGCGATACATTCTGAGATATCGGTAGCGCCATTGACCGATTTTTCGTGTACCTAAAAACATGACTTTATTTCTTGTCTAGAGTTTTAAGCAGTGAGTACAGTTTTCTTTTTGACCTGAGTAGACATTTTCATGGTAAGCAATATTAAGAATATTCTTTCTATGTATGTAAGATGAGCTTTTTTAATTCTCTTTCTAATATGGTACTTCAGAGTGTTGATAAAGTATATCCCTTTTATGTATCAGTTTTCTTACGTTTTTTGTTGTCCATGGTAGGAAAACTTTTACTGCCTATTTTATAAAGGGGGCGAGTTTTGAGATACCACTATCAATAATATTCTTGCGTCTGTTCCAGATATCATCAACAGAGGCAGATTCTGCATTCTGTAAAATGAGTACATCGGATTTTACATGAATTCCTTGAATTCTGGCCAGTTTGCTTTCCTATACAGGTGTATATTTCTGCGCTGCTGTTTTGAGCTTTCAAAAGTTTGGTCTTACATTTACGGTGACATATATAATATCATGATCACTTATACCAGATAATTATGTAGATCTACTTTCAGATGCAGTTGTTAAGGCAAACAATATTATGTTCATCTGGTTTTCTTGCAACATTTTCACGTTTAGAATGCATAACAAGAAACAAGTTATTGTTATGCAGCTTGCAATACATTTACAAAAAATTGTTTTCAATATGTTGGCTTTGTAAAGATCACAAGTTCCTGAAAAAAATTACTACAAGGATTAACTGCCTTTGCAAACGTAACCTCGTTTAAACAGTTCAATAGTGAAAGGTGGTGTTATATCCATCATAAACATAGACGGTAATCAGAAAACCATTAAGTGAAAGCCTGATATATATATATTTATATTTGCGCCTCTCCGCCTCTGCAGTTCCATTTATGTCATGAAACAAAAGGACAACCAACACAGTGCGAGTTGAAAAAGGCCTGGCATGAAATCAACAAAACAAAAGGAACTAAATCAAAATAAAACAATGACTAGTAACGTGTACTTTTGGTAGCATAGGACATAAATGTGGACTACACAAGTCCAAGTATATTTATATGTATATATATATAAAGTTATCTTATGGGTACAAGATTTGGGGTTTTAAATATCTGAAAATAGCTGAAAATATCGAAAGGATACACACCATATTTTGCAAAAATATATTACAAGTAAAACGAATAAGCCAAAATGACTTTGTTTACGGTATTCTAGGCAGGTTTTGTTTAAAAAATATACGATATTTACGCATCGTAAAATTTGGCTTAAATTCGTAAATAGTAAATATTTACAATTTCGTAAACTGATTTACAATACGGTAGATGCCGAGATATTCCCAAACAAAACATCATGGGTGACGTCGGTTAGGGATATGTTATCTAGATAAGGGTTTCAACAAGGAGTAGGTAATAAAGATATGTTAATGCATGATTTTAAACAACGTTTGTATGATAACAGCTTACAGATATGACATACACGATTAACAAAATCTAGCAGATCCATATTTCATAACGAAATAATTCGTTTTGGTTTCCAAAAGTTCCTTAATAGTCCAAATATTCCTAAATTAAGAATTGCTATGACTAGACTTGTTGTATCCTCTCATAACCTAAGAATAGAATCCGGTAAATGGCAAAGACCCAAACTAGAAAGAGAAAACTGAACGTGTATTTATTGTGATAAGTTGGAAGATGAATATCACTTCATTCTCGAATGTGAGGTTTATAAAGAAATCCGCAAACTGTATTTAAAGAGTTATACCCGGAAAAGATGTTAAAATTGAGATTATTATTTGAAAATCAAAACGAAACTGTGCTGAAGAAACTAAGTGTGTTCATTACGTGATAATTATTTAAGGCGGAATTATATATAATGAAATAGCAATATACTATCTTTACACAAGGCTCGTCAAAATATACGTACAGTCCAATTACTGGTATTTAACGAGTTGATTCTTAAAGTGTACGTTTAATACACATATAGGATCATTACGATACATTAGTCACCACTTGGTGGCACATCGTTATTGTTACGTAACAATTTTAAAATTATGCTGAATTGTGCAAAATAATTGTTTAGTATGTCGGTGGAAAATTCTTTAGTCTATAATTGTAAACATGCACCGAGTATTAATGCGAGTTATTTTTCTTTACTGTTGACCATTTTGTGGTGTAATTTACGTGACAAACGGATATCCTACAAACGCGAGATGACCAACATATTTGGTCCTATGATTAATTTCATATCGGTATTTTATCCTTATGGCTATTAAATCATTTTGAGAGTAGTAGTATATGTTTCCTTTATAAAAGAAAAACTATATCACAGCTACTGCCATTGTAACGTGTTTTGGCTGTATGTGGGATCAAGCAATGACATATTTTTCATGTAAATGTCACCTATATTAATGGGTATAGTGCGGCCAAGATCTGAAGGCACAATAACATTGACAAAACGTCATTGTTGGGATCAGTCCATATCAAATTGCAGGTTAGTTCAATAATCATGTTCATATAGGGTCATTTTCTGATTTTGAAAAAGAATATATAAATGTTGAGATATTAAATCAGAGTGTTTATTACATAGCGTAATGGATGCGCATCAGAATCTCAACGCAGACTAACTGGTTCGAATCCTGATATTCGGGCTTTTTTTTATCGCGAAAGTATCATGTTTTTCACGAAATATGTGTGGGTGTATCACAGCCACTAGATAAATATGTGTAAACTATTTTTGCAAGAAAGATTGAAAAGCGTTTCATGTTGTCCCAGGAAGACAGAGACATTGTTTCAAAAGTTCACGACTTCTGTGTACAAGAGGCTTCTATGAAGCAGCCAACGATTCCGTTGTTTTGCCCAAGAAAAAAACTACAATGACTTTTTAATGACAAGGTGTCGAAAAGGACGATGTCGCAAATTAAAAGGACGGCAGCGAACAACGTTTCAAGAAAAAACAAGAAGTAACAAGTAACATATCATTTGATTTTTACAGTGTTTTTGCTGACAGTTCCAAGGCTGTAATTCGCTATAGGGTTGTTGTTTCTGTTTGTGTTTTGAATGTGTTTTGTATTTCTCTTTCCCCTGTGCAATTATGTCGCTTTATATATCGTTCAGGTTGTTTCCTGCCCAGTTTCGGCCATTTGTGGCCAGCTGTCTTGACTTGTCCTGTGATCTTTTCCATCCATTAATCCCCCCTCCCCCTTCCTTCACTGTCTACTTTGATTCTCCTAGTTATTCCTTGTGGTCTGCCGGGCCATTCATTGTGCCTCTGTTCCTTAACATGTGTACCCTTTGACTCCTTAAGTACCTTATGTTTTGTGGATTGTTGTTTTCCCGGAGGTCTGCGTGGGGAGGCACTGTCTTGTGTATGTGGCGTTCCCTGTAGTTACGTATTCTCTCTCTTTGATCTCTTACAGTTTATCATATGATTTTAAACAAGATTCAGCCTTTTTAACACGAAAACTGCTGATTAGCCATGCTAAACTGTATATACATGTATGCTAAAGCAATATTTTATACGAGTTTTTTTCAGTATAAATATGCTTATGCTATTGTTTCAATTGTTCAATTAAAACGAATATATATATATATTATGATGACAACAAAGAATATAATATGAATGGAAATAAAATATAACGTAATAATTTACCTATAGAAGGATAAATAAAGAAAAAACTCTACAAATATAAAATATTTTATCACTGTGAATAAAAAAAAACCGGTAACCTCTAGATTGCTAAGTGATGGCTCACCTAATTGAGCTACAGAGGCGCACGTAAGAACATACTTGAAAATTGGTCATATTTTGAAAGGTTTGTACGACACAAGCGTATATTGACCGAGACTCTAAATAATCACCCCTTTTTATGCAAAGTGAAACCGTCGTCTAATTAGCATAAGTAAATATTATTGTGCCATCAGATCTTAGCCGCATATATTCTCAATTATTCGTATACTACATACAAATACATATACAATAATACCCATACTCTTCAAACTGCCACATGTTGCAACATATTGAGACTTAAAGGTGCCATACATAAAACAATGTCTGCAAAGAATTACAGAAATGTAAACTATCACTAAATAGAAAGTTTCCTTTTGACTTTTACTTCTAGCCAATTTGGCAGTTTCATTGAGCATAGCTGATGTAAGTATGACTTGCTTTGTATTATTGGAAACCTAGGGGTGTTGTGTGGATGGTATTTGTTATATGATAGAGACGGTGTTCATTTGTCAACAGATATTGGTGATCCTAAGTATGTATGAAGTGTTTGCCACTGTATAATTAAGGCTTTCAAGTGGAAGGTGTCTCATGTTTATATGTATTTTCACCATTTCGAATAGAGAATTATGTGAGAGTGCTGCATTAGAGATATTCATTGAGTCATTTACCGTGGTTTGTTAACAAATGTCACTGAACGAAGGCGACTGTCATCTAACATGGAGTGAACATTATTACCTTTGGCCCAAGTCATGTTGATAAGACATAAATTTTACACCCCCTACGATTTTGTATTGATACCAAATATCATTAAATTGACCCTGGGGATCTGTGTTTCATATTTTTACATCCGTCTATTATCGGGAAAACATAGCAGAAGTGTCAACTTATATAAAATAAACTCCATGAAAGATGAATTATATATAATTTGTCCTATCATTCGTGTTATAGTTTTGTAAAAAAACAACATAATAAAGTTATTAAAAGTCAAGTAAAATAGCACGCGAAGGTCTAATTCATAAAACAAGACCATTCCTTTTAATGATGATCCCTTTGGTAAGAAACGAACTATGAATAGAGAGGGGACATTACTTAATCCTAACAGTGAGGGGTATGGGGAAAACACTGGCATGTACAATGATTAAACATGAAGATAACTTTAGCAACACAAACTCACGGGAAAATGATCTAATCCAATATCCATGAGCATTCAAAGGCCATTTAATTAGAAGCTTCGGAAATTAATTCATATCAGCCGTTCGTTCTAAAACGAGTGTTCGTCTGTATCGATTTGTATTGTTGATATCTCGTTCGAATGATGATTTAGCAAGATTCTCAGACGTACTGTCCTTGAACGTTATGTCTGATTGAACTGCGTAATAAAACGGCTTAGTGCGTTAACCAGCAAGTGTGGGCTGGTACAATGCCCTGCGTTATTTTGAAATACTACTCGAAATACCATCCAAATATTATTTGTTTTACAACCTTTTACCAAGACTGCTTTCAGTACAATCATGATGTTATTGGGTAGATGTTGATAGCATCATATACAAGTGTATCATAGTTTCGGTAGTTGTCTTTGAAGTTTGTAGTGCTACATCTTGAGAGGTGGAGCTAAATTCGATGTTAACTAAAGGGGAGGGACTTATTTATCAAATGAACGAGTGTATCAACTAATAGTCACTAACTAACTAACTGTTAGTTACCGTACTGTTGCGAAAAAGCGACATTGCATAATAATTTACCAGGATTTGTTCAACATCCTGGGGTTCACTAGCGCGGTGCTTGCTACGTTTATTTGATTGGTTAACGTTCTGGGGTTTCAAATTTCACAATCACGGTGGTTTATTTGATTGGCTAAATTTCTGGGGTTTCAATTTTCACAAGCACGGTGCTTGCTGCGTTTATTTGATTGGTTAAATTTCTGGGGTTTCAAATTTCACAATCACGGTGCTTGCTGCGTTTATTTGATTGGCTAAATTTCTGGGGTTTCAAATTTCACAATCACGGTGCTTGCTGCGTTTATTTGATTGGTTAAATTTCTGGGATTTCAAATTACACAATCACGGTGCATGCCATGTCTGCTTATTTGCATACGTCACATGATAAAGAGAAACGCCTGATTGTACACACACGTTTTATGACTGGACTATGATTCAAAACAGATAGAGAGAAAACACTCGGATACACTCGTGGTTTCATTCTCTATCTATTACATAAATCACTTGGATAGATAAATAAATTACAGATTCATAAGATTTTAAATACTATACTGCTTATAAACAGTATTAAAACAAATACGTATTTCCAGTAACAAACATACATCAATATATCACTTGATGTCCAATCCCGTACAATCATATCCAATGGGAAATCAACATCCAATTTTCGGACGGCTTCACAATATGTTATACCAAGCAAGGCAATATATCACGTGAGTTACATACCACGAACAGCGTCAATATTGAATAATAGTACTAGTAATAATTCGTCCTAGCCTTACAATATTGTGTATACTCATATTGCGTGTTGCACAAACACACACTTGTTGTAATCAGAAACCAGTAGTAACACTCTATTTCACATTTCACTTTAATTACCCTAATACAGTGAGCACATGTGTACTATGGTATACACTTTTACATATTCGAAATATTAACTCCAATGAGAGGACGATAATGAGACAAACCTAAGCAATTAACATTCAATCCAGGCAAAATAGTTAAGTTAAACACTTGTATAAGTAAATATATGTACCAGTTCAAGTATGGTCAAGTCTTTATCCATTATAACTTAATGGTTCCATATGAAAAAGGCAAATTATGATAAAAGGCCACAATACCAGTATTCCTTGTATACAGACGTGTAACAAATATAACCAGTTATTTGACATCAAAGCATTAAATAAAATGTTTATAAGGACTCACATTACTAACATTATACATATATTGTAAATAAATAAATGGATATCTTAAGTGAGTGTGTTAACTATTAAGTTTTAATGTTAATATCTGTGGTTTGTTGAATATTTCTTAATCGGATGCATTCAACTGTTTAATTACTTGACCACTGTGATAAATCCATGGAACCATTTTACTTGACCACTGTGATATTTCCATGGAGCCATTTTACTTGATCACTGTGATTTTCATGGAACCGTTTTTGGTTTGCTGTAAACGGATTCAAGAGGCAAACAAAAACAATAAAACTTGTCCTGCCATTGTATGTATCTAAATGAATAACTAAAACTTTGATTAAATTTTATCTCCTGGCCATTAAATACTAGATGAACAAGTATGCAATTAACTATTGTTTTCCAGATGACAGAATTACCCTTGGTAAAATTCTGCGCAAAAAAATAAGTGCATTTGCCTGAACGACCAGGATGATATTTTTACACGCCACTTTCTCTAATCTAATGAACTATGTCGTGCCTTCAACTGCATGCATAATTTACAACTGTAGAATATATCAGTTTCACAAAAACTTCGGACACTCATACAATAACGCATCAGAAGATTTACTGTTCCATTACAACGGAAACGATGTTTTATATCTTATTTAAAGCTTTATAACAGAGTACTATACTTGTCTCATGATTCCCGTTCGATTTATACCATGTACCACTCTGAACTGCATCATGTACCACTCTGAACTGTACCATGTACCACTCTGAACTGCACCATGTACCACTCTGGACTGTATCAGGTACCACTCTGAACTGTACCATGTACCACTCTGAACTGTATCATGTACCACTCTGAACTGCACCATGTACCACTCTGAACTGTATCATGTACCACTCTGAACTGTAGCATGTACCACTCTGAACTGTATCATGTACCACTCTGAACTGCACCATGTACCACTCTGAACTGTACCATGTACCATTCTGAACTGTACCATGTACCACTCTGAACTGTACCATGTACCATTCTGAACTGTATCATGTACCACTCTGAACTGTACCATGTACCATTCTGAACTGTACCATGTACCACTCTGAACTGTATCATGTATCACTCTGAACTGTACCATGTACCACTCTGAACTGTATCATGTACCACTCTGAACTGTACCATGTACCATTCTGAACTGTATCATGTAACACTTTGAACTGTACCATGTATCACTCTGAACTGTACCATGTACCATTCTGAACTGTATCATGTACCACTCTGAACTGCACCATGTACCACTCTGAACTGTATCATGTACCATTCTGAACTGTATCATGTACCACTCTGAACTGTATCATGTACCACTCTTAACTGTACCATGTGTTTCTGGGTAATATTATGTCGCTTTTGGTAGACAGTTATTTACAAAGTATATTATGTAGTACATTGTAAGTTAATTTATTATAATTACATAATCTGTTCTTATATAAGTTCCATTATAATATGTTAAGTCACTAACATATATAATACAATATGTCCGCAAATTAAGAAGTAAAAGTCAAAACATTATGGAGTTTTGTATTACGTTAGGAGTTCATAACATTATATTATACATTAATAATATTATGTAATGCACGCACTTTCAATAATTTTCGTCAAGTACGTGTTGTTAATCACGGTATCGCTCAAGGGTACTGTATTTATATTCGCAATATTTTCGTACAATACATACGTTTTTATTAAAACGATGTATGTGTCAAGACACTTCTAAGCTATAAAAAAATAAGTATACCACGATAAGTTGAGAGTGACGTCATGCAATGTTTACATGGTTTGACCACCTTTATTGATCAAAATAGGTAAATCAAATAACAAGCAAAACTATTTATTGTGATATTGATTTCATTAAACTAACAGCCGTGATAGCTCAGATGGTAGTGAGTCCGCGCATTAAAATGCTAATTAAGCTCTTTAGTTGTGGGTCCGAGTTCGAGACCATCGGGAGGTAGTTTTCTTTTCATTACAATATTATATGTTTCGTTGGTCATCTTCAGTTGTACTTACACGACTTATACGTATTAATGTTCGCTCGAATATCATTAATTGAAAACATTGTATAGCATGTGTATTTATAAGCTATTCATTAATAACGATATGGTTTCATGATTTTTAAAGTGCACGATATCATCGTGCAGTAGATTTACATGTACATTTATGGCTTCATACTCACAATATATGGAACAAAGTTGATATCACTAATTCGAAAAACGTAAGGGGTTCAAGTGAACGTTTTAGCGACGACCCTTTAGCCATCATTAAACACGTTGGATTTAACGACAAAGCAATTAGACGATAACAAAAAACTAAACAAAATAAACAGACAGAAACAACAAAAAACAAGTAATCGACAAGCACTGAGTAAGGGATAAAACTTCATATTGTTTATAAAAAATGGGAGGCAGGAATGTGTCTCGAACTCGCACCCTATCTATTGGTCGAAATTACCAGTCAGAAGCGCTACCAATTGAGCTATTGCTACTGTCTACTTAGAGCGATATTTCAGCACACTTAAATACTAATCCTGAAGATAATAGGCATGATAATGACCGTAAGCTGCTTTACATGTATTTGAAAGTGGGTTTAGTCGTGTTTACTATCGACTTATGTTAACTTAGGTATAGTCAAAATAAATGAACGAATTTGTAATAAATGTTGTTTCGTTTCTGCCGCTATCCAGATGTGTTTCTTCTAATACAAAACTGTCACTAAAACCCCAAGACGGTCAGTAAACGATATATGAGGATTAGTATTGGTTCGAGGTGGGACAGTTTTCATTAAAATATTCTGATGTCAGCAAATTGAGTAATGGGATATCGAGATAAACGTATTTGATATTTAAAGCATAACAATACCATGTCGTGTCCGTTAACTATTCAGACAATTTGTGACATTCTCAAGAATTTACAGCGACAAACAAAACACGATATACATGTATACTGACATATGGTAATAGATATTCTTACTAGCAAATATTCTCCTCTCATATAAGATCAACAGTGTGTTTAAACAAACGGGCCTATTGTATTCTCTTACTTGTAGTTATGATCACGCGACAAGAAGTAGACATACGATGTAATTACACTATCTCAATATTTGCACTAGCCATCACTCATTTCTCTTATACACTTAATATGCATGTAGGTTTCTATAATTGCAAATTAGATGTACGCCTTATAATAGAGTTAACATTTCCCAATAGCCTTATTACAAATGTTACAATGCAGATGTACGTTTTGATGTCATTTATTTGCTTTATTTCATTTTGTTGATCTTCTATGGGAACATAATGTTTGTATTGGATTGGTACAGAAGATCCTGTAACACAGACATGTAGGTGAGGTGTATGGGATAGGAACAGAAGATTCTGTCACACAGACATGTAGGTGAGGTGTATGGGATAGGAACAGAAGATTCTGTCACACAGACATGTAGGTGAGGTGTATGGGATAGGTACAGAAGATCCTGTAACACAGACATGTAGGTGAGGTGTATTTGATTGGAACAGAAGATTCTGTCACACAGACATGTAGGTGAGGTGTATTGGATTGGTACAGAAGATTCTGTCACACAGACATGTAGGTGAGGTGTATTTGATTGGAACAGAAGATTCTGTCACACAGACATGTAGGTGAGGTGTATTGGATTGGTACAGAAGATTCTGTCACACAGACATGTAGGTGAGGTGTATTTGATTGGAACAGAAGATTCTGTCACACAGACATGTAGGTGAGGTGTATTGGATTGGTACAGAAGATTCTGTCACACAGACATGTAGGTGAGGTGTATGCGATTGGTACAGAAGATTCTGTCACACAGACATGTAGGTGAGGTGTATGCGATTGGTACAGAATATTGTCACACAGAAAAGTAGGTGAGGTTTATGGGATTGGTACAGACGATTCTGTCACAAAGACAAGTAGGTGAGGTGTATGGGATTGGTACAGAAGATTCTGTCACAAAGACAAGTAGGTGAGGTGTATGCGATTGGTACAGAAGATTCTGTCACACAGACAAGTAGGTGAGGTGTATGGGATTGAATATTTCAAAATTTAAATTAAGAAGCTGCTATGACAATGAAGGCAAATGTTTCGCTTTATCTGTAAAACAATAACATATATTAATGAATTCATGCATCACATATATTGTTTCGTTCTTGTTTTCAGAAATTTTAGGCTACTTAATATTTATCATTTGTTATCAGTTTACGAGCGGTTTTGTATTTTTGTATAGGATTGTGAAATGTCGATAAAAATGATGCGAGTTATGAGAACAACTTGACGTATCTGCAACTGTTTTACCAACTATGTGTGGCTGATATCATTGTACAAATTTAATCAAAGATTTAAATATAAATTGCTGTATGTTTCCTTCGAAATATTCTAACATATTGCATTCACAAATGCTTGCTGAAATGTTCGCCAGAAAGGATTTATTATATTGTTTTAGCACATGCTGTTAACAAAACACACACGGAGAAAATAATCTAGATTCCAATATTTCCTTCAAATCTTTTTTTTATTTAAATAATCGCCCTACCATGGAAAATGGTCTGTCTAATTTTGAACCCTTTTCGCACGAATTTTGCGATATTAATCAACACGATATATATTCATTTATTTGAGAAAACGAAGCGACAAAAACTGCTTCATTGACGTAAGAGTACACTTAGTGAAAGTAATTGATTCAATATAAATATCTTAAACCCGCGGAATTCGATAAACTTGCCCCTTAACAGTTGATGATGATCAATGGGACCGACTGTCAGCTTCTGTGCACGTGATCATTCTCTTTAGTGCGTGATATCTGAATTAACTATTGTACTTGCTCTAATTTTACAGCCACTAGATTCAAGATGCACATAAAGCAATTACTTAAAACTATTTCCGGAAGGTTTATTCTCACAAATAAATGTAAAGTAGAGAATATTGAGTTTTTATTGTTCAGACAACGAACTACTTTTCCGAACTACACGCGCTATAATTTACGTATTACGTTCTATAGATGACATAACCTCTTTTCGATGCCGAACAACTCACTTTGTTAATTCATTTTTTCCATCAGCCATTCGAGCATGGAACCAGCCACCTTCCAATATAAGAATCGTCAACTCTAAATATTTAAGCGTTCTATTAACAATACTGTCACTACAATTCCTTCCTATTACTATCTAGGCCCCAGGAGGCTCCAAATTCTTCATACTCGACTGAGAGCAGGATTCAGCATCTTAAAATCCTACTTATTTGTAAACAACATCACTGATTCCCCCATGTGTATTTGTGGAAATTTCGAATCAACAGACCATTTTTGACACCAAAGGCATGTTCTTATATCTAACCTTACAAACAT
Organism: Mactromeris polynyma; assembly: GCA_032209605.1. Classification (NCBI taxonomy): domain Eukaryota; kingdom Metazoa; phylum Mollusca; class Bivalvia; order Venerida; family Mactridae; genus Mactromeris; species Mactromeris polynyma. Next base: position 4,792,908 of record JASFXZ010000030.1, on the reverse strand, counting down.
GAATATTCGTCTCCATAAAAAAGTTTTACTTTTCGGTTGCCCCACGTACACAAATGCAACCAATGTACTTATTTTTAGATCAGTTTATCAATACATAGAAGACACCAAACGCTGTACGCTATAAGTCAAACAGTTGTAACAACTCCCTCTCTCCCGTTCTTTCTGTTCTTTTCTCTTAGCGTGTACTTTGTTCAATACTTACAATATATTTTAGATATGTTGTGGTTCGTATTAAACTGTAAACATTATAATCACTTAAATCAATCACGAACGTGTTGGAAATGTATATTGTAAGGAGAAGACTTATATAAGTCATTGGCTTTCGGTCTCATCCTTTTTACACTTTTGAACAGACTTAAATGTTGTATATTGTATTGTATTATTATGTTGTTCATAATATGTAAATATATATAATGTTTAAACTGACTACAGTTAAAGTTCTACTTATGGCCATCGCAGAGTTTTAGCATTTCATTACCAACGCATGGTGAAGCCGGAATTTGTGTTTTTGCTTATTTCTTCAAAAGTATTATCTATTTAGGGCAAATGAAGTTCAGTGTAGTAGTAAAAATTAAGAAAATTGACATTTTCGCCAAATTATGTCACTTCCCAGACTTAAACTAACTTTTTTTAAAATATGTTGAAGAATTTTGGTGAATTACCTCCCTTTATCAATAATGACAAACTTTTTTTTTGCAATAAAAGTCCTTTTAAAATAAATATAGAAGGGAAATAATCCAACGTTGTGGATGGAATTACCGATATCTAACTAGTTTTACCATACTTCGGCTATGGACAGTAAGCTAATTATAGTTGTAATATATTTGTATAAATGTCTGATTCGTATCCTTAGTTAAGATTTGTCACCGCACCACAGTATTCTGTATACAAAGCACGCTGTCGATGCACTTCAAAATTATTTTTTGCTGAAGAAATTACGTTTATATGCTTCAAATTTGCTCGTTTGTATGTGCGAACGAACCAAAATACGGTATTACCAAGATAAATGCTTATTCGAATCTACTTACAATCAGATATGCAAACAATGTGGAGATTCTGTACCCTAATCACGTTTTCCTCTGAGAATAATTTCATGTTAGTTTGTGCTGAGTTAACGGCGGATTTAGAATACGTAATGAAGTTGAATGACTCAAGTACAGTGAAATAAATGTGATAGTGATTGCTGATAATTAAACATAACACTAGATTTGTCATTAATGACGCAAGTGCCATACCGATATAGCACATTGTCCAGGACATTCCGTTAGGTTGAAACATTGAATGAATTGACTTAAATAAGACGTATATATTAACCTGAATACAAGAATAAATGTGGCAGGAGGCTATCGCTACGATCACAACCTAACATACAATTTTTTTTCAAGAGATTGTCACGAGTTCTCTCCCTTTTATCCCTACTATAGTTTATACATAATCTATATAGTACAAAGAGTCTAATGCCATTCACATCTGACATCTTTCCGCGACCGAAATCGCACTTCAAACATCTAAATATATCCATGAAAATACAACAAATTCTAAGCATGAATAATTTATCTTTCAAGCGACACCTACTTTATGCAAACCTATTAAGAATTGGTAAAGTTCTCTTCAGAAATGAATCGAAATGCACACAAGTCAAAAACCTCTTCGATTTGCTTTTAACACCCAAAGACGTGAAAATACCGAAACCATACTCATACAAAAGCTGTTCTACATTGGTTGCTTAGTTAGTTTTACCAGGATGGAGATCATTCAATAAACACAGACACGTGTATATTACTACACATTAACGAGTTTGTAATCGTTCTCTGAAACGCAGGTGAATCATTTCTAGTTATTTGTATTTAGTAACGCCCCACACCTTGGTCGAGAAGTTAAAATCGACGATGGATGAGTGGCAAAGGCATTTGACATTGAATGTATTGGGCATATTGATAATAACAATTATGATAATGTATCTTACGATGAATCATATAGTCCTATTGACCTAATATGCGGTTCCATAAATTGAATATATAACCCTATGTAAACATAAGACATACAAGTGAGTAAGAATAACACAATAAAATCCACATTTCACAATCCTGAACAATAGCATACAAAACCGCACGTAAACTGATAACAAATTTCTGAAAACAGGAACGAAACATCATGTGTGATGCATGAATTCATTATTATATGTTATTGTTTTACAGATAAAGCGAAACATTTGCCTTCATTGTCATAGCAGCTTCTTAATTTAATTTTTTAAATTTACATGCGAGCGATGCATTCGCGTTTAACTGCTTATATCCTTAAATGTAAATATTTCTTTTATGTTGTGTTTTAATTCCGATATAGAACCAAACATTGCTTCATGCAAAACAAAATTCTGATCCAAAACGAAATAACCCCTAAATGTATATAATGTGAAATCTTTCAACAGCCAAGGAACCACCTAGTTTGTTTTATTATCGAAGTCACAAGTTATTGTCTAGCTATTTAATGTTGTGAACATATACGGTATCATAGAGGTGGCATTGGAGTGGAAATAGCATTCTCGACAGCTCTCGGGCATTTCCGTACCACTTCGTTACTCGGATAACACTTGACGTAGTTGGCCGAGAATTTCCGATTGTGGAAATAGCTCTTGTTTATGGCAATAACTCGCGGCCACATCTTAATCGTCTTTATGACACAAGTAACTTAGTCTTCGACACAATTCATTTATTCCCCCACATGTCACCTCTTTATCATTGTTAAATAACTTATCGCGTTTGTTGTCCATTATAACGATTATAGATCATCACAGCAACATATTCAAGGAGTGTTTTACTTTATTAATGTAATATTCACCAAAGGCAGCAAAGAACAAACTGATTATTGTTATTGTTCGCGGTAACCGAGACATTTGTGTGTATTGGCTGAATGCCTCTTAGCCGATGGATACCTCCAGGAACAAAGATAACAAGTGTATGAAGTATTGCCATGTCATACTAAGACCCCTACCGGATAATATACCAATATGTAAACAATGTAGTCTGAAGGGCAGTTATCTCCAGCTGCATTATGGAAACCGTATTAAGTTCTGCTGATCACAAACAGTATATTTATCACCAGTACATGCGCAATCATGGACCCAGAGAGGCCTATATACTATATGTCATGATATGGCCATTATTTGTGTCAAGTTATTCAAGTAGATGCTCAAGGACAGCATGTCGGGCCCGCGTATTGTCAACACATACATATAATATGGTTATATAATGCTATACGTCGCATATCTATTATACCCTGTTTTCACATTTGACCTCTAAGTGTGACCGTGACCTCAGAGCAACACACCGTCTCATCATGGTGAACATTTAAACCAAGTAATATGAACCCCCCCCCCCCCCCCCCCCGATAAATAACAGAGTAATGGTCCGGACGGTGACGGACGGAATCGAGCAATCCTGTAGTCCTCGAAACCGGTAGGGGACTAATAAGTATTAAGATAGTGACAACCTTCTCTATAAAACGAAACGGAGAATAGTACACACATGCATCCTTCCACTATTGCTAAAATGATGTAAACTAATTGATTATTTTAGATATTAAATGCTACATGTATGTGTTTTGTTCTTCTGCGATATTGTGTTCACTTTTTCGACAGTAAATTTTACTTTTATCGTGTTTTTCAGCACATATTTAAAACGTAAAATATATTTTATCACTCATTAATAGGAGCAGACATCAACACAATATCCTATAATTGTGTACTGACAAAGAAATTGTATATTACTTTATATTATCATTGTTTTAACATGTCAATTCCCGAACTCGTCATCGACCTGCATCAAGATTTAATGTTCTGTAAAAGACAGAATCTCGTCAGCACTTCTATGAAGGATTGCTGATGAGTAAGTCGGTTTAGTAACTGCGGATTTCCAAGATGACAAGAGGTACACAGAAATCTTGTCGATTAGCAACGACTAGACTTATGCAATCATTATGTATACGTCATTCACAGGCGCGAAGACAAGATAAATACTGACAATGTTGATCTTAATTGTAGATGTTTACATGCCCATGTTTCCTTGGAGTGTTAGAGTGACTTCGTGCTTTCCATGCAGCATCTTGACGTGTTATTTCAACAACAATCACTTGCCGTTTATAACAATTATTTTAATTCGATATAAAAGGCCCATTACATTATTTTAACCAGCTCTTGGTTTCGGCAATCATTTTAATGGTACAAGTATTTGAAGAAATGATTTGCTCCGACAATGTCAGTATGGAATTGTTTCTACATTAAGACCCAATTCTGTACGCGACGACCACACGCTGTTTTAAATAATAACATCGTACTTTTGTTAAGCGTGGGCAAAACATTAATACCTGCAGACAAATTGGAAAATTTCTAAATAAACAGATACTATATTGTTAAATCCATTTAACAAATGACGCATTTAACAATCAGTAAGAATACTATAAAACAGAAAAGCTGTTAACTATTTATACATTTTGTCTGTGAATGTTCTGCACGAACTTCACCAATTTAAAATACATGTAAGTGAACCTTTTTACAGGCATTTTATGAAATAGATGTGTGTACATACTTAATTTTAGTGATAGAATAGTTTAAAATGATTTACAAGCTGTGTTTGACAAATATATGGACAGAGGGTGGTAATAACACGTTTTGGTTGTTGTTCAATTCGACATTCGTTCGACTGAACTTATAAATTTGACGATATCCATTAAGAAACCACTATTTTAAAGGAAATCTACTTTGGCTGTCCCTTGGGTGGTCTCTTAACACAATGTCTACTATAATATACATACTACATTCTATACACGCACGTGTTCCTCGTGCAATGAACAATTTCAAAATAATGGTTTGTGGTCGTATAAAGTTAAAAGGTATACCGTTATTCAAAACCATCTATACAGTATTCAACTAATTAGTTTAAATTATACTAGTCATACCTTAAAATGAAGAATTTCAAAATGTATAAATCGTTGGGACGATTAGTCATATCGATTCGATGTTAAAATGCTACTTATTCACATACAATTTCAGACAGACTTTGGATTCAAGTTTTTGGATTTGTAAATAATATGGCTTTGCCACTGAGTTTTAAAACTATATTCTAGCTTGATGTTGCGAATTGAATGTGAACTAAAGCCGACCAGGAGAGCAATAAGTTGATGACAAACATTACAATATGAACATGAAATAAGGCGAATCCAAATGTTGCCATTAAAATATTTACAATGTTAATAGTTTATATAACATTGTGTTCTTCCATCAGACAATCGGGGGTAGGGGGGGGGGTTAATATTCCAATGTATTCGAAAATCGAGTTGTTGAAATCACGACAACGACAATAAAATTAGAAATATAAAATAGCTTCATCCGGAGCACAGAAGGATAACTCAATAATATATTAAATAGCTAAAAGTCATCCCTTACAAACACCTCTGATTGTACAGCATGCAGTGCACTGGTACGGAAATCAATCATGTCGGCATGTTCCCAACATTTTTCGAAACAAATATCAGCGAAACATTTTTGTTTGAAATATTATACACATAGATATATACATTTTTTATACGTAAATAATGCGGTGGTGGGCCAATGCAATCAGGTTTTGGAAAATATTAACCCATGTACTAGTGTACACAACTACGGTTTCCCTAGACATTTATAAGCAAGGACAAAACTCGCGTTTCTAAGATTTAACATTTAACAATCATCATTATCACACACGCATTGTTGACATGTCTGAAACCATGACAATGTACTACATGATTCTGCATCAGTCAGTCGTACAAGTATTTACAAAGGATGCCAGAATCGATGGCTCTTACAGCATGTAAGAACAAACACTCGATACGAGTCTCTATAGGTCAATGCACGTTTTATTTTCTCCAATTGTAAACGCTTCAAAAACGTACATTCTTAATGTTAATCAAACTATATCGAATATCCTGTACGACTTGTTATTCCTTTTATAACCGTCATATCATCTAAGGATGCCTGTATGTCCAGAAACTAGAAATGGTTTACCGCAGAATCAATAAATTTACTCACGTGGTAAAAGCAAAAAAATTACTTCTGTGAAAAAATCGAAATTCTAATTTGTTGGATTTTTTCGGTTCAAAAGGTGAGTAGTGATGGTGTATTTTTGATTTACTCGCAAAATTTGTAATAAAGTCCGAAAATACCTGGCAATGAAAATGATCACCTTTTTATGGAAAACTTATCTTATTTGACGAAAATTTATTCATGTTAAATCCATATATGGAAAGTGATTCGTATCTCGAGATTCAGTTCAATGTTTTATTTTATCAAATGAATACAATTGAAAGGTGTCCGCTTCTTCAAAGAAATATTGCTATAACGACAAATTCTAATTACTGAATGCACTGTTTTGTGCTTCTAAATATACTTATCTTTAATATATTGTAATCCATAACGTTCGAACAAAATGCGAAAACAGATAATGTAATGATACTTCCGGTGTATTGTATGTAAGAACAAGAATAGAATTACTATATTAGTATAAAACGTACTAATATTCCAAAGTTTCAATGATACTGACCATTCAACATCTAAATCGCTAAAAATGTAAATGTACTCACCAAACGTTTGTAATCACCTTAATATTTGCATCAAATAAATGCAAATTTGACTAATCATTCACAAGATGCAAACCATCAATTCATTAAATTTGCTCACGAACCAACAGACACTTGCGATAATCAAACCCACAGCGCATATCTATTAACACCAGGTTTCAGGCATTTACCAATGTTCGATTGTTTGATCATAGAGCGACGTTTATAGATAAGTAGTTAGAACTCTGCCAGAACGATATGTTCCTTCCTGGAATGATACATTGTGTAGAAATTCACAAACTATATTAATTAAAACAACTTACTCAATGCATCTAAGAGTCTGAGTTGTCTAACAATTTACGACTCCATGGTGTCATTTCACTCATAATAAACACTGAACACATTTTCTTAACGTCCATGTAATAAAATACAAATTTAAGAAAAAAGTTATATATGCTGACTTAAAATTTGACATTCTAGTATTTTACATAGTACTCTATCGACTTTCACAAAGAAAATACCTATTTATCGTCATGTTTGACCACGCGTGACGATGATTACGATTTTCAACTTTTGGCACGAGGATCACGTTGACTGTGTAGTAAGTGGTACATTTCATTTCAATGCAATCCACGTTGTATGTCCAACACGAAAACCAGAAACGATGGCGAGAATGACCACTGAAGTAAGCGGTAGGGCCTTCTGTATGATTAATGCTGGTACTCCGATTCGGCAGGTATGACAAATCTTTATAAATTATTAAATCAATTCAAATATAATTTTGAAAATAATTATAAAAATATATAATGTTTGTATAATTGACCACTTGTTTTTAATATTCCAGGTTGCCCGTCTGTTCAATAGGCGCAAATGTGTACATTTGTTTCTGTTCTAAATATTCGACGAAATACCAAGTGGACGTTTAGAAAGTTTGTTCAGTGTACATATTGAAGGTAAACAACAGAGTGGTTACAATGGTACCAGTCGAGATAAACACACATCCTTCCTGCGGTAACTAACACAAAACTCACAGAAAGTTCTTCAGTCGTTGAGAAATTATTTATCTGGGCAATAACACGCTTTATTTGATTGGATACCTTGGCCGATAGGCCTCGGGCAACAGTTCAGAATGTCATCCCCGACACCAAGGTAAAAATAGTTTGCATTGAAGTTCATATATAATTGTTTGCATTGAAGTTCAGTACATGAGTTTGCTTGTTTCAGTTTAGAAATGTCTTCTAATACATTTCTATTACATGTATATCAAACATACATGACTGTTTGGAAGTGTGTTTATTAAAAAGCTCTTGCATTGAAGTGCAGTACATTATTGTGCTTGTTTCAGTTTAGAAATTCTGCTAATACATGTATATCAAACATTCATGAATGTTTGGAAATGTGTTTAATAAAAACATTAATGTGTGTATTCAAGATCAGCAGTTTTTTACAGTGCTCTATTTTTCCTTCTATTTATACACATATATTTTGTTTCAACGCGCTGGTTTTTAGGACTCGCAGTCCTTTGATATTCTCTAGCACCATCATTAAAACTGATCATTATTGTTTCGATGTGTCAAACTACGAAATTTAATAAACGGTGATTGATGGAACAAAATTCAAATGAGAGATCAGAGAGTCAGCTAACTGCAGTAATTTGTCGACAAACGTTCCTTTCAGATGATTTATCGTGCAGTGGAATGTGATACACGAATGAAAGTTTTAATTAGAAAGAAAGGATTCAGTTTGAAGATGACAATTTTATTTTTCAAGTAATCAATTACACGTGTGGAAGAACACACTCGAAAAGAAAAACGAGAGTCCTGCAAACAGTTTCGCCACTAATGGGATTTCGTAGATTTATCCTAGGTATATTTCAAGATGCTTCACTGCACCTCAATTCTATTTGCAAAAACTAACGATACCCGTTAATTGAATATAATTAATGATTTTACCAAACATTTGAGTGATATATTGTTCCAGAACTGTATGCACATAATCTGCCATATTTCTATACAGATTCGTACATTGTATTTATAACAGTTGTTATTGGTTCCAATAAGATGTTCCTGGCAAAACGTAATTAACCCCAACTTGAAACAAATTAAACAAAAGTACATTTTCAGAAGAACACACTCATATACCATTTGTTTACCGAATCATTTCCCGTGGGAAATCATGGTTCTATTTTCTAGTACGTTTTTCACTATTCCACGTCAGTCACGCACGCATGTCACATTGCAAATAACATGAAATGAATTCATTATTAACACAAAAAACGGACAACTTAATTATTCATCACAGTGAAAGCTGCCTCAATAAAGCAAGCTGTATTGAATATTCACATTATCAGCATTTAAAATATTAAAATCAATTAGGCAAAAACATACTGACGATCTCGATCTGTAATATGCTATAAAGGCAATCCAATCAGACATAGGCCATGTTACGGTCTGTCAAGTTAGTATCTATGATAGTGATATATTACAGTCTACTCGAGGGTGTAGATTTTCATTAATAAATGTCATTTAGTGAACAAAAAATATCTTGAAAAAAAGATGGTCGGCACAATTTGAAGGTTAAGATTTGTTGTGCAACATAAGAAATGCCGAGATGTTACAATTGCTGGTCACTCCGCCCAGATCCAAAATTGATTTCGGTAATTTAACCGAAAATCTGTGGATTTCGGTAAGGTAACGTACCCTTTATCGAAAGGTTAACCAATCCGCGTTAAGGTTACAAACGTTATTTGGTTGAAGAGAAATTGCCTTGGAGGTTAACGTAAGATTTGATTGGATTACGCAACACTAAATAGCAAAACCATTTAAGTACGGCTGCGCCGAAAAAAAGACGATGGGTTAATATTGCCTAATGCTTAAGGCACGTCTCTGTGACAAGAGTACTCAACTCCTTGACTAAATGCAATAAACAGGTTGACATCATTTAGACCGCTCCTTGGTACACAAGCACAACATTATAACAACATTAACATTTGTCATATCTTAATATACTGAACAAAAGACTGACTTCTTATTTTCAGTTTTAACATTTAAAAAACAGATAAACATGTGAAATTACCTCATAGAATCGGGCGATAAATTAACTATAAGAATACCATCTATAACTAACTGCATAAACGGGTATTGGCAATAAACCAAATCGTCATGGTGAAAGGACCTTTCCATGTGCATGCAAGTATGTTCCGTGCTTTATTACATCAAACACTCAGTCTGGCTTGAAAGTGTTTAAAGTCAGTAAGAAAAGGCTTAGCAAAAAGTTAATTTCAATCAGACTTACAAGTATGTAACATGCCTAGAATTCAATAACATTTAAGAGAACGCACCATTGGCAAGTGTTATGCATGTATTGTAAACAGTGAGGCTGCTAGGGCTACTGGAAGTTCTAGTATTGACATAAGATATAGTAGCTATCAGACAACAGGGCGTTGTGTTAATGTGCCTCGAAGTGATGTCCACTCAAGATGGCTACACATCACCAATACCCGCAAATACGCTTTTGCTTCTAACAATGATACTCGTAACAGCCGAACAAATGATCAACAAACTGTACGTAATCGTCGGAGAAAGTGTGGTCAGTGTGGACTTAGACCTTACGTTGGCACTGAATCAGGTAGCAGCCGAAGTGATGGAAGAGTTCGGTAACACCGTAGAAGAAGTGAGCGTTATGTCGAATGTTGTTTGCTTCAAAGACACAGCCCTGCGTTCAGTTACGGCTAACAGTTGCGAACGTTTTGTATTGCATCCTTTGTCCACCGTATCAGATAGCCTGAACACTGGGAACCAAATTGCAAAACGTTACGAAACGTAACGAAACGAAACGTGAGCCGCAAATACCTTTACTGAACGCAGGGCGGTTGTTCCGTCATGCTGTGCTCATGTCGTGCGTATTGATATCGATCACATCCCGTCAAAAAGCATAACATAACTTACATAAGATTTTTGCGAGTCACGTCATCCCACTGTCGTTTCCAAACTATGCAAATACTACTCTGTTAAATTTGATAATACCACAAATCAAGGAACTAGGAAATATGTGCACATTCTCCATTTCTATTACACTAAATGTCAAAAAGGAAAACTACACTGACATTTATCTCAATTAATAATTAATGTCCCTGATAACATCAATGCAATATGAATTAGTGTGCAATTACCTGTAGGTGAAAGATTACAGAATTCCACTTGCCTTTTACATTAAGCACGACTTTAGGGACATTTGCAATCACATCTCTGAACAAGTCTGAACTAGGAGAAATAGTAACCCGTCAATTGCAATAATGTATTGAATTATGAGGTACCATGATCTGTATAAATAATTCACACTTGTAGAATATTGCAATTTCGCTAAACATTGGAAATTAATACAAGATTAATGTTCCGTAAGATTTTATCTTGAATATTTCCCTGTTTACAACTGAAGTTTTGTAATTGAATTCATTTGTTATTGAAACAAGAAATATCTTAAAAAAAAGATAAATGGCGTAGACAGAATGATGTTTTTGCTACATGTTGAAAATTAAAATCGTTACCAAAACATTAACTCTGATATATATATACAAATGTATTATAATTATGGACCTCTCATCGAACGCACTTATCCTGTCTTCAACTGACATGTATGTGTGTCACGTGTCATTGTTTACATGTATGTATGCATGTATATTTTCATTCCTCTTTGTTTATTGTGTGTGGCTGCGTTCTTTTAATTATTCATATTGTCACTATATTTACGCCGTTAAAGGCAGGGGGAAAATGCTCAATACTTTATGACGGAAGTCAATTTAAATTGATAGGGTTTTTATTTCAAACAAATCACATTTTCAGTTTCTATGGAAAGCAAGGCATTTTATCTTCTGCCAAGCAATAACGTCTGTAATTGCATGCTTCATTGTCGCTCCGGCTTTAGAGTTCTGAAAAATACAGACAAATGAAGGATTAAAAAGATAATAAAATGTGTAATACTTATAAGAAAATTATCTGTGTTAGTGGCCATTGTTTTCGTTTTGTCCTGCAAGAGTGAAGTTTGGGTACCAATAAAAAAAACCAGATTAAAACGATCAAACGGCAGGCAAAAGCAAACGCCGGACTGTAAATGTTCAATACCTTGTTTGGTATATATCCAACTGAAATATTAACTTGTTTTTCTGTACAAAAATGGTGCATGCGTCTGTTCCTTTGTATCTATAAAGTGCATTGCTGCATACTGTATGCAATTGCATAGCGTGTCTTCGTCAATTGTTATCTGGAGGACCACTCTCATAAATTAGGGGTTCAGCAGAATTCCTTGTCAAGTCTAGAGGAACGATTAGACGTCTGATACAAAACTGTTGGTTGATCGGCGCATGCACCATTTGAACATATTTATACATAATAACAATGTATAATATATCGGTTGGAGATGAATCAACCAAGGGAACATTTTCTGAGGAGTCTTACAGAAGACTGTCGCTAGTTCTCTCCCTTTATCCCTTCTAGATTTCTCTCCCTCTATTCTTATATACCCTTATCCTTTATATGCATATAGAGTACTACATATATTATCTAGCATCACAGATACATATACTATAAAAGGAATAAAGGGAGAGAACTCATGACAATCTCCTGGACTTTTCCTTGTATTACCTCTTAACAAATTTAATAGGAAAATGATTGTATAAATATTTTATGGAAGATTGTAGGATGATAAAGATATTAACTATTATATATAAGACATATATGCAAAAACGAATAAAAAAGTCCTACAGAAACTGATGCCACATACAACTAGTATCGTAAGGTGGGGCAAAGCGCCCACGTTAAGCAATATTTTACTATACAATAAAAACCATGAGTTCGATTACGACATAACTGACTGCGTGCAAGTTAGCACGAGACCTATTCTTTTATAACATATTTAACGCGAGATACAAAATGAGATAAATTGAACATAACTTTACGGGGCAAAATGCTTTTTGATAAGTGGCAATAGCCTCTAAACATTATGTATCTATAAATAACTTCTGGTAAAATGTTGTACAATTTCGCGATCATGTAAGCACTGCATAAATACTGTCAAATAAACGCATGAATGGCAAATATAGAAAATACAAGATGTACGAGCTTATACTAAAATATTTACTAATCAGCTTTAACACTAAAAAGTGTAAAATTTCAAAAATGAGAATTTAAAACTGACATTTGAAGATACATGTTTAAATATTTCGCGGTATTCACATCTGCATAAGACGTCACAAAAAGAAGATCGCGCGGCACGGTAAATCTAACGATGTCAGAATATTTACGCGTAGGCCTTTAACCTCGTATAGACATTTTGCCCCAACTTAATCTACTCGGTTTCCTCAAAAATAGAAGGATACATGAACATATGCATAAGAGTAATCGAATATATAGGCGCAAGACACAAACGTAAATGATGGATGAAAATCGCGAGTATCAAGTCGAAAGTATTTAATGTTTTAACTTACGTGAGATATATGCCTATTGGACCATCAAGCGAGACTGACTGCGCATATGCAAGTCCAGATTTCAGGTCGGACGGTGCCGGTGCTATGACGAATCTTTTCGTTTTCGGTGCCATAAACATTGCATCCTCCATATATATAGCTAGTATCAAGACAATAACTAGAAGTCTCATTTTGCTGTTCACTGTAGATGCTTTGTACAACAAGTTGATGTATTATTTTGCAGCGCACGTCGCTTTATATATAGTCTCAATTCACATGTTATGCTATACAACGCAGGTGTTTATTGTGACAATATCGAATTTCGAAACGAAAATGCATGTGTTATTTAATACATTTTAATTACATACACGTGCAACGTTAATTGATATTGTATGAAACATCTGAAAGCTTTTTTTGACACTGCTTTTTATAGCGAGTGTTTTGAGGATTGTGTTCGAGACTGTTAATTATATTGTAAATAGAATACATGTAGTTAAAATGTAACATGTATTCTCTATGTTTCATATTTCAGATCTTTCAGGTGACAAGAATGATGCTTAAGCCACATTAACAACTGTTAGTTGTGAGGTTAACTTGCAATGGCGTATAACAAAAAAAAAATTAACAATTAAAAAAGCACTAAAATTGTCAACATCAGCATGCTGACTTTATTTAGAAATAATTACACGGAGTTGTCTCTAATTCACAGACATAATTTCTTCAACCTAATCAATAATGTAATATGAATAGTTGGTCCATAGTTTAATTACTTCTAAACAAAAATTTACACATTGGTAACTATATAAACGCTTTTAACACTACGCACAATAATGAATCCTCATTAGAATAGTGGCGGTTTTAATGGCCTTAACATGTAAAATATTTATTTTGTGAAATTTTGAGAAGTAAAAAAATCAAAACAAATTCGCTTGCTCGCCCCATCTGTTTCTTAAAACATCCTAAGAACTACTGATCAATTTGTTGCGGCCTTACTTCATAATGCTGGCAAGGAAATATAAATTTGCTCCACTATTCAAACATTGAATGCATTTAATGCAATTTTTCCCTTTAAGAATGTTAAGGTGGCACTTATCAAAATTGTGTTGGCTTAGTAGTTGCCATGTTGTAAAGTGGGTGGGGTAAACACACCAAGAAGTTTTTAGACATTTTTTTAAACAGTCTGTTATGAATATCTATTAATTTTATACTTAAAAGAACACAATAAACAATGATTGGTAGTTTTTGTTATAGTAATGTATAATTAAAACTCTTATTTAAGCTTTAGACTAGCAATATCCAAAAGCAGTCATTTATATACGCGATATTCAACACTCGTATAGGTAGTCAAAATTTAGCACATTTCCCTTCATCAGTGTAATAACATATGGTGAATTTTCCAATATTAGTTAAGGCAGAACATGTTTATATATGTATAAAATAACTTTTATCTTAAATTTAATCAACTGTTCACAATTTGTGTACGAACAATTGTTTATAGTATGTTTGACATTACAAAAGAATGGATTTAATTTAAAATATTGCAGTATAATATTTGGTAACATACTGTAGTATACTAAAACAGATAGGATTTTGGTAAATAAATGATTACTAATACTCTTCAATTTTCTTCTTCAACGTCTCTTTTCGCAGATGCACTCAAGATAAATTTTGTCAGTGCACAAATGCTATCATTTCTTACATCTGACATAATTTGAATGTGTAAGTGTTTTCACAGATTAAGGCTCTGAGCCATTCTGGTTTAAAATAAGTACATCTTAGTTCTTGATATATGGACACACTATGAGGAAATGAACTTCACTTTCTATACAATAAATATTTCGATTGAGGCAGAATGTACAAAATCTATAGTTTCTGTCTATATTCCTCTGACGGCCTTTCTCAAATAATAGACTGTAACCAGAGCATCGAAAATTATTAAGCATACGCTTCTGTATAAATGTATACGGCAAAAACATATTATAATGGTCTTAAGAAATGATATTGAAATTATTGGTTTCCAGATACTTCTTGTCAGGAAAGATGTTTCAGCAGATATCAATGTTTCGTTATAAACACACAAACATATCATGATTCTGAAGACAACCACATTGCATTATTGTTGCAGGTAAGATTGAGGTATTAGCCTCCTAATGAGGTCGGGTAATTTCCCTTCAATATGTTTGGCAACTATAACAATTCAAATATTTTTAAAAGGTATATATGTCAATTTCACTGCACTTTTAAGTAATTTAATATTTTGGCAGTCATTATAATTTTTAAAAGATGTATTTATTGAAAAAAAGGAAATTATGTTATTATTCATGAGGGGAAGTAATTCACCAAATTCATGTCAGAAGTGATACTCTAAGCAGTTAAAGCCAACAATGATTCATTGACAGCAGCGATTGACGAGTCATGACAATATCTACATACATGTAAATATTTCAAAGAGGACAAAGACGCAAACATGACTGATGGATGAAGTAGAAGTGAAGCCTTGGAATGGTCAGTGGCACAATACCACCGAGACACTAAACCAGGTATAACATGACTGATGGGTGAAGTAGAAGTGTAGCCTTGGAATGGTCAGTGGCACAATACCACCGGGACACTAAACCAGGTATAACATGACTGATGGGTGAAGTAGAAGTGTAGCCTTGGAATGGTCAGTGGCACAATACCACCGAGACACTAAACCAGGTATAACATGACTGATGGGTGAAGTAGAAGTGTAGCCTTGGAATGGTCAGTGGCACAATACCACCGGGACACTAAACCAGGTATAACATGACTGATGGGTGAAGTAGAAGTGTAGCCTTGGAATGGTCAGTGGCACAATACCACCAGGACACTAAACCAGGTATAACATGACTGATGGGTGAAGTAAGAAGTGTAGCCTTGGAATGGTCAGTGGCACAATACCACCGGGACACTAAACCAGGTATAACATGACTGATGGATGAAGTAGAAGTGTAGCCTTGGAATGGTCAGTTGCACAATACCACCGGGACACTAAACCAGGTATAACATGACTGATGGGTGAAGTAGAAGTGTAACCTTGGAATGGTCAGTGGCACAATACCACCGGGACACTAAACCAGGTATAACATGACTGATGGGTGAAGAAGAAGTGTAGCCTTGGAATGGTCAGTGGCACAATACCACCGAGACACTAAACCAGGTATAGCATGACTGATGGGTGAAGTAAGAAGTGTAACCTTGGAATGGTCAGTGGCACAATACCACCGGGACACTAAACCAGGTATAGCATGACTGATGGGTGAAGTAAGAAGTGTAACCTTGGAATGGTAAGTGGCACAATACCACCGGGACACTAAACCAGGTATAGCATGACTGATGGGTGAAGTAAGAAGTGTAGCCTTGGAAAGGTCAGTGGCACAATACCACCGGGACACTAAACCAGGTATAACATGACTGATGGGTGAAGTAAGAAGAGTAGCCTTGGAATGGTCAGTGGCACAATGCCACCGAGACACTAAACCAGGTATAACATGACTGATAGGTGAAGTAAGAAGTGTAGCCTTGGAATGGTCAGTGGCACAATACCACCGGGACACTAAACCAGGTATAACATGACTGATGGATGAAGTAAGACGTGTAGCCTTGGAATGGTCAGTGGCACAATGCCACCGGGACACTAAACCAGGTATAACATGACTGATGGATGAAGTAGACGTGTAGCCTTGGAATGGTCAGTGGCACAATACCA
The DNA here is from genome assembly GCA_032209605.1 of Mactromeris polynyma. Classification (NCBI taxonomy): domain Eukaryota; kingdom Metazoa; phylum Mollusca; class Bivalvia; order Venerida; family Mactridae; genus Mactromeris; species Mactromeris polynyma. Next base: position 4,776,130 of record JASFXZ010000030.1, on the reverse strand, counting down.
CCGGGACACTAAACCAGGTATAACATGACTGATGGGTAAAGTAAGAAGTGTAGCCTTGGAATGGTCAGTGGCACAATACCACCGGGACACTAAACCAGGTATAACATGACTGATGGATGAAGTAGAAGTGTAGCCTTGGAATGGTCAGTGGCACAATACCACCGGGACACTAAACCAGGTATAACATGACTGATGGATGAAGTAGAAGTGTAGCCTTGGAATGGTCAGTGGCACAATACCACCGGGACACTAAACCAGGTATAACATGACTGATGGGTGAAGTAGAAGTGTAGCCTTGGAATGGTCAGTGGCACAATACCACCGAGACACTAAACCAGGTATAACATGACTGATGGGTGAAGTAGAAGTGTAGCCTTGGAATGGTCAGTGGCACAATACCACCGAGACACTAAACCAGGTATAGCATGACTGATGGGTGAAGTAAGAAGTGTAACCTTGGAATGGTCAGTGGCACAATACCACCGGGACACTAAACCAGGTATAACATGACTGATGGGTGAAGTAAGACGTGTAGCCTTGGAATGGTCAGTGGCACAATACCACCGGGACACTAAACCAGGTATAACATGACTGATGGGTGAAGTAGAAGTGTAGCCTTGGAATGGTCAGTGGCACAATACCACCGGGACACTAAACCAGGTATAACATGACTGATGGGTGAAGTAGAAGTGTAGCCTTGGAATGGTCAGTGGCACAATACCACCAGGACACTAAACCAGGTATAACATGACTGATGGGTGAAGTAAGAAGTGTAGCCTTGGAATGGTCAGTGGCACAATACCACCGGGACACTAAACCAGGTATAACATGACTGATGGATGAAGTAGAAGTGTAGCCTTGGAATGGTCAGTTGCACAATACCACCGGGACACTAAACCAGGTATAACATGACTGATGGGTGAAGTAGAAGTGTAGCCTTGGAATGGTCAGTGGCACAATACCACCGAGACACTAAACCAGGTATAACATGACTGATGGGTGAAGTAAGAAGTGTAGCCTTGGAATGGTCAGTGGCACAATGCCACCGGGACACTAAACCAGGTATAACATGACTGATGGGTGAAGTAGAAGTGTAACCTTGGAATGGTCAGTGGCACAATACCACCGGGACACTAAACCAGGTATAACATGACTGATGGGTGAAGTAGAAGTGTAGCCTTGGAATGGTCAGTGGCACAATACCACCGAGACACTAAACCAGGTATAACATGACTGATGGGTGAAGTAGAAGTGTAGCCTTGGAATGGTCAGTGGCACAATACCACCGGGACACTAAACCAGGTATAACATGACTGATGGATGAAGTAGAAGTGTAGCCTTGGAATGGTCAGTGGCACAATACCACCGAGACACTAAACCAGGTATAGCATGACTGATGGGTGAAGTAAGAAGTGTAACCTTGGAATGGTCAGTGGCACAATACCACCGGGACACTAAACCAGGTATAGCATGACTGATGGGTGAAGTAAGAAGTGTAGCCTTGGAAAGGTCAGTGGCACAATACCACCGGGACACTAAACCAGGTATAACATGACTGATGGGTAAAGTAAGAAGTGTAGCCTTGGAAAGGTCAGTGGCACAATACCACCGGGACACTAAACCAGGTATAACATGACTGATGGATGAAGTAAGACGTGTAGCCTTGGAATGGTCAGTGGCACAATGCCACCGGGACACTAAACCAGGTATAACATGACTGATGGATGAAGTAGACGTGTAGCCTTGGAATGGTCAGTGGCACAATACCACCAGGACACTAAACCAGGTATAACATGACTGATGGGTAAAGTAAGAAGTGTAGCCTTGGAATGGTCAGTGGCACAATACCACCGGGACACTAAACCAGGTATAACATGACTGATGGATGAAGTAGAAGTGTAGCCTTGGAATGGTCAGTGGCACAATACCACCGGGACACTAAACCAGGTATAACATGACTGATGGATGAAGAAGAAGTGTAGCCTTGGAATGGTCAGTGGCACAATACCACCGGGACACTAAACCAGGTATAACATGACTGATGGGTGAAGTAGAAGTGTAGCCTTGGAATGATCAGTGGCACAATACCACCGAGACACTAAACCAGGTATAACATGACTGATGGGTGAAGTAGAAGTGTAGCCTTGGAATGGTCAGTGGCACAATACCACCGAGACACTAAACCAGGTATAGCATGACTGATGGGTGAAGTAAGAAGTGTAACCTTGGAATGGTCAGTGGCACAATACCACCGGGACACTAAACCAGGTATAACATGACTGATGGGTGAAGTAAGACGTGTAGCCTTGGAATGGTCAGTGGCACAATACCACCGGGACACTAAACCAGGTATAACATGACTGATGGGTGAAGTAAGAAGTGTAGCCTTGGAATGGTCAGTGGCACAATACCACCGGGACACTAAACCAGGTATAGCATGACTGATGGGTGAAGTAAGAAGAGTAGCCTTGGAAAGGTCAGTGGCACAATACCACCGAGACACTAAACCAGGTATAACATGACTGATGGGTGAAGTAAGAAGTGTAGCCTTGGAATGGTCAGTGGCACAATACCACCGAGACACTAAACCAGGTATAGCATGACTGATGGGTGAAGTAAGAAGTGTAGCCTTGGAATGGTCAGTGGCACAATACCACCGAGACACTAAACCAGGTATAACATGACTGATGGGTGAAGTAAGAAGTGTAGCCTTGGAATGGTCAGTGGCACAATACCACCGGGACACTAAACCAGGTATAACATGACTGATGGGTGAAGTAAGAAGTGTAGCCTTGGAATGGTCAGTGGCACAATACCACCGAGACACTAAACCAGGTATAACATGACTGATGGGTGAAGTAAGAAGTGTAGCCTTGGAATGGTCAGTGGCACAATACCACCGGGACACTAAACCAGGTATAGCATGACTGATGGGAGAAGTAAGAAGAGTAGCCTTGGAATGGTCAGTGGCACAATACCACCGAGACACTAAACCAGGTATAACATGACTGATGGGTGAAGTAAGAAGTGTAGCCTTGGAAAGGTCAGTGGCACAATACCACCGGGACACTAAACCAGGTATAGCATGACTGATGGATGAAGTAAGAAGTGTAGCCTTGGAAAGGTCAGTGGCACAATACCACCGAGACACTAAACCAGGTATAACATGACTGATGGATGAAGTAAGACGTGTAGCCTTGGAATGGTCAGTGGCACAATGCCACCGGGACACTAAACCAGGTATAACATGACTGATGGATGAAGTAGACGTGTAGCCTTGGAATGGTCAGTGGCACAATACCACCGGGACACTAAACCAGGTATAACATGACTGATGGGTAAAGTAAGTAAGAAGTGTAGCCTTGGAATGGTCAGTGGCACAATACCACCGGGACACTAAACCAGGTATAACATGACTGATGGATGAAGTAGAAGTGTAGCCTTGGAATGGTCAGTGGCACAATACCACCGGGACACTAAACCAGGTATAACATGACTGATGGATGAAGTAGAAGTGTAGCCTTGGAATGGTCAGTGGCACAATACCACCGGGACACTAAACCAGGTATAACATGACTGATGGGTGAAGTAGAAGTGTAGCCTTGGAATGGTCAGTGGCACAATACCACCGGGACACTAAACCAGGTATAACATGACTGATGGGTGAAGTAGAAGTGTAGCCTTGGAATGGTCAGTGGCACAATACCACCGGGACACTAAACCAGGTATAACATGACTGATGGGTGAAGTAGAAGTGTAGCCTTGGAATGGTCAGTGGCACAATACCACCGGGACACTAAACCAGGTATAACATGACTGATGGGTGAAGTAGAAGTGTAGCCTTGGAATGGTCAGTGGCACAATACCACCGAGACACTAAACCAGGTATAACATGACTGATGGGTAAAGTAAGAAGTGTAGCCTTGGAATGGTCAGTGGCAAAATACCACCGAGACACTAAATCAGGTATAACATGACTGATGGGTGAAGTAAGAAGTGTAGCCTTGGAATGGTCAGTGGCACAATACCACCGAGACACTAAACCAGGTATAACATGACTGATGGGTGAAGTAGAAGTGTAGCCTTGGAATGGTCAGTGGCACAATACCACCGGGACACTAAACCAGGTATAACATGACTGATGGGTGAAGTAAGAAGTGTAGCCTTGGAATGGTCAGTGGCACAATACCACCGAGACACTAAACCAGGTATAACATGACTGATGGGTGAAGTAAGAAGTGTAGCCTTGGAATGGTCAGTGGCACAATACCACCGAGACACTAAACCAGGTATAGCATGACTGATGGGTGAAGTAGAAGTGTAGCCTTGGAATGGTCAGTGGCACAATACCACCGAGACACTAAACCAGGTATAACATGACTGATGGGTGAAGTAAGAAGTGTAACCTTGGAATGGTCAGTGGCACAATACCACCGGGACACTAAACCAGGTATAACATGACTGATGGGTGAAGTAAGACGTGTAGCCTTGGAATGGTCAGTGGCACAATACCACCGGGACACTAAACCAGGTATAACATGACTGATGGGTGAAGTAAGAAGTGTAGCCTTGGAAATGTCAGTGGCACAATACCACCGGGACACTAAACCAGGTATAGCATGACTGATGGGTGAAGTAAGAAGTGTAGCCTTGGAATGGTCAGTGGCACAATACCACCGAGACACTAAACCAGGTATAGCATGACTGATGGGTGAAGTAAGAAGTGTAGCCTTGGAATGGTCAGTGGCACAATACCACCGAGACACTAAACCAGGTATAACATGACTGATGGGTGAAGTAAGAAGTGTAGCCTTGGAATGGTCAGTGGCACAATACCACCGGGACACTAAACCAGGTATAGCATGACTGATGGGTGAAGTAAGAAGAGTAGCCTTGGAATGGTCAGTGGCACAATACCACCGAGACACTAAACCAGGTATAACATGACTGATGGGTGAAGTAAGAAGTGTAGCCTTGGAAAGGTCAGTGGCACAATACCACCGGGACACTAAACCAGGTATAACATGACTGATGGATGAAGTAAGACGTGTAGCCTTGGAATGGTCAGTGGCACAATGCCACCGGGACACTAAACCAGGTATAACATGACTGATGGATGAAGTAGACGTGTAGCCTTGGAAATGTCAGTGGCACAATACCACCGGGACACTAAACCAGGTATAACATGACTGATGGGTAAAGTAAGTAAGAAGTGTAGCCTTGGAATGGTCAAAGGCACAATACCACCGGGACACTAAACTAGGTATAGCATGACTGATGGGTGAAGTAAGAAGTGTAACCTTGGAATTGTCAGTGGCACAATACCACCGGGACACTAAACCAGGTATAGCATGACTGATGGGTGAAGTAGAAGTGTAACCTTGGAATGGTCAGTTGCACAATACCACCGGGACACTAAACCAGGTATAACATGACTGATGGGTGAAGTAAGACGTGTAGCCTTGGAATGGTCAGTGGCACAATACCACCGGGACACTAAACCAGGTATAACATGACTGATGGGTGAAGTAAGACGTGTAGCCTTGGAATGGTCAGTGGCACAATACCACCGGGACACTAAACCAGGTATAACATGACTGATGGGTGAAGTAAGAAGTGTAGCCTTGGAATGGTCAGTGGCACAATACCACCGGGACACTAAACCAGGTATAGCATGACTGATGGGTGAAGTAAGAAGAGTAGCCTTGGAATGGTCAGTGGCACAATACCACCGAGACACTAAACCAGGTATAACATGACTGATGGGTGAAGTAAGAAGTGTAGCCTTGGAAAGGTCAGTGGCACAATACCACCGGGACACTAAACCAGGTATAACATGACTGATGGGTGAAGTAGAAGTGTAACCTTGGAATGGTCAGTGGCACAATACCACCGGGACACTAAACCAGGTATAGCATGACTGATGGGTGAAGTAAGAAGTGTAGCCTTGGAATGGTCAGTGGCACAATACCACCGGGACACTAAACCAGGTATAACATGACTGATGGGTGAAGTAAGAAGTGTAGCCTTGGAATGGTCAGTGGCACAATACCACCGGGACACTAAACCAGGTATAACATGACTGATGGGTGAAGTAAGAAGTGTAGCCTTGGAATGGTCAGTGGCACAATACCACCGGGACACTAAACCAGATATAACATGACTGATGGGTGAAGTAGAAGTGTAGCCTTAGAATGGTCAGTGGCACAATACCACCGATGGAGTAAACCAGGTATAGCATCTTGTTATCCATCAAATCAAGTAATGTTGTTTTTTTGGTTTTTAATTTTGAATCGTTCATTTCAATAAAATCTTATGTACAATACAGAATATTTTGTCATATCAACAACATTTAATAATGTTAACACTTTTTCGGAAATATGATCTTTCGTACCATGAAGCTTGTAAGAAGGTAGTAGGTGAGATGTTTCAAATAATAACATCAAATATGTTTATCTAGTACGAAACGAAAGTAATAGATTAACACAATGTATTATATATTCGTCTATGAGGAAAATTGAGAAAGTAGTTGGAAAAAATAGAAGTGTACAATAAAACCAAATAATGTATCATTGTGAAATAATAAAATAAGTGGATGATGCCAAGAGTAGTTAATGTTGTCATCACAGTACAACTGTGTCTCTTTTCTATAGCAGATGTTCCCAGTGATTGGTTTGATTTCAGTTGTGTTGATGGTGATTAAATGTCAATGAAATACTTAAAATTGATTGCATTTATCAGTACACTTTCCTTCAGAAGTTTTGTGGCCAAATACATTAAGGTGAAGTTAGTAATAATCTGTTAATAAAAAGAAACAAACACAGTTATCGCTGTAAATCATGCCAATGAATTTTCTATATTGAGTGCTAAAGGGGGAGATTGGCCAAATTTGTTGTATCGATCCAAGCATGGTAATAATTTAAATAAATGCCTTAACTTTATTTCTACGACTGCATAGTAACCATAGTACATGTAAATGAATCAGATATTTCAACACTGATTGTAAAAGAGTGTTTTCTTTCGAAATTGTAACACTATGTCTCAAATACGAATATTGTGTTAAGACTATCCGATAGTGTGTATCGGAATAGTTTTTGTTTGGACATATATTGTTTGCTGTTGACAAGTTTTAAGAATGTTACTAATCTGTGTTATGAACATTTGGAAGACAGTTTGCAGAAATATTTATATTTATTGTACACACACACATCTCTCGATTTTCATTAGGCACGATAAGTTGTCGTCACAACGCATTAATTAAGAATGTCCCAGCATAAACCATTACTACTCTAACATTTCGTATACTGGCCGTCTGGAAAATTCAATGAATGTTTTGTATGAGAAGAAAGCCCTCTAGATACCGGCAGAATGCAAATAACAATAAATTCAAAGTCATTTATTTAATCTGATAAAGCCAGCTAGGGAGTTTGCAGATACGCACAACCTTTAGGAAATTTACTTGATATATTAGTCATGTCTAAATCCATAGATATAATCAGTCAATTAACCACATTTCTATCATTTGGGTTTTGCTTGTAGGCTAATAATTGCTTTTATATAATAATTATACACAATGATTTGCTCAGCTCCTTAGTTAGAATGAGTGGACTAGGCTACTTATGTAAAGTATTTTGCGAACGATCTTGAACGTTTATCCTTGCTTCAAAACCACTCGTTTATACGTGCGTAGGAACATGACTGCCTGCATCTATTAACAATCAGATATGTAAACACTATGCATATTTTGCTCCCCAATTACGTTTTCCTCAATGAAGACGTTGATTATTCTTTGTGTTGAGGTTGTGACTGACTTAGAATACGTAATGAAAGTAAATGGCTATAAGTGTTTATACGACGTCAGACTTCATACTGGCTACTGTCAAGTTGTTCCAAAGAACTTAAAAGGAGTGACATAATTGTTTGTCAACAGTTTTTGCATCAATGCTATAACATCATAGATAGCGACTACGTATGTAGTTGTCAGAATACGTTGGTTATGAACGCCTATAGTCTCCCGAGCTGTATTCATAAAAGTCTAGGAGCATTGTGGTTGTATGCTATAATGCGCGTAAATGGCAACATCCTACATTAGATCATAACTGTTCGTCCTCGAGGTGATGGATCATTGACTGATGGTGTGTAAGTCTCTGATGGTTTGTGTACATTTCGGCCAACGAGGGCAATACTAAATAACGTATTCACAAAACAAACAAAATATAAGCACAATATGATTACGCAACACGATCATATTGGACTGACATAGAAACTGCATTATCATTTGGTATCATTGTTTCATTATCTCATTGTCATTGATCGGTTCTTAACTTTGTGCTAAAATTAAACATACGTTATTGAAAGAACGAATAAAAGAACATACTATTACTACTCGTTAATGAATTGTGTCAATTACACACTGTGTATTTCCAAGAGGACTAGCCAACATTAATAGTCTAATTGTACGGTACATGTGTTCGTATGGACGTGAACGGAGAGTGTGGTCTTATTTTGTTTCCTTTTAGAGGTTTATACCATTTCAAAAATCGGGAAATATAATTCCACATAGGATTACTTATGCCTTATGTTAATGTAAAATTTAGGAACAAAAACCAAAACCCGTCCGATTTTAATCTAGTTAAGGTTCATAACTCTGCTGCTGGGCACAGCCACAAACAAAACCCCAGATGCACAACTGTTCATGCTGGTTAACATTCCTCTTAGGTGTCGTGACTCTGGCTCATATACCTATCTCAATAGCAGTGATACAAGCGTCCATGTTTTAAATGCAATTTTAATTAAGTCAAGGCTCTGGAAGCAACCGCAACATATACCCCAAGTTCACAACGTCACATGTCGATTAACATTCCAGTAAAGTAACATGACTCTGGCTTTCATACTTTTGCATATGCACAACACAAGAGTGTATGCTCTTCATAACATATTTTCACAAAGTCAAGGGTCATAACTTAGTAAGTACATACACACAAAATCCCAGGTGTACAACTTCACAAGCTGGTTAACATTCCAGTCAGTTTTAATGATACTGACTACGAGCGTAATATACTTTTGGAGATACGCGCAATACAAGACGATTGGAAGGACGGACAGACGGGCGACTGGACGATCTATATGCCCCCCTCCCTTTTTTAAAGTGGGTGGACATAACAATGTAAATTCAGTATATCCGCGGTAGTACATTGTAAGTTAATTGATCATAATTACATAATCTGTTCTTATATTGTGTAGTAAGTGTTTCTAAAAACAAGTTCCATTATAATATGTTAAGTCACTAACATATATAATACAATATGTCCGCAAATTAAGAAGTAATAGTCAAAACATAATGGAGTTTTGTATTACGTTGGGAGTTCATAACATTATATTATACATTAATAATATTATGTAATGCAAGCAATTTCAGCAAGTACATGTTGTTAATCACGGTATCACTCAAGGGTACTGTAATTATATTTAAGTTGAGAGTGACGTCATGCAATGTTTACATGGTTTGACCACCTTTATTGATCAAAATAGGTAAATCAAATAACAAGCAAAACTATTTATTGTGATATTGATTTCATTAAAGTAACAGCCGTGATAGCTCAGGTGGTAGAGAGTCCGCGCCTTACAATGCTAATTAAGCTTTTTAGTTTTGGTTCCGAGTTCGAGACCATCGGGAGGTAGTTTTTTTTCCATTACAATATCATATATTTCGTTGGTCATCTTCAGTTGTACTTACACGACTTATACGTATTAATGTTTGCTCGAATATCATTAATTGAAAACATTGTATAGCATGTGTATTTATAAGCTATTCATTAATAACGATATGGTTTCATGATTTTTAAAGTGCACGATATCATCGTGCAGTAAATTTACATGTACATTTATCGCTACATACTCACAGTATATGGAACAAAGTTGATATGGCTAATTCGAAAAACGTAAGGGGTTCAAATGAACCTTTTAGCGACGACGTTTTAGCCATCATTAAACACGTTTGATTTAACGACAAAGCAATTAGACGATAACAAAACATAAACAAAATAAACAGACAGAAACAACAAAAAACAAGTAATCGACAAGCACTGAGTAAGGGATAAAACTTCATATTGTCCATAAAAAAATGGGAGGCAGGAATGTGTCTCGAACTCACACCCTATCTATTGGTCGAAGTTACTAGTCAGTCTACTTAGAGCAATATTTCAGCACACTTAAATACTAATCCTGAAGATAATAGGCGTGATAATGACCGTAAGCTGCTTTACATGTATTAGAAAGTGGGTTTGGTCGTGTTTACGATCGACTTATCTTAACTTAGTTATAGTCAAAATAAATGAACGAATTTGTAATAAATGTTGTTTCGTTTCTGCCGTTATCTAGATGCGTTTCTTCTAATACAAAACTGTCACTAAAACCCCAAGACGGTCAGTAAACGATATATGAGGATAAGTATTGGTTCGAGGTGGGACAGTTTTGATTAAAATATTCGGATGTCAGCAAATTGAGTAATGGGATATCGAGATAAACGTATTTGATATTTAAAGCATAACAATACCATGTCATGTCCGTCAACTATTCAGACAATAATTATTTGTGACATTCTCAAGAATTTACAGCGACAAACAAAACACGATATACATGTATACTGACATATGGTAATAGATATTCTTACTAGCAAATATTCTCGTCTCATATAAGATCAACAGTGTGTTTAAACAAACGGGCCTATTGTATTCGCTTACTTGTAGTTATGATCACGCGACAAGAAGTAGACATACGATGTTATTACACTATCTCAATATTTGCACTAGCCATCACTCATTTCTCGTGTACACTTAATATGCATGTATGTTTCTATAATTGCAAATTAGATGTACGCCTTATAATAGAGTTTACATTTCCCAATAGCTTATTACAAATGTTACAATGCAGATGTACGTTTTGATGTCATTTATTTGCTTTATTTCATTGTGTTGATCTTCTATGGGAACATTTTGTTTGTATTGGATTGGTACAGAAGATCCTGTAACACAAACATGATGGTGAGATGTTTGGGATTGGTAAAGGAGATTCTGTCACACAGACAAGTAGGTGAGGTGTATGGGATTGGTACAGAAGATTCTGTCACACAGACAAGTAGGTGAGGTGTATGGGATTGATACAGAAGATTCTGTCACAAAGACAAGTAGGTGACGTGTATGGGATTAATACAGACGATTCTGTCACACAGACAAGTAGGTGAGGTGTATGGGATTGGTACAGAAGATTCTGTCACACAGACAAGTAGGTGAGGTGTATGGGATTGGTACTGAAGATCCTGTAACACAGACAAGTAGGTGAGGTGTATGGGATGGGTACAGAAGATTCTGTCACACAGACAAGTAGGTGAGGTGTATGGGATTGGTACAGAAGATTCTGTCACACAGACAAGTAGGTGAGGTGTATGGGATTGGTACAGAAGATTCTGTCACACATACAAATAGGTGAGGTGTATAGGATTGGTACAGTAGATTCTGTCACACTGACAAGTAGGTGAGGTGTATTGGATTGGTACAGAAGATTCTGTCACACAGACAAGTAGGCGTGGTGTATGGGATTGGTACAGAAGATTCTGTCAAACAATCAAGTAGGTGAGGCGACAATATTTTCAAATAATTAATTCTTCCACTCATACACATTTTATGTCTATATCACTATAATATGATGTCTAAAAAAGATTTGCTGAACTTCGTTATGAAATGACTAGTGTCGCTTATGTATCCGAAATAGAAGTTTGTGGGGAAAATGCATATGTCGATAAAAATGATGCGAGTTATGAGAACAACTTGACGTATCTGCAAATGTTTTTTCCAACCATGTGTGGCTGATATCATTGTACAAATTTAATCAAAGATTTAAATATAAATTGCTGTATGTTTCCTTCGAAATATTCTAACATATTGCATTCACAAATGCTTGCTGAAATGTTCGCCAGAAAGGATTTATTATATTGTTTTAGCACATGATGTTAACAAAACACACGCGGAGAAAATAATCTCGATTCCAATATTTCCTTCAAATCTTTTTTTATTTAAATAATCGCCCTTACCATGGAAAATGGTCTGTCTAATTTTGGATCCTTTTCGCACGAATTTTGCGATGTTAATCAACACGATATATATTCATTTATTTGAGAAAACGAAGCGACAAAAACTGCTTCATTGACGTCAGAGTATACTTAATGAAAGTAATTGATTCAATATAAATATCTTAACCCGCGGAATTCGATAAACTTGCCCCTTAACAGTTGATGATGATCAATGGGACCGACTGTCAGCTTCTGTGCACGTGATCATTTTCTTTAGTGCGTGATATCTGAATTAACTATTGTACTTGCTCTAATTTTACAGCCACTAGATTCAAGATGCACATAAAGCAATTACTTAAAACTATTTCCGGAAGGTTTATTCTCACAAATAAATGTAAAGTAGAGAATATTGAGTTTTTATTGTTCAGACAACGAACTACTTTTCCGAACTATACGCGCTATAATTTACGTATTACGTTCTATAGATGACATAACCTCTTTTCGATGCCGAACAACTCACTTTGTTAATTCATTTTTTCCATCAGCCATTCGAGCATGGAACCAGCCACCTTCCAATATCCAAGAATCGTCAACTCTAAATATTTAAGCGTTCTATTAACAATACTGTCACTACCATTCCTTCCTATTACTATCTAGGCCCCAGGAGGCTCCAAATTCTTCATACTCGACTGAGAACAGGATGCAGCATCTTAAAACCCTACTTATTTGTAAACAACATCACTGATTCCCCTATGTGTATATGTGGTAATTTCGAATCAACATACCATTTTTTCTTGTATATAGACTATCTAACCCTACCAACATGAATATTCGTTTTCATAAAACATTTTTACTTTTCGGTTGCCCCACGTACACAAATGAAACCAATGTACTTATTTTAGATCAGTTTACCAATACATAGAAGACACCAAACGCTTCACGCTATAAGTCAAACAGTTATAACAACTTCATTCCCTCTCTCCCGTTCTTTCTGTTCTTTTCTCTTTGTTCTCTTTTAAAACCGCTTTCTTTTTTCAATACTTACAATATATTTTAAATATGTTGTAGTTCGTTTTAATCTGTAAACATTATAATCACTTAAATCAATCACGTACCTGTTGGAAATGTATATTGTAAGGAGAAGACTTATATAAGGCATTGGCTTTCGGACTCATCCTGTTTACACTTTTGAACAAACTTAAATGTTGTATATTGTATTGTATTATTATGTTGTTCATAATATGTAAATATATATAATGTTTAAACTGACTACAGTTAAAGTTCTACTTATGCCCATCGCAGAGATTTAGCATTTCATTACCAACGCGTAATGAAACCGGAATTTGTGTTTTTGCTTATTTCTTCAAAAGTATTACCTATTTAGGGCAAATGAAGTTCAGTGTAGTAGCAAAAATTAAGAAAATTGACATTTTCGCCAAATTATGTCACTTCCCAGACTTAAACTAACTTTTTTTAAAAATATGTTGAAGTATTTTGGTGAATAACCTCCCCCTTTTTTTGGGCAATAAAACACCTTTTAAAATATATATAGAAGGGAAATAATCCAACGTTATGGATGGAATACCGATGTCTAACTAGTTTTACCATACTTCGGCTATGGATAGTAAGCTAATTATAGTTGTAATATATTTGTATAAATGTCTGATTCGTATCCTTAGTTAAGATTTGTCACCGCACCACAGTATTCTGTATACAAAGCACGCTGTCGATGCACTTCAAAATTATTTTTTGCTGAAGAAATTACGTTTATATGCTTCAAATCTGCTCGTTTGTATGTGCGAACGAACCAAACAACGGTATTACCATGATAAATGCTTATTCGAATCTACTTACAATCAGATATGCAAACAATGTGGAGATTCTGTACCCTAATCACGTTTTCCTCTGAGAATAATTTCATGTTAGTTTGTGCTGAGGTAACGGCGGATTTAGAATACGTAATGAAGTTGAATGACTCAAGTACAGTGAAATAAATGTGATAGTGATTGCTGATAATTAAACATAACACTAGATTTGTCAATAATGACGCAAGTGCCATACCGATATAGCACATTGTCCATGACATTCCGTTAGGTTGAAACATTGAATGAATTGACTTAAATAAGACGTATATATTAACCTGAATACAAGAATAAATGTGGCAGGAGGCTACGTATTCTCTCTGTTTTATCGCTAAAATCCCAACCTAACGTACACTTTTTTCAAGAGATTGTCACGAGTTCTCTCCCTTTTATCCCTACTATAGTTTATGCATAATCTATATAGTACAATGAGTCTAATGCCATTCACATCTGACATCTTTCCGCGACCGAAATCGCACTTCAAACATCTAAATATATCCATGAAAATACAACAAATTCTAAGCATGAATAATTTATCTTTCAAGCGACACATACTTTGTGCAAACCTATTAAGAATTGGTAAAGTTCTCTTCAGAAATGAATCGAAATGCACACAAGTCAAAAACCTCTTCGATTTGCTTTAACACCCAAAGTCGTGAAAATACCGAAACCATGCTCATATAAAAGCTGTTCTACATTGGTTGCTCAGTTAGTTTTACCAGGATGGAGATCATTCAATAAACACAGACACGTGTATATTACTACACATTAACGAGTTTGTAATCGTTCTCAGAAACGCAGGTGAATCATTTCTAGTTATTTGTATTTAGTAACGCCCCACACCTTGGTCGAGAAGTTAAAATCGACGATGGATGAGTGGCAAAGGCATTTGACATTGAATGTATTGGGCATATTGATAATAACAATAATGATAATGTATCTTACGATTAATCATATAGTCCTATTGACCTAATATGCGGTTCCATAAATTGAATATATAACCCTATGTAAACATAAGACATACAAGTGAGTAAGAATAACACAATAAAATCCACATTTCACAATCCTGAACAATAGCATACAAAACCGCACGTAAACTGATAACAAATTTCTGAAAACAAGAACGAAACAATATATGTGATGCATGAATTCATTAATATATGTTATTGTTTTACAGATAAAGCGAAACATTTGCCTTCATTGTCATAGCAGCTTCTTAATTTAAATTTTTAAATTTACATGCGAGCGATGCATTCGCGTTTAACTGCTTATATCCTTAAATGTAAATATTTCTTTTATGTTGTGTTTTAATTCCGATATAGAACCAAACATTGCTTCATGCAAAACAAAATTCTGATCCAAAACGAAATAACCCCTAAATGTATATAATGTGAAATCTTTCAACAGCCAACACCTAGTTTGTTTAATTATCGAAGTCACAAGTTATTGTCTAGCTATTTAATGTTGTGAACACATACGGTATCATAGAGGTGGCATTGGAGTGGAAATAGCATTCTCGACAGCTCTCGGGCATTTCCGTACCACTTCGTTACTCGGATAACACTTGACGTAGATGGCCGAGGATTTCCAATTGTGGAAATAGCTCTTGTTTATGGCAATAACTCGCGGCCACATCTTAATCGTCTTTATGACACAAGTAACTTAGTCTTCGACACAATTCATGTATTCCCCCACATGTCACCTCTATAACATTGTTAAATAACTTATCGCGTTTGTTGTCCATTATAACGATTATAGATCATCTCATCAACATATTCAAGGAGTGTTTTACTTTATTAATGTTATATTCACTAAAGGCAGCAAAAAACAAACTGAGTATTGTTATTGTTCGCGGTAACCGAGACATTTGTGTGTATTGGCTGAATGCCTCTTAGCCGATGAATACCTCCAGGAACAAAGATAACAAGTGTATGAAGTATTGCCATGTCATACTAAGACCCCTACCGGATAATATACCAATATGTAAACAATGTAGTCTGAAGGGCAGTTGTCTCCAGCTGCATTATGGAAACCGTATTAAGTTCTGCTGATCACAAACAGTATATGTATCACCAGTACATGCGCAATCATGGACACAGAGAGGCCTATATACTATATGTCATGATATGGCCATTATTTGTGTCAAGGTATTCAAGTAGATGCTCAAGGACAGCATGTCGGGCCCGCGTATTGTCAACACATACATTTAATATGGTTATATAATGCTATACGTCGCATATCTATTATACCCTGTTTTCACATTTGACCTCTAAGTGTGACCGTGACCTCAGAGCAACACACCGTCTCATCATGGTGAACATTTAAGCCAAGTAATTTGAACCCCCCCCCCCCCCCCCCGATAAATAACAGAGTAATGGTCCGGACGGTGACGGACGGAATCGAGCAATCCTGTAGTCCTCGAAACCGGTAGGGGACTAATAAGTATTAAGATAGTGACAACTTTCTCTATAAAACGAAAGGGAGAATAGTACACACATGCATCCTTCCACTATTGCTAAAATGACGTAAACTAATTGATTATTTTAGATATTAAATGCTACATGTATGTGTTTTATTCTTCTGCGATATTGTGTTCACTTTTTCGACAGTAAATTTTACTTTTATCGTGTTTTTCAGCACATATTTAAAACGTAAAATATATTTTATCACTCATTAATAGGAGCAGATATCAACACAATATCCTATAATTGTGTACTGACAAAGAAATTGTATATTACTTTTTTATTATCATTGTCTTAACATGTCAATTCCCGAACTCGTCATCGACCTGCATCAAGATTTAATGTTCTGTAAAATCTCGTCAACACTTCTATGAAGGAGCGCTGATGAGTAAGTCGGTTTAGTAACTGCGGATTTCCAAGATGACAAGAGGTACACAGAAATCTTGTCGATTAGCAACGACTAGACTTATGCAATCATTATGTATACGTCATTCACAGGCGCGAAGACAAGATAAATACTGACAATGTTGATCTTAATCGTAGATGTTTACATGCCCATGTTTCCTTGGAGTGTTAGAGTGACTTCGTGCTTTCCATGCATCATCTTGACGTGTTATTTCAACAACAATCACTTGCCGTTAATAACAATTATTTTAATTCGATATAAAAGGCCCATTACATTATTTTAACCAGCTCTTGGTTTCGGCAATCATTTTAATGGTACAAGTATTTGAAGAAATGATTTGCTCCGACAATGTCAGTATGGAATTGTTTCTACATTAAGACCCAATTCTGTACACGACGACCACATGCTGTTTTAAATAATAACATCGTACTTTTGTTTAGCGTGGGCAAAATATTAATACCTGCAGACAAATTGGCAAATTTCTCAATAAACAGATAATGTATTATTAAATCCATTTAACAAATGACGCATTTAGCAATCAGTAAGAATACTATAAAACAGAAAAGCTGTTTACTATTTATACATTTTGTCTGTGAATGTTCTGCACGAACTTCACCAATTTAAAATACATGTCAGTGAACTTTATTACAGGCATTTTATGAAATAGACGTTTGTAAATACTTAATTTTAATGATATAATAGTTTAAAAGGATTAACAAGCTTTGTTTGACAAATATATGGACAGAGGGTGGTGATAATACGTTTTGGTTGTTGTTCAATTCGACATTCATTCGACTTAACTTATAAATTTGACGATATATATTAAGAAACCACTATTTTAAAGGAAATGTACTTTGACTGTCCCTTGGGTGGTCTCTAAATACAATGTCTGCTATAATATACATACTACATTCTATACACGCACGTGTTCCTCGTGCAATGAACAATTTCAAGAAAAATGGTTTATGGACGTATAAAGTTAAAAGGTATACCGTTATTCAAAACCATCTATACAGTATTGAACTAATTAGTTTAAATTATACTAGTCATACCTTAAAATGAAGAATTTCAAAATGTATAAATTGTTGGGACGATTAGTCATATCGATTCGATGTTAAAATACTACTTATTCACATAAAACTTCAGACAGACTTTGGATTCAAGTTTTTTGTTTTGTAAATAATACGACTTGGCCACTCAGACTTTTAAAACTATATTCTAGCTTGATGTTTTGAATTGAATGTGAACTAATGTCGACCTGGGGAGCAATAAGTTGATGACAACCATTACACTATGAATATGAAATAAGGCGAATCCAAATGTTGCCATTAAAATATTTACAATGTTAATAGTTTATATGACATTGTGTTCTTCCATCAGACAATCGGGGGGGGGGGGGGGGGTAATATTCCAATGTATTCGAAAATCGAGTTGTTGAAATCACGACAACGACAATAAAATTAGAAATATAAAATAGCTTCATCCGGAGCACAGAAGGATAACTCAATAATATATTAAATAGCTAAAAGTCATCCCTTACAAACACCTCTGATTGTACAGCATGCAGTGCACTGGTACCGAAATCAATCATGCCGGCATGTTCCCAACATTTTTCGAAACAAATATCAGCGAAACATTTTTGTTTGAAATATCATACACATGTATTTATACGTAAAAAATGCGGTGGTGGCCAATGCAATCAGGTTTTGGAAAATATTAACCCATGTACTAGTGTACACAACTACGGTTTCCCTAGACATTTATAAGCAAGGACAAAACTCGCGTTTCTAAGATTTAACATTTAACAATCATCATTATCACACACGCCTTGTTGACATGTCTGAAACCATGACAATGTACTACATGATTCTGCATCAGTCAGTCGTACAAGTATTTACAAAGGATGCAAGAATCGATGGCTCTTACAGCATGTAAGAACAAACACTCGATACGAGTCTCTATAGTATATTGTTGTGTGAAGGTCAATGCACGTTCTGTTTTCTCCAGTTGTAAACGCTCCACAAACGTACATACTGAATGTAAAGCAAACTATATCGTATATCCTGCACGATTTGTTATTCCTTCTTATAACCATCATATCGTTTGATAATGTCTGTATGTGCAGTAACTAGAAATGGTTTACTGCAGAATCAATCAATTTACTGATGTGTTAAAGCAAAAAGTTTACTTCCGTGAGTAGTGATGGTGTATTTTTGATTTACTCGCAAAATTTGTAATAAAGTCCGAAAATACCTGGCAATGAAAATGATCAGCTTTTTATGGGAAACTTATCTTATTTGACGAAAATTTATTTATGTTAAATCCATATATGGAAAGTGATTCGTATCTCGAGATTCAGTTCAATGTTTTATTTTATCAAATGAATACAATTGAAAGGTGTCCGCTTCTTCAAAGAAATATTGCTATAACGACAAATTCTAATAACTGAATGCACTGTTTTGTGCTTCTAAATACACTTATCTTTAATATATTGTATTCCATAACGTTCGAACAAAATGCGGAAACAGATAATGTAATGATACTTACGGTAAATTGTATGTAAGAACAAGAATAGAATTACTATATTAGTATAAAACGTACCAATATTCCAAAGTTTCAGGAATACTGACCATTCAACATCTAAATCGCTAAATATGTAAATGTACTCACCAAACGTTTGTAATCACCTTAATATTTGCATCAAATACATGCAAATATTCAAATGACTAATCATTCACAAGATGCAAACCATCAATTCATTAAATTTGCTCACGAACCAACAGACACTTGCGATAATCAAACCCACAGCGCATATCTATTAACACCAGGTTTCAGGCATTTACCAATGTTCGATTGTTTGATCATAGAGCGACGTTTATAGGTAAGTAATTAGAACTCTGCCATAACGATATGTTCCTTCCTGGAATGATACATTGTGTAGAAAATTCACAAACTATATTATATAAAACAACTTAAACTTACTCATTGCATCTGAGAGTCTGAGTTGTCTAACAATTTACAACCCATGTTGTCATTTCACTCATAATAAACACTGAACACATTTTCTAAACGTCCATGTAATAAAATACAAATTTAAGAAAAATGTTATATATGCCGACTTAATATTTGCCATTCTAGTATACTACATAGTACTCTATCGACTTTCACAAAGAAAATACCTATTTGTCGTCATGGTTGACGCGTGACGGTGAGTACGATTTTCAACTTTTGGCACGAGGATCACGCGGACTGTGTAGTAAGCGGTACATTTCATTGCAATGCAATCCAGGTTGTATGTCCAACACGAAAACCAGAAAAGATGGCGAGAATGACCACTGAAGTAAGCGGCAGGGCCTTCAGTATGATTAATGCTGGTACTCCGATTCGACAGGTATGACTATCATTATAAATTATTTAATCAATTCAAATTCCAGGTTTCCCGTCTGTTCAATAGGCGCAAATGTGTACATTTGTTTCTGTTCTTAACATTCGACGAAATACCAAGTTGGCGTTTAGAAAGTTTGTTCAGTGTACATATTGAAGGTAAACAACAGAGTGGTAATAGTGGTACCAGTCGAGATAAACACACATCCTTGCTGCGGTATCTAACACAAAACTCACAGAAAGTTTTGCAGTCGTTGAGAAATGATTTATCTGGGCAATAGCACGCTTTATTTGATTAGATTCCTCCGTACTACACAATGCTAAATAAAATCCAGGAAAAAAAACACTCTGAAATTATTCCATGTCGTTTCGACGATGCAGAAGTGGAGTTCAATGAGGGTTTTCAATAAAATAAAAGGTGTTATTGATTAGATCAATCATTTCTATCGCCGACTGAAATAATACAGTCATTTGTACGTTATTAACCGCGGCATGCATGTATGTTTAGATCGACTTGAATATTGACTTAATTAATATCTTGTGTAAGTTGATTAACACATTAATTTGATAAACTAAGAAGATACAATAGTACACCCAAACTATTAATCCGTTCAACGCGCTGGTTTTTAGGACTCGCAGTCCTTTGATATTCTCTAGCACCATCATTAAGACTGATCATTATTGTTTCGAGGTGTCAAACTACAAAATTTAATAAACAGTGATTGATGGAACAAAACTCAAATGAGAGATCAGAGAGCCAGCTAACTGCAGTAATTTATCGACAAACGTTCCTTTCAGATGATTTATCGTGCAGTGGAATGTGATACACGAATGTTATTTATGAAAGTTTTAATTAGAAAGAAAGGATTCAGTTTGAAGATGACAATTTTATTTTTCAAGTAATCAATTACACGTGTGGAAGGACACACTAGAAAAGAAAAACGAGTTTTTTTGGAAACACATAACCACATAAAACTAACATGAATCGAAAGTTAGAAACACAACGTCCTCACAGTCTTGGTAAAAATCGTCGATGCGAGAGTCCTGCAAACAGTTTCGTCACTAATGGGATTTCGTAGATTTATCCCAGGTATATTTCAAGATGCTTCACTGCACCTCAATTCTATTTGCAAAAACTAACGATACCCGTTAATTGAATATTATTATGATTATACCAAACATTTGAGTGATATATTGTTCCAGAACTGTATGCACATAATCTGCCATATTTCTATACAGATTCGTACATTGTATTTATAACAGTTGTTATTGGTTCCAATACGATGTTCCTGACAAAATGATATTAAACCCAACTTGAAACAAATTAAAACAAAAGTACATTTTCAGAAGAACACACTCATATACCATTTGTTTACCGAATCATTTCCCGTGGGAAATCATGGTTCTATTTTCTAGTACGTGTTTCACTATTCCACGTCAGTCACGCACGCATGTCACATTGCAAATAACATGAAATGAATTCATTATTAACACAAAAAACGGACAACTTAATTATTCATCACAGTGAAAGCTGCCTCAATAAAGCAAGCTGTATTGAATATTCACATTATCAGCATTTAAAATATTAAAATCAATTAGGCAAAAACATACTGACGATCTCGATCTGTAATATGCTATAAAGGCAATCCAATCAGACATATGCCATGTTACGGTCTGTCAAGTTAGTAACTATGAAAGTAATATATTACAGTCTACTCGAGGGTGTAGATTTTCATTAATAAGTGTCAATCAGTGAACAAGATATATCTTGAAAAAAAGATGGTCGGCGCAGTTTGAAGGTTAAGATTTGTTGTGCAATATAAAATATACCGAGATGTTACGATTGCTGGTCACTCCGCCCAGATCCAAAATGGATTTCGGTAATTTCACCGAAAATCTGTGGATTTCGGTAAGGTAACGTACCCTTTATCGAAAGGTTAACAAATCCGCGTCAAGGTTACAAACGTTGTTCGGTTGAAGAGAAATTGCCTTGGAGGTTAACGTAAGATTTGATTACGCCACACTGATATGCAAATAGCAAAACATTTTTAAGTATGGCAGCGCCGAAAAAAGACGATATTGCCTAATGCTTAAGGCACGTCTCTGTGACAAGGGTACTCAACTCCTTGACTAAATGCAATAAACAGGTTGACATCATTTAGACCGCTTCTTGGTACACAAGCACAACATTAATACAACATTTACATTTGTCATATTTTAATATACTGAACAAACTAGTAACTTATTATTTTCAGTTTTACCATTTTAAAAACAGATAAACATGTGAAATTACCTAATAGGATCGGGTGGTAAATTAACTATAAGATAAACAATTTATAACTAACTGCATAAACGGTTAATGGCATTAAACCAAATCGTCATATTGAAAGGACCTTTCCATGTGCATGCAAGAGCCAGTATGTTCCGTGCTCTATTACATCAAACTCTCAGTCTGGCTTGACAGAGCTTATAGTCAGTAAGAAAAGGCTTAGAAGGAAACATAATATTTCGTTCAGAATTACCAGTATGTAACATGCCTAGAATTATATAGTATATATACCATCTACGAGAACGCGTCATTGGCAAGTTTTATGCTGGTATTGCAAACAGTTAGGCTGATAGTGCTTCGGGAGGTTCTAGTCGTGACATACGATATGGTAAGGCATCAGGAATTATGGCGAACTGATGATGTGCCTCGAAGTGATGTCCGCTCAAGACGGCTATACATCACCAATACCCACAAATACGCGATCGTTTCCATCGCCATTGCTTCTAAAAATGATACTCGTAACAACCGAACAAATGATCAACAAACCGTACGTAATCGTTGAGGAAAGGATGGACATTTTGGACTTAGTTTTACGTTGGCACTGAATCAGGTAGCAGCAGAATAGCGTCCTTTATACTGACGAGGTACTTTTTTTCCATACATCGAAGTGATTGCAGAGTTCGGTAACACCGTAGAAGAAATGAGCGTTATGTCGAATGTTGTTTGCTTCAAAGACACAGCCCTGCGTTCAGTTACGGCTAACAGTTGCGAACGCTTTGTATTGCATCCTTTGCCCACCGTATCAGATAGCCTGAACACTGGGAACCAAATTGCAAAACGTTACGAAACGTAACGAAATGAAACGTGAGCCGCAAATACCTTTACTGAATGCAGGGCGGTTGTTCCGTCATGCTGTGGTCATGTCGTGCGTATTGATATCGATCACATCCCGTCATTAAGCATAACAATTTGAAAGCATAACATAACTTACATAAGATTTTTGCGAGTCACGTCATCCCACTGTCGTTTCCAAACAATGCAAATACTACACTGTTAAATTTGATAATACCACAAATCAAGGAACAAGGAAATGTGTGCACATTCTCCATTTCTATTACACTAAATGTCAAAAAGGAAAACTATACTGACATTTATCTCAATGAATAATTAATGTCCCTGATAACATCAATGCAATATGAATTAGTGTGCAATTACCTGTAGGTGAAATATGACAGAATTCCACTTGCCTTTTACATTAAGCACGACTTTAAGGACATTTGCAATCACATCTCTGAACTAGGAGAAATAGTAACCCGTCAATTGCACTAATGTATTGAATTATGAGGTACCATGATCTGTATAAATAATTCACACTTGTAGAATATTGCAATTTCGCTAAACATTGGAAATTCATACAAGATTAATGTTCCGTAAGATTTTATCTTGAATATTTCCCTGTTTACAACTGAAGTTTTGTAATTGAATTCATTTGTTAATGAAACAAGAAATATCTTTAAAACAAAGATAAATTGCGTAGACAGAATGATGTTTTTGCTACATGTTGAAAATTAAAATCGTTACCAAAACATTAACTCTGATATATATATACAAATGTATTATAATTATGGACCTCTCATATCAGGGTCATTTTGACATATTTATTACTTCCGGCAAAATTCAAACTGCTATCAAACGCACATCTACCAGTTTGGTGCCTCTTGGGTGAACGAAAATCCCATATGGTGCCTCTTTGGTGAAAATATGATTGGTCAGATTTTAAAAAGCCCGCTTCGAGGACAACATTTGGTTTGTCAATAATGTAGATCAAAATCAATGTATACAGCTACGCCGAAAAAATACTTATACATGTATACTTAATTAAAACAATGCCTTAAACTTAATAATGAAGAAAAAGTATTGGCAGTACCTTTCTTGTTCGACTGATACATAATTGAATTATCTGCATCTTCTCGAGCATATATCTTAGAGGATTTATTACAAATAAAATATTTGAATGATTTCTTTAAAATTAATTTTACGTATACATTTGTATTTGGAAGTTTATATAAAGATAAATGGTTTACAAGTTTTTCTGAATGCATTTCACACAGCAGCAAGAAGTTAACAGTTTGGAATCAATTCGCCATCTGTAATTGATTAATGTTGATTTTACGATATGCGTGGTGACTGTCACCTCGTATTATGTAATGCAGTTTTGGAGTGATGAGAACCTCTTATAAATTTTCCAGATGAAATCACGACACATATCCGTGCCGAGTCGCAATATAATCAACAAACCACAACCCAGGAACAGCTCGCTCGCCCCATCTTTTCTTAAAAAATCCGAAGAAATACTGATCAATTTGGTGTGGCCTTACATGCAATCTCTTGAGCTCGCGATCTCATTGGCGCCGCCCATGAGGGTGGGGCCTTTAATGGAATCACGAACATTTTTGAGACTATGGTAGGAGCATCTATTTATAACTGAATCTATTTTTTTATTAAGGGTTAAACTACAGTAAATATTACACGTTACTTTTTGTATTTTTATGATTTAGAAATAAAATATTTTATATACATTTGTATTGTCGAATAAATGTCTTTTACAAAGTTAAAACGATATGTTTATGATAAATACTTGCTGATCCACGAAAAATAGGACGATTCTACATAAACAGCATGTGTGTTAGGTGTCGAAGATAAAATAATAATAAAAAAATAATAAAAATCTTCATTTTCAATTTATTTATATCAATATTAACACATTGGTACTTGTAACGTGGATATTTATGCAAGTTACGGTGTTTAAAAGGAAATACACGCCAATGATTGTATGAAAATGGACTATTCCAAAACATTTTTCCGCCATTACGCTATTCCAAAACATTGTGCACCAGTTTTGCGGCGCCCTTGGAAGCTTTGCATCAATGCATTTCTTGTAGATGTTTATATTGGTCAGTTCGTTTTGTTTGGGTGATGGTAGGATATGTGTGAGGTTGGGTGCATGCTGAAACCGGGTTTATACCGTAATGGTGTTTTTATCACTGACTGTTATCCTCTCTTCACCTTTAGTTTGTCTCGTGTCATTGTTTACAGGTATTTATGCATGTATATTTTCATTCCTCCTTGTATATTGCGTGTGACTGTGTCCTTTTAATTACTTATATTGTCACTATAGTACGCCGTAAAAGGTAAGGGCAAATGCTCAATACTTTATAACGAAAGTCAATTTAAATTGCTAGGGTTTTTATTTCAAACAAATCATATTTTCAGTTTCTATGGAAAGCAAGGCATTTTATCTTCTGCCAAGCAATAACGTCTGTAATTGCATGCTTCATTGTCGCTCCTCCGGCTTGAGAGTCCTGAAAAATAGAGACAAATGAAGGATTAAAAAGGTAATAAAAAGTGTAATACTTATAAGAAAATTATCTGTGTTAGTGGCCATTGTTTTCGTTTTGTCCAGCAAGAGTAAAGTTTGGGTACCAATAAAAAAACAAGATGAAAACGACCAAACGGCAGGCAAAAGCAAACGCCGGACTGTAAATGTTCAATACCTTGATTGGTATATATCCAACTGAAATGTTAACTTGTTTTTCTGTACAAAAATGGTGCATGCGTCTGTTCCTTTGTATCTATAAGGTGCATTGCTGCATACTGTATGCAATTGCATAGCGTGTCTTCGTCAATTGTTATGTGGTGGACCACTCTCATAAATTAGGGGTTCAGCAGAATTCCTTGTCAAGCCTAGAGGAACGATTAGACGTCTGATACAAAAATGTTGGTGGATCGGCGCATGCACCATTTGAACATATTTATACATAATAACAATGTATAATATATCGGTTGGAGATGAATCAACCAAGGGAACATTTTCTGAGGGTTCTTACAGAAGACTGTCGCTAGTTATCTCCCTTTATCCCTTCTAGATTTCTCTCCCTCTATTCTTATATACCCTTATCCTTTATATGCATATAGAGTACTACAGATATTATCTAGCATCACAGATATATATACCATAAAAGGAATTAAAGGGAGATAACTATAGAAGGAATAAAGGGAGAGAACTCATGACAATCTCCTGGACTTTTCCTTGTAATACCTCTTAATAAATTTAATAGGAAAATGATTGATTAAATATTTTATGGAAGATTGTAGGATGATAAAGATATTAAATATTATATGTAAGACATATATGCAAAAACGAATAAAAAAGTCGGACAAAAACTGATGCCACATACAACCAGTAGTGTACGGTGGGACAAAGCGCCCATGTTAAGCAATATTTTACAATACAATAATAACCATGAGTTCGATTAAGACATAACTAGCTATGCGTGCTAGTTTGCATGAGACCTGTACCTTTATATACAAAACGAAATCAAGCTCAATAAATTGAACATAACTTCTTTGATAAGGGGCAATAACCTCTAAACATTATATACCTATAAATAACTTCTGGTAAAATGTAGTACAATTTTGTGATCATGTAAGCACTGCATAAATACTGTCAAACAAACGCACGGATGGCAAAAAACGAAAATACAAGGTGTACGAGGCAATACTAAAATATTTACTAATCAGCTTTAACACGAAATAGTGTAAAATTTCAAAAATGAGAATTAAAAACTGACAGTTGAAGATACATGTTTAAATATTTCGCGGTATTCACATCTGCGTAAGACGTCACAAAAAGAATATCAAGCGGCATTTTACCCCACCTTACTCTACTCGGTCTCCTCAAAAATAGAAGGATACATGAAAATATGCATAAAGAATTTAAAAGCACAAGACAAAAACGTAAATGATGGATGAAAATCGCGAGTATCAAGTCGAAAGAATGTAATGTTTTAACTTACGTGGTACTCGTAAATGATACTTCGCCTATTGGACCATCAAGCGAAACTGCACGCGCATATGCAAGTCCAGGTTTCAAGACTTCGGCAAGGTCGGACGGTGCCGGTGCTACGGCGGCTCTTTTCGGTTTCGGTGCCATAAGCATTGCATCCTCAATACATATAGCTAGTATCAAGACAATAACTAGAAGTCTCATTTTGCTGTTCAATGTAGATGCTTTGTACAACAATTTGATGTATTATTTTGCAGCGCACGTCGCTTTATATATAGTCTCTATTCACATGTTATGCTTTACAACGCAGGTGTTTTTTGTGACAATATCGAATTTCGAAACGAAACTGCATGTGTTATTTAATATATTTAGTTGCATACACATGCAACGTTAATTGATATTGTAGGACACATCTGAAAGCTTTTTTTGAAACGGCTTTTTATAGCGAGTGTTTTGAAGATTGTGTACGAGACTGTAAATTATATTTAAAATAGTAGTAACATGTAGTTAAACTGTAACACGTATTTTCTATGTTTCATAGTTCGAATCTTTCAGGTAACAAGAATGATGCTTAAGCCACATTAACAACTGTTAGTTGTGATGTTAACTTGCAATGGCGTATAACAAAAAACTAAACTGAACGCCATTAAAAACGCAACCAAACGTTGTCAACATCAGCATGCTGACTTTATTTAGAAATAAATACACAGAGTTGTCTCTAATTTACGGACATAATTTCTTCAACCTAATCAATAATGAAATATGAATAGTTGGTCCATAGTTTAATTTCTTTTTGAACAAAAATTAACACATTGGTAACTATATAAACGCTTTTAACACTACGCACAATAATGAAACCTAATTAGAATAGTGGCGGTTTGAATGGCCTTGAGTATATAACAATCAGATGTAAAATATTTAATTTGTGAAATGTTGAGAAGTAAAAAACTCAAAACAAATTTCGCTTTCTCGCCCCATCTGTTTCTTAAAACATCCGAAGAACTACTGATCAATTTGGTGCGGCCTTACTTCATAATGCTGGCAAGGAACCACTATTCAAACATTGAATGTATGTAATGCAATTTTTCCCTTTAAGAATGTTAAGGTGACACTTATCAAACTTGTGTTGGCTTAGTAGTTGCCATGTTGTAAAGTGGGTGGGCTAAACACACCCAGAAGTTTTTATACATTTTTTCTGTCTGTTATGAATATCTATTAATTTTATACTTGAAAGAACACAATTAACAATGATTGGTAGTTTTTGTTACAGTAATTTACAATTAAAACTCTTATTTAAGAATTGGACTAGCAATATCCAAAAGCAGTCATTTATATACGCGATATTCAATACCCGTACAGGTAGTCAAAATTTAGCACATTTCCCTTCATCAGTGTAATAACATATGGTGAAGTTTCCAATATTAGTTAAGGCAGAACATGTTTAAATGTATAAAATAACTTTTATCATAAATTTAATCAACTGTTCACAATTTGTGTACGAACAATTGTTTATAGTATGTTTGACTTTACAATAGAATGGATTTAATTTTAAATATTGCAGTATAATATTTGGTAACATATTGTAGTATACTAAAACAGATAGGATTTTGGTAAATAAATGATTACTAATACTCTTCAATTTTCTTCTTCAACGTCTCTTTTCGCAGATGCACTCACGATCAATTTTGTCAGTGCACAAATGCTATCATTTCTTACATCTGACATAATTTGAATGTGTAAGTGTTTTCACAGATTAAGGCTCTGAGCCATTCTGGTTTAGAATAAGTACATCTTAGTTCTTGATATATGGACACACTATGAGGAAATGAAATTCACTTTCTCTACAATAAATATTTCGATTGAGGCAGAAATGTACAAAATCTATAGTTTCTGTCTATATTCCTCTGACGGCCTTTCTCAATCAATGGACTGTAACCAGAGCATCGAAAATTATTAAGCATACGCTTCTGTATAAATGTATACGGAAAAAACATATTATAATGGTTTTAAGAAATGATATTAAAATTATTGGTTTCCAGATACTTCTTGTCAGGAAAGATGTTTCAGCAGATATCAATGTTTCGTTATAAACACACAAACATATCATGATTCTGAAGACAACCACATTGCATTATTGTTGCAGGTAAGATTGAGGTATTAGCCTCCTAATGAGGTCGGGTAATTTCCCTTCAATATGTTTGGCAACTAGAACCATTCACATATTTCTAAATGGTATATATGTCAATTTCACTGCACTTTCAAGTAATTTAATATTTTTGGCAGTCATTATAATTTTTAAAAGATGTATTTATTGAAAAAAAGGAAATTATGTTATTATTCATGAGGGGAAGTAATTCACCAAATTCAAGTCAGAAGTGATACTCTAAGCAGTTAAAGCCTACACTGATTCATTGACAGCAGCGATTGACGAGTCATGAAAATATCTACATACATGTAAATATTTCAAAGAGGACCAAAGACGCAAACATGACTGATGGGTGAAGTAGAAGTGTAGCCTTGGAATGGGCAGTGGCACAATACCACCGGGACACTAAACCAGGTATAACATGACTGATGGGTGAAGTAGAAGTGTAGCCTTGGAATGGTCAGTGGCACAATACCACCGGGACACTAAACCAGGTATAACATGACTGATGGGTGAAGTAAGAAGAGTAGCCTTGGAATGGTCAGTGGCACAATACCACCGGGACACTAAACCAGGTATAACATGACTGATGGGTGAAGTAAGAAGTGTAGCCTTGGAATGGTCAGTGGCACAATACCACCGGGACACTAAACCAGGTATAACATGACTGATGGGTGAAGTAAGAAGAGTAGCCTTGGAATGGTCAGTGGCACAATACCACCGGGACACTAAACCAGGTATAACATGACTGATGGGTGAAGTAGAAGTGTAGCCTTGGAATGGTCAGTGGCACAATACCACCGGGACACTAAACCAGGTATAACATGACTGATGGGTGAAGTAGAAGTGTAGCCTTGGAATGGTCAGTGGCACAATACCACCGGGACACTAAACCAGGTATAACATGACTGATGGGTGGAGTAGAAGTGTAGCCTTGGAATGGTCAGTGGCACAATACCACCGGGACACTAAACCAGGTATAACATGACTGATGGGTGAAGTAGAAGTGTAGCCTTGGAATGGGCAGTGGCACAATACCACCGGGACACTAAACCAGGTATAACATGACTGATGGGTGAAGTAGAAGTGTAGCCTTGGAATGGTCAGTGGCACAATACCACCGGGACACTAAACCAGGTATAACATGACTGATGGATGAAGTAAGAAGAGTAGCCTTGGAATGGTCAGTGGCACAATACCACCGGGACACTAAACCAGGTATAACATGACTGATGGATGAAGTAAGAAGAGTAGCCTTGGAATGGTCAGTGGCACAATACCACCGGGACACTAAACCAGGTATAACACGACTGATGGATGAAGTAAGAAGTGTAGCCTTGGAATGGTCAGTGGCACAATACCACCGGGACACTAAACCAGGTATAGCATGACTGATGGGTGAAGTAGAAGTGTAGCCTTGGAATGGTCAGTGGCACAATACCACCGGGACACTAAACCAGGTATAACATGACTGATGGATGAAGTAAGAAGAGTAGCCTTGGAATGGGCAGTGGCACAATACCACCGGGACACTAAACCAGGTATAACATGACTGATGGGTGAAGTAGAAGTGTAGCCTTGGAATGGGCAGTGGCACAATACCACCGGGACACTAAACCAGGTATAACATGACTGATGGGTGAAGTAAGAAGTGTAGCCTTGGAATGGGCAGTGGCACAATACCACCGGGACACTAAACCAGGTATAACATGAGTGATGGGTGAAGTAAGAAGTGTAGCCTTGGAATGGGCAGTGGCACAATACCACCGGGACACTAAACCAGGTATAACATGACTGATGGGTGAAGTAGAAGTGTAGCCTTGGAATGGGCAGTGGCACAATACCACCGGGACACTAAACCAGGTATAACATGACTGATGGATGAAGTAAGAAGAGTAGCCTTGGAATGGGCAGTGGCACAATACCACCGGGACACTAAACCAGGTATAACATGACTGATGGATGAAGTAAGAAGTGTAGCCTTGGAATGGGCAGTGGCACAATACCACCGGGACACTAAACCAGGTATAACATGACTGATGGATGAAGTAAGAAGAGTAGCCTTGGAATGGGCAGTGGCACAATACCACCGGGACACTAAACCAGGTATAGCATGACTGATGGGTGAAGTAAGAAGTGTAGCCTTGGAATGGGCAGTGGCACAATACCACCGGGACACTAAACCAGGTATAACATGACTGATGGATGAAGTAAGAAGTGTAGCCTTGGAATGGGCAGTGGCACAATACCACCGGGACACTAAACCAGGTATAACATGACTGATGGATGAAGTAAGAAGAGTAGCCTTGGAATGGGCAGTGGCACAATACCACCGGGACACTAAACCAGGTATAACATGACTGATGGGTGAAGTAGAAGTGTAGCCTTGGAATGGGCAGTGGCACAATACCACCGGGACACTAAACCAGGTATAACATGACTGATGGGTGAAGTAAGAAGTGTAGCCTTGGAATGGGCAGTGGCACAATACCACCGGGACACTAAACCAGGTATAACATGAGTGATGGGTGAAGTAAGAAGTGTAGCCTTGGAATGGGCAGTGGCACAATACCACCGGGACACTAAACCAGGTATAACATGACTGATGGGTGAAGTGGAAGTGTAGCCTTGGAATGGGCAGTGGCACAATACCACCGGGACACTAAACCAGGTATAACATGACTGATGGATGAAGTAAGAAGAGTAGCCTTGGAATGGGCAGTGGCACAATACCACCGGGACACTAAACCAGGTATAACATGACTGATGGATGAAGTAAGAAGTGTAGCCTTGGAATGGGCAGTGGCACAATACCACCGGGACACTAAACCAGGTATAATATGACTGATGGATGAAGTAAGAAGAGTAGCCTTGGAATGGGCAGTGGCACAATACCACCGGGACCCTAAACCAGGTATAACACGACTGATGGGTGAAGTAAGAAGTGTAGCCTTGGAATGGTCAGTGGCACAATACCACCGGGACACTAAACCAGGTATAACATGACTGATGGGTGAAGTAGAAGTGTAGCCTTGGAATGGGCAGTGGCACAATACCACCGGGACACTAAACCAGGTATAACATGACTGATGGGTGAAGTAGAAGTGTAGCCTTGGAATGGTCAGTGGCACAATACCACCGGGACACTAAACCAGGTATAACATGACTGATGGGTGAAGTAAGAAGAGTAGCCTTGGAATGGTCAGTGGCACAATACCACCGGGACACTAAACCAGGTATAACATGACTGATGGGTGAAGTAAGAAGTGTAGCCTTGGAATGGTCAGTGGCACAATACCACCGGGACACTAAACCAGGTATAACATGACTGATGGGTGAAGTAAGAAGAGTAGCCTTGGAATGGTCAGTGGCACAATACCACCGGGACACTAAACCAGGTATAACATGACTGATGGGTGAAGTAGAAGTGTAGCCTTGGAATGGTCAGTGGCACAATACCACCGGGACACTAAACCAGGTATAACATGACTGATGGGTGAAGTAGAAGTGTAGCCTTGGAATGGTCAGTGGCACAATACCACCGGGACACTAAACCAGGTATAACATGACTGATGGGTGGAGTAGAAGTGTAGCCTTGGAATGGTCAGTGGCACAATACCACCGGGACACTAAACCAGGTATAACATGACTGATGGGTGAAGTAGAAGTGTAGCCTTGGAATGGGCAGTGGCACAATACCACCGGGACACTAAACCAGGTATAACATGACTGATGGGTGAAGTAGAAGTGTAGCCTTGGAATGGTCAGTGGCACAATACCACCGGGACACTAAACCAGGTATAACATGACTGATGGATGAAGTAAGAAGAGTAGCCTTGGAATGGTCAGTGGCACAATACCACCGGGACACTAAACCAGGTATAACATGACTGATGGATGAAGTAAGAAGAGTAGCCTTGGAATGGTCAGTGGCACAATACCACCGGGACACTAAACCAGGTATAACACGACTGATGGATGAAGTAAGAAGTGTAGCCTTGGAATGGTCAGTGGCACAATACCACCGGGACACTAAACCAGGTATAGCATGACTGATGGGTGAAGTAGAAGTGTAGCCTTGGAATGGTCAGTGGCACAATACCACCGGGACACTAAACCAGGTATAACATGACTGATGGATGAAGTAAGAAGAGTAGCCTTGGAATGGGCAGTGGCACAATACCACCGGGACACTAAACCAGGTATAACATGACTGATGGGTGAAGTAGAAGTGTAGCCTTGGAATGGGCAGTGGCACAATACCACCGGGACACTAAACCAGGTATAACATGACTGATGGGTGAAGTAAGAAGTGTAGCCTTGGAATGGGCAGTGGCATAATACCACCGGGACACTAAACCAGGTATAACATGAGTGATGGGTGAAGTAAGAAGTGTAGCCTTGGAATGGGCAGTGGCACAATACCACCGGGACACTAAACCAGGTATAACATGACTGATGGGTGAAGTAGAAGTGTAGCCTTGGAATGGGCAGTGGCACAATACCACCGGGACACTAAACCAGGTATAACATGACTGATGGATGAAGTAAGAAGTGTAGCCTTGGAATGGGCAGTGGCACAATACCACCGGGACACTAAACCAGGTATAACATGACTGATGGATGAAGTAAGAAGAGTAGCCTTGGAATGGGCAGTGGCACAATACCACCGGGACACTAAACCAGGTATAGCATGACTGATGGGTGAAGTAAGAAGTGTAGCCTTGGAATGGGCAGTGGCACAATACCACCGGGACACTAAACCAGGTATAACATGACTGATGGATGAAGTAAGAAGTGTAGCCTTGGAATGGGCAGTGGCACAATACCACCGGGACACTAAACCAGGTATAACATGACTGATGGATGAAGTAAGAAGAGTAGCCTTGGAATGGGCAGTGGCACAATACCACCGGGACCCTAAACCAGGTATAACACGACTGATGGGTGAAGTAAGAAGTGTAGCCTTGGAATGGTCAGTGGCACAATACCACCGGGACACTAAACCAGGTATAACATGACTGATGGGTGAAGTAGAAGTGTAGCCTTGGAATGGTCAGTGGCACAATACCACCGGGACCCTAAACCAGGTATAACATGACTGATGGATGAAGTAAGAAGAGTAGCCTTGGAATGGTCAGTGGCACAATACCACCGGGACACTAAACCAGGTATAACATGACTGATGGATGAAGTAAGAAGAGTAGCCTTGGAATGGTCAGTGGCACAATACCACCGGGACACTAAACCAGGTATAACATGACTGATGGGTGAAGTAAGAAGAGTAGCCTTGGAATGGTCAGTGGCACAATACCACCGGGACACTAAACCAGGTATAACATGACTGATGGATGAAGTAAGAAGAGTAGCCTTGGAATGGGCAGTGGCACAATACCACCGGGACACTAAACCAGGTATAACATGACTGATGGGTGAAGTAAGAAGTGTAGCCTTGGAATGGGCAGTGGCACAATACCACCGGGACACTAAACCAGGTATAACATGACTGATGGATGAAGTAAGAAGTGTAGCCTTGGAATGGTCAGTGGCACAATACCACCGGGACACTAAACCAGGTATAACATGACTGATGGGTGAAGTAGAAGTGTAGCCTTGGAATGGTCAGTGGCACAATACCACCGGGACACTAAACCAGGTATAACATGACTGATGGATGAAGTAAGAAGAGTAGCCTTGGAATGGTCAGTGGCACAATACCACCGGGACACTAAACCAGGTAAAACATGACTGATGGATGAAGTAAGAAGAGTAGCCTTGGAATGGTCAGTGGCACAATACCACCGGGACACTAAACCAGGTATAACATGACTGATGGGTGAAGTAAGAAGAGTAGCCTTGGAATGGTCAGTGGCACAATACCACCGGGACACTAAACCAGGTATAACATGACTGATGGGTGAAGTAAGAAGAGTAGCCTTGGAATGGTCAGTGGCACAATACCACCGGGACACTAAACCAGGTATAACATGACTGATGGATGAAGTAGAAGTGTAGCCTTGGAATGGTCAGTGGCACAATACCACCGGGACACTAAACCAGGTATAACATGACTGATGGGTGAAGTAGAAGTGTAGCCTTGGAATGGTCAGTGGCACAATACCACCGGGACACTAAACCAGGTATAACATGACTGATGGATGAAGTAAGAAGTGTAGCCTTGGAATGGTCAGTGGCACAATACCACCGGGACACTAAACCAGGTATAACATGACTGATGGGTGAAGTAGAAGTGTAGCCTTGGAAAGGTCAGTGGCACAATACCACCGGGACACTAAACCAGGTATAGCATCTTGTTATCCACTCAACCAAACACTGTATCACTGTGAAATAATAAAATAAGTGGATGGTGCCAAGATTAGTGAATGTTGTCATCACAGTCCATCTGTGTCTCTTTTCTATAGAAGATATTCCAAGTGATTGTTTCTTTTGTTTGATTTCAGTTTTGTTGACGGTGATTAAGTGTCAATGAAATACTTAGAAGTCGTTGAATTTATCAGTAAAATTTCCTTCAGAAGTTTTGGCCAAATACATTATGTGAAGGTAGTTATAATCTGTTTTCATAAAGAGTAAACAACGTTATCGCTGTAAATCATGTCAATGAATGTTCTATATTGAGTGCTAAAGGGGGAGGTTGGCCAATTTTTTATATCGATCCAAGCATGGTAATAATTTGAATAAATGCCTTAACTTTATTTCTACGACTGCTTATTAACCATAGTAAATGTAAATGAATCAGATATTTCAACACTGATTGTAGAAGAGTGTTTTCTTTCGAAAGTTGTAACACTATGTCTCAAATACGAATCTTGTGTTAAGACTATTCGATAGTGTATATCGGAACAGTTTTTGTTTGGACATATATTGTTTGCTGTTTTAAGAATGTTACTAATCTGTGTTATGAACATTTGGAAGACAAGTTTGCAGAAATATTGATATTTAGTTAACACACACACACACATCTCTCGATTTTCATTAGGCACGATAAGTCACAACGCATTAATAAAGAATGTCCCAGCATAAACCATTAGTACTCTAACATTTCGTATACTGGCCGTCTGGAAAATTCAATGAATGTTTTATATGAGAATAAAGCCCTCTAGATACTGGCAGAATGCAAATAACACTGAATTCAAAGTCATTTATTTAATCTGATAAAGCCAGCTAGGAAGTTTCTAGATACGCACAACTTTTAGGAAATTTACTTGATATATTAGTCACGTCTGAATCCATAGATATAGTCAGTCACATAACCACATTTCTATCATTTGGGTTTTGCTTGTAGGCTAATAATTGCTTTTATATAATAATTATACACAATGATTTGCTCAGCTCCTAAGTTAGAATGAGTGGACTAGGCTAGTTATGTAAAGTATTTTGCGAAAGAGCTTGAACGTTTATCCATGCTTCAAAACCACTCGTTTATACTTGCGTAGGAACATAACTGTCTGCATCTATTAACAATCAGATATGTAAACAATATGCAGATTTTGCTCCCCAATTACGTTTTCCTCAATGAAGACGTTGATGTTTCTTTGTGTTGAGGTTGTGGCTCAGATTGAATACGTAATGAAAGTAAATGGCTATAAGT
Source organism: Mactromeris polynyma (assembly GCA_032209605.1). Lineage (NCBI taxonomy): Eukaryota > Metazoa > Mollusca > Bivalvia > Venerida > Mactridae > Mactromeris > Mactromeris polynyma. Next base: position 4,739,079 of record JASFXZ010000030.1, on the reverse strand, counting down.
GTTTATACGACGTCAGACTTCATACTGGCTACTGTCAAGTTGTTCCAAAGAACTTAAAAGGAGTGACATAATTGTTTGTCAACAGTTTTTGCATTAATGCTATAACATCCAGGATAGTGACGACGTATGTAGTTATCATAATACGTTGGATATGAACGCCTATAGTCTCACGAGCTGTATTCATAATAGTCTAGGAGCAATGTGTTTGTATGATATGATGCTTCGTCAATGGCAGCATAGTACATAAGATGATAATTGTTCGTCCTTGACTGATAGTTGGCAATTTGGCCAACGAGGGCAATACAACATAACGTATTCACAAAACAAATAAAATATAAGCACAATGTTATTACACAACACGATAATATTGGACTGACATAGAAATTGCAGAATCAATTGGTCTCATTGTTTCATTATCTCAGTGTCAGTAAACAGCAATGATCGGTTCTTCAAGAGGACTTGTCAACATTATAAGTCTAATTGTACGGTACATGAGTTAGTATGTACCTTTCAGATTCTGTGTCAGATCAGTAACAAGATAATGCTTTCATTATGAATGTATCACATTCACAATTGATACATTTGAGGCGAAGTGTGGGACATAAAACTCATGTTAGTGTTTTTTAATTTCATTGTGCAGTAGACAGAATTAAAACATCAAATATTAATTCAAACAACACGTTGAGGCGGATGATAAACTTCAGTTAAATATGATTAAAGTATTCATAACGTTCATAATAATTTCGCGGGTTTATCAATAAAGTAATGGTCACTCAAACTGTCACACGTTTTTTACAGTAAAAGAATATTGAATTTATATGATATGTATAGAATATAAATTATAAAGCTAGTAGTCAAAAAATTTATTCTGATAAACCCATGGAAACATTTGGATACATGTTGATCTATTGCTTGTCCATGTTAAATACGTGTATGCATTGTAACCTTCGACCGATACACGCCTGCGTCACATTGGAATAACAACATTTTGTTATGCGTTGAAAATGTTCCAATGAGTCTTGAGTTGTAGCGTCAATGAGTCTAAATAGGACGTGAACGGAGAGTGTGTTCTTATTGTTTTCCCTTTTTGAGGTTTATACGTGTAAAATTTAAAAATCGGGGAATGTAGTTCCACATAGGATTACTTATGCCTTATGTTAAATGTAAAAGTTGGGAACAAATACCAAAACCCGGTCGATTTTAATCTAATCAAGGTTCATAACTCTGCTGCTGGACACAGTCACATACAAAACCCCAGATGCACAACTGTACATGCTTGTTAACATTCCTCTTAGGTTTTATGACTCTGGTTCATATACCTATCTCATTAGCAGTGATACAAGCTTCCATGTTTTATATGCAATTTTAAGTAAGTCAATGGCTATAACTCTGGAAGCAACCGCAACATATACCCCAAGCTCACAACGTCACATGGGTAAAGTAACATGACTCTGGCTCTCATACTTTTACATATGCACAATACAAGAGTGTATGCTCTTCATAACATCTTTTCACAAATTTAAGGGTCATAACTTGCTAAGTACATACACACAAAATCCCAGGTGTACAACTTCACACGGTGGTTAACATTCCAGTAAGTTTTAATGATACTGACTACTAATATACTTCTGGAGATACGCGCAATACAAGACGGTTGGAAGGACGGACAGACAGACGGGCGATTGGACGATCTATATAACCCCCCCCCCCCCTTTTAGAGTGGGTGGATATAACAATGTAAATTCAGAAAATACGCGGAAATGAGAAGCTGACATTTGAAGAAATCATTTCTTTAATCAAATTCTCTATGAAACGGTTTCAACATTCAAACTCGAGACAGATTACATGCTGTTTTGATCATATACCATTGTAAGTTTGTCTGGTGGAGGCAAAACATTAATACCTGCAGTCAAAATGGAACATAATTCATCTAAATCTCCTTAACTTAAAGCAAAATGGTAATTTCTCTGTGGAAAATTAAATATTGAACATGAGACTTATGCCATAAGAAAAATAATAGATTGGCATACGTCATTCCATATAAATAGCAACAAAACCTCAGACAGACAAAATGGAGACGAAATCATAGAATAACGTAATAACAGAATGTATTTTGGCTGATGTCAATAATTGTGACGATAACTGTCTTATTTGATTACTATTAGAACCAGCTAGCTTACGAAACGTCGAAAGTTCAACTTAGTTGCCCGCCTAATCCCATACCAATGTTAGAAGGGGCTCATTCTGTCTTACTCCACACTACAAGACCCCTGCTGTACATGTGACTGGAAGCCCCAATACAAAAACTGAAAGACATGAGATTCACAAAACCACACTCTTTGGGGCGTGGCCGCGTGGTATCTTATTCGTAAATCGTAAAACTACCAACTCAAGTGACTTAATCGGTAGATCATGCAATTAATGGATACATTAATAAGGAAAAGTTACAAACCTGACTTAATGAAAAACAATTGCAAGTTGTAATTGTAATGTCCAATCAAAATAACGAATTATATGATAGAGCTATGTCTCCTGCTTCTGAACTGATTCATTCAAAGTGTAAGTGCATTAAATGATAAGACCTACAGTGATTTAATACGTGGATGAAAAATTGAAAACCGGTCAGTGAAAATACTGATAGTAACTCAATGATATTGTGTCAAGGTCGGAAACCATTTATAAGTCGAAAAAGGGCCATAACTCCTACACAAATTAGTAGATTGTGACCGAAATCGAATTCTACCTGTATTTTATTATACTATGCTTATGGGACCAATCCGAATTAAATCCATCCATCATTTCAAGAGTTATTGATCGGAAGCCAAGTTATCGCACGGACGGATAAGGTTAACACATTATGTCCCTTCGCCATTCTTCGAATTGCGGGGGGAAAACAGTAATAAAGTAATAGTAATCAACACTTATTGGAATATTGTTGTACGTTTATGCCCACCTCACTCTTTACTTCGTGACCTAGGAATCTGTACCACGGAGTGTGTTTTATGAATATGGTATTCTCTCACTTTCTTCCTATTTTGTATATTAATCACAAATATGTGTACTCTTGCATTTGTATTATACGGAGCGTAGGTCATAAAGGAATGTGTTCTAACGTCGAAATATTATCCCTTTTTTATCAGACTAATAACAATTTAACGTCATCACGACTGAAACTATCGTCAAAGAATAGCTGTTCTTCAATTTCTTCGGTGCATGATCAATAAACCGTCGCGTAGAGAGTACAGATCACTAATGTTGCGAAGATGATAAATGAAGTCTTTATTTTTTCTAACGTCAATATGAAATGGTGCGTGTGGTCATGATTTGATTCAGAAATGATACCATGCAAGGCAAATCGAGCTCATCTTGATAATTTTTGTCAAAGATAAGATTTTATGGGATACTGCTACTGACAATAACAAACGTGCTCTCAGCTGATTTGCATTTAATCCATAATTATATAGTATAGTAAGTGATCCGTAAACTAAAGTTAAGTTCATACATTCTACACGTGCAGTTGGACGACAAACAGCTACGACGACAAACTGAAATTTTACATGTATTTGTCCTTAAATGTTTGTCAGAAGAAATGAAGAACTCGTTCATGATACTGTACTCTAAATGTCTACACTATATATACAGATTCGCTCCTTTTGTTTATTATAGGCAACTAAAATCCATAATTAAAATCTAGATTACATGTATATTCAAAATCGGACGAAACATATTAACACCAAACTGTTACATTACACGCGGCAACGGTAGCAGCACTTTAACACCTAAAGATTTGCCCGTAATTGGCGCAACTAATAATATGAAATAGTATTTGCAAGATGCAAAGCAACAATACCTTTGCTATATGTTTACACTTACACACACATACAAACACATCAATACACATCACGTAAATGATGTATAAACATCATGTTGTTGTAATGAACGAACGTTTGGTTTTGTCATAGAGATGTCCTAGCGGACATATTGTCAAGACCCAGCCTCCGCGATATTTCTAATTTATTGCTAGAGTGATAAAATGTCTGGTTAATTAATTTAATACATTAAATGCAAAACATCAACAGTACTAGAGGCAACTCGGAGATTGTTGTCGAGTCAATAATGTAGAAGTCTCTTACTATGTTGAATGCTAAAATATTCAAGCCTTTGAAAATTTATAAGAAATGGTCACAAGTCATTTAGGCGGTACTCCAGTTTATCACCCATCACATGTCTCCCTTCATTTGTACAACATCGCATACACGTGTCTCCTTGTGCTTTTGTGGCTGTGAATCGTGTATGTAATATTTCCTGATCCACTTCATTTGTTTCAAGAATTTATCTGTAATCAAGCAGTATCTTGAAAAAAGATGGTCGGTGCAATTTGAAGGTAAAGATCTGTTGTGCAACATAAAAACATGCCGAGATGTAATGCTTGCTGGTCACCCCAGATCCAAAATGGATTACGTTAAATTCACCGAAATTCAGTGGATTTCGGTAAGGTAACGTACCCTTTATCGAAAGTTTAACCAATCCGCGTCAAGGTTACAAACGTCGTTCGGTTGAAGAGAAATTGCCTTGGTGGTTAACGTAAGGTTTGATTGGTTTACACAACACCGATATACAAATAGGAAAACCATGTTAGTACGACTGCGCCAAAAATTCTGCTGTACATGAAGACGGCATTAACTTCCAAATAAGTTAACTAGCACAATCACCAGAACAGAGTGTTTGAAGAGTAATATAGTTTTGACCACAAGTGACCCAGTTTAGAACTTGGCCTAGATTACATACAGACAAACATTCTGACATTCTGAAGTTCTAATTAAACATGTATCCTCTATTGTGTTAACAAGGGTAAGTTAAGATTTGATCTAGTGACCTAGTGTTTGACCCTAAATGACATATTTTCAAATTTGGCATTGATTAGATGGAAACAGAAATTCTAACAAAGTTTCATAAAGTTCTGAATAAAAATGTGGCCTCCATTGTGTTAACAAGCTAAATGTTGACGTCGGACGATGGACATAGGGCAATCACACAAGCTCACTGAAAACGGGCTACAAAGAAAATTTAAAGCAGATGAAACTCCTGATATGATCAAATACTCAATCAGAGGCTCTCTTCATTTCAATTTATTCAACTCGTTCAATAAATTCAACACTTGATATCCTCTAATTAATCCACGTCATTTAGCTCGGCATTTTTTCATTTCTAAGGTCGTATCTGCCACGCGTACGTAATGCTACTGATGGAACACAATTTTGTCTTACTGCACAAAATTCATGGAATCGTAATTAATTTATTTTAATCACCAGTCACTTACTTTTCTATCTAGATATAGTGATATTTTTCCGAAAGAACGGAGGAAATTTATTTCAACCGACACATTGATGGATGAATATAACAAGAAGTTCTAAGCGTAGCGCAAATAGCTGTCATGTTGAATAGTGTCCATAATTATTGCTCATTTTGGCATTTAATTAAACAGTTTGAGACCTTTTAACAGACAACCACTGCCAGTCTGAAATATCAACAAACATATTTTACATAACTTTTAGGTTTATAAACCCTTCTACAAAATTCCATTAATACCATTTACTTAACTTCTCAGTTTACGGTGTTTCGCTGTCAACACCAAGTACTTTCCATCTTGTAAGTGGTAAATTGACAGTAGAACTTTGTGGAAGTTCATAAGGTTACCTAAGCATCTTGCAATGGCTTCTATTATACCTTCGTTCAGAAATAGGAAGTTCAAACGCAGAACGAAGTGCTACGTTCAATAAGGACACTCACCTTTTGCCCTACATGAAGTAGTTCATTATCACTATCGCATCTTCAAAACTGCCTGCATTGTAAAAGCATTTTATTTGATTTCAGTTATTGGTTTTCATCGAAGTCAGTAAAATATCATGCTTGAGGATAAGACAGTGTCTGCTTTATGGTGTAACGACGACCGGCGAAAGATTTTGTCATAAACAGACAATTGTTGAACAGGCGACCACTGCGAGTGTTTACTATTGATAAAATGGTGTTTTCTGGATATTTATGT